>JAWWMO010000030.1:5091666-5119702 GCA_035047845.1 Dendrocincla fuliginosa | reverse complement strand
TGTTGACACACAGATATATATATATATATATATATATATATATATATATAAAGCCAGTTAGGTTTGCCCAGTGCAGTAAGACAGTTCAAGCTGTTAATAAACATAAATAGTATAATATGTCCAGGAGGATCACAGACCCACTGGCACTGTTCAAAGTCCTTCATGAGATGAGGAGGGATAAATACATGGGAAATAAGAAGTACTGGAAGTCAGTTGAAGTCAACTAGGAGGAAGCATCTGAAATCAGCTTGTGTGTGTGCATCTGTGTAAGCTTGTTGATGGCTGCCCTATAGAGAGAGTACAGCTGTAGTAGGCAATGCTAAACATGAGCTACTGTTTTTCACTGATAATGTGTCTTTAAGGAAACTGTAGCTTGGCAGTCCAACAGGATTCCCAAAAATCCTCACTCACTGTTTAACACTGGATGCCAAAGACCCCTTGGAACTTAATTCTCACCTGTGAACCACAAGGTGCCTCTCGAGCTGTTTTAAAGACAAGAGTGGATTTGCACACTTCCTGCCTCCCTTCAGTTTGCATAGTGCTTTCTGAGGAAAGAATGGGATCTTGAATATTGTTTCTATGGTTAATAATTGTTTCATGACCAAAATATTTTACTCCTTGCTTTCAAATGCCATTTTCCTCGTAATATTTATTAAAAGTGATGAGGTGATCTCCAAATGAAACAAAAAAAGGGTAACTTGAAGTTGATATTTGGTTCACTTCACACTATTATGAATTTTTATTTTCCTTTTATGCAAAAAAAAAAAAAGCACTTAATTACAGTTAAAGTCAAGATTAACCTCTCCCCCTGTGATTCAGACACTGACCCCATCATCCTGCCCCCATGAAAGTTTCTCTTACACAGAGGCAGAGCACTGGTACCACTCCCTGGGCTCCTGTTGGATGTGCAGGTAGCTGTGGTTGCCAAGAATACTGTTTGTTGCCAAGAAAGTTTGATTTTTAATTTGTAAAAGAACTTTTCTGTCTTGGTTGGTCATTCTTCCCTTACTGGCAGCGTCTACTGGAGGGTGTTTTTCCAAGGATACATTTTAGATTATCCAGAACAATAAGATGCTGGAGCAGCTCGAGCTGATATAAGCAGTGAGGAGCTCACCTACCTCATTTTGTTGTGTTTCTCCAGCCATGGAGTTGTTATTTGTAATAAAACTTGGAGCCGATGGCAACTGAATTCCCTCATCTCACCTGCTTTTCTCCCTGTTTTATTTCTTTGAAAGTCCTTTGATCAAGAGAGTATAAAGTTCTGAGTGCTGCAAGCTCGCTCCTTCCCCTTGCAGAGGCGGCTGGTCAGAGTGGAACCCACAGTTTGGAGACCTGGTGCCAAATGTTTCCTGGCTCTTTGCTGACTGATCTACTTGTCTTTTGCGTTTAATATAATTCTCAATTTGCATAAATATTTTGAAGTTAGCACGAAAAAAAAATTAAAGAGTAAATAGATTATTTATGATTAATAATTCTTCCATGTATGTAAATAATAGAATAATATTAGTGTCTATTAATGAGGTAGCAAAGAAGCCAATTGTATAAAAGAGCATAACAGGATTAAGAGTGATGTTTATCTGGAAGTTGTGGTAGCACAAGAATACTTTTTTGAGAATGAAGCTTTTTTTTCCTGAGGATCTGAGATAAATAACCAGATTTCTTCGAGATTGTAAATTAATATGTCACTAATTCTGTTAGCACAGAGTGCCCAATTCTGCTGTGATAGTTTATGGTGCACTTCTGTGGTGCTGAATGTTTTCATCTGAGCTTCAGTGTTGTAATGAGCTATGCTGTTATAATTTTCATTATAAATTATTATGTAGAGGTTTTGATATTCACTTATGAAAAATCGAGCTCTTAAATCTCTGCAAAAGTAGGTTTAATTCACACCCATATATTATATATTCCTGTCAAATCGGTACCTATACAGTAACATGCTTATTAATGAAATTAAAAAAGAAACTTTATAGTTGGGCATTTTACATTCCTAGAGTTTCCATTTGGATTGTTCTCTGCATTACCCTTGTTAAAAGTCATGAAGTTGTGCACAACTGTTCTATTATTGCAATGCAGTATGTTAAGGAGTACGTACCTGGTTTAGAGGAGTTGAACTAGAGAGTAGGAAGCTTTTCAGGCTGAGGTTGCTTGAGCAGTACCTATGTGCGTGGCAGTGAACCAGTGCACAGCCCTCAGCCTTGTAATTCAGAATTCAGTGTCTTAATAAGATCAAATGGGTAATTACACAGGCTCAGTCTGCTGCCTTCACTCACAGGGAGTTGCAGTCTATGCGAGGATTGATTATAGGGCAGGAAGGTGCAACACAAAGTTGAGAGGGTTGGCTTGTTTTTGGGTGTTTGTTTAAAAAAAGCAGCAGCACTGGGGAGTGAAAACTTGTTTGTTACTATTAGAATCAATCAAATTCATCAGTTATGGGTAGCTCCATGGTAGTTTTTCTTTCCATCCTTAGGAGTGTTTTGCCAGAAAACTCTTTGAGCTGTTCTCTTGCTAAGCTGGAGGTGTGTGTAGTTCTCTGGGAGAGATGGAAAGACAACAGCCTTGGCTCTGTCACCGTTGGATTTGCAGGACGGGGGTGGGAACAGCCAGGTACTGTCACAGGATCACTACCTTGGCTGTACCCATGGTCAGGGACCCAGAGCAGCACTAGATGGGCTCCTGTGTCTCAGTTTGGGGTTCTTCATAGGGTGGAAGGCTGCTTGAGCCGTGTTGCTGGAGTTTTGGCACATGCACAACCCTTTGGATGGTCCCTAGGCAACACGTTTGATTTGGGGACTTTGAGTGCACCTTCCTGCCTTGTGTGAGGTTCTCTTCACTGGGATTGTCACAGCACTGTAGGGTGGAATACAGCGGCAAGAAATGTGTGAATGGTGCTGAAGGGCAGTATTTGAATGCTGTTCAGCATCTGAAGTTCAGAAAAATGAGGAGCATTCAGATTCTTACAGGAATTGTTGCCAAGTTACCACAATTTCCTGTCTAAAGGTATCTTAAGGATGTTAAAATCCTGTGGTTGCCTCTGTGTAGGCAGAGTCCAAAACTTTTGGTCAGAAGGAGAAGGGAATCTGCTTTGTCTACAAGGGATGTAAATGTGAAAGACATTTTTCTGTATCCTAATATTCTAAGACTGTAAAAAAACCCAAACCAGTCATATTAACTGTGTTAATGCATCAACATTTGTACCATGAACTCTCTTACTGTGTCTGTTTCTGTTCAGGAGAGGTCATGGTAAGATCAGGTATTCAATCCATTGGTTAATTCCAAGTCTCTCCATGTCTGTTTTGGTTCACAAATCTTCTGTTCTGGAGACAGACTTGGAGAGACTTGAAATAACTGCAGATTGAACATCCAGACATCAGTGCTGGGAAGGATGCAGGGAATCTTTCAAAAGACTCATTTACAAAGAAATAAGCAATAGGCATGTAATTCTCAGTATGTGCAGCTTTACAGGAAATGAATCATGAGCAAGCTTAATTTCAGTATTTAAAGAAGTTCAAAGGTTTGGCTGACAAAGGTGAAGGTGTAGCTGTAACAGCCCTTTTAGAAAGACAGTTCTTCACATTGCATGACATTCCAGTTTGAAAAATAGCACTGCCCTGTATCAGTGAAGCACAAGTTAAAAGGATTAAGAACTGGCCAACTGACAAACCTAAAAAATTAGTCATAATAATAGAGTGCAGCTCCATAGGGATCAGCACTGTGCCTGACACCATTTAACGGTTTCATCATTGATCTGAAGTACATGCAACTGTGGTAAAATTTGCAAATGACTCAAAGATTACCAAAGTGGTAAATAATGAGGGCAGGGAGTAATGCAGAATTATCTATACTGATCCTGTCTGTATTCAGACATAATGTATTCTGGCTCAGTCAGATGCTGAGCTTTACAGCTAAGAAGAAAAGGCTTATTAAGTGAAGCTGATACGAAATGGGAGAATGAGAAACTTCAGAACTCAGAAATGACAAATCAGCACTAGCTTTCTGCAGCTACAAGGAAGGGCCCAACCCATCCTTCCCTGGGCAGGCAGAGAAATGGGAATAATGGACAGATGTGTAAGCATGAGGATGAAGTACCAAAGGACGTTGGTGTCATGCACCCCTCTGCATCTTTATATCAAGGCTAGGAGTTTTGCCATTGCTCACCATGCATTACTGGCCTCCGAGCAGGCGTCACCCAACACGATGCCACAGCATGTTGATGGACAGCAGGTCAGGCTACAGGAATTGGAATTGCCCCTTGACCTCCAACTGTAACTATAAAAAGGGCTAAGTTGACTTACCAAATAGTTTGACAGACTTCTCTGGAGAAGCTGTTGTATCTAATGGGAAATTACTTGTCTCTTTAATTTGAGGTTGAAGCTTTATTTTTAGGCTCCACTAAAATGTGCCTCTTCCCACATACTAAATTTAGACAAATTAAGTTGTCAATTTTTCTGGCACAATAACATGGTAGTCTAGAATGCCCGAGACTTTTTGTTTGTTTTCCCTTTGAAGTTTGAGGCAAAATGTGTATATAAATTAAATGAATGAGATGCTTCCCAGAATGGTATTTGTTTTTCATACTGCTTTTGTAACTTGTGCTAAGGAGACATTTTGGCCTAAGAATGGAGCTTACTTTTGGCACAGAGAGGGAACTTCTTTCAGGACATGGAAAGCAGGAATATTTATTTCAAAATGTTTTAAGAGCAGATTTAGAGTTGAAACCTGAACACCTGTTGCAGGCTTATCCTAATCCCCTGTGAACTTATCAGCAGGGTGACCCAGCGCTGGGTTGTGGTGCTCAGGTTCTTAAAGATCTGGTTCGTTCACACAGGCACAACTTGCTAGGAGGTTACGTTTTCTCCTATAGTCAGGGAAGTATTTCAACAATGTAGGTTAAGGAAATATTCTTTAGAAGTTTTACAAGGAGTCTTAAGTGCCTATGGCTTGTCTGCCTTTAAACTAACACGTGTGTTACCATTACATCCAGGATAAAAAGTCTTCCATTAAAGTAGGGGTTGTATTTTTAGATAGAAAGATGAAATGATCTCATCTCCAACTTGAAACTTTTTTGTAGTCAGTGAATAAAGCAAAAATCAAGGCTGTTGTATTCACCTTCCTGCATGTTTTGTTTTGTTGTGAGCTTTTTTGAAGTATGGCCTGGATTTTTTGTTTCCCAGTCCTACCCAAATTTTAATTTGCTTGTTAAGTTAGATGGCAGTGTTCTTTCAATCACCTCCCAGCAAAGAGGTTTAGCTCCATAGCAGCTCTTCAGAGAGCACTGGTGTGTGGCAGTGGTGTTTGTGGAAGGAGGGAGTGGCAGGGTGGGAGAGATGCTCTGTTTTTCTTGTGAGTTCATTTTAGTCCTTGCAATATTTCCATTAAATGTGATGATTTGAGGTGCTGTGCAAAAGCAAATGGTGTCCCTGTGTTGCAGGATGAGGGTTTCCTGCTGCTGAAAACTACAGGTGGAATATTGTAAGGTCATTACCTTGGTAGCCTTTAAATGAAGTGCATGGTAATAAGACGTGCTTTGTTTCCTATAGATTGCCCAAAACACTATCAGAAGCCCCAGGAGTGACACGACAAACACATGATGAGATTAGTATTACTTTCAGAAGAAGGGCAAAAAAATACATTCCCTCAGGATAATTGGAGTTGCATAGTGTGAGATTGTAATTCAGCCATGAAAAAGCAGAGCCAAGTAGGAATTTTCTGCTCTCATTGAATAAGGCTCTACAGATCTTTTATCTGCATTCGGGCTCAGACATATGGTTATTGTGCTGACTCACTTGGTAGTCGTGTGATGTGAGGCCTGTTAACATTAACCCACACCTGAATTTTTCTTTAAGGTAGGGGGAACTTGGGGCATAGAAGTTGGTAGCAACAAAGCACCAGCTGTAGAATGAAAGTGTAAAATTGGGTGGGAAAGGTCAGAAGAATATTCTTGGTGCTCTCGTATGAATTAGAGCAAAAAGAGAAAAACCTTGGAAATAGGACACTGGGAATGGTATCTTTGCGAGAAGTGGGGTTTTTTATGGTATTCCAATTAAGAGCATAAAGTAAATCTTGGTTGGAGTGCTTGTGTCAACCCTAGCAGCATGGAGGAGTCTGGAGTGTGGTCTGAGAAACCTGGGAAATTCATCCCCAAACAAGGGGTTTGAAGGTCAAGTACACCTGAAAAAAAGTACAAGTACAGCTGGAAAAAAGCACATCCCACATCCAGGCTGTGGGGAAGTTGATGTCAATCTTTGAATTGCCATTCATTTGAATTGCCATTGAGTTAAAGTTATAATGGTTTTGAAAAGAGTTAACAAATCATGCACTTTTCTACTAATTACAGCTAAATAATTAATTAGTGTCAGTGGGAAGCAATATGTAGATTTTTGTGATATGGTAACATTTTTAAGAAGTATTTCATAATGGAATGGTATGATTTCTGTGAAATACCTGGCCTCACAGGAGGTGATCTGGTGCTTTGGAGCAAACTGAATTCTTAACCAGGTGTGCCTATAACTGAACTGGTTTGGTCTGAGATGAATCTTGTCAAAACCCCGACCCCCACCATTTTAATGCAAATCATTGCAAGAATCAAGGGAAAAGGTAGAATATTCCGATTTTTGAAATATTTTTTATTTATTAATGATTTCCTTCATAGCTGTGATAAACCTTGCACCCCCGTGCCACACACGTGCCTGTGCAACACTTGGAGATGTGTAAAGTCCTCGTGCTGCTCACGGGCATTTGGTTATTCCACCAATTCAGGCCTGAACGTAAAAGGCACAAGAGTGCATTTTCCCAGCCAGCACTGTGCTCTGGGCTTTAGGATGTGACATCAGTGGGTTTTGCATTGGACTTTACCCATTAACCTCTCTCTGCATGAGGGTGTGTTGGGATTCAGGGCATGACTGACATCGGAGGCAGGAGAGCTGCTGTTGGAGGTAAAGGGTTTAAGGGCAGAGCATACAAGCAAAATCAAGTCCTATCTGCAGTTAGAACACACAGTCAGACACTGTTAGGTAACACGGCCAACTCCAGCCAAGCACAAATGATAGGATCATACAAAAATAGGACTGGAGATGACTTTAAGAGGGCTCTGGTTTGTTTCTTGCCTGAGGACAAGAAGCAATCTCTTTAATGGCATTGGCATCAGGTATTTGGCTAAGGCGTTTTTCGAGGCCTCCAGTGATGGTCAATCTATGAAACCTCTGGCCCACCTACCCAAGTCACTCTCTGTCATTCAAAAGTATTTCAGGATCTCAACCTTTACTTTGGTTTCTGCAGTCAGGTGGCATGCTGTTGCTGACTTAATAATCACATGAATCTGAACAAAGCTTTTCCTTTTTCCTTTCCCATTATCTGCAGTTGAAACTGTGTTACCTTATCCCACCCCCTTCCTCCAGCGCATCGACTCCTCTTTAGACTAAACAATCGAGATTTCTTTCAGTCTGGTTTTATGTAGGTCATGTTTTCTCTGATTATCTTTGTGGTGCTCTTCGGGGTCCTGGCTGGCTTCCCTTGTTCTTGAAGTGCAGTGCTGCAAACTGTGCAGGACTGTGACTGAGCAGAGTTGGAAGGATTATTTCAGTCTGTTTTCTTGTTTATCCAGCCCTATATAAATATAAACATAGTATATATTTAGAGAGTGAGGAACAGCATGATATTGTTGATTCATGTGCAGCTTGTGATCTGCCGCAGCCAACAGCTTTTTTTACTGCAGAATTACTTGTTTCTCATCTGTTTGTGTGCAGTCGAATGCTTTTGCATAAAGGAAAAATCTTCCCCTTTTTCGCACTGTCGTGAATTCTTTTCTTTTCAGAAACATTTTGCCCATATGTCAAGTTTAATTTTCATTTGAAACGTGTCTGGTAGCGCGCTACCGTCTCGTCTTTGTATTGTTTCTAGATTTAAAGAGTGCACATTTTAGGCTGTAAATACTTAGTTTGGAAGGTGGTTTGGTCCCAGCCCGTGCTGCAGCTGCTCAGTGGAGCTGTGTGTTGCACCAGACCCAGCACCCATCCCTACAGACCCCCACACAATGCATTCCTGGACCTGTGCAGTCATCCCTTAGAATGTTCTGGAAATACCTTTCTCCCTTTCCCCTCTACTTGTCTGGCTGGACTGGGCCTCAGTAGCTTGCTCAGCTTGTCCATCTCTTGTCACTGGGAAGGTCCCATGGTGAGAGTTTCGGTTTAGTTTCTCAGGACAGCTTTATCTCAGGGTTAAACCAAAGCTTTGGGCAGTCCATGTAAGCACTCCCCGGCTCCTCCATGGGGTGATTCATTTGGCTTTGCCCTGGAGCTGTACCTGGTTGTTAGTGACATAGGGCATGGGTTTACTCTGTGGAACATCAAGCAATTCCAGCTGCATCTCCCACTAAGGTGGGAGAAGGGAGCTCTTGGAGGCTGCCAGGCTTTGACATTCTCAGAGGGGATGTGCCATGGGTGGTAGCTGTGGCTGTAAATCCCTTGTTTGGATCAAGTGCCCATTAGTTAGAGGTAAATCCAGGCCTGCCCGGTGGTTTTGGCTCAGTTGGCCTTTGAGAGGTTGGTGCTGTGTTGTGTGGGAGGTGTTAAAGGAGGGAGAGACAGGCAGCAGAGCTGATTAATGCGTTTTAGTTGGGCTAACACACCATTTATACAGCTTTATACTGCAGGAATAATTGTCAAATACAGCAGTGACTGGAGGAAAGGCTTTGGCCACGTGTGCTGGGCTGGGCTGAGCCAGGGGCTGTGTTGGGATTTGGTCCTGAGGCCATGAGAGACTGTGGGGCAGGTTTGGGTGATGGCATTGGGCTAGACAAGCAAAGTCATTTAAAATCAGAATTAAAGATTTCTTTAACGTAGACCAAGTTAGAACTACTTAATGGATTAAACCAATGTCTACTGCTGTACTTTTTTTTGGTACAAAATGTTCTGTGTGCTAAACACGCAAAAGGAGCTTAATGGCAAGGTTTGATTTTTTTTTTTTAATTTTTTAATAAGGTGTGATTCATCTTTGCTATTCTGTAGTCTAATTAAAGATTTAAAAACCACCACAGAATACAAAATGGTAACATCATTCTACAGTTGCATAATTTTGCAGGAGCTTTAAAAGCATCCTTTCTATTTCTTACCATAACAAGTACTAGGATAGGTATGATTATCCTGCTGTGCCCCATGGTGTGGCCTGCAGTGCTCATGCTTTGCTCAGGCCAAATGCCTTGATGACATTGCTGCCCTGGTCCTATGTGGAAATCCAATGGACTTGATGGAAAAGCTTTTCAGGAACTCGGGAAGTTTTGGATCAGGTCCAAAAAGCACTGCCCTTCATCGTGTACTTCCCTGTGTGCTCAGAATGAGTGGATGTTCTGCTTTTCTGGAAGTGTGGGGAGTTCTTGCCCCCGCGAGGTGATAAATGCTGCCTCCCTCCCAGGTGATTTCACTGCAGAAGGCAGAGCTGTGCAGACCTGCAGCAGGAATACCTGCAGATTTGGCAAAGCTCACTAGGGATGTGTTTTGGGGTGGGGGAGAAATGCAGAGGAGGGAAAAGCTAAGTGTTCTGGGGAATTATGAGTCTTTACAGCCTGTATCTTTCGTTGAAAGACTGCTCTGAGAAACTTAGTGGTGTTGTGTGTGTAGTTTTCTATTCTAGCATGGTCTTTTAAGAGCTTCTTTCTTGGTAATAGAAAAATACTAAATGTGGCAGAGGAGGGCATCAGTCCTTGTAAAAGAAAAGTTTTTTTAAATGGCTGAGGGAGCAGAAGAGCTGGAAAATCTTTTTCTTTCTTTTTTTTTCCCCCTGTTATAGATAGCAGTGTTTATCATTCAGCCAACCAGCGAGCCTTTCTACAGACACCATAACAAAAAGCCCTAATAATATTTTTAAAGCAGATTAGAAATAATCTTCCTGCATGACCTTGCCTGGGTGACCTCGTGGTTTGTTGCTTTCTGGCTGGGCTGTGCATCCTCAAAGCAGCGTTTTGCTGCTTCCTCTGGTGTGTGTGGAGTGGCATTGTCCCTTTCTCTGCACCTCCACCCCAGGGAGGGGACAGGAGGGGACAGCAGAGCCCTGTGCGTGACACGGGGGGACAGCAGTGTCACCCACGTAATGGTGTGCTCAGTGACACTGCAGCACTGGAGCAGGAGAGGAAAACACAATGCAGAGTGGCTGAAAACCTTCTTTGGGTTTAATTTAATATCAACTCGATGTATAATTATTTAGTACGATTCCCTTGTTTACTAAGTAATTATAGCTTTAAAATCTGTTTGGGTTAGCATTTAGCTTCTCTCCATCCAAGGGGATCATAATATTGATGGAATATGTATTAGCCTGTTCTTGTGAGCAGAAGTAATTAAAAATATATCTTTATTATTCTCGGTGTGATAGCAACCTATAATAAATTTTGAAATGAGCTGTTCAAACAAAATATCAAGTCTTGTGCTTCTCTTCCTTTGCATATAGAAAATGAAGTCAAACCCCCTTAGTTTTACAAGGTTTTAATTAAATTAAGGGCTTCTGAAATGACAGAAATTACAGAAGTGAAGCATGAGTGGTTTAGTACTAGGGAAAATGTCTTGACACCAAAATTTAAACAGTATAACGCAAACATTAAAGTGGCCTTCAACAATGACTTGAGGATTAGAACTGTGGATATCAAGAATTAAAGGATTTTAAAGGAATAATCTTTCTGTTTTGATTATTACAAGCTAGTACTGATATATTTGACCTAAAGGGAAAGCTTTTTCCTTTAGCTATGTGCCATCTAATAGCTTTTATTGTTGTTCTCATTATAAAGAGAATGTCTGTAAATGAGTGCTTCAGTGTTTGCTTTTTTTCTTATTTGGCTGTGGTAACACTGGGAGATAAATACAGAAAAGTAATTATTATTCCGGCTTAATAGCACGAGCTTGGTTTTATTGTACACACTTTCTAGGTTGCAGTAGATGAAGATTTATATTCTAAAATGCTGATTGCTGTAAATTATCTTTTGAGGCTTCAAACGTGATACACAGACAAACCAGAAAACTACCTAGTAATGTTGTAACTTACACTGAGAGTGGTTGAAGTGATAAGGCAGATTCATAGACAATTCTCATCTTTCTAAGCCACTCTAATATTTGGAATCTTGACATTCTTAAACTGACAGTTATTGTTTTACAATAACATTTATATTGGGATTTATGAAGTATTTTATTATCCCACATCTGCATATTCAGCCATACAGAAAATTCTAAATATACATTCTAATGATTTTTTGGGTTTTCTTTATAGCCTGGAAAATAACACGAGGTCAGTTTCTGGACGTTGAAACTGAACAAGAATTTGAGACTGTTCACAATTGTAACTCAGGTCTGAGCAAACAGTGTGTGCAGTGTTCCAGAAGTCAGGATAAATTGCCAAATATTTTTACTTCTGGGGCACTCCTACTTTTTGTGGGGTTTTCCCTTAAAACGACCCCCCCCCCCGCACTAATATTGTTACTACCTTTAGGAAGTGTTTTCCATACACAGAGAGAGACACAAATATTTAAAAGGACAGTGGTTTCATTGTATGTAGAACATACTGAATTATGTTTATTCCAGAAGCACATCTTAATGTCGTGACAAAACTGGCGTACTGACAAATCATTCCAGTATCTTGTATTTCTGCAGAAATGTCAATTGGTGAAATGCTTGGACGTGGAAACACTTCAGGAAGTGACATTGTACATGACTTGGCTCTTTTTTTTTTCCTTTTCCCACCCTTTTCTCCCAAGTAAATGCTTAACATGTCATTGTTGATGCCTCCTTTCTGTACCTGGCCTTCCAAAAAACCCTGAAGTTGAATAACAGATATTTTAATTAATTCAGAAAGTAGTAATTATTTTAAGTGAGGCAACAATTAAAAAGTATACCCTTACCTTTTTTGTTGCTTCTCTTTTTCGTTTCTTTTCTCCCTTGGTGGGAGATGGCAGAGACACGGGCATTTAATTGTTGCATTTCCTGATTATGCAGTAGTGCTCAATAACTCTGTTTTGCTTATTCTGTGCTTCCCCCTCCTCCGCCCCCCATAATGATATTCAGGCTGTGAAGGGGTTGAAATATCAACCTCATATCTGAAGACAAATTTACATTTCACTCCAAACACCTTAATTTAATGAAGGTATTATGCTGTTGGTGGGTACTTAATTATGCCAGAGGCAGAGCTGAAATTTAATACTGTTCCACATGCAGGGAAGATTTACTAGTAGCTTATTTTCAAAAGTCCTCTAAAAGACTAATGCTTATGCAGTCTACTCTTGTTTTTTAAAGCAGATTGGAGTAACCCAAACTTTCACAAATAAAATTTCATTTTAATTGCTCAATGAAGATAAT
The DNA here is from genome assembly GCA_035047845.1 of Dendrocincla fuliginosa. Classification (NCBI taxonomy): domain Eukaryota; kingdom Metazoa; phylum Chordata; class Aves; order Passeriformes; family Dendrocolaptidae; genus Dendrocincla; species Dendrocincla fuliginosa. The sequence goes on along the minus strand of JAWWMO010000030.1, from coordinate 5,107,376 downwards.
ATATGTCTTTTTAGATTATGGGTTTTAGAGGAGGTATCTGGATTCGCCAGCTTTGCAGCAATGATCAATGCAACATTTACTGCCCTTAGCATCTAAACCTCAATGATTTACATGGAACCAGTGTCATCATTCAGGACATGTAGTGCTGTACGTGCTCATCTTGGATATAAATCTAGGTGACAAGTGCAAAATTATTACAGAGCACACCTGTTGGTATGTCCTGTAACAGATCTTCTCTTGCACAGCAGAAACCAGCCTTTTCAATCTTAACTTACTGTGTTCCTCACAATAAACGACACTGCTCTGAGAAATCTCTTTCTCTGGAGTTCCAGCACGTTCTGACTCTGGGCACTTTGAGTCCGTGGGGTACAAGGTGTGCTGAATGTTGGTATTAGGGGACTGGGGAGGGGAGCTTTTAATTTCCAGCCTTCAAACGAGCCTGTGTTTATGTACAGCTAGGCAGTCTCTGTGAGACCAGCAGTAACTGCAGATATTGGTCAGGCAAGCCTGAGCTGGGTTACACCCTGCTGGCTCTGGTGGCTGCTCAGTTAAGAACGGCCAGGCTCAAGAGGGAGCGGGGCCAAAGTGGGTGTCATTGCTGTGCCACAGCACACGCTGTCTCATGCAGATCCAGAGCAGCTTATCTCTCTTTCTGGGTCAGAGGGAGTGTGTTCTGGCACAGAGCTGGGTGTCCCCAGTGCTGGTGGCTTCCACCCCCCGGCAGGCTGAGCCCCAGTCAGCTCAGGCCATTGGGTAGTGGCAGGCTGGGTATTGTTCTGGGGTTCTGTCTGTAGATATGTCTGGGACAGGGCAAACAGAATGTGTTGGAATATGCTACAATAAACAGATTAAATTTACACAGGACAGTAATGTGAAAATATAAACCGGAATGCTAATGGTGAATGTCTTAGTAGGATTTATCGATGGCATTGAGGCAGCATAACTGAGAACTCAGGGAAGCAAAAATTGATGTGGTTAATATCAGATAGTTATTTTATCTTAATTAAACCAACAACTTCTGCCCAGTGCATCAAGATACTCTATTGGGTTGTTGGGTTGTTTACTGCATGCTTCGGCTACTGCTCCTCTGCTGGCCAGATAGTGGGATGTCCTGCCTGTTTGTTTTGATTTGTTCAACTAAATTTCTTCAGTTCATATTTTTTCTAATGAAGCCTTTAAAACAAAATCTGCTGCCATGGGGGGTGGGGGTGGAGGCACATTTTTTATTCAAAGCTGTCATCTCATTTAAATGTTTCATGCCTGATAACTTTCCTGGTACTGATTCCTTATCCCAGAACCTAAATATGACAGTTCCTGAGTTCTAGATGTCCTGCTTCTTGTCACTGGGCAGGAGAATTAGGCTGAGTGACTTCAGCTGGGGAAACATCTGCTGTAGTTTTGAGCTGATTGCTGGCTTTTGGCTAACCTCAGCTGTAAATCATTTGGTAGTTAAAAGGACCCATTCTGGATGTTTCCCGTAGAAGTCCTCACACAAGCAGCAGCTCCTCAAGCAGAGACTTTTTAAAAGGTGAGAAAACGTTTTTTGCTATTTCGTATATGTTTTACTGCTTTTGGAGCTGGTTGTGTTTGGGGGGTTTCCTGGCAGAAGGAATTTTTCAGCATAGCAGAATATTTCTTAGGTCACAGGGAGTTTGGTACAGCAAGTGAGATGTTGGTTTATTTGGGCTGCGTGCCCCCGGCTTAAAAACATTTTTACTTTTTCTCTTCTGCCAGTTGGGGCTGGAAATAAGTTTACTGAATATTTGGCTGATGCTGCCGAGCAGAAGGGATGTTTCAGCTAGGAGAAGCCCTGTAGCACCACGCCTTGTCCCCAGGCTGAGGGGTCATTATTCTGCAGGAGCAGCCGGGGACAGGGGACAATGCAGAGTGAAACGTGTCCTGTCACTGCCCTGCCACTGGAGTCTGGGCATGCTTTGCATCAGTATTTGTAAGACTGATTTAATGCTTTTGCCATAATGACCAGAAGACTTAAGCAAACAGCTTTGGTGTTTAATTCTTTCTTTGTGTTGAGACAAGCAGTTGTTGTTTCTGGGATTCCAGGGTGTTTTACTTGGAAACAAAAGGAATTAAAATCCAAAAGAGACTTAGTGTGGTACACTTTTCTTTCCCATGAAGTATATCCCTTATGTAAACAGCTTAGGTGAGGAGCATGTTATATTGGAGCTGGGACTTCAGAAATTACACTGGAGAAGTGGCAAATCTCAAAAACAGAGCTCCGTACCTGATCAGCCTGGTAAACAGCGAGCTCAGCACTCTGGCTGGGCTGCAGTTGGGAAGCATCTCTGGGAAATCAGGATGCAGAGCCAGCGTGGCACTGGGAGGAGAGGAAAAGGTACCAGCACTAGGGGGAATGCTGCCCAGAGCACGGATCTGGGGGGCTTGGAGCTAAGGGAGAGGGGCTCAACCAGCTGAACAGGGAGAGTAGCCAGGTGCTTGTTCTGCAAGGTAAGAGGATGTGTGTTTGCCAACCGTGCATGTTATCTCCAAATCTGGGAAAATGTGGAAATTGAAAGACTTGAATAGGTCACAAAAAGATGGTAATCCCTATTTTCAAACTGGTTTTGATTTTTTTTTTTAAGAATTATTTTCATCATGCTCAACTCGCTGGAGCATGCAACCTGCTTGTCTGCTTGCCACTTGTCTAAAGGAGCACGCTCTTCAAAACAGTAGCAACATATTTCTCTCAAGTTTTTTAACTGTTGTCAAAACGTTTTTGAGCAGTTTAAAACAGGAGATGAAGCAAGAGCAAGATATAATCTCTGTCCTGCTTCGGGAAAGCAGAAAGGCAAATAACTTTAGCCACATCTCCCTGCAGATGTTCCTCTTGACTGCAGAACAATGACATGGTGCACAAGAGATGCTTATGCAAGTGGTATTTGACAGTGCCACCTATTGCTAGAAAAGCAGAACTAAAACATGTGTTTTTGTTATGATCATGCCTAAACTGAGCCGAAAAATGAATGGTACCTATTCATCTTTTAATTCTTTCAAGGTCATTTAGCTGTAGAGCTAAGTTTGACTTTTTTATGGCAAAGAAATGGACTGCCCTTTAGAGGAGGGGATGTATTGTACAGTAGTGTCAGAGATGGTGAGGTAAGTTTCTGTTCCAGAAAACTCCCAACTGCTGGCGTGTGGTTGAATGCCAGTGACTCTATTTTGTCTAAACCAATTGACCCTGATTGTTCCTCCTCTGCTTTTTAATTGATGACATTAAAGTTCATATAATGCACTGGAAGATTGATCCTAATAATACTGAAACTGCATTAGATTTAGCAACACACAGAAAGTTAATTTTTTCTAGTGCTTGGAGTTTATGATAATGGGAAGAGAATTAAATGTTTTTTAAGATGCATCCAAAATTTCTATGAGAAGTAACTCGCTAATGATGAAAATTCTTTGAAGACCAAGACTTAATGATCTGGATGCATCTTAATGCTTAGTATCTTTAATCAGGTCTTTCAGTTAGCAAGCGTGATAGCTCCTTTCTCTACCTGCCCTTTCAAGGATTATATTTGTTTTATCATAGAAGTCTAACTAATGCTAATGGTAAGAATAATGAAAGACTTATAAGGGCAGCCTGAGATCAATTTTAAGCTTTAATTGTGGTTTTTACCATTCCTGAGCCTCCTTACTGCCTCAGTCCTGTTATTAGTATCTACTAGAGAAACACCTTAGCCAAAAAAAACCCAAACCCCAACATATTTTTGGCTTCTAATCTTTAATGGAGAGAAATAATGTTTCCCTGTGAGGTTTTTCTCGTGAAGGATCTCAATGGAAAGATAAGAGCAGGAAAAGAGGGAGCAGTCTGAGGATGATTTTTTCCTTTCTCAGGCCCAGGCAGGTATCTCTCAGGACTTTATTGCTGCTTCACATGAATAATGTTCTTTGAGTGAAACTGTCCTCCTTCCTCGAAGGTAGACCAGTCTTCTGTTACCCCTGCTGAGCTTCTGAGGAACTGGATTGCTGCAGACCTGAAGGGAATCAAAGGCAGCAGCTCTCAAGTGTTGAGGCTTCTGTAGGTGTAGAGAAGGTGCAGGAGGAGAAAGAAAGATGACCTGCCCATCTCCTGACTGGAGAAATGATGGGAGAAACCCGACTTCATCATCCTAGCCTAGTCCAGGGCTGAAACCTAATTTAGCCAAAGGAAAACGCCTTACTTATTTCATGGCTGGGTTTTGTCTGCGCTCTCTTCTTGTACCTTCTGAATCTCTTCTGCAGCCTCTTCCCATATGATTAATCTTCTATTTTGTCTCTGTAGTTACCTTCTCTCTTGGTGTTCCTTAGCTTGGTCCATTGGTTTGGTTGTTCTCTTGGTCCTTCATCTGCCTGTCATCCATCCACAGAGCTGGAGCATCTGAGCAAAGCCAACCGAGTTTCAGTTCCTGGTGCAAAGTTCAAACCCCCTTTATAATTTTCCCTAATGCAGATCTGGTTGCTGTGAAAAGGAAAATAAATTTCAACAATTGAATTAGGTGTCTTTGTAGGAGCCTGTAAGATCTTCTAATGAAGTTTCCTGTTTAAAAACAAGTGGCAGACAAGATGTGTGAGCGTTTGGAAGTGTGTGTGTCTGGATGAGCGTGGGGCCAGCAGAGGGCACTTGAGCTTGACAGTGAGATTGGTGCTCAAAGCCAGAGTCCAAAGCCCTCTAAACTGCCTATCTTGGCTTGGAAATTGGTGGGGGGGTTTCTTGTTTTGTTTTTTTTTAAAATGTTTATGAGAACCATTTAGGCAAGGGGTATTTCCATGGTGGTTGGTGCTTTGTTGGCATTGTCTTCTACCAACTCTGTGACCAAACACCATTGTTCAGTGGAAGAATTTGGGAGCTGAAGGAGAAAAAAAAAATTCCCCATACAGTTTAATGTGTGACTTTACAGAGAGAAATGATGCCCTTGTTGTGACCTTGTATCCTCTAAAATTGAACATAGTGGTGTATGTGAAAGCCATCCTTGAAAAAACTTCTTTTTCCCCAATGTGGTGCTTCTAATTTCTCTTTAGTTGTGATTTGATTTATGCTTTTAATTAAAAAGCAACTGAAATCGGAGAGCACTACAACCTATTAACTGATTTTTGTGGATGCTGGTGTTAATGACTTAATACCAAACTGCAGCCTCGTTCCCGGCTCAGCCCAGCACCAATACTGTTATCTTGTAATACAATACTAACATATGATTATATCTGCCATTAACATATTTAACAGTAGATGACAAATTTTATCAGGAGAAGAAGCACCTCGTGCTCTTTCACTTGCCCTGGTGTAAATCAGAAGTTACTGCCTTGGGTTGCCAAGATTTATTCTTGCGTAAGAGCTTACTGGTGTAAATGAGGATAGTTGAGCCTGACATGTGGTGATGTACCAAATTATATTACAGGATATTTAAATTCTGTCTCCCACTGTGAACAGCAGGATACTGTTTTTATCCTTCCTGTTGAATGCAGAATCACTTTGCCTTTTATAAATTGAGCCTGAACAGAGTGCTCTTGGTGTTGGCTGTTCCTCGGTTACTCCACACGCAGAGTGTATTAAGACACCTGTTCATCCTTGTGAGGCAAACAACAAACAAACTAAACACTTTCCTGAAAACAAATTGTTCTGTGATTAGTGAAACTAATGAAGCTTCACTGCCTGCAGATTTCTGTCCTCCATCCCTGCTCCCCTCAGCAACTCCCCCACCAGCAGGATTACTAGTTTCTCTCTGCTCCTGTTTCATGTGATCTTCCCCTTGTCCCGTTTGCCCTGCAGTAATGCCAGCTCCTGTTTTGCTCCATCCTTTAAGCCTTCCTGCAGTGCCTCCCCCGGTTCCTCCTGCCCCCAGCAGCATCTGCAGTGCCTGTGCCTGGTCCAGGGTGCCTGGGGTGCTGAGTGGGAGCTGCTCAGCTGGCCAAGCTATTAGCCTCCCATCTCTCAGAGGTGATGATAATTCAAGTCCCTTGTTTTACTACTGGGCAGATGTTCTCAATGCTCAGGGGGATTTAATATCTTCAAGGTGACTGCCCTCTGTTAAATTGCATAGAAATGGATAGAGAGATATTAAAAGTGTGTCTTTTCCTTCCTCCTCGTGCCAGTGATTGGTCTAATTTCAATGAGGTTTTGCCAAACTGCTGCTCCTTCTCTGTGCTGCTCTCTTGTTTTGCAAATCAAGTGCAGTGGTTACCACTCTTGGGATGATGCTGGGAACTGGATAGAAAACAAGCAGGGATCAGGAAGGGAGTGTTTAGCCCCTTAAGTGCAAGACCTGCCCTTAAAAAATATTGAGTACAGCATGAAATGAAAATTGGAAAAGGTGGAATATGAATACTGAAAGTGTTTTTAGTTTCAAAAAATTAACAGATTACATGTTTATAGCATGTAAATGATATTGAAATGTAAATAACAGTGGAATGTGCAAGGCTGTTGTAGAAGTTCCTTCTGCATTCAGAGTCCCTCTGAATGTAGTTTGACCACCATAACAGTAAGGAGCAAATGTCAGAGAATGAAGGTTGTAACTTGGTGAAAAACACTTCTGAATAGTAGCCTACATGTGAACATTTGCTTTTCTGGTGAAAGCATAAAGAGGTGTAAAAATCTGAGAGCTGAGCATCACTATGTGAGAATAAAATTTGGGTGACAGTCTGTCCTCAAGATGGTTTCAGGGGGATTCTTTGCAAGTGCTGTGATAATGCAGGAAATATTTTAAAAACTTAAACCCAGCAGACTTTGTTAGCCATAGCTATGTAAGGTACCACATTGGAATGTTTTCAGGCATTGTGTTTATAAAGTTTTGTACTTGATATGTCAACTCTTTTTACATCAGCAGTATTTGTTTGGGGTTGCTGAACAGCTAAGTGCAGCTCATGGTATTCTTTTGTAAACCAAGTATCTTTCAAAAGATTGTTTGAAACCCTGTACTTTGAAATTTAGGTAGTGATTACATTTTTCAGAGGTTTACTCCCAGGAAGTTGACCTGCTCTCATATATATGGGCATTCAAGGTGACCATTTTAATTGTAAAGGGGGGAACTGTTCAAATTTCTTGCCTGTTATTAAGTTAGAAAAGGCAGGAGCAATCAGTGTCCTTTTAAGCTCCACTTGATTCAGTGGCCATGTATAGATTCACTGTCTTAGCTTTTAATACCTGGAAATCCCGTCTCAGTGTATTTATGCTCACTTAGGTGCTCTCCAGCATTCAGTATTCAAATACCAGTAGTCTCAGCTGAGGCCTTGGGTGCATTGAGTCTTTGCAGAAATGAAAGCATGCACAGTATGTTTTATCAATATGTATTTAATGAAAACACCTGCAGGTTTTAAAATTGTCCTGTTTGCTCAGTGTAGAGAGATAGAGCTGGGAGCAGAAGAATTACACCAAGTCTCCTGCTGAATATCAAGTTTTCTCTTTGTGGTACTTTCCCAAAGGTGTATAAAAAAAAGAACCCAAACAAAAAACCAAACAAACAGAAAACCAACCAAACAAAAGAAACTCCCAAAACAATTATCTTGAGAAATCCTTTTTTTTTTTCCAACAAAAGAGGTTTTCAGACTGTAACAGTTGCCATATAAATATACTGAAGGTAAATGTTGCAAGTGAATAAACTGCAGTCAGTAGCTGGCTGCTGGTGAAGAATGTGCATGTGGCTCTTTAGGGACTGATGAACAAATACAATTATCTCTGTAAATGAGGGGCTATTGATAAGCCATAAGCATTTACCCATGGCATGCTTTATTGCTGGCTTGTGTCAAGGCCCTAAGCTAAGGTGTTGTCAGGTCTTGTAAGAGGCAAGGACAATAATAAACAGACCCAACATTAAAAAAGTAAGTCTGTCATTAAATTACAGTTTGTAAAAGTAAATTGGCTCCAGTCTTATGACAAATAACCTTTACTTAAAAGGCAACTGACAAAGGGCTGCTTAATTCTCTGAGTATTTGGGACTGCTTACTTTGAAATTATTTTGGAAGGGATATCCACTATATATGTCAGATTTTTTTATCACAGTTTTTGTTGTTTGGGATTTTTAATTAAGTGTGAAGGCTCTTGCTTTTTCCACTCTAATAGCTGAAAGATGATAGGACTTGAAAAAATGCAATATTAAAATATTTTATGATTTTGGAAGACTTTATTTTTATTTATGTATTTATGTACATAATTCTGTAAAAGTAATTACATAAAAAGATCCAATAAAAAGATGTACAAATTTCTCGAAACTGCTTAATGAGGCCTAATATAAATCTGACTTTCAAATCACATTAGGGTTGTCGTATGCCCTAATTTCAGATGACAGTTCTGGCTTGCCACTCAGTTGGCCTTTTATTTTGTGTCACGAATTAACCAACCGTGTGTTTTTATGCCACTGTTTTATTAGAGCAGTGCTGCACTTAAAGAGGGGGAAATTGCATCACAGTAGTTGTGTTAGAACACAAGTTACAGAGGGAGGGGGGACAAAGGTGGTTTCAGGCTGTATTTAAGGATTTAAAATATGGAGAAACGTGGAGGAGTGAACAATTCCTTCTAGTTTCTTTTTCTCCCAGTAGAGGTGGGTGCACGGTGCAGTTCATGCTCTTGGCAGCCGTGTGTGAGCCCCGAGGTGCTGCACTGCTCCCAGCTGGGGCTGCTGCTCCCCTGGGCAGCACCGAGCACACACCCAGGGCAAACAGCTCTTGCAAACGGGGGCTCTGTGTGACACTGTCAAACAGAGTGGCTGGGATTGAAGCAAAGCCATCTGCTCAAATCATGGAAGGGCAAAAAGCAGTTGTGGGCTTTGCAGGGTTTTGGGGGGTTTTGGTATTTTTATTTTTCAAATTGCTGTTTACTGAAGGGGATTACCATCTCATTATGCCTATTTTTTTTTTTAGTGCTGTGCCTGGATTCTGTGTCTCTGAATCATACCAGCTTGTGGGTCTAAATAAATTCGGTAATATATAGCCTTTGATGCACTGACAGTGTTCCGGGGTTGGATTAATAGCTTGGGGAAAGGTGAAAATATAATTCCTTGTCTTCATTTGCCAGTGCAGAAGGCATTATCAGGATGAGCTGGTAGTTATCAAGCCAAATCATTCTTTCCTGTCTCTGTCTGGAGGCAGAGAGATGCCAGAAGGAAGGAGAAATCCAAGATAGGCTGTCCTGGTTCAGATCGATGGCTCTAAGTGGCTACCTGGGGACAGTACAAGAGACAGGCGTAATTGAAATGCCACTTAGGCTTTCCCAGGCTCGCAGCCCTTTTGGTCCTGGGACTTGCAGGGCTGGACGTGGCCCTGGCTGCTTGGGACACCTCAGGGGGGCTCTCTGAGGTGCCTTCTTGCCCTCGCTTAAATCCTTGTAAACCTGGGGCCTCCTTCCCCAGCGTTCCCTAACAAATGTGCATTTGCTGTGGAAAGAATCACCTTTTTTAAGGAGGGGAGAAGAAAGAAAGAAGAGTGTTTTGAACCAGAGTACTGCTAGTTTTGTTTGATGTCTCCGGGTTCTTGTGTGAAAAGCGTCAGGAAGGTCAGGATAACATCCCTTGCAGCTTTCTCTGTGGTGTCCTTTCCTCTGAGCGGTGGGATTTGGTCAAAGGGAGATAAATTCAGTGCATTGTGGTGTTTGTTGTATTGCTGTTTTCAGTGCTCTCCCAGGGTGGGAGGAGGAGGTGATGCTGCCCTGGGGCTTTGGGAGGGGAGGTGGTGGCTCTTGTATTGCTTGTTCTCTTCAGGCCTGATCAAAGCACCCTGGGACTCTGACCAGTTAATGGAAAGGGATGAATTGTGGTATTCTTGTTGTTGTGGTGGTCTAGACAGTGTATGGGAATGCCTACATGTGCCAGAGCATTCTTACTCTCACTTTCCAATGCACACACCTTCAGCAACTCCCTTTAGCTGCTCTTCATACATAGAGGCGAGTGGGTGTGTGTTTATACACACAGGTCTCTCTCTGAATGAGACTCTCCTGGAGTAACTTTATTCATCCCTTTTAAAGAGACAATATACTGGTTATCTCAGTAAGCCTGTAAATAATAATGATTATCCAAAGGCAGTGGTTGGAATTGCAATTACTATTGATTTTTTCATAAAGTATTGTTGGAATAGTTCTTCACTTAGTGGAGTGCTAAGCTTTGCTGATCTCCAGACCCAATTATGCTTTGATTTCAGTGGTGCCTGATGAGGGTGCCGTGAAATGGTTGCAGTTCCCTTCATCCCCCTAAAGAATGTTTGCCAGTGCCTGAAGCTTTGGGTGCTTCTGTGATTGTGCCTGGTGCAATGTAAAGGTGGCCTGCAGGGTTCTCCACCTCTCCTGTTCCCTCTCCTCCTCCCCTGATGGTTGCACTTTCACCCTGTGAGCTGTCTCTTGCTGGTTGGTTCTGATCACCACGAACACCCCTCTTTGAAGCTTGGCATTTTCACTGAAAGCGTTCTTGTTTTCTCCATGTTATTTTGCCCCGTTTAATTGGAAGCTCTCAGTGTAAAGCAATGATAAATACGGTCTTAAATTTCTTTTCATGCTTGCAAGGGAAGCTCCTGATGCATTTTCTCTGGTCATTACCTGTGTGGCTGTGTGTTTCTGTGATTCCAGTGCCTCCCCCAGAGCTGTGGTGGAGGCAGGCTGCGAGTTGTGTTTGGTGGATGTACGCACATACAACCAGACTTTGCCCCTTTGAGTAATTGCTTGGGTTTATGTTGTAGTCTCTGCTCTACAGAGACATTGATTAATGTTTTGGTTAGTTGAGCTGCTTGAAAAGAAAATCTAACCCCAAACTCAATATTAAGAGGTTGTTTTCCCTTTGCTTGTACAGATTGGGGCCTTGCTGGGTCACCAGCTGTGGTGGGCACAGCCCAGGATGTTTTGTGCTGCTCTCCTGCCCAACATCAGAGTGCCTTTCATGCATCTTCCTCACACATTTATCTTTCTCCTTCCAACACCTTTTTTTCTCTTGAGAAACTAATGAATATTTCACTATTTGCCTGTTGTCGTCTCCAGGTTATTGATTGATGTTTCCTGTTTACCTGACACTTTTTCAGTCCTGAGTTTTGTTTTGTTTGCAAACAAGAAGTATTATTTGGAGGTGTTGAATACACACTGCAGCTGTTCTTGAAGAAATGAATAAACTTTCCTTTCAGATTTGTCTTTTTAAATACACAGGAAAAGTCATTTCTCCTCTAGAGCTTTTTTGGGTCTTTTTCAGGTTCTTCCTCGTGCAGTTTTAGGAGCCCCTGAAACAGGACAGGACGTTGAGGTGTGTTATCCAGGGGTTGTCGTCTATCTAAAGCAGTGTTCTGTGACCAGAGAGAGGCTGTGGATAAAGCACCCAGCGTCGGTGGTAAATGATGTTGTTTTTCACTGAGCATAATTTCGCTTTATTAGTGTCATCTCTCCTGATTCACATTCTACAAGAGGCTTCTTCCTGCAGGGCTGGTACTACAGCTGTTGCTTGTTAAGCACCAACTCTGACTGTGATTCCATTGTAACATTTTTAATTTATCTGTGAAATCGTGGTCTCCTTCGTGTTTTGGGTGACCATACTGCTTCCCTTCAGCTTCTACATTCTTCCTTCCTGCTCTTCTGGGTACATATTTCAGTAGCTATGTCAAAGGCTGGTATATTTTTCATTTTTACTGCTTTTCTTTTTATTTGGGTTAAGGTTGCTGTGTCTCTGAAGATGTGAGCACAGGTACTTCAGTGGTGGATTGGGGTTTGTGTTCTGCTGGGATTCACCTGCAGTTTTCTATCTCTGCCTCTTAATTACCTCATGGCCATTAGATTTTTGCCAGGATCTTTTTTTTTCTGTTACTAAGACTGCATTTCCATTCTTGTTGAATTTATGTAATATATCTCTGGAAAATTTAAAGTGCTGTCTTCAACTATTATTACTGTTAATTAGAAAAATGATTAATTTTTTAAGCTAGAAGTTAGGAAATATGTCAGTTATGAAGTACAGAACTCGAACACCTCAGAACTCTGTAATTTCTTGGGGTTTGAAATTTCATTTTTTTTGTTCTACATCTGTAATACATTGAAAAAGCTTGTGTTTATAATTTCATGGCTGTTAAAAGCTTTATTGTTGTTATTATTCATTACCCAGAATTCGGTTAATCTCCATTTATTTATCTACCACTCTCTCTCATATCTTTGGCTGGCTAATAGGGAGAAGAAATATTTTTTTCTTTCAAGTTTGGCCTAAAGCTTGTCAGCCTAATTTCCATTATATGTATTGATGTCAGGATGAGGAAACCCATACCTTGGAAGTTTTACTTCTATTTGTCAAGGGTGTTAGGTTTTGATCAATATCCCTTTAAGTAGTTGGCATCTGTGTTAAATATCAAATGAGTACAGGTTCTAAATATTCCCTGATTTGTTGGGATATTTGGTATTTTAGAAAGCATTAGTTTATGTAAGTTTCTGGAGGATGAATTCTATGCATTGAACTTAAAGGTTGTACTGAACATGCAAAATGGGCTGACATCATATTTTGATTTCTTTTTTTGAATACCAGCTTTTTGGACAGGTAGTCTCTCTGAAAGCATCTCTGTCTTTGATGAAACACAGGCTAAATTGGGTTGTGATTATTCAAGCTGCAGAAGAAAAAGGTGCACGTGTGGGGTGGGCTGGAGCAGTGAGACAAGTCAAACCTCAAATGTTTCATTTGAATTTGTCCTGGCCTTGGGGTGAAGCTGAGTACTATCTTCCTTCAGAACCCTTGGTTTGTGCAGTATTTTGATCTGAGACGGTCTAAGAACCAATCAGTGTTGTGAAGCCAAGCCGGGTGGTGTTTGTAAGATCAGTGGGGTGGGTTTGATTTGGGTTGGTTTTTTATTCTTGTGGCTGCAGCCTTGAGTGAGGCAAACTGGAACTGCTGTGTCCCAAATGTGCCTGTATGGTGATAGATTCCTGCATTGAACACTAAATGCTTCCTTATGCCTAGTTTTACTGGGTGCCTTAATGTATAAGAAGGCTTATCCTTCTCAGCTCACAGCTGAAGGCACCCAGTGCTGTCCTGTGGCACACCAAGTGCTGTGTGACGCCAAGGGCAAGGGAAATGGGGCATGTGGCATTCAGGGACACTCCTCCAGTGCTGCCCTGCCAAGCTGTGAGCCAGCTAAACAGGAAGAGCAGCCCGTGGGAGCTCTGGGCATGCAGAGGTTGGTGCTGTGCAGCAGCAGGGCTGAGTCGCCCAGGCTGCCTGGCCTGGGGCCAGCGGGCTCAAAAAGGAGCAGGAAACTCCTCCAGTGAAGCTCTGTGGTTGAGTACCTTGCACTGAATGATCTACTGGCTAAAAAGAAAAATAAAAATTAAAAATACTGCTAATAAAGTATGACATAAAGTATGTACTGAGCAGGACGAATTGTGTGCATTATGGAGATTTTGCTCTTCCCTGGCTTGAAGCTGTGATGTTCCATTCCTATCATTACTGTGTGTGTAATCTATAACCTTCATCTGAGAAACACGACTCATTAATTAATCATTACCAAGGGCAAGACATGCAACAGCATCAAGTGTGCCAAATCCTCTCTCCAAGTTTTCAAGTGTCTGACTGCTCGGAGATAGCATCTCAGTAGTCCTGGCAGATTGCTCTAAAGGACCACATCTTGCAGCACGGAGGGAATTTATGGATTTTTGTAGCAGTTATTCCAGTGGCACTCAAAGTAATTTGCAACCTTGCTTTCCATTTATTTAACCCTCTTTGTAGTGCTGCTCTGGCTCCTAACGCTGCTGGAATAGCCAAAATATGAACCATCTCTCATCAAGAGATGCTGGCAAATTAAGAGACATTCTTTCGGAGTCCAGAAATTCTTAATATGAGTGCCAGGCCACTGCATGGGATGTGCCTTCCCTTCCGAGAAACAGTGCACTCTGGTTTTGTGCTGGTCGTGTAGTATCTGCTGAAATTACTTTTAAAGAATCTGGTATTGTAGTAAGAGATGTCTGAAAGAAACAACTTTGTCTCCTCCGGTTCTGCTTTGATTGCCCGGTTTGGCTTCTTTGGAAGTGCTGGTAGATGTTTGCAAACACTTCTCACCTGCTCTGTTACGGAAAGGCACAGCAAGGCAGAAAAATTAGAACTTGTCTGATTGTGTTTTTAGTAAGTCTTGGTAACGAGTAGCATATTAAACCCTATGATGAAACATGAAACCTGTTTTTATTTTTGTTTATTAATTTACTACACAGATTTTGGACTGGTTTGTTGGGGGTTTTTAAAATTCATTTAAAGCTGGACTGGCCCATCTTTCTTTGGAGCTCTTGCATGTAAAACAGACGAACGTTAAAACTGAAAACTGGACTTGTAGCTCTGCTGCCCTTTTTTAGTGTCAAAGGAGATGCAGAAGCAAATGATTTTATGAGTTTGAAATGCTCTGGTTTTGCTTTCTCAAGTCACTTGTGCATGGTCTGTTGCCTGTGCCCTCCAGGCTGCTATTGCAGCAGTGCCGTGGGGTGGGGCAGGACCTGGGAGCCCTGAGCAGGATGAGTTTGGTGGCCAAAGCCAAAAGCAGTCTCAGTTTTAGCTGCGAGTGGCCATGTGCTGCTCTGTTCATCGGCAGCTCCCCAGGATCTGTTTTAAAAGCCTGTGGAAGGTGGGTTTTCCCGAGGATTAAAGATGTTTTTGCGTGAGGTGGATTTTAGCGCTCACAAATTGCTTATTCTCCTTCCTGGTGGCTTCTTGGTGTCTGTATCTCTGTAACCTGATGCTGCTCTTGAGGATGTTTCTATTCCAAATTCAGCAGTGCCTGAAATTGGGGTGTACAAACAGGGAAGGTATAAAAGAATTAACAATTATAAGCAAATACTGTGAATGGCACGGAATTACCAAAGCAGGAGGCATGTATTAGACGTGTAATTTGCACTGAGGCATAGGTTTGATAGGATTGCACAAAAGCAAGTAAGCATAATAGTGAAAATAAGGAGATTATGAAAGTAAAGGCTGCACTCCAACCCCTAATTAGTGAGGTGATCTGCATTTCAGCTTTTACGGTTGCCCATTAAAAGCACCGGGTTTTTTGGGTTTTGTTGCATTGATTCGCATTCTTAGAAAATCTTACGCCAGGATTCTGGCCTTAAAGATTTTACATGATGCTAATGCACAATGTGTATCGAATTCTTTGTCTTATTTAAATAATTGATGCTCTATGGAAAGCTGTTGGCCTGAAATACAATTGGGCCTATTCATTTCCAGGGAGATAAACCTCAGCAGTGAAGTAATGCTAGTACATCAAGCTTCTTTTTTAACCAAAAATACATACCATTATTTTAAATTCAATGAAAGCCATGGGTAAAGCTACCAGTGTTAAATGCTCTCAATGTTAAAAGAAAATAACTGACAAGTTTCATACGTAACAGTGAAAAGCATTACTTTATAGGTTTTTGGTATGTATTCATGAAACATTTGGCTCTAGGATTGGGGGTTGACACCTCCAACCTGTGGGGATTTTATATTTTTTTGAGTGGGTGGCCATCAGCTATTTGAATTTCTTTGGTGGCACAGCCAATCATTTTTGCACCATTATTTCTTATTTTCCAGTTTCATAATGCAAGGAGTAACCTACGTTTTTTCCAAATCTTCTGTCAAGTAATTTTGACTCTCCCTGGATCATTTCATTGACCAGGTGAAAGATAAATCAATTGCTGAGGCTATGGGCATGTTAGGTAATACTTATTTTTTCAAAAATACTTTTGAGGATAATGAAAACGCTGAAGAAAACATGGGAATCAACAGGTAGAAGAAAGTATTGCATACTGAGAAAGAAAACAGGCA
>JAWWMO010000030.1:5065867-5091566 GCA_035047845.1 Dendrocincla fuliginosa | reverse complement strand
ATTGGGGGTTGACACCTCCAACCTGTGGGGATTTTATATTTTTTTGAGTGGGTGGCCATCAGCTATTTGAATTTCTTCGGTGGCACAGCCAATCATTTTTGCACCATTATTTCTTATTTTCCAGTTTCATAATGCAAGGAGTAACCTATGTTTTTTCCAAATCTTCTGTCAAGTAATTTTGACTGTCCCTGGATCATTTCATTGACCAGGTGAAAGATAAATCAATTGCTGAGGCTATGGGCATGTTAGGTGATACTTATTTTTCCAAAAATACTTTTGAGGATAATGAAAACGCTGAAGAAAACATGGGAATCAACAGGTAGAGGAAAGTATTGCATACTGAGAAAGAAAACAGGCAACTGACAGGGGCGGCAACAAATAGTCTGTGAAGTGATGACACCTAAGAGTAGTTTAAATGAAACTTTCCATAGTAAAGATAATGAGAGGCAAAAATGCCTCGATGCAAAAGTTTTGAGGAATACTGTTCGAGATCATCATGTCTTCTCTTTCCTTGGGAATTTGTCGAGAGGTCGCGGTCTCTTCTCATTTGCTGGTTTTAGCAGTGTAAAAATGAAGTGGCTCATTTATCCAATCTCATTGCTGGGGTGCATTTGGGACAGAGAGGAGGGAAAAGGAGGGGCATAAGCCAAGACACATGTGGAAAGTGGTTTCTTCAATCCTAGCGTGGGTTGATGGCGTGGCCCTTTTGGCAGTTAAAAACTGAAGGATAAGCACCAAAACCCTGTTAAAACTTGTTTATTACTGGTATTTTGTGTTCATTTTTTCTGAAGGTTATCCTTTTTCCTTTCTGACAGACCCTTCCTGCTTTTCCTTGCCCACTGCCCTGAGAATTCCCTCTCAGCTGATGAGCTGCAGACACGCCCCGTAACAGCGCTGGGCTCTCCCCGTTCGGTGAGTACTCCAACTTCAGCTTTGTGTGTTGTTTGGCTCAGAGAGGTGTGGATATCGTGACCCCAGTGGGTCCATCCAGGCTTGAGAAGTGCCTGGGAAGATCTCTGCAGGAAAGTGGTTTTGTAGAGGAAAGCAATTTGTCTCGGCACTTTGCTTTCCAGAACCTAAGTCAGTGTTTCCCAGCTCAGCTGAATTACTTCAGGAGCCTTCACTTTGGGAAATAAGCTTTTTTTTCCAGCATACCTGGGTGTTCATTGGCAAGAGTTGCCCATCCTGACAAATGCAGGATCAAATGAGGATGGTAGGAATTTCATGCTCCTGGCATCAAAGGAAGTTTTTCTTCACTCCAATGGGCCTTTTATTCAGGTTCAGAACACAAGAACTGTTCAGTCTGTATGATTTGGCTGCACATGGTGAAGTTCAGAAGGTGTGTGTGCATAATAGATGCTGTGCAGAGAAAAGATCAACAAAGAGGAGAAACTTGCACACTGTCTGTTCTTTGTGGTGTCTCTACCTGATGGTCAGAATGCTCACAAGGCACCCAATAACTTAATTACTGTTGTACATACACTCTGGGAATTAATGTCATTATATACAGTCCCACACTGAGCCCAGTGGGCCCAGCAGTGGAAATGGGGTGTCTTGCTTAGGAGGAGCTCAGGAGGGAAGGAAACATAAACTTCTGTTCAGAGATTCACATAAGAAAACAAACAAACAAAAAAACAAACCACTTTTTTCTTCAAATTTTGAGCTTTTTCTTTGTGGATTTGAATTTTACCCAGTGCAATTTTTTGAGATACACCTTAGAACTCTTGCTCAAGTCGTGTAATTCAGTGGCAGCGTTTCTTAGGAAGCTACTTCTAGATCACTCCTTTTGTAAAATAAATCTTTTAATTGGGGTTGGTTTAATATAACATTTTATATTGTTTCACATGTCTTGATAAGCATGGCAAAATTGTGGGGTTTGGATTAGGAACCATCAAATTCTCAGGGAGTTCTTTCACACTGGAACAATCAGCATGTTGTTCTTTATTGTTTGCAATGAGTCAATGGGGTTTTATTACATGTTTTCTACTGGAAGGTTAATTTCTGACTCCAGGACTGCATTTCCTCAGATCTTAAACCATTAAGATCTGTGCTTCCTACCTATAAAATATATTACTCCAAGGGTCTGAATCTTTAAATTTGCACAAGTTTTGTGGTGTAAGAAAATTCAAATGAGAAAAACAGGAATGCAGCAGTATAAGTACTTCTTCCTATAGAGAAAGAAAGAAAATCTAGTGGGATTGTGGTGTTTTTTAAATTTATTTTTACTGTTTTACAAGTCTGCATTTTATGAGTTTTCTGCCAGTTCTTTATAATTAGAAATGTGAAATAGGAGATTCCTGAAAATTGTTTTGACTATTATAAATGTATCCATATCTTCTCTATATATATGCTATTTGTATATGCTCTGTGTTCATGTGTTGGTTTTAAGGGATCTTCATAGCCCATCTTCAAACAGTCAGAGAACAGATTGACAAGTACTTCTCACAGCAAATTCCTGGAGAACAGACATTTAGTGATAAAATATATTGGTCCAGAGGCTCTCACTTGTGCTCTGTATCTCAACAGCAGCCTGTCAGAAGGAGGTCCTTGGTGAAAATTTGAAAGCACCTGATAGCTCAATCTCCAAATCTCTGCTGTTGGCTTGGCTTGTTTGGGTGTGCTGCCTGTTTTTAAAATAACACCAAACATCTCCCGGGTCAGACAGCAGGTCAGTAGCAAAGCTGAACCCGAAACCCAGTTCATAATTGCAGTGATTGAGGGTGGGGATGTGCCTGCTTAAACCTTTCAAAACGGTGGCTAGCTCCTCTATGTTACTTATTTACATTGCTCTGGAAAATATGGAGGCCAGGAAGGGTTTCCAGGTACTGTAGAATAAATTTTTCTAATTGTTCCCCATTGTCTGGCTGGGGGAGTTTGCTCTGGGCTGGATCTGAGCTGAGCCCCAGGCTGGGACAGGGGAGTTTAACCTGGTTGGTGAGGAGCAGAGCCTTCCTCCCTGAGCAGTGAGTTATTGGCTTCAGGGGTTCTCCACAGATCCTCCAGCTTGGAGAGGAGTCCTCACAGCCCCCCAGGGTGGGGCCAGAACATGAGTACCCCAGGATCACACTGTGTATTACGTCAGGTGATTTGGGCTTTCCTTTGGGGGGATGTTCTGTCTGTACATGGCACAGTGGATTTTCCCTAGCTGCAGCTCTGGCGTTGGGAATTCGCCCTGGGTTCTGTGCCAGGTGGTGGTGTCCCTTGTTTCCAGTTGTTGTGGGTTCTGTGCTTCATGTGACATGGTTGAGCCAGAACTGCCCATTCTGTATTTCACTCCTCCAACTTGTGTTCCTGTGCATTTGCTGGCGAGATTAAGTGCTGGTAACTTCCCAATGACTCGCTTTTGGTGTACTTTGCCCAGCCTTTGAGCAGTGCCCGTTTGTTCTCTTGATTTGTTCTTCTTTATGCGCCTGACAAAGACTCACCGTCACTTTCCAGACACATATCAAGACTCGTTTCCCTTCATTGTGTCCTTCTCCAGCATCTTCTGTGCTCCTCCCAGGCCACGGCTGGGACATCAATATTTCAGCATATTTGTTAGCTTTGCTTATTTTGGGGGGTTTATTTGTTTTGTGTTCAACAAAGGCTGCTATCCTCCCATCATGGTGAATCAAAGCCTTTGGAAAGTAACTACCTTAATGAAAAAGCAGGTTTAACTTCTTGAACAAAGCCCTCTTGGATACATCCTCAAGGGAGGATTCAGTTTTTTGGCTTTATGCATCTTGACAGTAAATTCTCTTCTTCTGTGGGAGTGGGAAGAAAACAGCCTCTCAATCACTGCCAACTTCTGTACTCTTCTTAGTCCTGGGTCTGGAGGATGCAAATTCTTTTTGCATTTTTAGGGCTGCTTGTATGAAAAAGCACATTCTCTGTATGGTTTGAAAACCTTCTGTAAACTTGTGTTGGTATGAATAGTCAAAGCACTTGAGAACATTGCTGAAGTAGCCCTCCTATTACTACCAGGCTTCCATGCCTCTACCACGGTTGATTTATTAGTTTGCTGGGATTTTTAGAGGGAACAAAAGTGTAGAAAATAATGTGTTCTCCAGTCTTTTGTATCTTTTATTTTCTAAGCAGCAGACTCACAACCAGAATTTGGTAAGTAAAATATTAGCCCTCAGAAATGGAGCCACAAAACCAATGCAACTTCTACTATTGATTTTCCTCCTGAGCAACTTTTTTGGCAGCAAAGGCAGATAACCATCCTGGTGCTTACTTCAAATAAATTACTCTAAATTAGAAAAAACCAATGAATCAGTATTGCTACAGTGTTGCACTGTAAAGTCTGTATCCCAAATAAGAAAAAATGCACCAGAAAATTGTTTTAATATTTTTTAATATATACAGTAAAGTAGGCACTTCCTGAATTATCAGCAATAACTCAGCATGATCAAAGAGCAAGGAGATATATGCAATTAAAATGAATGCTAGCAATGTGATTACAGAAGTAGAATTAAGGTGTTGCCCATGCTTTTTAAATTATGCCATATCAGCAAGTACCTGTTTTACTAAAACATACTGTGAGGAAGAGGAGATACCATTTCTTTACATTTTTGTCCTTCCTTTGGAGTTTAGTAGAATATTAATGGGGTTTAACCTATTTAATTTTAGGAGTGGCTTTAAATTTATCAGGACCTGTGCCCACACATTGGCCTTGGCACTGCAAACAGTTGCTGGGAGAGAAATTTATTTGGCAGCATTCTTTAAAACACGAGATTTGATGTGAGGAAATAGATGGAGCACTGTCATTTCTTAAGTCCTGCATGAGCAGATGAGAAATTGAATCTTACTTTGGATAAATTCAGGCCTCTGTCAGAGGTATGGAAGATGGGAATAACTCAAGCAGAACAGCAAGTCTAGAATGATTTTGGGGGGAAAAAAATGACTGTCTTAAAAAATTTTAGTGGACTCTAGATGAGTATTCAGACTGAGAAGATGTAGTGAGGAAAACTAACTATAAAAATAGCAAATTATCACTCTATGTTGAGTAAAAGTGTACTGGCAAAGATAACTGATGTTTGAAGTCCTTTCTTTGAGTATTATGTAGCTTACAAAGCTGAGTTTTGATAAGGGGATGCTGATGGTATTTGGTATTTTGTAAGAATTCTCTCACACCGATTTTGCTAACAATTCTCTGCATTCTGTGCCATGGCATTGTATAAGTCTTGTGTTTTTCATGTACTTCTGTGGGATGTGAGCTTTTGTGTGGAAAAGGCTTGGGGGGTGGCAAAACACATTAAAAAGAAAACTCATCTTTTGGCTTCTATGGGAATATGGCACTGTGGGTGAAAGGGTGTGGGGGAAATGCTGTAGATATTCAGGCTGACCTAGAGTGGAATCTTGAGAATAAATGTTAGGATAACTGTCTGAATGCTTCTTAAGGTGAGGCTGAAGTAGGCAGGTCTTGCCTAGAAACTCTTGAAAGGGCATTCAATGCATCCTGTTCTGTCCTTGGAGAGCCCAAAGAAAAGAATTATAGCTCATGACAGATGGTGCTCTAAGAAATGGTCTGTGTAACCTGCTACAAGCACTGAGTAAGGTATGTGACATGAAGGAAAATGCAAAATCCTGTCCTTTATTTATGGCTTCATCCCTTCCCTCCTGTACTGAAAACTCAGTGCTGGCAGTTCTAGGTTTTAGTGCAACCGATTTTGAAGTCTTGCTGGAAACTTGGTGGGGCTTCAGAAGAAGTTCTGTGTGCTTGCCAGTGATGCTTGATGATGACTCCTGAACTGAGCTATTTCAGAGCTACCTTGTGAAAAGCTTCACAGTCAGCATCCTTCTTGGAGGAAACCCTCTGTCTGTAATTACTTTGTGCCTGCAGTTTGAGGTAGTGTGACTGTGTAGGTGGCTGATAAATGTTTTGGGTGGAATAGAGCACACAGGAGGAATGAGTGGATAAAGCTGCATTTTGGTTCCATTCATTCCAATCCAGGCTGGTGCCTTTGTCCTCATGAACAGCTTATTTTTTGTATTTAAAGAAATAAAGAAAAAAATCCTTAAGAGAAGAGAATCATGTGTAAATGTTTTCTTTCAGGTTTTTCCTTTGTTTTTGGTGGTTTTTTGTGCTGTTTGTGTTTGTAGAAATAGCAGGTAGAACCGAGTTCATTAGGCTTCACAGTGCCTCACTCTGATTCTGGGTCGGTGTGAAACCAAATCACTGTGAGTCAACAAGCTGTGTCTGCTTGGATAGGCTCTTCAAAAATCAGATTTGATGGGAAGCAAACCGAAGCAGTAGATAAGAGCTCCACTGCCATGGCAGTGAGAATCCAACTGCTGAGCACTCCGAGACATTTGTGTCTCGGGCAGCACTGCCCATCAGTGCTGTGTGACAGCTGGGGGTATTTGCTGCCCAGGCTGGGACATGAGTCAGTGCCAACAAGCCTGAAGAAAGGCGGGGATGTCATCCTGGAGGTGGCTGGGCTTGGCTGCAGGGAAGGAGACACACAGTGGGCAGGACACCCTGTGGGAGTAAATGGGTGCTGTGGAACAGGGAGCCCTCCAAGGGCACTGAGGATGCCGGGCAGACGTGTCAGTGGGGCACGGGGAGTGATGGGGGTGCTGCACTGGGGCTGTGCTGCACTTCCAGGAGGTCAATGGGGCAAGAGGATTCGTAATCCAAGTATTATTTGTGCTTCACTTTGATTCTCTTTTTAAATTTGGAGTCGTGTGCAGGGAAGGTTGTGGTTTGCTGGTTGTCTTCCAGCTATCATTTATTCTCGGTGTCACTGTGCCTAATACAAGTTTGCATTTACATCAGTATGTCTCACAATGTTGGTACCTTGACAGTGACCTGAAGTGGAAAAACAATACAAGCACTACTGTTTTTCATGATCTACTGTAGAAAACCAAAGTATGCCTAACTTCCTGAGCACGGGTCTCAGCAGAATAATTTACAAGGATAAACTCAGCAGAAGTGGATTCTGGTTTTATTGTAACCTTGCACCTGCTCACCTATTTTCCTGGCAGATGGGTAGAACCTTGCCTTTTTGAGCATGAACAGAAGCAGCTTTACTCTATCACAGTCCTTACTGACCTAGGTTTTTATACCCCCTGGCAATCTGGTCTGTGCTTGTACAGCACAAGGTTAATTACAGTGCTGTGAACATGTGCATTAAAACAATCTGCCTACTGGTAGAGATATATTTTTGTTTGTTTCACAAGTTTGCATCCTCTTATTTTTTTAATATTAGCTTTGTCATAGCTGTCACGTGGCACGTTGCACAGGCAGTTGAAGTTTCCCTTACTTGAGCAGCTTGTTATGCAGATACCCACTTTTGATGATGAGCATCTGCAGCTCCTCAAGACACAGAGTTGCTGGTGGATGTGTCTAGGCATCTTCATTTGTTGTGCTGTGCTGTCCCAGAATAAATATGCAGAATGATTTGCAGTAGAACAGTCACAATGCAAAGAAAGAACCACTCTGGTGCTTTGTTACGTGATAGCTGACTGTGCTGCTGGTTATAAAGGAGTAGTTAAATCCAAGTGGAAGGAATTTTCCTTCTTAAAAAAAATATTCCAAATATTTGCTTTATCTCTTTTTTTTTTAAGCCAATCTCCTTAGCAACAGAAACAGATGTTTCTTTTCTTTGAATGTAAGGGCTAAGAGAAAGAATCTGCTTCAGAAATAATGAAAGCAATTTCTATGAATTGAGTAGCTATTAATTGTTGCAAGATGGTTTAGGGTGATAATAAGACATGCAACAGTTGGCTTTTTTCTTTAATTGAAATACAGCTATCGAGTTAACCTGTGCTGGTTAGGTAAGCTGTAATCTATCTGCTCTTCTAGTACTTTTATTGAGTGATTTCCTGGGTGACAGAGACAAGAGTGAGCTTGACTATTTCTGCTTTATTGAGGAGCTATATAGGACCAATGTACACCTAATGTTTTATTAATTTTGCTACTTCAAAGCAACTCAGGGAAGAGGTTGCCTTGAAGACAAAGAACTAAATATGCATGGCCTTACAAATATATATTTTTGTGCAATAATTTACATCATGAAATGGTATAATTAATTCGAAACATGGACTTTTTTATAGTGATGCTCTTTCTCAAGATACTGTATATTTTCTTCAGGTATTGATTGCACAGTTGAGAGCTGTTTCTTGGTTTCAGAAGGGTCTACTGAACCATAATCTTCACCTGGATAGCCAAGAGTGAGCTCTTAATTCACAGCAAATTGGCACATGTAAGTGAGGTTTAGAAAGAAATGGGCTAGGACTGCAGGATTAGGATATGAACTGGTCTCTGTAAGCCAAGAGAAACAGATTGAGCTCTGTAATTTGGAGAGGGAGGGACCTTTGCTGCCCCCCTTAGTCTGAGTGACTGTCATTTAGAGTAATGTGCATGTGGATAAACCTGTAGAAGTGCTTGAAAACCAGTATAAAAAAATGAAACTTCATTTCTGGTAGTGTTAACCTGCTTAGCTGATGACATGGAGATGAGTAGCAGTGTTGAGGGGAAAGAACAATTGTTCAGGTGAGTGAAACTGGGAAGGCTTAAGCTCAACTGGAACTAAAGTAGCAAGGGTTAGCAAGAGTACCAAGGAGGGGTCTTACAGAAACGTAGGCTCATTGCAGTTTGAGTGGAGTTGCACACCAAAAGCCACACAGAACATGTTTGGTTTGTTTTTTGGTGTGGATTTTTTTGGTTGGGTTGGTTTTTGCTTGGGTTTCTTTTTGCAAGTGTGTTCTCCTGAACATCAAGCATCACACTTGATGCTTGCATGAGAACAGCAGGAAAATGAAAATAAAACCTTTGACGTGAATTTTACTCCAAGAACCAGCAAAAGTTGTAGAAGGAAAAGTAAAGAAGGTTGCTGTTATGCTTCCACTTTTAATCACGTTTGTGCTCTCCCTGATGCTTTCCAATTTTTCTGTCTCCCCCCGACGCTGAAAATAATAATTCTGATTATTATTATTATTATTTATTCTGAAACTACTTCTGGCACGTGGTGGTGGCAAAAATGGGTTTGAGAAGCTTTACCAAAGAACCATCTGGAGCATGTGTGAGGGCCAGGGACACTGAGAACTTCCTCCATGGAAGAAGTGATGAGCTGGGTGGAACAGGGAGCAGCAAAGGGTGCCTGTAATCCTTTGAAGTGGCCCACACATCAAGCAGATGGGCAGCTGCCCAAGTGCTCTTTGCCTGGGATTTTGGGAGAGCAGGCCCTCAGGTTTTGCGTGGGCAGCAGTGGAAGCCATCAGCATTCCAGCTGGATGGGCAGAGCAGTCTGAAATACAAACAAGAAGCCATTCCCTGTTCCTCAGTAAGTGCAACTTGTTTTGATCTGTTGTGTGCTGAAGGTGGGGCTGCTTTTCAGAGCCCCTCGGGAAGGGAGTGGCTGGAGGCAGGTAAATAACCATGGTTTGGGGAGGCTGTATCAGTGGAGATGAGCACTGCTGTCTGTCCATCCTGCTGTGACTGCTGTGGGTGGGTGAAGAGAAAAGGGTTGTGCAAGAGGACCTGCAAAGGAACAGTTTCCATCAGGGATAGTGTCACAGAAAGGACAGGGAATGTTGCAGGGAAGAGCCCTGGAGCAGTGAACCATCCTGGTGTGTGGCTCTGTGGGCAGGGGGGGCATCACAGGCTGCTCTCATGGGTGTCTGCTGCTCCCCACGCAGAGTCCTTGCTTGGTGCTGGACATGGTGATTCCTCCTCAGTGTTGAGTTCACTCAGTTCATTGCAGGTGAAACAGATACTGAGCCTTGAAAATAAATGGAGCTAAATACTTGCAATCTCCCTCTCAGTGTCATCCTCTGTAAGTACAATTAAAACAGGTCTATGAACAACGTGGTCAGGTCGTGCTTTTCGTGTGGACTTTGACCTGTGCTTCACTAGGTTGGATGCTGATCCCTTCGAGGTGAAGTGTTGGAGTAGGAAGCCCTTTTTGGGCAGCAGGAGATGCTGTGAATTCTTCCATGATAGCTGCAAATAAGACAGTGAGGAAGCACTTTGTACTTGGAGGAATAAGAGTCATTAACACGGCTCTTTGCAAGCTGCCCCAGTTCTGTGAAAGGGCCTAAAAGTTTGTGACTGCAAGGTACAAAAAGAGTGGGTTGGTTTGTGCCAAGAGCAGGAAGTTCATTTACCTGGTGTCTCCTCTGCTGACCATCCAGCATCTTCAGATATCCAAAGGATGGTTTTGTTCTTGTTGGTTCTTCTCACTTCACTCTTGGCTTTGGTCCCAGTTGTCGTGTTGTTCTCAGGATTTTGGGAGATCATTGCTTGAGTATTGATGCTCTTTCCAAATAAATGTAGATGATTCCTAGAGAGTATTTTAGAGGAAACCTCGGGTTTCTTTCATGCTCTGTGTGTTTATGTTCCATATGCCAGCTGTTACTGTCCATAGGTTTGCTTACTTCTGATGGAGTTGAGAAGATGGTTAATTCTTTTATCAATGAAGTGGGGTAAAAAAGTAACATTTTGCAAAACAAACAGCAGACAGGGTGCCTGATGGTGCTCTGAGTGGATTCCAGGGGTGTTTAATGGACTTCACTCTTCAAATGCTCCCATAGCAAATGGGGGTCCTTTTAACCTTATTGATAAATTACCCCTAAGGGTAAAATTGCTGGTAATTCTGCAGCTCTTCAAGGTGTTTGTCCACAAGTTATTTTTAAACAGGCTTTTCACAAAGAATAATTCTCTGGTATTCCAAGAACCAATCCCACTCAGTGTAATGCTAATGAGAATAAGACACTGTTGTTCACGTTTCAAGATCAATTCTGGTTTAAATTGAAATCGCTGCAGTCGGTAACAGAAGGAGAAATTACCCATGTAAAGTTAGTATTTTTGAAATATGTGTGAGAATATGGATATGTTCTTTCACTGGACTGAATATTCAGAATATCTGTGTTTTTTTCTGAAATGTCACAACTGCATGAAAAATACGAGAACATAACTTTTTGAATCAATATTCTTGCAAGGACTGTTCCGTCTGAGGTTTGGGTGTGGTTTGTTGGGGGCAGGAGAGGGTTCTTTTGGTTAGTTTGTTCTTAGTTTTAACTAATGCTCTGGAGTAATTGCCTTAAATTGGGTCTAGTTTCTGTCACACTGTTAGTACAGGTTCTTTGGTGACACTTTTATATCATATAGTGACAGTGTATCCCTCTAGGGAAAGAAAATGTATCAGAAAGAAAGTGATGGAAAGTGATTGTCTTCAAATGTCTGGCAATAACTGCTCTAAATACTTGTAGTTATGCCGAGTTGAGGGTAAGTTTTCAGTAAAACTATTGCAGAAATTAGAATTGCAGAACCCAAAGTTACTTAGATATTGATTTTTTCATTTTTTTTTACCTTACTGTAATGATTATTGATCACTGTGACAGATCACAACCACCCACTTATCGATACTAAAATCCTTTATTCGTTATATATTCCAGGGATACTCTTAGAAGTCATACAATTTTAAATGAACTTATAATACAAACACCTTCATAGAACCTATTGTTGTGTGGAATTCATTGTGCTCTCCAGAGATGAGTAGAATATGTGGAAAAATACTTTTCATCCACCAAGGGAAATGGGGAATTTGACAACATGCATTTGTCTACAAAACGCGAAGCAATATCTGATGAAATACGTTTTGTCAATAAAATAAATTGCCAAACAAAATATAATCCTTCCTCAAAATACCTGTAGCCTACACAGTGAAATAAGCCACTTCCACAAAGTGCATTTGGTTGCTTGAATTATTTTGATTTGCTGTCCATCAGAATCTGTAGATAGTGTGTTGTGGGTTGGGTTTTTTTTGTCACACACTGTACATCAACCTTTTTTTTATTACATATAGATAAAATCCATTTAATTTGACAGTAGGCATTTGCTGGGCCACCTTCACGTGGTGTTTGTTGCTTTAACTGCACTGGTACCTGGCAGGCGCTGGGTGTTTGTCAGCCAGGCTGCATTCCCTGGATCCCCACGTGGGATCCTCAGGGCTCCAGCTGAGCCTTTCCCTGCCTTTTCCAGAGCCACCCCACATCCTTGGCTCGGTAAGAACCTGCAGCACATCTAAGCTGAGCAACAGCTCCTCAAGATCTCATTAACTGGGACTTTTGCATGAGTGCAAATCTCTTAGACAATACCCTGCATTTTTCTTTTTTCAATAGCAGTCTTTTTATTGATCTCAAATTTAAAATATCTTCCTTGTATATACAGAAAGCTACCTTAGCCCTCATGTAGCTGCTTAGAAAGGCATTGTTGTTCTTTGGAAAAGGTTGCCAAACGCTGAAATCTCTGCAGAGAGACACAAGGCTCCTGTTGAGTTCTGGAACAGTAGTGTGTGCTGAAGTTTGTGCTACAAGGTCCAGAGCTCAGTTTTGTAACGTAATCTTCAGAAAAAGGATTAGTGTCTTATGTCATGCTTCTTGAGGACTCCAAATTTTCATGTGAAACAATAAAAGAAAACAATAAAAGTTATTTTGAGACTATTCTGGTGAGAGTTAAATGTGCAAATTGTTTGGGCATGATTTGGAAGTCCAGAACTGAAGGCAAAAGCAAAGCCCAAGTCCCCAAGCCAGGTGAGATGAGAGTGATCAAAGCTTGGCTTTACTGAGAATGAGACACCAAGATCACTCCTGGCACTGCTCCCTTTGACTGGGAGAGCACTGAAAGCCTGGCGAGTACCAAGGCTGTAGCTCAGCAAAAGAACTTCAGAATCTGCAGAAATGTTAAGCAGAACTTAAGTATCTACTGAAAGGTTAAGTTTGCACTGGAATGCTTTGAATGAGAGTGGAATTGCTTATAAATTTAAAGTGACCTTGAGGTATGTTCTGTTAAAAATAAAGGTTTGGCTGAACAGAAACTGATGCTACACTTTTACATCTTGAGGAAACAAAAATACACAGTGCTGCAATTGCAAAACACACTCAAGTCTGGTTCCTTCACCTTCTGGACAAACACTTTTTCTGTTTTAGGAAGAACTTCACAGAGAGAAATGTGTTTACTCTTAGGTGTAACAAAGTAGTAGTTACTGCTGTTTTCCAGTGTTATCTCCTGTGCAAAACATGAGAAGCTCTAGAACTATAAAATAACTTCCCTCCTGTGATTTAATGCAGTAAATCTTTATGGGAGCTGGCTGAAAATTAATAGCTGTCGTAGAAGAAACTATGTAAGAGAGATTAAAATTGGGTTTGAATTATGTATCATTTCATGGTTTATTGCATAATTGTACATAGCACAACTAATGAAATACCAATTAAAAAAGTAGGGTTTTTTAAAAATGTAGCTATTGAAAATCAATCAATTCTCTTTGCTTCAGCTCATTAGTGCACCAGTGATTAAATTACAATTATGCTTCCTACTTAATATATTTTACGGTTTAAATAACCCGAATCACATTGTTTTATGTGAGTTTGGGAGACAGAGGTACTAGCAGAGAATTAGGATTAAAAGTTGGTCTTGAGGCATTTTTAGCTCCTGGGTGAGAGAACAAGGCTCAGGATTTGGTGTTTTCTGCATCTCCGTTGACTTAAATGTTGACATTTTTCATCTCATCTGCTGGCTCTGATTAAAGGCTGAGAGAAATAACTGATTTCCTGCAAAGTGTCAGAGGGTTTTAAATGCTTCTACTAAGAGGTGAGAAGACATTTCAAATAGATTTCATCTCTCCTACTGCTCACACAATTAATAGTTTTGTTTGAAAAATGAGCAATATGAGGTTTCATCATAGAGGGTTTAAGAATATGTTGCTTTGAGTTTGTTTTTTATAGCTTGCACATCTTGGTTTCTACTAAATTTTCTAAGAATATCTCACTTAAAATGGTTATGTTGAATTTTCATGAAAAATTAACAGAAATACTGGCAGAATTAAGTGAAAATGTGTATGGACCTGATAAAATTTGGTGAGGTTATAGTGTAACTGTAGATAATTCTATGTCAAGTCTCCGAGGCAGTCTCTTGTAGACTCTGCTATGTATTTGCTCTTGGATGAAGAAATACAGTATCACATTCCTTCCCATTATATTGAACTTGATTAGAGATAAACAGTATTTGAGTTTAATTAGTTTTAAAGAAGCCTAATAATTGGAAGCTAAAAATGAGTTATGTTTCAGTCCCAGCGTTCAGACCGTGTGGGAAATGCTGGAATTTTCTCCACGTTTCATTGTATTGAGGCATTGCAGTTGTTTCCCTAAGAGAAAGGAAATGTGCCTGTTTGTTTGGGGCTGTGCATAAGGTGGTATTACAGCCAGAAGCACAGACACATCAGAAATACCATGTCCTGCATCAATATTTAAAATGCATTTCTAAAATCTTGACATGGTGAATATTAAAACAGACTTACCCACGCTGCTGCGGTGTTTCCTAGATGGAGAAGGTGATAGAAACCAACGTTTTCATTTGTATTTTTCTGGCCCAGTGCCACTCTGTTAGTGTGCTGTCTCAGGGCTTTGAGTGCCACTTGATTCCCTGTTGCCACAGTTCCTTCCACTGAAGTTCTTGTCTTTTAGGGAGGTGTCCCAGCTCATTTCTCAGGGATAACCAGCTCTGTCTCCCGTTGATCTCCAAGAATCACGTGTTGATCACATGGGCTCTCATCTGCCATCAGCCAGTCCAAAACCTTTCTGTGCCTCCTCTTGCTAATGAGAGGATACATTGATTAATAACTCTTGTTGCCATGTGAACCAGGATCTTATTTGCCATCAAAAATTAATGTCTGTGAATTCATTTGTATCACTATAAGAAGAATAACATTTCTAGATGAACTTGCATCATATTCAGCGGTTAACTTAGAGCAGACCCGTTCTCCAAGAGCTGCAGGGGCTCCTGCAAGGATTTTGGCAGTGAAAGGTGCTCTGTCCCTGTTTCTCTCTGTGTTGCAGTATATTTTTCAGTAGCTGAAGGGCCAGAGTAATTTCTCTCAGTTCAACTATGGCCATTTTTAGTGGTGAGTGCACTTTCTCTGTGCTTTATGATGCTGCCTCTTCCTAAAGCCATCAGTCAGCTCTAACCCGAGCTTTTCACTGGGGTGGTTTTGCACCTTCCTCACACCTGAACTCTTGACATGGGCAAGCTGCTTTTGTGCTACAAGTCTCTTTTTGCTCCTCAGTAGAGAGCAAATAATTGCATACCACGGGAAGTGCCTTCCACTGTAGTTTTTGGTGTGAACATTTTCTTCCTTCCTTTGACTGTGACATTGTTTGTCACTGAAGTTGTCAGAGACCAGTGGTCCTCGAAGTGATGACACTTTGGTTTGCTGCTCTGGCTGAACTGTGGATACAGGAATTAGATGCCATCAAGTGAAGAGACAAGCCTTTTGGAATTACCCCTTTCTGCCTTGTGTGTGTTGTGCTTCACCTGCTGCAGGGTTGGTTGGGTTGGTTGTTTTCAAGTTTTGTGGTGTCATGACATGGTTGCTTTTTCTGACATGGCTATTTCTGGTTTTCCCTCTTTGCTGGATGTATAGGAATGGTGTCTGTGAGTTCCCCTGAGCTCCCTTCTTTCTTAACATTAATAATCAGAGGGGATTTGGAAAGAGTTACCAAAATCAGGAATTACAGATGCCACAACTGAGACTGAAAATGAAACTTTGTGTCAGCCAAGAGGCTCTGACTGCACTGTGGAAAGATTATATGATAGTTTTCTATTTAGAAACCTTACAATGTGTGTTGAAGACAGAAGGTTTGTGCTGAAATTTTGAGGCAATTTGGTTTGTTTCTTTTCTATAAAGATCCTTTATGTAAAATGATAGCTTAAAAGCTGAGAAAATACATATTTGTGGAAATCAAATGGTCCTTGATAGAGCTGGGAGGATTCAGTTCTTGGGAAGGGCAGCTGCAGTCTTAATCCATAACACAGAAAGATGAATAATTTAAAAAGAAAGTCATAATAGATGTTCATTTAATTAGTTTTGTAGAGGAACAAAATATAGCAAGAAACATTGCCATTAAAAGAAGTATGATTTTAAATTAAGCTCTAAATGAGAATTGCTGTATTGATAAGTTGAACAAAAGCAACTGTCTGAGGAGGATTCAAAAAGCAATGTGTACGATTTATCTGAGTGAAATAGCTTTGTGCAAACATGTATTTTGGCAATTTATTGAAGTGAGCATTCTGAATGCTTTTTTGAATTGAGTAATATTCAAGCCTTCATCTAGGAGTTAATATATCACCTGAAGAAAGGACCCCATAATCTCCATTTAATTTTTGACAGTATGAATATAATTGCAGAAAGACTAAAACAGAGCCTTAAAATTAAGGCAGGGAGCTTACAAAAAAAATTAAACAACCACAAGAGAAATGGATTAGCAGAAGGAAAGAACTTAAATATATAGGAATGGAAACTAGCTCACATGAGATTGCTTATTATTAGTTTTATATTAATATGTGATTATTATTGTGCTGATTAGCACATGCACCTATTTATTTTTTTTTGAAGAAATGTGATCTGAAGGAGTTTTGTTGACCTGATGTCCTGTGGCATTGCATGTTGTATTGCAACGTGTTAACTGAGCAAGGCTTTGTAGTGGCTCCTTCTTTAAACACACAGACAAACAGCACATGGCACCAGTTTGTTCTTAAGCCAGTAAAACTTTTGAATTTCCCAGTGAACATTTCAATGCAGAGTGCACAGCAGGACTCGCTTCTCTGTGCAACAGCTATGGAAAGGATTCTGAGCTGATGATAAATCTAGAGCAAAGTCATGCCGAATTTCTGCCTGTCAATAAGGTTGGGGTTTCATCCACAATATCAAAACCTAAGCTTGCCTGGATTGCAAAGGAGAAGAGATTCCTTCATCTGTGTGATGTCGAAGTTGTTGTGAGATCGTTCTGCTTCCAAAGGGGGCAGCAGGAGGGCAAAAGCTCTCAAGGGATGCAGCCATTCAGTGTGACGATTGAAGAACAAATTGCTTTTCTTAGGGAGCTGCAATTTTTCCTGTTTTCTTTACATAAATACCATCTGCATTTTGTAAAATGTTGTATTAGAACCAACCTATCAAAACTCACCAAAGAACATAAACATGTAACAGCCTTGCAGTTTTCATCCTTACAATTTGGGTCCATTTTTTTAAGATACAAGACCTTGTCAGTGTTTGTTTTGTGCAGGGAGAGTCTGGATGTGTCTCCTACATTGTCCAGTTGTTGCCACGTTCAGGTTGAGCATCTCAGTAAGCATCCCTAATTTGAAAAGAACTATTTCCAACTCCAAGTCAAATCTTTTCTAGTATGGCTGCAAGTGACAAAGGCTCAACCAAACCCAGGCATTTCATATCCGAAGTATTGCCCTGGTGAGAGGAAGCACTGGAATTTCAGCTGCCCTGTGTGACAGAGGAGAAGGTGGTTTGAACTCCTGAAGCAGGAGATCAGTGCAAGAGTTATTGATGTGAATGAGTAATTGATTGATCAGGTAATAACTACCCCATTGACAGCTGACAAGGAGATTGATAGCTGATCTTGTTAACTCTGCCCTAACGAGGCAGAGAGGAGGCCGAAGGAAGGAGAAGTGGTGTGAGCGTGGCAGGAGAGTTGCTTGCAGAAACAAATGCAATATGCACCGACGGAGAAACAATAAGAGATGATAAAAGGTACAATTTTCTCATCGTTTTTCAGCCTGCAAGCATTATGTTGAGCATATACAATGGAGGCAAATGAGGGAAATTACTGGAGCTAGGAAAACATGGCATTATCCTGGGTTTGCACGGAGTTTGCATGTGCCCTACGTTGTTATTACATCCTAATTATTTTAAATGAGCTCTATAAAAGCATTATGTCACTCCTAAATTTCTTGGGGAGTTTAAGCATCTGGGTTCTGTGATTTTTATTTTTTTGTGTGTGTTTTTGTTCATTTTTTTTTCTCACACGGGATTTGTGACTAATTAATAGATCTAAGACATTTAACAATGTCAGTGTGTGATTTCCAGTTGTAGGTAAGTTCTTGCACAGATCCCACGGTACATGTGGAAGAGATCATAAAAAAAGAACAACCTGAATTCAACGATCACTTTCTGTCCCTGAGATTACTGTTGATGTACTGTCGAAATACCAGAGAAAAGAAGATGCAAGTGACTGCTTTTTGCTGTTGTCTGATATATGCTTGTAATTTGGTAATTTGCTCTCCAGGGTAATTAAAGATGTAGTTTATTCCCAGAATTCTAAGGGAAAAGATAGAAACGTTTCAGTGAAGGACCAGCCTATGTGCATTAGCCCCTAAGTACAAGGAAATAAATTTATGGCTTGTAATAATTGTGATAATCACTGTGCTCAAGTAACTAAGAACCCTTATTGATCATGTTAATTATTAACAGCTATAGAAGATGCTTTCTAGAAAGGTTCACAAAATTAATCTATTTCTATTTTTTAACCGTTTCTGTTTTCTGCATTTTTTAATGAAAATAATTTAAAGCATTATTTGAGTTGAAATCAAATATAATTTGAATTATTATAGAAAAGTAGGATTCAGTTTCATGACTTGAGGACTGAAGAGCCTCTGCTCTTTGCATAGGCAGCAAAATGAAAAGAACATCAGTCCTAATTAAGATGATCTTTTCTCCCATGTGGTTAGGATTTTTTTTTCCTTGACCATAATGTAAATTCCATTTGCTTGAAATTCAAGTTTTGAGTGTTTCCAAAATGAAGTAAAGCTAAACTGTGTTCTCCTTCCTTAGAACACTTGGCTTGTTTTCATGCTAGAATTTTTTGTAACTCTTGCTTTGGAAAAAATGAAACTTTTGAGTGGTTCTTATGGGGTGCTCCTCTGGGGCTTAATGTAATTAAGCAACATCACTGTGATACAGATAACACTTGATTCTAATAGTGGCCATGATGGAGGCAGGGTATGCTAAAAATCAACTAGTTAGGCTCCAATCCCGTGGTCCTAGGAGTGAAAAACCCACCCTGGAGGTAGCACGGAGACATACTGCATTGAAAAATTATTTGACAATCATGAAAATATACTCTGATGGCCGACTTACTGAAGATTTCTGGAAGAAAAAGCTATTATTTTTAGGGCTTTCAAATAGAAATTTGTGTGCAAGAAGCATGAGAGGTTACTGGTGCTTTTAAGAGGGCTGTGTCTTTTTCCCAAGTTGATACTCTTTATTATCCCCCTGAGTTGCAGCCAAAGCTCTCTGTTGTGCCAGGCTGATGGTGCCTCGTGCCAGCTGAGTTCTGGAGCTCCTGGATGCCCTGTCAGTGGTCCCACTGCTTCTCTGATGGCAGCAGTGCCAGGGTGTGCCTGCTGCACGATGGCAGGGGGGGCTGGCTGTGTTTGCTCCTGTGGCTGGGCTGCTCTGACTGAGCCCTGGGAGTGCCCTGGTCGAATGAGTTGTGCTCACTTGGCCACTGTCCCAGACATGGGGACATTAATAGACATCCTCGTGCAAGAGGAGAAGAGGATGCTCTTCGGGAAGTGGAGCAGCTCAAGGGATGGAACACGTGCTCAAATATGCGCATTAGTGGGAATTACATGAACAAGCTAAAAATTACGGGCATATCAGTTACTTCCAGCAGCTCTTGGTCTGGAATGATTTCTTTTATCAGTGCATATTTTCAGAGATAATGACATCTCTTGAACCAATCAGTTCCTATTGCCAGTGGCACTTAGCTCCTGTTAGCACCCTGTGCAACCATCAGAGCAGATCAAGTGAATTAATCTGTGACATGCACAGGAAAGAACAGCAGCATTTATCATCTCTAAGGTCGTCCCTCAAGCTGCAGTCCCTTCTCCTTGCAGGACCTTTGACTGCTCTGGATGGCCCACGTGCTCCTCCTTGCTTTCAGATGTTCAGCTTTTAGAGCACAGGGTAGTG
Organism: Dendrocincla fuliginosa; assembly: GCA_035047845.1. Classification (NCBI taxonomy): domain Eukaryota; kingdom Metazoa; phylum Chordata; class Aves; order Passeriformes; family Dendrocolaptidae; genus Dendrocincla; species Dendrocincla fuliginosa. The sequence continues at coordinate 5,071,821 of JAWWMO010000030.1, read as the reverse complement.
AGGATTGCAAGCAAGTGGCATTGCAAAGCCTCACGGTAGCAATGACACAGCAAACAGACTGGTTTGGTTTCTGCATTTGGAATGGAATATCCTATTGGAGCATGAGATTTTGGAAGTAGAGGTCAGAAAATTCAGGCCATAGGTAAAATGATAAATCTTCCAAAACTACAACAGCAAGAAGTAAAAAAAAATACCAAACCAGGAAAAACCTCAAACCACAGAAATTTCTGAATATGGTAGAAAACACCATAGGCAGGGTAGCTGACTGGTTAAATAGGCAGACTTGACGTGGACTTGAAAAGATCATGGATTTTCCATCTACTCCCTAGGAAAAATTTCTATTCCTTCTGCTCAGCTTTGTAGCTGGGGAGCTTTTGACAGCAGAGAGTGAAGGATGTTTATTTCGTTAAGGATGTTTGTCCTCGGGTCTTAGTGTGGCGATGTTGTCAGTGTGTGCTGTTTTCCCTGCCTCTGGAAGTGTGTGTACCTACAGTTAAAAAAACCCAGTGTGGAGACTGTACTACATTCTGTCCATGCAGTGTCTGTTTCTTTTGGATGATGCTGTGGTGGAAAGGCTCCCACATCCACAGGAGCCCTGGAATGAAGCCCGTTTTCCTGGATTACGTGCTCTCACTCTATTTCTTTTTATTTATTTTTTTCCCCTTTTTTCTTTTTTCCCTTGTGGTTGGAGCATTTATGAAGTTCCCCTCAAAGGACATGCCTGATTTTCCATAATTGGAGAGGAAGAATCAAGTCTAATATGATTATCATCATAGGAAAAATCTGTGATTATATAAGTGTTGAGTACCATTTGTCCTTAATGGTCTGGTTCTCTTAATGACTTCCTTTAAGGAAAAGAAACTTCTAAAAAGAATAAAAAAGTTGCCTACATGAGTGTGCATAAGTTTCAAAGTAATCCATCTACCATAATTCCTTTATGTGTCCTATATTGCAGATGTGATGTAGCTAGTTCATTAAAATTACAGGTTTTGATAGACATTTTAACATTTGAAATAAAATGTCAGAAGATAAATGATGGGAAAAACACGAGGTAGAGTTACTGTTGGGTTTGAGTTCAGCTTCTTTTGTTTGCTTTTGGGTTGTAGCAGCAGGGCTGTCACACAGTTGGAGAGAGGACTGGATTTCTCCAGCATCTCTTACCCTGTGCTTTTTCCTGTCAGTACTTGTCCTTGACTGTATATATTTTTTTTAACTCCCAGGCTTTGTTTAAGGCTGGTGTCTAATTTAGGCTTGGTATTTTAGTCCTGCTTCCTTTTCTCAGCAGAAGTTTTATGGTTTGGGTAGTTGCTCTGTTTGTATGAAAGATGAGGCTCTTGTGATTGCTGCACACCTGGGAGGCAGGTGAGACTCGGCTCTGACAGCTCTCTTGACCAGCAGTGCTATCTCCCAGGGTTGTTTTTGTAGGAATACCTGTCTAGGCAATGATTTAATTATGCTTTTGGTCAGGGGCTGTCAGTCAAGTGATTTGCTACTCTAATGTCAATCATTTGAGCACTGGTTCAGTACCTTCTAAGTAGATAATGTCAAAGTAGCAGACTTGTAATCAAGCTGAATTGAACAAATTATCAAATTATCAAGTCACTCTATGAAGGGGCTCTTACAATTTAGTTTTTTAAAAAAAACGCTACAAAATTAGGCTGGCAATTTTTACGGCATAGCCCTTAAACAATTTATATTCTTTCTTTGATTCCTGTGTTTGTGTGTGGTTGTGGATTCCTTTTTTTTTTTTTAAGACAAAATGTCTTTGACATTTATAAGCTTTTCATCAGGGCTCTCAACAGGCTGATGGTAGTGTGACTGTTGCCATTTCCAGGGCTGTGTTTTCACCTTCAGTTACCAAGCACAGAGAGCTGAGAAATAAAATAAATGGGTCAATGATGTATGAAATGCTGGCCTGAATGTAACCAAGTATTCAAGTAAGTGCTCTAAACCTGTTGAATATTCCTGTATTCTACAAACCCCTGAACCGTGGTGCTGAGTTGGTTTTCCACAGGATGTTACTCTGTTCCTCAGTTAGCTGTTGTTCAAATGCTGAATAGAGTTTGATATCAAGGCTGGCAGTAATTGCAGTTGTAATGAGTGGATCGATGACTTTCAGGGGGCTGATGGTGCCCAGGAAAATCATAATGAAAACAAAAAAGAAGAAAAAAAACTGCCTCAACTTCACTGTCACAGATAAAAGAACCACATGGAGCTTGTTTAGTTTGTGCCAGCTTGAGAGGGGGCATTCTTGGCAACGTGTTGCCTTTCCTTTCACTGATACTGGCCATGGAACAACCTTGTGTTGAGGCACCTACATCTGAGTCCTTCCCTGGCCAAAAGACAAACAGTGCAGGTGTTTAAGTAAAACTAAACTCTTCTTTTTGTTCATGATTATATTTTGTTCATATCTATTATATGTAACTATGAACTCTCTTCAGTAGTACAGATAGCTTGAGTTAGGCTCCATGCCATGATGTTGAGAGGGTTGCATTTTGTGTGTACTGTTTTACAGGTTGGTAGTGGTTTGTTCCTCATGTGCTACAACAAAGGAGACTATCTTAAATGGTGTATATGGGCCTTAAAGTTAAATATTTTGGAGGGTTTATTTATTCAAGGCATTTAATGCTTCCTGAATTTCTCTAAGCTTTCTTGCTAGGGCTAAGCAGGCAGAGAGTGAAGGCTGTAAATATCAGTTCTGTGTTCACAGCAGGATTTGCTTGGCCTTAGCACAGGATTCTAGGCCGCATGGCTGACAGCAGTTTAAAGGAAGCTACATACATCAAAGAATTCACATCTATAAAGGCAGGTCACTTTTTTTAATGTATTTTGGACTGTAAATTGTATTCTGGTTATGAGTTTGACATTTCAGCCATATGATCCATGTCTTGGGCAATGCCAGAATCCCTCAGTCTGAGCTGAACAGAAGGAAGAAAGTAAGGAAATTGTGCCTGAAGAAGTCTGTGCTCTCCTATTGCCCAAAGCCTGTGTGCTCGTGGGTAGTTGCTCCTGGCATGGCTGGTTTGCCCTGTGTCCAGCTTGCCCAGTGTGCTCAGTGTCCCTTCTTGGGGAGCCCTAGGCAGGGATGTAATGGATTGTGCTCAGCCTTTTGCAATTAGATGTTAGATGTCACTAAGTGTGACATGTCCAAGAGGCAGTGTGCAGCCAGCACCTGCTGTTCAGTCCAGCCACATCATCAATCTCTCACTGTATTAGTGGATACCCAAATTATTGAATAAATTAATATTTAAATACCATAGTCTTGGCATACTGAATAATCTTGTGGCTAACAACTGTATTTGTGATTTTGCTTTGCCATGACTGGGTTCATTTGTGCAGAGCCATTTAATCAAGCAAACAAAGCTTGTGTTTGGCCACATGAGCTTCAGTCTTTAGGTAGTCCTTAAGTTGTGTTCTCCCAGGTCAGGAGTAACAATCCCAAGGGATCCCTGGCTCCTGGGATCTCCTCAGAGAGAAGATCAGCAGTCTTGCCTTTGCTGAGTTGCTGCAGCATGGCCCAACACCCCTGATTAACCTGCCTAGAATTGCCTTCTGTCTTCTTTCTGCTGGTTGGTGAGTTTGAATTAGCATGTACTCACATATCCTCATTATTGATTTCTTATAGATGACATTCTGCAGCAAAGAAGGCACTAATTAGTGCATGATCAAATGGAAAGGATGGTTAAATAAAGGAGAAAGAAGGTAGTATGCCTAAAGTTAGGAGATGCTGTCTGATCAACAGTCTGATTTTTGACCCATCTCTGTTGAGGAAGTCAAACAGAAGTCCTCATGTTGCAAGAGTCAAGTAGTGGCAACATTGACACTTAAAAACTGTCAGTAAAACTGACTCTCTTGCTATTAACTAAAACTGTTAGTGAGTTAACGAGGAAAATCTTCATAATTTCTGTTAAATTTCACAAACTGGCCAATCTGTCCATCTTGCTGAGCGTAACTTCAAAAATGCACTTGCCCAAAATGTTCAAGAAGGAAGTAAAAAGAGTACCTGAAATAAAATAGCTTCTCTACTTGAGCAGAATATAAAAAAAATTCACCCTCACCTTCTCATGAGGTATTTGTGCCTTTCACACATGCAAAATGACACGAAGTCCTGCATTTGGAGTTATTTATGTATATATATATCTTTTAAATGATGGCAACGTTCATCTACCTTCCAGGAAGACATTAATATCTCAGTTTCCAATGCTGGATGGTCATGGACTCCCAAGAAGTCCTGAGTGCCAGGTTTCTAAGTCTGGTCTCTGAAAGCAGAACAGATTATCTGCTCTGCTGTTTGTCAGGATTTGCACAGCACAAAACCCAAATGTTACACCGTGGCCAGGGAAACACAAAGTCTTCATTGGCCATATGGCCCTCCGGGGACTTGACTTTTCTTTTTCATTCCGTGTGCTCCCACACTGATGGGCACACCAGAAATTAACCTCCCTGTTGTGAAACTCTTCCAACTCTGTTTGTTCCCAGGTTGGAGAAGAATTCTGCTAAGGGTATGTATTTTGTAAGGCCTGCTTCCTTCCACGTTTCAGAGCTTGTTGGCACTTCTTGAAAAGAAGGATCAAGTAGAAACCCTGAGGCACATCCTGCCAAACCTTTGATGGCACTGTCTGTCACAATCCAAGGGAGGACTGACGTGCCTTTCAAGTGGGCCAGGAGGAGAATCCCACACCTGCTCCCTCCCGGTGCTAGTCCCTCTCACACAGTGACAGGCTGCTTCCCTGGCAGCACCGACTCCTGCTAGCATCAAAAATTTACCTGGGGCACTTGCTCTGAATGTCTCTGGTTGTTTGAACGTGACTTTTGAAGCTTCTTTTAGCTCATGACTCAAAAACCAAAGAGCATTTCTGTTATCCTGAGAGGAAGGGAAAGGTGCTTTGCCCGGTGTTTAGCTTGAATCTGAGCTCAGTCACTACAGAGGTTCTTTTGCTGGGTGTTTTTATTAATCAGCTTTTTGTTGCCTCTCTTGAAGACTGTGGAGAAGCTGCCAGTTTGCTTACCTACCAATAGAATATTGGTGGGTCATGAGTCACCTGCTCTAATATAACTCTGAGTGCCACTCTTGACTGCTTTCTGTAATAAAATAGCATCCAAGAGCCTGTGATGCATAGCCTGGGAACGGCTGGGTGGACAGAGGGGGCAAAGTCAGTGGAGCTGGCTCAGCATTGTGGATCAGTGGCATCCTGCAGGCTGGGGCAGGGATTCCTTGTGCCTCAGTTCTGTAGAGAGGCACATCTCTCACTTGGATGAAAAAAAAAAATCAGTCTTTTATCAGATGACTGTAGATTTCAGAATAACCTGAATTAGTCTGTGCTTTTAGAATAGAAACATCTCCCAAAACATCAAGTGGAGCTTAGATAGCAGTGCTGCACAGCCAGATTAAAATGAGCATTGTTTTTGAAGCCCTAATGACTAGGAGGTGGCCATTCCCTAGAACAGTTTTCCTTACCTTGACTGGAGCATTTGCTCTGCTCCAGGGACATCTTCTCCTTGCTACCTTGCTGTTTAAATTCAAGGAGGCTTTGTGCTGTGGTAGTGTCGATGGCTGCTGCTCTGGGAAAACAGGTTAAATGCTAAAACTGAGCACAGCTGTCTTGCCTAAAGTGCCATTTGGATGGACCTGCCTACCCTCACCAAGGACTTCAGTGAGAAATGCACTCTATCTTGTTTTTCGGAGTGCAAGAAGCCTCTGTGGCAGAATTAGAAATGCAGTTATGCCTCCTGTTGTGACATTGGAAGGAGAAGTGTAAGTATTGCTTGCCTAATGGAAATTGGCAGCCCTTCTGTTGCTGTATTTTAAGTCTGTTTTACTTTAAGTCAAACCAAAAATAAAATTGGGGTATTTTCAGTCTGTTTTACTTTGAGTCAAACTGAAAATAAAACAAAGGTATTCTCCTAAAAATATCCAGCCTTCCTAGGAATGCCAAGATGAAACTTCAACTACA
>JAWWMO010000030.1:5001752-5064955 GCA_035047845.1 Dendrocincla fuliginosa | reverse complement strand
CGACGCTCTTCCGATCTCATCTAGATGTGTATTTTTTTTTTACTTGAAAGGAAGGGTTAAAATTAGTAACTAAAATTACTTAAAAAAAACCCACAAGGAAACGGGATAAAAATACTCTGCTTTAAAGGATTGTTTTGGTGACGAACATAGACAATCTGTTTATTTGAATACAAGATGCTAGACTAAGGGCTGTGATCCTTCCCATTAAGAATTAAATTAATTTGTCACCTTTATTTCGTCAGTCACCATTGTGTTGTGTCTAAGATTCTTTCATTAGAAAAAATAAATCTGTGTACATGAAGGTTTGTGTGCATAGTCAATCTGTATGCACCTAGTTTTGTTAGTAATAACTTCACATGGAAAGAGAATTTTCTTTATTCTTTCTGGACTGTTACAATCAAACATGCTTGTGTGTTGTGCATTTTGTCATATATGCAAAGGTTATTTCTGCCTTTTTCTTTTTCCCTAAAGAACCCCTGATTTCAAGGGAATGTGTTTTTTCTTGCTAGGCAGAATGGCCTTATTTGCAGCCTTAGAAAGAAATATATGTTTAAAAATTATTGCCCCCTCTTCCAAGTTGGGCACGGAGATAATTTGGCTGAAGGAACGTGCCATAACCCCTGTGGGGTTATTCAGCTTTCATTGAATAAATACTGCACGCTGCTGCTTCTGTTCTCCTTGGGCGGGGAGGGGCAATTACCATGTCAAAAAAGAGCAGCCACAGAATGTTCTGGCTCTTTCCTGGCCAAGTGCAGTTCCACACTGAGCTGTGGGGCTGAAGTTAGTGAGCAAGACTCCCGGGTTAACCTCCTCAGGCCTATAATGGCTGTGGAAGGATGTGACTGAAGTTGGGAGAACTTTATCACTGAATTGCTTTCGAGATATCATCACAGGTCATATTGTTGTTGTTAGATGTAAACAGGTTCTGCAGCAGATTACAGAGGTAGGGTGGTATTAAAATGGGGTTTGTGGAGAGGGCGATGGCTATGAGCATGATTTCCTTTTGGTTTAGGGAAGGAAAAATGAGCTTTGTCAGTTTTCCCCAATAACTCCCAGGCAATTGTCAATGAGCTGAAGATTTCCCTTCTTTTTGGCTGTAGGAGTGACGTTATGAGAGATATTGAAACCTTTTTATGACTTGATTATAGATTTGCCTATTTCCAGGCTTATGTCTGTTGTGACCTTAACTGAAGCTATACATTCTTTCTCTGTTTTCTCTTTATCTCTTTTTTTGTTTGGTTTGTTAGCACCCTACCCCTGTTGAGGGAACACTTCTAATGTGCCCTAAAGTATAAAAAAGCTATGGTGGGATATAACTTTGCACAAGAGAAGCTGTGAGGAGCTGATTCCAGAGGTGTTTCTATTGAGAAACTGTTAATTTTTGGGTGGATGGTTCTGACTCGGGGAAGTTCTGCATTTCTGAGGGCAATATGGAAATTTAAATTTAAATAGAAAGCAACTGGTATCATTTCTAACTCTGCAAGTGAGAATGAGCAGCGATTAGTTGTTCTTAGGGTTGTTGGCATTTCATTCTAATACAGATCCAGTTTGCCAATGTCAAAATAGTGATTGGAAGCTGAGCAGAAGCAGATGAGAAGCAAGCATAGGTTCATATTAGTGCATGTTTTGCTGAAGGCAAACGGATTAGCCTGGGTTTTGTGATTAGAACTAAAGCTATTTGCAAATAAAATGGTTGCATAATGTTCCAGTTTGTAAAAAACCTGTAAATTAAAAATCTTAACATTGGAGAAAAAGGCAAGAATAGGCCACTGGCTGTAGTTAATCAATATGTACCACATCTTGAAATAATCTGTGCAAAATGCTAACAACATTTAATTAACAGAACAGAGGTCTTGTAAGACAGCATTTCAAGTAGAGTGTGTGTAACTGTAGGCACACCCTTTTCTTTGATAACACCTCCTCTGTCTTCAAACATACTTCCTGTATCATCTAGTTCGCAGACAGTTCTCTCCTGAAATACATTACAGGATGTCTTTTACCTTTTACTTCTACTTGTGTTTAACCTGAAGACCCCTGAGAATCATAATTTCTATAAATCAGAACATTCATTTTAACTGTAACGTGATTGCATCTCTCTTGAAAAAGATTTGATGCTTCTTAAGGGTTTTCTTAGTGCAAGTGCAGCAGATCAGTGACTCCAAATTGCCCCTGTGGGGCTGTGTGTTGTAGGCTGGCCCTGGTGCAGCTGAAGTGCTCAGTGCTGTGGAAAGAGTGATAGACATGCCCTTAGTTTATATAGTGCTGTCCCTGAAAAACCCAGGAGGAATGAGTGCCTTTGGACTGATAAGGGAGTGTCCATGGCATGTACTCCATCTTTACCTCGACTGCTGTGATTTAGCCTCTCTCTGGCCTGAGTGCAGTTCTGAAATCCAGCAGTTTGGCCTGAGACAAATCAGGTCAATCTGAACTCCTGTGGCAATACCTTCCCTTCTGGTTTGGGAGAAATGGTCTCTGCTGTGCCCTGTTTTGCTCTGAGGAAGAACATAAGGTGATGTCATTATACTGGATAAAAATTGCTGCATCTTCTTGTAGTAACGTTTTTTTCTCCATTGGATGTGTGGTAAAATTGGGGTTCTGGATTCCACAAAACACAAAATGTTTGGAGATGCTGAGATGTTTCCCTGTGTCCTGCTGGACTGGTTCTTCAATCATGCTGATCATGCACTCGTTAAAATCTCCTAGCAGTTTTTGACAGTCCTGTTTATTTCTGAAATTTAGCCTGAAAAGCTCCCAGCCTCCCAACGGTGCCTCAAAGTGTCCTGCTTTGCAAGAGTCAAGGTTTTGCCTGTTCATTTTGGGATGATGATTGTGGATTCCTAAGGACTTCCTTGAAATTTCTGCCTCCCTGCATTTCTTGACTTACGTGTTTCCCACCCTTGATTGGTTGCAGGGCAGTTCTTGCAGCTGCTGGCACTGATTGATTTCTAAATATAGGGAAATCCTGCTGCAGGAAATTTTGAGACAGATCTGATAAAAGAGAAGGTGAGAAACTCTGTTAATCAGAAAGTGGTGGTTGAAGGTCAGTTTTACGTGGGCCTGTGTAATTTATCTAGCTGCTACAATTTGGATGAAAGATTAAATTCACCCTTTGCTTTGTAGATCTTAAGTAATCAGTTTTTGGGTGAGACATTAGACCAGATTTGTAGAATTAGTATTTATCTTTTCAGCTTTGATGAAGGTGGACTGCTGAGCAGCATTGTAATTCCTCTGGGAATCAAACAGAAAGACTGGGGGTGTTGCTCTTCCCTTTCCCCGTGGGATCTTGCAGGGTTGCATGTCCCCTCTCACTCACTTGCAGGGTGGTCCTGCTGTCACCTGTGTCACCTGCTCTCACTCTTCACCAGGCTCGAACTGTGCAGAAGTCAATAATTTACCGCTTTTCCCCCCAGCTGAAGTCACTGCCCTCGCAGCAAATGCCCCTGGGCTGGCATGGCAGAGGGGTTCAGTTAAGTGACAAATCATGACCCCGGTGTGACAATTTGGCAATCTGTTGTGGCAGGAGACAACACTGTGCTGGCCCCAGTGGCTGTGGCACCTCAGTGAAACACGTCCTTGATGCTTCCCTCTCTTCCAGAGGTCTTGCTTTGCAAGTGAGGCAGACACCATTTATTGCTGAAGAATGGATCACAATCAAATTCCTGTGCTCTCCATATAGAAAACCACAACAGTCACGAGTTACTTTACACGGCTTGGGAGTGTGATTGCAGTTATTCCATACTTAACCATGAAACATCATTCCATTATTCTTCTTGCACGATGGAAACATGAAAATAAATACATGAGTAACTAAAAATAAGAGGACAGAGAAGTATTCAAGAATAAGCCTGTTGTGTGAGGACTAAACCTGCTCCTCCTGGGCACAGGAATTGTGAAAGCAGCATTTTGTTCTGTTCCCTGCTCAGAGAGACACTTGGAACAGTTCACATCTGGATTTTCAAACACAGACTTGAGAATGAGGAGCCCTGTAGCAGATCTGTGAAATTAGCCACTTCTGGGAAATCTAAAATAAAGATTATGTAAAAAGAAAAAGCTTTTTTTAAGGGTTTTGAATGCAGTGCAGTGTGATTTGGTGCTCAGGCCCTCATGAAAGGTAGCCTTAATCAGAAAGAGGTGTCCACTCTGGAGTGTGACTGGAAAGAGAAGTAGAAATGAGAATTATCTTGGACACTGAGTAGCTGCTACTGCTTTAAAAAAAAAACCAACCAAACAAACCCAGGCACAGGGCTGGGTCTGGGCATGAATGTTAGGGCTTGAATTTTGCTATCATTGGATTTGAAATGAGCTTTTAAGAACTTTGTTACCTGTGATGTCTGTATTTCTACTATGGGAGAGGAAAGCTAAGCTTAATAAAATTATTGCAGTGTTTTATGGGACGGTTGGAGAATATTTTAATCTGGTCCTTCACTAAATTGTTTGCTTCCTGGCTTTTAAATGCCATTTCCTCTTTGAAGGATATTGCAGGCTATTTCATATTGTAACTGAAATGTTAATTCTCTATTTTATTTTTTCTTTATCATCAGTAATATGCCTTTTAAAAGTATATTATGCTTCCAGTCCTTAAGGCAGTTTCATTTGTTGGGCAGTAATGCACATTCTGGCTAAAAAAAGTATAATACCTTCATAATTGAAGTAATAATAGAGACCAGAGGAGCAAGACTCATGGAAATGGTGTTATCCAGGGTGTTTTCTGCCACAAAGCTCTGTCTTCGTCGATTCATACTGTTATTTACAGCAATAAGAGTTCTCATATTTGCAGGAAAACAAGGAAAATGGTGTGTCTGTATCCATAATACATACATGTATATATGACTGCTGAACTACTGACCAGCATTGTGAGCCAACTTCTAAGTCAAGCTTAAACCCAGACAGTCATAAGTGCTGCTGTCATTGCCTTTTATCTTCCTTTTGTCATCATCTGCCAGAACTATTGCTTGCCTAATACCAGATCTTAATAATTTAGATGGAACTCTTTAATGTCCATAGTGCTTGCCAGTTTGTCATGACTGCAAAAAGAATCTCTGCTTTGGTCACAATTTTGGTTTGCTTCCCTTTTTGTAACTTTTTCCTGAAGCACCATGCAGTCCTTTCTGGGTATTTTTTCACCCCTGGAGCGCTGTTCCCTTTTCTGCTCTTAAGATCAGTGCCAGAAGTTTGATACTCACGAGCAATCCTATTATGGCAAACCACTATTCACACACCCTGCCAGAAAACACTTGCGTAAAGAAACAGATTTAAGTTTAAAGCTTGCAAAGGATTACTACATACAGCATAGAAAAATTATTTTGGGGGGGAAAATAATTACAAGTATCATAAAATTATCCCTTTAATGTGATTTAAGCACGTCTTTGTGTCTGTAATAAGTATACATTTAATTTTGATGAGCTACTTGCAAATGAATTTACGACTGCTAGAAAGGAGGATGCTTTTTCAGTCACTTGTGTCAATTGGAGGGTAATTGGCTGGTTCTTCAGAGGACTTGTGGGAGAAGATTGGAGTACTGTCAGCATTTGCTATGCTGTTTTAGTTCCTTACTGTAAAGGATCCATAATTCAGCATACATTGCAGGCTCTAACCACAAAGATTATTTTATGCTAGAGAGCCTCTAAAAGCAAGGTCAAAATGCTGCCATGTGGACTGGGTGGAAATGTCAGCTCCAACCTGTGCAAAAGCTGAAGAAGAGTGAAATGAAGGGTATGCTAAATAGAACCTCTTAGTGCCTGGAGTGTGCTCCTGTTGATAGAGTGAATGCATTAATCAATGAGAACACACATATATATGAAATAAAATTTATTTTCACTAGCTGTAGTGCTGTTATGTGCAAGTGATGGTTGGTCCAGCTTAAAGGGCCAAGTTGTTCATGTCATCTTGAAATGCAGATGAGCTGCTTTAGGACAGGCAGGTCCCTAGTGGAAGCGCTGAGGTTTAGAGGGGTGTGTGTTGCACAGCAGCAGAAGACCATAATAAAGTGTCAGCAGGAATTTTTGTCCCTACTTCTGTGTGTTTAAGACAGACCATTCATGTTATTTTCATTAAGTGTTCTGTGGTTGAATGTGCTGTTACAAATGCGAGTTGAAATACACTGTGATTCAGCATACTCTGGAAGAACCTGAAATGGCTGGATCAACTCGGGTACTTGGAAATAATCATTCTTGCATTCTGATTCTGAGAAGAATGCTGTTAAATAAGGCTCTCATTAGCTGTGAGTTAATTTGGGACAAACCACTGCACTTAATATTTAGCAAATGGAAATGAAGGTGTCTCACGCTGATTGATTTTATTTTGCTCATACATTTTGCCCATTGCTCAAGCTGTGGCATTTTTGATACCAGCTAATTAGGTTCATTCTGGGGAGATGGACAGCCCGAGTGACTCAGCAGGGCAGAGTTAAATTATTTCTGTCCATCCTGCCAGGCTTGTTAGCAAGTCATGAAAATCCTGATTATTTTCTTTTTATTATTTGGTATGTTTTGGTATTTTTCTTCAGAGAAATTGTGAATCAGGGGCTGAGAATGAGCCTACAAGAAGGTTTGAGATGTGTTGAAGGTCATTATCTTCTTCTTTTGGAATAGCCCACAAGCTGGTGTTGAAGGTCAGTGGAGAGGCAGATGAAATGATAGAGTTGGTATTCCTGGGAAATCTTTGAGAACTGGAATCCTTTGGAACCAGGAAGAGATGCAAAGGCAGAGCATTACCCAGGCTTACCCTGTTTTGCCCTTGTTAGTGACTCCAGGAACAGAACTGCTTTTACTGGGATTGTTGGGACACAGATGCATCTCAGGGACAAAACTGGTACAAATGCTTTGCCATTCAGCACAAACATAGTCAACACTGACAAACTGGCCTTACAAGTAAAGGCCATGCTCTTTTTTTTTTTTTTCTCAGGAGAGTATTTTATGATTTTTGCGTTGTGTTTTTCTTTAATGTTCATTTAAGGTACTTCCAACACTGGGGACAGTAACTGTTTAATAAACAGCAGCTGTTCCAGATGAATACCATTCCAAAAATACTCATTTTCATCTGCTATTTCTTACTGGCTCTTGATGACTAACTAGTCGTGCTGTGTGCTAAGCAGTCATCTTGATTCTCCCAGGTATTACCTTAAATCCCAGGTGGGTAAGAAAAGCTGTGATGGTGCCCCGGGGTTTTGCTGAGCTATCTGAGAGCCCAGTTTGTTGGTGGGCCATGGTAGCAATGGGAGAGGCTTCTGATGTGAGTTTCCTGCTCCCTTCACTTAGGCAGAGATGGGAGGTTATCAGCTCCCTGTGAAAACTCTCCTTGTGCTGCTGTGATCTTGGCACAGCAAAGGCTTTTCCTTTGGAGTTGGAATTGTTGGGGTTTTTCGAGTGTGACTCAGTGACTCTCCAAGGCAGATTTGTCTGATGCTCTCCCATAGACACACACAGGCCTGTCTGGAACCAGCATTTGCATCATGTCTGCACGTTCAAGGCCCACTTGATGATCTTTTAAGATGATGAGGGATTTTATTTTAAACTAAATATGAAGCCTCTTTAAACCATGAGCATAATATATTTAATCAAACTGAAATGCCTGGTATGAGATTCTGCAGGCATGAAACATGTTTGTGTGGATGCTGGTTTATGTTCACAGGTGGAAATTCATTTCAGCTGCATGTTATTTGCTTGATTCTGCTTGATAAGATGGCTGGGGTTTGCAGTGAAGGGTTTTTTTGTTGTCTTTTTTATTTTAAATGTATTTTTTTATAATTTCTTGCAGTGAACTGTTAGCTATTTCCAGAATCCTAACATAAGGCAATCCTAACTTGTAGAATGCTCAGTGGAAGTGCTTTTTAAACCTCTCCAGCACACTGGTGGATGCTGTGGGTGCACATCTGCTTTGGACACCCCTGATTGCTTGGAACACACAGGTTTCCTACAGATTGCTCAACTAATGGATCTTAATATTATTCTTCCAAGGATGCCACACGTTTTCCTTGCTCAGGGGTAGATCTTTCTACTGGTTTTAAGAGGAGAGTGTGAAAAGGTAAAGATGTGCAGACAGAATCTCAATGCAGATTTGGATGTCCTGAATGAGCTGCAAAGGCAGAAATGGAAATGGCCACTGTGCTCCCCACATTTCAGTGGTTTGGAAAGACTGTCTGTGTGATATACTGAGCAATGTATTTAGGAAATAACAGCAGATAACTGCAATCCTTGGTGTTTGGTTCTTCCCCCCAGTTCATAGTTATTTATCTCACCTATAGAGCCAGCACTGAGTGGGTTGTTTTCCCCCCACAATTTCCTTTGTTCCAGCAGGATTGATGAAATCTGATGAAATATTACTCAGCCCCATTTCTACAGTCAGCTCCTGGTAATTGCTTTGGTTACTAAATACCTGACGTGAACTTTTTGTTTCCCAAATGGATTAGATTATCTAAGCGCTGGGTTCCCTGTGGGCATGGAATTTTTCAGCTGAATTCCATCTTGATTTTAATGCTTTTGTAGCAATGAAAAAAGTTGGTTGAGCTGAAAATGATTGATATGACTAAAAGGATGTCTGAACCTTGGAGGGTTTTTTAGCTTTATTTTTTAATTTTTTTTTTCTAACTTCTTACATGGCTATATCAGAAATGCCTTCTAGAGTTAATGAAGGAAAAATGAAGCTCCACTTCTTATCATATTAATACAGTTTTGGGTTTCCCAAGAGAGAATTTCTCGTTTGTCTCAAGGTGATTTTTTGTGTTGTACTTAAGTTGTCTGAATGATAAATAGTGCCCTACCTAAGTTGCAGGCTGTGTATGTAACAACGAGTCATATTGCATTTGAAAGTTTTCTGATAAAGTGAAATCCAATTTTGCATGGAAAAGCGAAGATGAATTTTAACCACTGTTTTGCTGAAATTTCATCAGTCAATCTGAACTTATTAGGAAATGAGAAATTATTCATTTAAACGCTCAATGATTAAGAACTGATATGATTGCTCTATTAGAATCACTTTTTTCAAGTGAAGGTACAAATGATCCTAATTTATTTACCTTATTTTATAAACATATATATTGATATAAATATCTATTACATACGAATGTATTTTGTATGCCTAAAGTATAGGTAAGCACACAGCAATATAGTTTTATGTATACATTCCTGCATTGTTTTGTGTAAGAATGCACTGAGGTTAATTCTGAATCGTTTGCTAACTAACATCATGTTTTTGGAGAACTTTATTTAATTTGATTTCATGTAATACGAGGCTGCAGTGGGTAGAGCCTCGCTGGTACTTCTGGCTTAGTTTTCCCCACAGCACAGTTAATTTTCAGCAAGGCGTGACACCCAATTCCATGGGGGAGCTCCGTGACACTCGTGGAGCTCTGAAGGAAGCTGCTCATGGCACCTGCACTTACCTGGGTGGGCAGTCTCATAACCTGAGACTTCTGCATGTCAGTAAATGACAAACTATTCTCTAGTGCTCTGACAGCACATGCAGGAAACCATGGGGCAGGTTTCCTGTGTGCAGTGTATAAATACATTTCCCACAGCTAAAGCCAGCAAGAGAAGGATTATAGGGGCTGTTCTTAGCAAAAGAGCTGGGATCAAAAAGAACTTCCACTTAGTTCCCTGTTGTGTTGCAATAGGATGTATGCCCTGAAAGTGAGTAAATGGGATAGATACATTAAAAATACTGACTCTGAGGATGAAGAAAATTCATCTTAGCCTATTCTTTATGATTCCCATGCAATAATTCTGCCAGCTACGGTACCTTTACATGTAGTTGCACTTATTTTTCCAGATTACTTACCAAGTGCTCTGGGTAACTAGCAAAAATTCCTAAGTCTAAATTCAAAGTATGTTTAGAGTAGAAACAACTGGTAATGAGGGTGTCCCATAGGATTGCTGAGCATCAAATAAGGTGGGTTGGTTTTTTATCATATTTACAGAAAGCTTTGCTTCTGGGATGACAGAGTGCTTGGCAGGAGCCCCGGGTATGGTTGGGAAAGCCTTCAGCTCCCTGGGCAACCACTGAGCACTGTACCCTGGCTGCCTACCCCTGGGACTTGGATGAATTCCTGCGCTTAGAGCCAGCCCCTGCAGGCTGATGCCCAGCCCACTGGTGCCAGGGGAAGGCTCCTGTGGGGTTTTGGATCGGGGCTGGCATCCAGCAGGGTGGTTAGTGCAAGGCCCAGGGATGTGCTCAGCCATCAGCCCTGTCAGGAGCAGCAGGGGCCTCTTGGCCTGCTGAGGCTTTGGACAGCTCACCATCTGTTTCGTTGTCTGGAGATAATGTCTGTCTGTTTGGTGGCCTGGGCAGAAGTGGTGAGTGCCCCAGTGTTGGTTCCATGTGACACCTGAGTGGAGCCTTGCTAAAGGATGGTGCCTGTCTCTCTAACCATGGAGACAAATGAAATGATTTTCATTAAAAACAATGTCCTTGGATAGATTTGAAATACAGAATTTTCTGAAATACTAGTGGGACTTTATTACTTTTATTTTAGTAAGTGGTGGACCCGATCTGTATCATGAACAAACATGATGCATCAGCATCACAGAGAATTCTTTCAGCCAGTTTCTGCTTAGTCATTAGCAAGGCTTTTCCTTGACAAAAGGAACATGCTTGGTTTGTCTTCCATAGCCAACTGCTGTTTAAAAGGAAAAAAACCCCAAGCAAACAACAACTCAAAGCAGAAGCCTGTTCCCAAACGAGAGAAACCAACACACAAAAAGGTCGTGGTTCTGAATCCCTGACGGGCTGTGTACTTGCACCAGGTAACATTGCATGTTCTGAAGCTTGAAGCTTTTCTTATCAGATTATTAATCTTTGCATACCTTCAAACTGGGGAGTTATAGAAACATCTTGCTAATACAGTTAATCATTTATTTAAAAAAAAATGTAAATCCTTTTATGTTATTGTAATTATTACTTTAAACTCTCTTGGAGAGGTGAGGCCATTTGTGTTCCTCGGCTGGTCTGTTCATATTGCACCACTTGCACAGTCACTTTGACATTTGTAACTTGCCATTAGGGGGCAGAGGGTTGTCATTCTGCCATGGAAACCTTTCTGAGAAGGTATGATAACGGGGCACTGGCAAAAAGGAATCAGCACTGTAGAGTCACTGGCCACACGTGCTTCCCTTTCTGCCCCACATGCTCCTGACTGGGGGTGCCACAGCTTTGTAACCCCCCTGCATCCAGCCCCAGCTCAGGTGGGACCTCCTGGGATTTAGGTGGCTGCAGGTCAAGGTGGGAAAGCCAAGGGTGAAGAGATGAAGGTGATGGGTTGGGTGATGTGGGAGGAAAGGAAGAGCTACAAAAGGGAGGTGACAGCTCCTCTAATTGGTGAGAGCGCAGATGCAAACTTACACGCTGGCTTTGCCACCACACTGGGAAGGTTTCGGGCCTCTGGAGTTAATCAGGGTTATTTGCAGGCCTGCCTTCATGTAAACAGCTTTGGCATTTGTCTGTCTCGGTCTCCAAATGAATCATTTACTTTTTCCACCTGCTGCCATCACCTGTCTAACTCTTCTGCTTGCAATTTCATGCTTAGTTCCCTTCTGTGTTTAATTCTTTATCAGTTTGCACCATTTTAGAGAAACTCAAAAGAAGTTTCTGATCTCAAACTCCAAATAGTCTGCGTGAGAATATAAAACACATATTATGTGCCACTTTTCAAGGACACACTGTACAAGTGGCTCGCTGTAATCTGTTCTGGAATGTTTACATTTTAAAAGGCACAAGATTTTGATAGCTGATTTTGTTTCTCTATGTGCCTATTTATATTTTTAGCACATTTGATAAAGTACCATTACACAACAGCCTCTTGGCTCTGGTGTTAGCCTTTGTACCAGTGTTTTTTAATGTTTTGCAATATGATTATGTAGCAATCTCTGTGTTGACTAAAAGAAGGTTCCTTTTCTGCTGTAATGGCAAAGTCATCTCCACCTTTGTATCCTCCACCTGACAGACCCTTCATGTCTGCCTCAAGTTTAAAACACTCGTCCTAATTTCTGGAAGTTTTCTTCTAAACTGTATTTAAAACTTTCTGGTTTTAACATCCTCCTCTTTTCTTCTCTGCTGACTTTGTTCCAGTCTTCATCTTATGTCTGACCCACTTAAGTGCCTGTGACTTTTCCCATTCTACTGCCTATAATTGAAGCTGTTTACTTTGCTTTGTGCCCAAAATACCCCTGTCTCTTCAGATCTGTTTTCAGACACCAAGAGCCCTCTTTACTTATAAGTCAGACTTTCCCAAAGAGAACTTGTCAGCAGCACAGCCCAGTGGCCACCTGCACGTGGTTTCCCCCAGCCCAGTTTGTGCTGAAACAGAAAGTCTTTCATGTTTTATTCTGCTCTAGCACCAAAGAGATTTGGCATTTGGTGATATTCGAGGTGATAATATATAGCTCTGTGGCTGATACTGTACTTCTTCCTTGTTTCTTTTTTCTTTTCTTTTTTGTTTTAAATCATGCTGCTAATATGAAAGTCAGAACCTATTGCATCTCCACTGTGCTCGGCAGGGCTTGTGAGCATTTTTTTATTGGTCCTAATAAACAAAGCCTGTAATTTAACCGAATATTTTTGTTTTATTTTATGACCTTCACAGAATGATGGCAACTGTAGGGCAGGAGCAGGAGGGGAATTTGTGCACCCCTCTTCTTGTCTGGTGAGTCCATCCCTGTGTTTGAGGCCGCTCTCCCAGTGGGCAGGTGTGAAGGGGAAGTGCAGGCAGCAGAGCTAAGCTGGAGTGGCCTGCAGAGATTCACTCTCACAAAGGGTAATGCTGCTTTATCGATCCTTTCCATGCCGTCCCCCACAGTTGTGTTAAGCCCGTAGCAAGTGCAACCTTTACAAAACAAGATCAAGAGATATGCCTTACCATTTAAGTTGAATACTGGCTTTAAAATAGGATAAAAGGATGTTTCTTAGGTATGACATATTGTTGGCATTTTAGTATGTACATGATAAAGAATCCAGAGTGGAGGTTCACATTTATTGCAATTTTGGGGTTTTTTTTAGCCCTACCTCTGTGAATGCAAGTGATAGGGCCAAGTTAACTTTATATAAAAGAAAAGGAAAAGTGTTTTCAACTTGGACCAGACAGCTTTCTGAGAGAATTCAGATTTCCACTTCTCCTCATGAAGAGGAGATATATTACTTAGTCATTAGTTTGTTACTTGGACCGTAGGAAGGAACAAAGATCATCTAGAATTTAACAAAGACCATCAGAAATCTTTTGACTAACAGTTTTGTGTTATTCCCATGTCTCTGCTATACAGAATTCCATTGCTCCAAGCCCTGTATCCTAAATACCAGCATGTCTTTATTTCTTCACCTTGTTTCTAGAATAATTTTAATACTTGTATTCTCTAACAAGGTGCAAACAATCAATGTGTGACCTGTAGTCTCAGGAACTTACAGATTTTCCATATTCATGATATGGAAGCAAAAACTACAAAGGCTGCTGGGAAATAGTGAAGTTGCAAATAAAACTCTTGATGATCTCAGTCCTCAAGAGTCATCCTGTCTCTTGTGATTAACACTGCTTGTCCCGTAGAGGATTTATCTGAAGAGAAGCTCAGCAATGAATTAGGAAAAAGTCAGCAGCCAACTTCAGACAGCAGTAACAGGAATTCCCTCTCATAACTCCGGTAGAAATCAATTTTGAGGGCAAAACCCCAAGTAATAGTGATTTTGTCCATTATTTTGATGGCAAAGAGATTAAAAAAGATCTCTGGTATGCCCATGCCACATGAAAGGAATGCACAGACCGTAGAAAATGCAGTGTTTGCCATGAAGTATCTGATAAATAAGAGCAGAATTCTCTATTTCCCTAAGTAATTTTAACCGCTTGGGAGCACTAGAGAGAAGTGCTTCATTGTTTCAAAACATTGTTTGATTTTCCTGTGCTAATGACATAATCACGAAATCAGTACTGTAGCATCTAGCTAATTGTTATTATTGTGGCATATTAGGTACATAATAACATTAGAACATTTATTTATATATTTAGATAAAGAAGATACATACCTTAATAAAGCTTTTCTGTTTTTTATGATCCAGATTGCAGGTCTGATAAGTTCTGGTAGAATGAATGAAAGTCTGTGTGTGAACCCAGGCCTGGAAGGGGTGGACTGGAGAGGTATTCATTTAAAATGCACCATGTAGTTGATAAGTTCCTTGTTCATTTAGATAGTTGGAACTTTTTAGAGGGCGGTTGGTGGCAAACATCAAACTTTGCTTACAAACAGACTGCTCTCAAATGTGGGTACTTAGGTGAGAAATGTTCCTGAGGATATTTTAACTTTTATCAGTGTTCATAAATCACGAATGGCGGTTGTCTTTTTCTAAGTTGGTTTATCTACCTGTGAAATGTCATCAAGAATATTTGCAGAGTGGTAAAGAAGGGGGATAGGATGCTTGGATTGTTGTTGCCTTTGCTCTTCATACATTAAAAAGTTTTGGGTAAGCCAGTTAATAGGACTGTGCCTGAAAAGTAAAACTAAATAAATGAAAACCCCACATGCTTTTCAGAGTTACTAAACTATATTGTGACTTTGGATAAAAACCCATTCTGTGGTAATTTCAACAAAAAATCATTAAATTAATGCCACTGCAGAGAAGAGAGTTGTACAATACAGCATAGTCACAATGTGCTACAGTTGCTCAAATAGAGGAATTCAGGTTTTAGGGAAAAATGTCCTGTGTTATTCTGCCTGCATTTGGTAATGCCCAGTAATGTGCAGTAGTTTGTTCATCCCTTAGAGCCTCTCAGCAAGCCATTAGTTGGTGACATGATTAGAGGAGTGCCACCCAGGAGTGGTTTTGCTAAGCCATGGCTGGAGAGGTATTTGGTGTATGGGAGGTGTGCGTGTACGATGTGCTGCACACCTTGTGTTCCTCGGCTGCTTTGGGAAGCACAGTGGCTGCGACTAAGGAGATGGCAGCAGGAATTTCATCCATCCTGCTCCCAGGCACACTGTTTCCCCTCTCAGGTTTGTAAGGAAGATGCTGCAGTCACCAGTGTCCATTGTGCACAGGCAGATACTGCTGCCAGTCCGTTAATCTGTACTTGTGACCTTCTTTGTCCTGGGAAAAAAGCTTCCCAAGTGGAGAGCATGGGCTGAGATGAATAATTCCAGCAGACTGGAGACAGCACATGTTCTCCAAGGTAGGCACTTCTGTCCCACACTTGTTCCATGGCCACTGTCAGTGCCCCAGCTGTGTGGTTAAGAATTGGTGCACTTTACACAGAACTGTGTTCAGGCTTGATTTTTATTACTCATCACATGAAAAAAGTATTAATGATTTCCTGATAAACTGAGAGGTGCAGTCACTGGATCGATGGCAGACTTGTGTTTCAGAGAAGCATTCCGAGTAATTTTGCCATTCCAGTATTCTGGTTAACTGGGATTTTTCCATCTGAATTATTTATAGGCAGCACAAGGCACATCCTTTTGAGACATCCCAGTCTATTGTGTATGTGTTATGCTTTTATGTAAGCATATAGTAATAACCCTTTAAATTTGTGTAAATAATATCCAAGAGTCATGACATATTGAGAGAATGCTTTGGGTTTCTGGTGTGGTGGCTTTCAGAGAGGTGCATGTGTATGTGTTTGTATGTCAAGGTAAAAGAACTGATGTGTGCCTACTCTTAAATCTCATCCTGACCCTGAGTCAAGCTGCTTTTGAGATTTGGACAGGGAAAGAAAGGTCCATATTATGATTTTTGCACAGCTTTGCTATTTGGTTCCGTTAGGGACTGGAGATGTGGGAATATTATGGGACAGTGGCTGTCACTCTGAGCAAAGCCTGGCAGTGGTGGCAATCTCATTATGCTGGCTATCTGGGGAGACCTAAAACGGAGGCCTTGGCCACTTGTGGTCATTAAAGAGCTCTCTCGCTGCTCGCAGGAGTAAAGGTGTTAAACACAATGTCTTGGACAAATTCCAGGGTGTGAAATTAGTTTTGGTCTGAATTCCCCACCAGTTGAATACTTTGTTTCTTGTCCTTACCTCCAGTATAGTAATTCCTGGAGTTCTTAACCAGCTGCTCACATGGATCCTAAGCATGTCCGCTTTTCAGTGACAGGACAGGTTTTGTGTTAGTATGTGAGGCCATAATGAAGAAAGATGGACCAAAATGTTACCAAAGGAAGATACAAACAGTCTTAAATGGAAGCTATGGGGTTAAAGCTTTAATATGCCAGAAATGTATGTACTGTGTTAGGGGAAGAGGAGTCCCTTGATTTCAGCTTTTTTTTTTTGCTGTACACAGTCATATCAGACTTCTCATGCAGCGCATTTATGCCAGAATTTATTTTCCTTAGTTGGAGTGCCCCTTTCAGTTAGTTATATGGGATGTTTGTCTTTACTTTTTACCTCTTATCTCGGTGTGTGTTTTTAATAAGAAAATTAATGTCCTAATCTTTCACACACTGCCTGTTTCCTACATCCATCCAAGTCCTCCGTAGTTCAGGCTGCTCTAGTCTCTGAATTATGCATACTCAACTTGTCAGTCAGGGCAGCTCTTGCAACATTTCAGCAGAAATTGCTTCTCTAAGTCTTTTCCTCCAAGACATATTTCTGCAACATTAGAGTGTGCTTTGAAATCCAGTGAGAATACACTGTAGAGCCAGGGAGAAACACATAGATAAGTAAAAATTATGTATGAGTATTTGTTGTTAATAATAGTCATTTTGTAATACTCCTAGGATTCCAAACTGTTTCTCACGTTTGCAAACTTTCATGCATTTTTTCTTAATCTTTTTTTTCTTTAATCTTAAAAAAGATGCCTCCAAACATACCTTATATAGAACATCTAGTTTCTTCAATATGTTGTTTTCTCCATCTCTTTATACTTTAATAACATGGTAAAGCAGGTGAAAACTAAGGTATCATTATGAGGAGAGCTATAAAAACATGGTGTAGGGGGGGTGTGGTATTTTATTAATTTTAACTTATTTTGCAATTACTCAAATATGAGAATTATCAAGTGGAATAAATCATTGTGTTGATGTATAGTTTATAAAACTGCACATATTTTGTCTTCCATTGATCAAGGTAGTGCAAGGGCTTTGTATTGGAAGGAGGAGGTGCCACTTAAGGTGAGAACTGTGTCAGTGGCATTGGGTGCTGGCAGAAAGCAAGCTAACAAGTGTATTTTCATTAGTATTGGAACAAAGGGAGTGAATTGCATGCTTGGGGACATTGCTGGCAGCAGTGGTGGGTTAGGAAACAAAAGAGAAAATAAATTTTCTAGGCACCAGGAAAAGTGAGTCCTGTAAAACCCAGCTGTGTTCTGCCTTTAATCCTAGTTGGAGTGGCCAGATATTATTTGTAGGATCTGGGTAGGAGATCGTACCGAGGCTGCTGCTCAAGCCTGGTGTTAAAAGACTTTTATTTGGCTATAGGGCTGTGCAGCCTCAAATGCACTGAAATGAAGGCATCTCGGCGTTTTTCTGTGCAGAGAAATTCTCCTTGAGTCAGAGAGCTCAAAGTTCAAGTAACTGAAGCAGCTAGAAGGTTTCTCTAGACACACAGAGAGCCCCACCCACCGTTTCTGTGTGTGCTTAAGGTGAATGATAAAGGGGTTACTTTATTTCACTGTTAGAAATAAGTGGAAGCTGAAGAGTAAATGTTATGTCTTGGTTCTGTTAGAGCATCTGCTGACTAGGGTGCCTGTTATCCATGGTTAGTCATGGAGGTGCTTTGACTGGTCTGGGAAATCTGGCTCAAAACATTCTGTGAAATATCTTGTCAGCATCAGGATAGCGAATCCCAAGTGAATCTTCATTTCTTGATTGCACAAATTAGACATGGATGCAGCAGGCCGACTGTGATTGTAGTGCACAAGTGGCAGTAATGATGGGTTAATTTTAAACATATTAAATCATCATTAAAAACTGGGATTTTCATCGTACTTGCAATCAATGTTTTCTCATCAAAGTCTGAAATGGAAATTACACACCAGAGAGTGGCGTTGTCCTTGATGGCCTGTAGGACAGTAGATGTTTGTGAACTGTGAATGGATGAGCCAAGAAGGGTTTGAATACAGCTGAGTTGCAAAACCCCACCTGGAGGAGCCAGGGTGACATTCAAGGTCACTGCAGTGCATTGGCATGGAGCTGTATACCATCCCTGTCCTGCTTCTGCTGGTCCCTAATGCTTTCCTGGCTCCGTGTCACTTCCTTGCTCCCCTCTCTGAGGTTGTCTCTGCTCTCCCATAATTTTTCCCCCTAGTCTGGTGTCACTGTCCCACTTGATGAGCAATTACTGTGTACTATAGAAGCGTGGAGATGGCTGTCTTTTTGTTTTTCTGGGTGTTGGACACTAAGAGGGAGGAGAAGTTGCAGCTCTGGAGCACTCTCCAGAGGAGTGGCTGCTTGCCCTTGGGTGAAAATGAGCACCCTCGTGTAACAGGAGAGTACAGCCACTGTATGACTCCTTTGTGCAGCCAAAAAGCCTTGTCACAAAAACTGGTGCATCTAGGGTGCTCCAGGAGCTGCACAAGGTGTGTTTCTGAGTGCAAGCCAGCTCTGATCAGGCTCCTGGGGACTAAGCCTGGGGTCTCCTGGCTGAAAACAAGCAGCACGTACATCCCTGCTCATCTACAGCTCTTAGAGGTGCCTGAATGTTTTCCTTTTTTCTTATTGCTTACCTGCACAGGGGTAGTTTGTAAGGCCCTGGGCACAGGGAGCATGCACACAGGCTGCTGCCTCGGGTGGTGATCCAAGGGCTCTGGTGATGGGTTCCTTTGGGGCACTCACCAAAGGTGGCTCACTGCCCACACGTCCTGTGTGTGTGCAGCTTCATCCAGAGCCATGGGGTCCCTTCAGCCTGCAGGAGTCACACTTGGAATTCATAAGGGCTGGGGTTTAATCCTGACTGGTACCCACCCCAGAGGAGAGTCAGTGATGACACCGTTGGGAAGGTGATGGCTGAGCCTGCCTTCTTGGTCAGGGTCTTTCTTGTCACCTAAACCTGCCTTCAGATTCAGATTTTTTCCTCTGTAAAATACTTACTGCTTATCATAAAGCTTGTGGAAGGAGGCATGCAGGCAGAATGCTGGGGTTTTATTGTAGTTTTGGGGGTTTTAATGCTGTTTCTTATCCTGTTCTGCCTTATGATGATTTGGCCCAAACCGTAGGGGTTTATCGTGTGTAATGCAGTTTACACAGATTCAGCCTGTATCAGATGATGATGATGATAATTTCAGTTAGGAAGCAATTCATCCTTTCAGAAAAGCACACAGAGTGATGAATGCTGATTGAGCATTTCCTTTTTTTTTCCCTTTAACAACAAAAGATTTCTTATATAATCAAGGTAGAGATAGAATATAAATTGTAAAAGATAAGTTTTCTTTCCCTTCTCTTGGGGAACTGTGTACAAGCAGATCCTTAATATTTGGCATTTAGCCTGATGTTGTAAAAGGCCCCAGAACCTGTCAGAAGGAATTTAGGAGATGATTGCTGATGACCAACTATCAATCAATTGTACAAAACCCAAATGGAGCAGGCAGTAAAATGAGAGACTCAGTAGCTGTATCTGCACCTTCTTAGATTACATTAGGCCAACTGCTAGAGGAAGAAAAAGAGATGTGGTGGAATGGAACTTAAAAGCTATCAGTTCAATGTTGGAGGGAGTTTCTGGTTGTTTCTTTTATGTGTCTGGATTGTGCAACAACTAAAATTCGACTTCAGAACATGTAGTTAGAATAGAGAAAGTTGATTTTATTTTAACTGCAGTTTTGATGCCTGTGAAATTAAAATAAGCCTGTAGAGTTTCTGTGATTTGGAGCAAGAGGTAAGAGAGGAATTTTCAGACAGTAATTATTTTTCAGTAATTATGTAAGGACTAGATTAATTGATGGGGAAAAATAATTTGATGTTCTGAAAAGCAGTAGAATTTGCTGCTAAATTGCTGCTCTACAGTGGTTTACTTTTTAAAATGAAACTGTTTACAGCATATAGAAATGGTAGGGGAAGCATCTTGAATGCAAACTCAAATTTCGATTTTTAAGTCCAGTTGCTCTGGATTTTCCTAACAGGCATTCTTGTTTTGATTTCAGGTATTGCTGAATCAGAGGTTTTTAGACATGTCAGTTCTAGCTAGTGCTTTACTGCCAGGCCTTTGGGCCTTTGTGTCTATTCATTGTTAATGTGCTTCTGGAATAGAACAAAGTGTGCAGAAACTTGGGATTAGTCTTTCTGCTTTATGTTAAACTTGTGCTTCTGCTGCCTTTTGAGGGAGGATGGTGTATTCCTTCCTCCCTTGGGGGCATGGGGGAAGATGGAAGGAGCCAGTGGTCAAACAAAGGATGATCATCAACTGATACCAGGTGTCATAGGGAAGGACCTTCAGAAGGTTGAGGCTGCTGAACTGCTCCAAAAAGGCTTAGAAGTAGCAGACACTGGAAACTGGAAGCGCTCTCCGTGCTTACAATGAGGTGCATAAAACAAAGCAACATTAGTTTGTATCGTCCCTGTTTTACAAACTACTTTGTCACAGCCACCCCGAGCTCCAGGAGAAAGCTTGTGGTCCCAGCTGTCTCATTGATCATATGCCACTAGTTGTTGCAGCACACACAATTGAATTGCTTTTCCCTCAGGGAAACAATGTCTCCAGGTGTGCTAATAATAAAATTAATAGCTTAGAGAAACTGCTTGCCACAGCAGCCATGGCTTTACAATGAGAGGATCGATTCCAGTGTTTAAGTGTCCTAATTCCATAGTGGATACCCGACTCAGCCACTGCTGAGATACGTTCGCTCTCACAGTTAATCAATACAGCCCTGATTTAAAACAAAGAACCGAGATTCAGGATTAGAAGTCTTTCTGAATAAAGGGATGTAGGTTAAAACTGTCAACACCCTTCAACTATTATCTTAACATGAAAGTTGGGAGCGCTGTAGCCCCTGCCTCCCCAGGAAGGAGATGTGATGCTGCTGACTAGCTCCCACTCATTTTGTGAAGCATTAGCTTGGAAATATTAGAATGGAAAATGGCACTTAAATCATCTTGACTCGGTGTTTTGTAGAGCTTTATGAATTGTGATTGCAATTGATAATATTACTTTAATGTGAATAATGTACATAGTCATACACCGTGGTTATTGCTCTGCCACACAGCACTGCTGTCAGTAGCCCCAGATCTGGCTGCCAGCAATGGGTCTGGAGGGGCACAAATGGTTTTCATATTGGATTTTGAGAAGATCTTGATTCTGAATGCTTCTAAATGTCAAGGCTTAGCCTGTGTATGAAAGAAAACAGGCATTTTTGTAAGTTGGTAGTGGAAAGTGAAAGAGCATTAAACATTACTGTGTGGGACACAGGGCTGAAATTTCAGTGACAGCTTCTTAGCTGCAAGAGGAATGAGAAATATGTTGAAAATCACAGCTTGTTTGCCAAAGCTTTTTTTTTTTATTAAACTTTCAATATGGGCTAATGACAGCCATTATTGTTCCTTGTCTTGTTTATGCCCTTAGATGACCCCAACTCCACCACAACTTAGCCCAGCCAGCAGGGAGATCGGAGACAGCTCTGTCAGCCCTTAAGCACAGCAGTTCCCTGCAGAGGGAAAGTAAATTCTCCTTTCCTCTCCCTCAGCATTCAGTAAACAGAATCGAAATCACCTCTCCCTGTTGCATTCGATACCACCAGAGGAGTGTGGTTTCATTTGATTCTTTGAGTTTAAGAAATCTAAGACTACCCATTAGGAGAAGGTTGAGAGCAGTGCCCTGATCTGGTGGAGGCTTTGTATGTAATGGGAATTGGAGATGGTACCAGATCTGAAAATAAAGGAGTTAGAGAGGGAAAGGCTTCTAAATAAATGTTAAAATGCTGTTCCTAACCCAGAATTGCCTGGTGTGTGTGATATGAAGTGTGTACAGGCACTGTTGTTCTGTTCTTAACACCCTTGGCAGAGAGGGTGGGGACAAAACTCTGCTGTGACAGTAAAGCTGTGCTCAGTGACACCGTGGTGTCATCTCCCAGAGGATCTCACCACCACTCCCACAGCCCAGCCGCTGTACTTGGCAGGGCAGGATGACAGATGAGGAGATCCAATGCAAAAACAAGTTTAAAAGAGGACTTTGGCCACCTGCAGGTAGAAAACATGCCTTGTATGGCTGGGAAGCATCAGTACCCAAGAGGTGCTGGTGGGGTTTGCAGGCCTGAGTTGTGCACCCTGTGTTTTGTCTCAGACCTGTGGCTGTTTGTCTCAAGACTCTGGCCTTTTTTGCATTAGTTAAGTCTGACAGATGTGGGAGAGGCCTGTGCTTCTATTTTTATCGAGTGTGTTTCAGTGGTTTTGCTCCATAATAAATTGCTTTCATTTCTACAGCCTCTTAATGAATTAACGTCCAGAGATAAAATGTCTCAGGGTAAATAGTTCCGAGAGACTGTCTGGGGCCATGACTGGATCACTAATTAGTTGTTTCTTCTTGTCTTCTCCGTGTCCCAGTGCCACACACTTTGTACACAAAGGTTGAGGGCAAGAAATAAAGATAAATTTGTTAAGCAGCAACCAACTTTTCCCTAAAAGGGGAGCATTGCCTCGTTAGGAGGGCAGGCAGACCTGAGAACCAGCCCACGTGGTTGTCTCTAAGGCACTTAACTGGAGATGATTGCTGGGAGATATTGGGAGGAACGAAGGCAGTCCTTTGTGGTTGGCTTGTTTGAATAAATAAATTTGCTAGGGAAAAGGTGCTTTGAGTAGCTCGGCTACGCTGCTGGACACAGGCTTCCAGTGGGGAAGCTCTTAAAGGTGCAAATTAGAGTTTGGGCTGTTGCTTCAATGCGTTTGCAAGTGGGCAGGCTGAGAGTCTGAGACGCGTGCGGAGATCTGTGGGATTGGGGTCTGGAAGGAGTCCAAGAAATTGGTTTCATCTGCACACCAGGGTTCAGATGGGAGATGAAAGGAAAGGCATCGTGCTCCTCCTGCTGTATGAAGGGTGTCTGTCTGAACGGGAGCTCTCGGGGAGGGCAGAGCCGTAGAGGACTCACAGATTGATTTATTTATTTATTTCCAGTGGATGGCACTGCAGGTGAAGCTTCTCGTTGATCTATGGAAAATTTGGAGCTATGAGAATTCAGCTCTTTATTTATTAAAAACTTGAACTTGCAAGAAATGAGTGTATGCTGTGGTGGTGTTACCTAAATTGCCTGTTGTTCTGGGTTCTGGAATTGGGCACCCAGACAGGAGTCCTACTGACCAAACTGAGATATAATTGCATATTTTGAAGTGTAATATAAGAAAAAAGTTCCTCCTGCAGTATCACATCTGCTTTGGCCTTGGTGATTTTCACTAGTTCTTTTCAGAACATAGATATGAAGAGACTTTTTTTCTACAACTGTCAGATAAAGCATATTCTTCCAACATACAAGTCTCTTGCTCACTCCAAGTTACATTGATTTTTATTAAGCAATAATATTATCATTGTTAAACCTGTTACATATCCTAATTCCATTAGTTATGAGTTTCATTTCTGCATAAGAAGAGGTGGGTGTTTGAGGTGGTGTGTCAGTCACATCAGATCAATGGTGTTGGCCTGTTTTTTGTTGTTTTAGCAAATGCCACTGCGGTTTTAATTGTGTTTTAAAATATATTCAGCTTTAAGAGAACTAGCTTTAGAAGCTGCAGAGCAGCTTCACTGACCAAATAATAGAGACATAATTTAGTTTTCATTAATATTACACTTACTAGATTAAAACAATGAATTTTTATTAAATAGACTTGTATAAGAAGTCATTTTGATTAAGACAGTGTCTTTTCATATAATGAATGTTGGTTCCATACAGAGTAAAAGATGAAAATTGCCTCTAGGAAAAAAAAAAAGGAAAAGAAAAAGTGTATATAGAGAGGAAAGCAGAGATTTTTCTCCATGGCTTGCCAATCCTCACAAACTTGGTTTAACAACTCTTTTGTCTGCTTCTACTTTTACAGAATTAATAGTTGGCTTAGGGTCATGATATATGTTTAATTTTAAAGAACTTCTTTAGATAGTCTGTTTTAGACCTGGTAATTTTTTTTTTTTAGTAAATTTCAACTAACTAGAGAGTTTTAAGTCCATAGTTTTTATTATCTTTTTAATGAATAGCAGAGTTAGACTGCAAGTTTATAAGCCTTCTGTAAATATTTTTGTTTTCTTGTACAATGAATGTTTCATCTCACTTGACGTCAACGAAATGATATGAGAGGTAAATCTGATTCTTAGTTACAACCTGAAATACTTTTTGATGAGTTTTGCCAGCTTTACTTGTCCTTTGGGGCAAACCCATGTTCCTGAGAATGGCTATAATATTTTTAGAGATTATTTACTTTTCCCCCCCTGTTAATTTTCCATCTTCCACTGGAGAGTCAGAACTTAGGAGAAGGGGGATCTTCTCTCCATCCATAATTTCTTTGCCAATTGTTTTACTTTTTTTCTGTAATACACAAACGCTGTTGCTTGATAGTATCTCAGAGCTTTTATCCATCAAAGTTAAGGCTTTGTAATTCACACTGGGCTTGAATACTTACAGGAAAATCAGCATTCCAAACATGGATTCTCCAGAGGCAGAGACCCAAACTGCTCAGTGTTCCTGTCCTAAGTGACTAGAAGTGTCTTTTTTAGGCAGTTACAGAAAGGCTGTAAAAGTAATTTTGAAAGAATAGTAATATCTATTAGGTAATGCCCAAAAGATAAGGCTGGCATTTAATTTCACAGAAATATTTCCAAGACACTGGAACACAAGCCTCTCAGGAAGGGAAAATAATTTATGTTTAGAAACTTTAGGTCATAAATGTGAAATGAACCCTCTCTCTGTCTTTAATACCAGGTGATGTCAATCACTTCTCTGGTGCAAATCATCTCTATAAATAGAGCAATTACTACATAAGCAGTCAATTATAAACTGTTGCATTGTGGAAA
The DNA here is from genome assembly GCA_035047845.1 of Dendrocincla fuliginosa. NCBI lineage: Eukaryota > Metazoa > Chordata > Aves > Passeriformes > Dendrocolaptidae > Dendrocincla > Dendrocincla fuliginosa. Next base: position 5,040,075 of record JAWWMO010000030.1, on the reverse strand, counting down.
AAGCCACGGTACATTGGCTTGCTGTCATTTCCAGAAAGGCTTTAACCTTTGGCTAAGAAATAAGGGATTGTGATCCAGTGGGAAGTTTGGTTCCCCAAGCACACCAGGGTTGCAGGACTGACTCAGCTCCATAGCACATGTGGGTTGGTCACAAACCTCTTTGTGTTCTTCTGAGTAACTTTCCTCATGTGCATTAGAAGAATTCGGGCATTAAAGTCCCTGAGTGACAACCCACAGTTGCAGAAATGAGCGTTCTTGTATGTAAATGTCAGTAAGTTACACCAAAATAGAACTGCCTTCAGTGTTATTTAACATTTCTGCAGATTATATTGTTGTTATGGATGAGTGGTGTCACTGTAAGTAGTTCCTGCTGTGTTCCAGTGACACAACTGCTTTCTTCACTCTGTGGTAGAATTAGAAACAACTAATACATGTATTTGAAATGCTCCCATTGTCATTGTAGAGAATTCTTTGGATATGACTGGACACCAGAATGTTCATGTTTTGCATTAGAAAACCCCCAAATAAGCAGAATATTTGGATTATAAAATAGGGACTGATGGGCAAATCTGGAAAGAAGGAACAACCTGATATGCATTCTAGAACATTAAATCAACTTCCTATAAATAAATGGCAAGATCACTTAGATATGAAAAATGTTTTTGTGGGTCCCCACAGAAGCAATGGCTTCAGATGTGTTTGTGACTGGGCTGGAGAAGTTTTGGACGAGCTGATTTAGGATAGTGAGGGACCAGCCACGTGTCCTCTGCTTTCCTCTACAGGTGTCAGTGCTGTGATTTTGAGGCCTCTTAACTGACTGCTCTGCTTTTTAATTGAGTTGGGACTCTGTACATACAGTCTCAGTAACGAGTACAGGAAATACGTGTTCATCCTTAGTAAAATCTGGGCAGAGATGTTTGATACCTCTTCATAGACGATCAGTTATTCTCAGAGCCCGAACAGTTTTGCAGTAAAACCAAACATGCTGTTCTTGTATTAATATTACAGTTAGAGCTCCTCTGTATCCCCATTTGGGGGTGTGTTTAAATGGGGAAGAACCCTCACTGTATTATTTATATACACTCTGTAATATTTAAGCAGTTCTCACTGTTGAATAAGTTGAATAAAACTGACATGGTTTGTTTTTATGTTTACTGCAGTTGTCACTGGGCTGAAACTTTCCCCAGCCCCTTTGTGTCAGCGGTGCTTTTGGAGTAGGCTGATTTACCTTCCTCGGGAAAGAAACCTTTCTGAATTGTAATTCAAGTGACTGTGTGAACTGAAGAGGTTTCCTTCTGGAAATACACACTGTACAAAGTGAGGCACATTCTCAAAATTCTGTATGGGAAAATACGTGTGACCTTTGTTTATCTGTGGTAGCTCCAAGTAATCGCAACTATTCTGGTGAACACAGAGCTTGTTAAAAGCAGCTGCATTTAAAGGGATCAGATTCAAGTGAGCTCTTCAATCAAATACATCTGGAGACTGAGCCAGGCTTTAAAAGTACACCCCTCAAACACGAGGTAACCCTGTTTCTGAGAGGCCGAGAAAAGCGAGGTCAGAGAAGTTAAAACCCGTGCAGTGCCAGAGAAGAGGGGTGCGGGCTGGACCCCCAGGCTGGCTCCTGTCTGCGAGCTGGAGCACACCCAAAACACACCTTTCCGCAGACGGCTTTTAATTTGCTTTTACATACAGGGAGTGAAGCTCTCCGGAGGTGAAAGTGAGGGCAGAAAAGAGCCCCGTTTGCTGTTTAAATGCTGATTGCAGACGTTCGAGCGGGCTGTTTTGGCAGCTGGATGCCCGGAGTGAGGGGATGCGGTGGAGAAGGATGGTGTGGATGAATGACACAGGAGTGCCACCTAGCATCGGCTGCCGGCTCCGAGCGGCGCTGCCAAAGCCCGGCAGCGGAGTCGGAACGGCGGGGAGAACACAAAAACACATTTCTATCATGGCAAACCTCGGGGATTAACGCTAAAAGCTTTTTAATTCAGACAGATGAAAACAGGACAAGTGGAGGCTTTTTTGTTAAATAGATAGAATTGTATTATAGTAAATATTAGCGGTTTCCACGTTTGTCTAGGTAGATGCCACGTTAATAAATGGTCCTGTGTTTCCATGTTAGTAAATGTTTTAGCAGCTCTCAAAAATCAAATGTTTCACGTAGAATTGTTGATGTTCTTTCACATTCCTTTCAAATTCAGGCAGCAACTGGAAAATGAAGAAATCTCCCCATGTTTTTAGTGCACATAGCCCAGATTCACATGCTCCTGAAAGGAAGAACATCTGTGGGATCATCATAAACAGTGTCACAGTAATCAAGGTGTGACTGATTGTGTATGTGGCCGCCACTAGATATTGGGGGTGCAGAAATTGGTGAGACTGGGTGAGCTGTTTGGTGCTGCCACAGAAGGGAAATGCCAGCTTGCTTAGTCCCATAGCAGTTTAGTTTTTAGTATAGTGCAGAGTGAAGTAACCTTTCCTATTGCTCTCCAGTGCAGTGGGAAATCAGCATATACAATCTAAAAGCTACTTTGCCTTAATAACCTGTTAGGGCTTTGTTCTATTTTATTTTACTTTATAGTAAGGAAAAAGAATATAAGAACTTCGCAAGAAATACCCAAATACTACGTTTAGATTGATGCTGTATTTAATGAGTCCTCTATAGGATGTAATACCAAGTGTTAATCAATAGACATGCCAGAATAACTTCCAATACAACCTTGTAGAGTTTTTAAAATTAATTCTTATTAAAATTATTGACTTGTTGTGACTTACTGGGATTGCAGCTGGAGCAGTTTTTCATCCTAATTAGGAGGTTAGGTTCCACTGCTCCAACTGCAGATAATAGTGTAATGATTGTCATCTTGAAACATAAAAATCAATGTGAGATACTATCAAAATCTGCCGACTGTCACAAATTATGGAAATTGCTCAGGGTTTTAAAAACACTGCTAAACGGTGTTTCCTTCTCTTCTTTGTAACATATTCAAGCACAGCTACTCCAGAGAATGTCTATTAACATAAAGCAAGTATCAAGTGGTGCTCAGATGGTTAGGGCCACCTCTTAATCTGTGATATAATTTACAAATATTTTAGGAGAGATGTGGGATAGTCTTCTCTTTATAGTATTAAAAATCAAATACCTTACTACAAATTAGATAGCAGAATTGCATTACAGTTAACACTGCTCTGTTTTCTGGTCAATTATATTTGTTCATGCAGCAAAGAAACTGGAATGTGAAGGTAATGGCCACAAACATGCCTGTGCACTTCCCTCACTGGTAACATCACGAGAACTGGAGAATTTTGGGTCATTCTATAGATATATATTCCATCTTTTCTTTTTACAGTCTTCACACTGATGTGTCAAGGGGCAAAAATGAGAGAAAAAGGGAAAAAAAAAAAGTTAGTTGTCACTGGGGCTGTGCTTCAGTTAGAGGTTATTTATAGTGAGTTTGTTTTTAATATTTCATGTACACAGACCTTTCCATCTCAGTCAGGTGTAACTCTGAAAACTCCTCTGCTGTAATTGCCTTTGGAGGGCTGTGGGAGGTTTTCACACAGGGCACATGCTATTGGATTAGTCCATTGGAAATTATTGTATAGTTTCTCATTCCATCCACCCCGTCTGCAGATTGTATTCTCCCATTTTCTTAGGTTTCATAACGAAAAGGAAGTGTTCTTCACTGGAATGTTTGTGTGTGTCGTGTGTGAGGGGAAATCAGCAGCAAACCCTTGGATTCAAAAGGAAACCAAGCTAATGCTTGCATGCAGATAGTCACCAACTTGCCTGGGTGTTGGTCCTTGTCTCTTTGGAAGCACCTTAAAGCCACTAATGTCAAATTTTGTGATCTAGTTCTGGGTCCAAATCTCACATCTCACCCTTCATTTCTTCTTCCTCATCTGCCTACAGCGGGAATTGCTGACAATCCTTCATAATGGTCTTTTAAAAGAGCATACAATTTCAGAGACAGAAATCAAGAGGGGTTGAGGTTGAGAGGGGTCTCTGAGGGTCACCTTGCCCAACACCTAAAATTATGTAAGATTCCTCAATTTTCTTCTTTTTTTAAAGACATTCTATTAAAAAAAACCCAAGTCTGTGCCATTTTCCTGCATGTTCAGTCCTCACATGGGGAGTATGGGTTCCAGTTGGAGCTCAAAGGAACAAATGAGAGTGGATCTTGGTGCAGGAGGCAGGATGGGCTTGTGGTATGTAGTGTGTACTCTGAGTTCGACTGAAATTTTTAATGTCGTATTTATATTTTAATGCGAACATATTTTTGACAAAGCCAAATATTTTACTGGCATGCAAGTTTGTGTTTTTACTGAAAAAGAGCTTTGCAAATGATGCTGCCACCCCTGCTTGGGGCAAAAACTGGCAGAATTCTCCGATGCAAATCAACATATCCCCAAGTGAGTGGAGGTGAAGTGATTTATAGGAGCTGCAGAGCTGATAATCATCATTATCTTTGTGTGAAGAAGATAAAACTGGTGCTGAAGATCTACACACTAGATTATGACATTATTTGGGAAGTTTTTATTAACCTTGCTCTGTTAAACAGAAAGTAGCTCCGGTATCTGATATAAAAAAAGGTAAGACTGGAGCACTTGGAAAAAAACCCAGTAACTTTTGCCTCCTCATTAACATTCCTTAGAGCTTAAAACAGCTGTGCCCAGGGTGTTGTGGCCACATTTGGGTTCAAACCTCGCTGCTGCTGCTGGTGTCAACTCACTGGGCAATCGTTCTTGGAGTTGCTTGGATGGTGAAGCAGGATTTGTTGGAAGAGAAGCCTCTTCCACAGCACTAGTGTTACATTCCAGAGCTGAGGTCTCATTAAGTTCTTTCTAATATAAAACAAGGAATATCGTGAGTACAATAATTAGAATCCCATCAACTCAGTCAGGCTGCTTTCCTCTGTTATAGTGTCAAATTCAATCCTCAGTGTGAAAACAAAGCAAAATGTAATTTTAGGTAAATGTTTGTTGAATAATAAAAAGAAATATTTTCCTTTGTAGACTCCTTAGACACAATTCAGCACTCGCTCTGTCACATACTGAAGTATAAGTGAATTCAGTTTTAATTATGTGAACTATACATTCTTTGAAATTTGCTTAAAAAGACTCATTATAAAACTAATGCTGTGCAGAAAAAGCACTTCCTTTCAGACTGGGTAAAGCACCTGAATGCTCTTGGTAAGTGACTGCACGTGTTTTGAAAGCATCTCAGTAGTGCCTTAGACCTTCCAAAGTACCTTTGAACCAGCAAATTTCATACTCAGCACATTTGTGTTCCTACCAGACTTGCAGTAATAATCACATTGGTTAACTATGCTTTTTTTTTTAGGATTGATTTTAATGTTTTAATCGATTTGAGGCAGATAAACTCAATTGTGTGTGAAATCTTATTTATTTTGGGACAAAAGGGAATTGAGGCTTGATAGAAAAAACTTGCCTTCCAGGGAAGAAAAGTCTTTAGACTTCACTTTTTAAGGCATGTTCAGCATCCTTAGAAATTCATCGTTTTGGTCAGCACTGCTTGTTGGACACAGATTTTGCTCTATTAGTGCATTTTGGATCCAGGACTGCAGTTACAAGTGTTGTTGAATGGTACAGGGATAGTGTATTAGTTATTTTTGATTTTATCCACCTGTTTCTTCAATTGGCTTGTCCTGGCTAGTAATGATTACTTCAAAGAGTTGCATATAAATACACACGGTAGAAACTCATTAATTTTCAGTAATTTTGGAAATGCACATGAGGAATAGCTGAATTCTGCAAGTCTGGGCTGTTGCCCCGTGCTGGATTCATTTATAAAGAGAATTGTAGATTGTTTCAAATGCAACTCCACCTAGAATTTGTGAAACCGAGAGAAATAAGGAGTACAATTTCCAGAAATGCAGATGGGTTTGGGGAGCAGCAAAATTAAGTTAATAGAAGCTGAGATGCAAAAGTGGGTCAAAATCAAGTGACTGAAACCCAAAGAATGTTAATGAAGATCTGATTGCAAATAGAGAGAAAGAAAATTTGACAGTATTGTCAGTGCACTGCTGTGAAATGTGTGCACCACACTCTGACCCTTGGTGGTTTACATTCATTTATTTGATTTTTTAAAATCTCTTCATTTTCCCTGCTGCATCACAAAGGTAGTACCTGCTTGTCCTTGTACCTTGCACCTGTTTTGGGCACTCTCTGTGTTGGTTGGTTACACACACAGGTCCAGAGCAGAATTCTCTGCTGCCCCAAAAGCTTTTCCATTGTTGTTCCTTTTATTTATTTTATAAATTTTATTTTATATTTAGCCTCTTGTTACTGTACCAGGATCAAAGGTCAGGCAGAGGGGTTTGGTTTAACTGTGCAGCTTAAACCCTGAGCAATTGTCATCTGTGTGTGTTTTAGTAGAAATTGGTGGTGGCTTGTGTGGTGTGACACTGGTTTTCCATAGTCAGTTCTTGGTGGGAAGGATAAGGAAACCTGCTTTTGGTCCTTCTGATAACTGATGTTATTTGGCAAAGTGGGGATTAGCCTGAGTCTACACAGATAAGAAGACTTAGACTTATCTGATTTCTGGAGTTCTTAGAAAGTATGGACAAGCCTCTCTGTATAAAGAAATAAGTTTAAAAAGCATTCTGATTCTTCATTTAAAAAATCTAATTAGCTGGTATATCACAGTTTCATGTTGAATTACAATGTTTAAGCCCTGTCCATTTGAAGGCGTGATCTGACCATCTGTCTGGTGATGTACTTGCCCTGTATCAGAACTAACAGTAGTGCATCTAAATGGAGAAAGGGCACTATGGACCAGTTTATATTTTCTTCTTATCACTCAAAACTCAATTTCTAAACGGGACAGTTCCTAATTCTGTAGTCTTGATTACTGGGAAATATTCCAGTAGCTCATGTAAGATTTTTTTTATACTGAATATAAAAACAATTCAGATGGATAAATGACTTTTAAAAAAGACCAATATCTATCACTGTTTACCTGTGCAAGACAGAGGAGAAACATTGCTTGTTCAGGCCAGAATTTCTAAACTACTTTCAGAATTGATATTATGTGTGAAAATTTTAGCTAATCCAGCTGAGGATTATACTATGTGAGTATATGGATTCCCTTGAAGATATTTATGGGAAATAAAATAGCTAGTTTATTTTATGCTTAAGATTCACTCTTTTCAGTTAAAGGTTATTCTACTTCCACAAATTCAGGTGCAATTTGGGTTACTACAAGTCTTCATCTGGGGAGTTGCCCAAGTCTCAGGCATTGAGGTTGATGTGTTGTAGAATCTCCCCTCTGCAGATCTTGTAGTACATAAATGTAACTATCAATTCCACATTGCAGAGATAAGCCCAATCTGCATGCTGCCCCTGAGGAATTGTATTTCTTTCCCTGATGCTTCTTTTTGCCATTTTATTATTTTAGTTTGTGTACATTCTATTGTACTACTTGAAAAAATAGTGAAGATTGGAGTTGAAAGTTGACCAGAAACTGAAAAATAAGACTAAATAGTTAATAAAATATAGGAAAGCAACAAAGATTCCTGCAAACTGTTTTGTCCTTGCCAATATTTTTATGAGAATGAGAAAAGGAACTTATAGCCAGAATAAACAAACAGTATGTTTGTTTATTTGGAGGAATACCCAATGCAAAAATTCAAGCGAGGGAATCTCTAGCTGTGTATGTATATGAGATCTTGAGTAAAACTTACCTTTCAATCAAAATTGTGAACTCGGACAGACTTGTTAAATTGCTGAAGCTTGACTTGTGTTGCTTCTGCTCTCAGTTGTTAACTCTTGGTGTGCTTGCTCAGAGTTGTTGTGTTTTCAGCTTTCCTCAGGAAATGGGACAGCCGAGGGATGCAAAAATGGAAACCCTTGGCTCTTCTGGAAGCTGAAATAAAAAATAATGATCATGTATGTTTAATGTTGTTAGGATTGAAACCAGTCCCGTGTTTTCCTCACAGACTCCGGTGTGTGTTGTTTTGTTTTGCTTTGGTTTTTTCCCAGTCTAATTGAACAAATAATTGTTTTCTTTTTCTGGTTTAAATTCTAGCTGCTTGTATGAGCACAGAAGTGCAGTCCATAGGAAGCTGGCTGTATGGCTCAGGGAGCTGCTTGTTCTGCAATGAAGCAGTGTGAATCACTAATAAAGGAGGGCTTCTTTCTTGTTGCCAAATGCACTATGTTCACATAGAGTCCTGTGTGTCACCTCTTATTCTGTGCTAGGGAAAGGGCAGAACTAGAGTTGTCCAGAGTCAGTGATTTCTGTCCTGCATGAGATCTTATGGTAGTGCCATAACAGATGTCACCGTAAGTGTCTTGGGCTGTGCCACTGACTAAATACTCAAATACACACCTTTTAATCCATCCTTTTTTGGATAGGAGACCCTGTTTCTGGGAAGTGTAACAGGTCTGAGGTTTGTAAGAAGCTCTTTAATTCTGAGGTACCACCACCTTCCCTGTCCACACAGGGAGCTCAAAGTCACAGTTTGCACCACTGTTTGTGCAGACCCTCCTTTGAAGGGTAGCATGTGCATATCACTGACAACAGCATCAAGAAAAGGATTTCTTTTCTCTCCTTTACTTTTGCCTTCCTAATTTTAATAATTCATAAAAGTTTTCATGCAAGTTAGAATTTACTGAGGTAATTTGGGCAACTGAGTAAATGGTAATGGTATATGAATCATTTTACTGTGGGTCATTGTGTGTCTCAATATTGACCTAAAATTACAAGCTGATGGCTCTTAATGTATATGAAAAGCTTTGTCAGATACCTTTTCAGTTCTGTTTGCTAGTAAATTAGGTTACAACTGTTCATAGTTTATTGATTTCAGTTCAGGATAATAAAGCATTTATAGCATTTGTTTCCAGTTTCCTTCCTGCTCTAAGAGGTACAGAGATAGGAGACTCTTTTTCCCCACTGCCTGTAAGGCAGAATGACCTACTGCAGCCAAGGGAGGCTTTAAATAGCAGGGCTGCTCTGCACTTTGCTCTTCTCTGCCTCAGTAACTTCATTTATTAAAAAAGGGGATTGCAGTGCTTTTCTTTGAGATGAGGACAAACTCTTTAAAGGCTGGAGCATCAGTGAAATCACTGGTGGAAGAGGCAGTAGGATGTTACTGGGAGCAGTCTTTGTCTGGGGGGTGAGGTTCATGTGAAACTGAGCCAGGTGTGTGTCTGGGGATAAGTCCAGGAGCTGAAGAATCCTGGACCTGTCACCACAAACTGGAGCTCACTTGAGACACAACAAAGGGAGACGGTTCATTAGGACACTTTACTGACTCTGCCCATCTCAAAAGCCACCAGCACTAGTTCAGGTAATGGGTGTAAATATTCCTTCCTTCCTTCCCAGTTTCTGCTGCCAACTGTTGTGTCTCTTCTCCCAGCCCTGGTGGCTTGTGTTCTCCACAAACAGGGAGTGATCCCTGCTTTGCATGAAACACAGCAGAAAGGAATCATTAGCTGCCCCCACCAGTCCAGCTGAGTCTAAAGACTTGGTTGATTTTAGCCCATATTGGCTAAAATGAACAAGCCTGTTGCAGTTTGGCAGATGGGGTTCTACAGCAAGAGAAACCACCATTGACTTGTGTGGGGTTGTGGGTTCGTACCTATTGTTTGTGCCACGCTCATCAGTGGAAATAGAAATGGAAGGATTTGCTTGGTAAATCCCTATAACAGCTTCAGTTTTGGTTTTCTTATTCTGTTTCATGACCATCTATGGATTTTGAGACAGAATACTGTGCCATGTGTCTGAGTCACACACACACACAGCTCAAGTTGGTCACTGGCCACATATCTGTAGGACAGGCCCAGATGAATTCCATGCTTTCTAGGCTGCCAAAGAAAAGCCAAAATCTTCAGTGGACATAGAATAGGCTTGTATTGATTTCCACCGCCTGGGAATGTGGCTGTGACTGGTGAGAGTTGGGTGTTAGAGGTTACAGCTCCTTCTCAAGTGTTGTTTTCTTTAGAGTTATGTAGTGTCATTACAACATATGGCAGAGTTGTTTTCTTTCGGGTTTGCTTTCACATTTTTAAGGGACTGTTTCAAAGTCAACACTGTCAAGTGACATGTTTGGAAACGTATGAGCTTGCAGCAGTGTCTTGGGAATTGTGACAGAGTTCGTGCTTCTTTCTTTTGCTAAGTTGTGCTTTTAGCTCCAGTAGAGTTCCCTTCACTCTAGAACTGTATTCCAGGCATTTGCTTTCCCTCAGATGGCCTGTACTGTGAGAGGGAAGAACAAACAGAGCCCATTCATTCATTCATTTTTCTCTGGCATTGCAATTGTGCTGTGTTGTCAGTGTGACTGTAGAAGGGACCCCACAGCAGAGGTGTTTGCTGCACAGGTAGTGTAGCCTCTGCCTTACTGTGCTGAACAAGCTTTGAACTCTGCTTTAAACCTGCAAGCTTAGATGACTTTTTTACTTTAAAAAGCTCTGGCTTTGTAAGCTTGTGTGCTCAGCTTACAAAGCTGTGTCATGTGTTCACTTTACAGGCTTGTTTCTGAAATAAATAGTTGTGTTGGTTTGGGGTTTTTTAAAACCTTTTTTATTACTATGGAACTTTTCCTAAATTAAGAATATCACAGTCGCAGACCACTGAGGCTGGAAAGGGCCTCTGGAGCTCACCTAATCCTTCAATGCTGAACAGACATCAGGTCGCTAAGGGTTTTATGTGGTTGAGTCTTGAAAACGCCTAAAATCCCCCAGCCCCTGCAGCAACCTCTCCAGTGCATGTTTGTCCCCATAGTGTTTTTTACCCACTTTGTGTTCAGAAGTTCCTGTACTTCAGTCTGCACCTGTGGTTTCTCACTCCCCTTTGGTTGCCCTCAGTGAAGACCCTGGTTCCTTCTCCACAGCCTCTTAGGAATAGCAAGGCCACTGCTGGCCGTCCCTGCGGCAGGTTAAACGAGCCCAGCTCCTTCATCCCTCCCTCCACAGGATCGTCACATCCTCCAGTCCCCTGAGACACTGCCATCCTGCCCTGGACTCACTCCAATTCATGAACATCTTTCTTGTTTTGTGGGAGAACTCGATGCAATATTGTTGCCATCTGTAAAGTACTGCTAAAAATAATGATATTAAGAAATTGTTGACCTAGGTAGGTAATGGAACACTGGAACAAAGGGAGCATTTTAAGGCTTGTGTTTAACTCTTAAGTTGGTTATAACAGTACAGAATTCTAGTTTCAGAATGTAATTTTTGTTAAACTGCGTTATTAATTTTGTTTCTGTACCTAACATCTAGTCCTCAGAAAAAGAATCAACCAAGTTTTTGGCCCCCGGTTAATTTTCTGTTTTGCAAAAGAAAGCTATAAACTTGATCAATTCCAACATCTTTGGAGAAAATAAGCAATTTTAAACCACTCTGAATTCCATATACCGTGGTTGTAGATCAGGATGTCTGTATAGCTGTACAGATACAACAAATACTTAGTTTAAATCAAGTGTCTTCCCTGCAGTGATAAATTCCATTTTGCAAGATTCAGTGATACAGCTGAATGGGGTAGGTGAAACGACATTTGCTTTAAAAATCCCTTGCCAGGTTGCTTTGGGTTTATTCTCTGTCCTTTTCAGGGACTGCTGGTGCTTCTGCCTGGGAAGTTTGACCGTGGCAGTTGAGGAATGTGGGATCTCCGTGCTGGATACGCAGCAATCCAGGCACCAGATGGCAAAATTGTGGGGGCTGGCTTCAATGCAGCCAGCTTAGTCTCGAGAAGGAATGAGACACTGCAGCTTGGTTATTGTTCAATCTGTGAAAGGGCAAAGGAAAGAAAGGACAAAATGGATTTTGTAAAGGTTTCTTGGAGTTTTAAGAGTGTTTTTTAACTTGTTACTTCCTCATGAGTGTTGCTTTGTAAATCTCTGCCACACGTAGTGAATAGGAGATGGCTGGTTGTGCTTCTCATGCAGTAGCTGCTCTGAGAGCATCCCCCCGTGCTGTGCTGGTACAGCTTACGCCCTGCTGTCTCCAGGTGCCTTCAGGCTCCTCCTGCTGGGTGTTGGATGAAGATCCCAGAGAGGGTTGAGAGTGAGGAGCCAGGATGGGCTTTCTCCGGACAACTCAGTCACTGAGCAGTGACTGCTGACAGAGTGACACAGAGGACACCTCTTATCCACCAGCAAATGCCAGGCTTTGCTTTCCCTGGAGACACAGCTAGGGAGGGGACAGTAAGCAGAATGATGGTTCTAGCCAAGGATGCTGCTGAAGGAAGTTGCAGTGTGAGAGTAAATGTTAGATTACACGTTCTGCCCTAATGAGGAGATCAAGAACATGTCTGCTGAAGCACGTGGCACTTTCCTTCATGATTTGGAGGTGGAACAGAGGATGTGGTAATGTCTGTAAATGAGCTATTTGCTGCTTTTTGTGATCTTGGACAGGTTGATTTCCCCCAGGTGTATTTTTCTTGACTTAAATGATTCAGAAGTTTTCCTTTAATGAAGGTAACCCTTTTTGTCCTTTTTCTGCTGTGATAACATGCCACCAAACCTTGCACTGCAGGCTTGGGTGGACCAGCTTTCAGGGTGACAGGGCATCAGGTCTGTCCCTGCCAACCCCCTGATGTGTGGACATAAAGTCATTTAAGAGATTTTTGACTTACAATTGGTCATTTTTTTTAAAGTAGTTGTATTTATTTTATTCATCATTGTGAGGTTTAATTGTTCCCTATAAAGCAATTAATTTTCCTTTACTGGGAGATGGAGCTACACTTGTTAGCTGAGAAACTTAGTATGCCCTTCTTACCTGGTTGTGCAAAGTTTCATTGCTGTCTAAAGCAGTCTGGAATTTCAAATGCTTCAGAAAATACTTGTGTATGGAAGCTGTTGAGTTATAATGTCATCCATTTTGTGAGTCTTATCATGATGTTTCATTGTCTTCATTCCTATTGCTTTTTCTTTTAACCTTTTTCTTAGCTTACCTTGAACCTTTAAAACAAAGAATCACTTTAGGAAGCTGTTATTTCTGATAAAAATCTGTGTGTTTACCAAGGCAGAGAACTCCAAGGACTCTAAGGCTACAAGTTTACACAAACAAAAGTGCTCTCTTTTCCTTTTTCCCTTTTTGTTTCCTGGGGGTTTCTTCCTTATTTTTTGATTTTCTCTGATAGAGTGGAATATCAGACCTTAGCTGAGTGGGTTATTTACTTGTGTAATTGGGAATAGCTTTATTGACATTGTGCTATTAGGCATTTTAAAAGATGGTTGAATTTTCTTATCCTAAGTTTATATAGCCTTAAAAACAGTCTCTAGAAAAGCCTTCTTCAAAGAATATTTTCAGAGGTCAACACTGCTATCGGGGAGAAAGCCTATTAAAGCACCCTGTTAATGAGCATATGAAATATTTTAGTATCCAACTGAGGTAGGAGAGGTTCCATGGCAGCTTTAAAGAAAGAAAGGGAGTATTTCTTGGACAGAATGAGAGAGAATGATGTAAGTGTAGAGTCAAAAGCAGGTGGTGTTCTCAACTGAAGTGATAAGTGAAGTACCTAAACTCATAACTGCTTGCATGATTACTACATTTGATGAGTTCTGAGAATAGTCTTGTAGAGGCTTGAAAATAGCTAAAAAACTTCTTCAGCAATATGATCATTTTGTAATAGCATCCTCTGATGAGATGTGCACAGGAGCTTTGCTGGATCTCAGCTTCTGGAAAGGTTTCCCTTTAACAGAGTATTCATGTGTTAGGAGTAAACAAGAAATGAAAGGGGCATTCCTAGGGGTTTTCTTTTGGCTGATCTTTCACCCACTGGTACAGCTTTTGCCGTTGCCAGCAGGAATGAAGGTGCCCAACGGGGATAGAATTACAGAATGCTTTAACATAAGGAAGTGAGAAAGAATTAGGAAGGAACTGTCTTAAAATTCTTGGCATTGGACCTGCTTGGGTGCAAGAGAAGTGCAAGTCCTGTGATGTCAGTTACATTTCTCCAACTTGATAGCACAGTCCTATATTTAAAATCAAACCCCTGGAGTCTACTGTGGAAACACCGTGCCCAGGAGCTCCCAGAGACAGCTGGTGGATTAGCCTGGGTCTAGAAAAAGCATTCAAATCCATAACTGAAGCCATGGGCATAAATAAGGTTTTAAGAAAATGAAGGAGCCCAACAAGAGCACAGAACTCTGGAAAATTCCGGGGAATAATTAAATGAACAAAGTGTTGGTGAAAGCAAAAGAGAGGGGGGATGGCTGGAACACGGTTTGTGCTCCAACCAGTCTGATGTCTTGGCTCCATTGCTAGTAAGGTTAAAAATCCCACTGGCTTAATTCAAGACAGCATTCTAGCCCAGGATTAGAATGAGAAAGGTGCATCCCCAATGGACAAATAAAGCGAGTTGTCACTCCTTGCATGGGCATTTAGATCTATCTCACTTCCCTAAATGTTGATCAGTTTGATCAAGGACTTAAAAATTATTTAGACAACTATTCCCTGTTTCAAAAGTATTCTCTGGTGATAGGAAACTACTATACAGAATCGTTAAAGTGTGCTTAACTGCATTGTCTTAATTATACAATGATGAATTATTCTTTCTTCATTAACAGCATTTTAGCAGTAGATAATATTATTGTTTCTTCTTTCTAGGTAATAGAAGAGTAATAGTGTTCTTAAGGCAATTATTTCTAGCAAACTTAGTCTTTTGAAGTGGCTGGTTCGTATTTGACCTTTAAATCTGTTTTGTGAACTTGTTCAGCTGTACTAATTTTAAGTAATCATATTAATTGAGACCTTGGCTTACTGTATTGTTCTGTGGTGACTTGTCTTGTTTTGGTTTTTATCTGACTGCGTAGAATGATGGAAATATGTAGATATAACAATGCTTCTGAGAGCAGGAAACCAAGAGCTGGATCTTGGTGTTTCCAGGGTGCACCAAAGTCACTGTGTGACCTCAAGTGGGACCCACCATCATGTGTTTGACCTTTTGGATAGAACAAGGGTAGTACAGATTTAGCTCTGATAAAAAGCCTTATGAATTTTTGCAAGAAGCTTTGAGTTAGGAGGGGAAATATGTTATCCCTTTCTTTTTTTTCTGAGGGGGGGGAATGGTAATGCCTCATTCTGGAAGGAAGGAAGAATGCTCTCCAGCAGGAAAAACTGGAAAACTTCATGTGCTTGAGAAACAGCACAAAGATTTTTATTCTGTCACTTTCTTTTCTTTACCTGGCCTTCAAATTCTTTCCCTGTTCTGCCCCTGTGTGCCTCGGAAGAAAAGATGTCATTTCTAAATTTGTAAAGCCACTAATGTTCTGCTTGGTGCTGCTTTGCAGGGTTTATAAGTCCTTCCCTGAAAGATGAGCTTTTCCCAAACACAGCCACCCCTGTGAGTCACTGTGACACAATCTTCTTCGGATGGCTGGGGTGGCTTCTGGGCTGCTGGTGACCTCTTTTGATATGAGCTACTGACTTGTGCATGATCCAAGGAATATTTCAGTGAATTTAGCATAACTTTTCATGAAAAACAATTAAATTTATTGTGTGGGCTATCAAAACGCTCCATTGGTTTTGCATAACGGAGGCTTAAAGGCCAGTAATTTTCTCATGTTTGTGGAGCCTGCTGTTTCTCATGCTCTCAGAGGGGGAAAAGCACTCAGCTCTTAGAGGATGACCGTGAAGGCTTGGTTGGTTCACGTGTGCCACACTCTCTCAGGGCTGGAAACCTCACAGATGCGTAGCTGATAGGGAAATCCTGCTGGTACAGTTGCCAAATCTGGGCTGATGCCCAGCTCGTGAGGTTCATGAACCAGAATAATAACACTGGTGACTTGGTATCTGAATTTGTCTATGTTTTTTCAGCTGACAAAGTACCCTTAAGAAAGAAACTCTCCCATTGTCCTCGGTGCCAGCTGGGAAGGTGAGATCAGATGGGCTCACATCACCAGCCCTCCCTGCCCAACCCGTGGGGCAAACAAGGGGTTAAAATGCTGAGCACTCAGTGGCTCATGGGAGAGGGAGTGTTAGAAACCTCCCTCCTGGCCCCTGGGCTTTTCCTCAGTTCTTGATGGCATGCTACTTTCTTAATGGCATGTTATTTTCATAATAGATTCAAACAGTTCTGGGATTTGTGAGAAGTTCCTGGAGTACAGATATCTCAGAAGACAGTCTGGAAATAAAAAGATGTATATTTAAATCTAAAAAATACATATATGAGATAAATATTTGGCACAGTGCTTGATTTTGTTGTGTGTACCATTTGGCTGCTTTTAGTCTGAAAATGCTTCCTATAGCTTTTGTTTATTAAAAGGGGGAAAAACCCCAAAAGAAACAAAGAAAAAACCCCAAGTGTTGTGTGCAGTAAAGCCCAACACAGAATGCCCATAATCACTGTCTTCTCTTACTTAACTTGATTAATTTATCACAGCTGTTCTGAAATAGCTACTGCCCATGTCATACTAAATACAGCCAGTTTTCCAAGTGTACACAGTGTGTCACACTAAATGGGAAATTCGTGTTTGAAGAACAAGAAGAATATGAAAAATCACATGAACAATTTATCAATGAAAAATGAGGTTACATTATTACACCACCCTGTCTAAATATGCTTTCACTTTTGGTGCAAATCAAAAACCAGTGTATGTGTCATCAACATTATTTCATCTAACAAGTGTACATGCTATAGTAGTATTTCTTTTTAAAGTGACATTTTATTTATTGCCTTTCTTTTGAAAAAGGCAGAGGGGATCCAGAAATAGAGATGTACTTTGCCACTAATATTAAAATCAGCAAAAAACCCAGCTGTTAATTAAGCTTTTTATTTTTTTACCTGAAAATTTGCACCAAAGCTGAATTATTGCATTTTCTCTTTTCAAAACCAGTCTTTGCATAAAGTAATGAACAGCATTTGAATCTCTAAATCACAATCTTATTTCCGATTGCTGTTCCTGCAAAGGAGTAGAGGCTTTTAAGAGACTTTTTCTTACTGAACAGATTGTCACATGGTGTACTATTTCTTGTAACCCAAACAAGAGGGGGAGAAGAGGCTGTTTCCAGTGCTGTTGCAACGTTTGGATCCAGCTGCGCCGAGTGGTTTTGGGGCACAGCACAAATGGGAAGGGCTTTGTCTTCCCTTGACCTTCCAAGGGATTGCTGCTCTCTGCCTGTGTGAGTGGCAGTTCCAGTGGCCACGTGTGCTGTAATCGTGTGAGGATCATTAGAGAATGCAGGCAAAGAGCACATGACTCAAGTTAGATAAGTGTACAAATCAACTTGAAATTTAAAGAGTTTTGGCATGCGCTTCTCTGAGGCATTCAAATTCATTTTGAGCCCTCCCTCCGTGCCTCCTATTGATCTGTTTCTGCTAACACAAGAAGTGGTCAAGTTTTTTAAACCCCCTAATGAAAAACTAGTTTTCATTTCTCAGCCCCTCGGTGTTCTCTTCTCCCTGGAGGTCACGGTGTTTTCATGCCCTTGGGCTACCCCACATTATGCTGTCATTGCATCCAGGTAAATAATCTTCATACAAGCACAAAAAATGGGTGACTACTGAATTGGAAGTGTATTAGACACATATAATTTGTGGCCTGTGGGGTGTCTGACCATCACCACAAATAGAGCACGTGCCATTGACAGATAGCCCTTGGAGGATGAATAAAGGACAGCTCACTCCAAGTGGGGCTTAAGGCAGAATGGCATTTCTTGAGAACATGGCTCCATTTCTGTAGGGCTTGGCAAAGAACATTCTAGGATGTTTTTGAGGGCACAGCGTGGGGAAGAGCCAATCCTCTTCCATGAAGGGAAAGGAAGGGCAAGGGCAGAGCCATAGAGAGACATCAGGGCGGGGCAGAGCCGTCTAAGGTCAGGCTTCGCAGCAGCAAACCCAATCAGGGAGCGGGAATTTTATGAGGGACGGGAAAGCCGCCATTTTAGCGAAGGGATTTTCAATACATCAAACAGGGAACGTGGAGCTCACATATTGAAACATCAACCAGGGAACCCGTAACACCCGAGCACTGCCTTAAAATATAAGAAGATTAGCAAACAGTCCTATTCCAGCTCTTTTGTTTCGTCACTTGGCTCCGTTAGTCCATCTCATGGTTCCTTTTCCACACGGTGTAGCTGCGTACCCCAATGTGCCGTGTGTTGCTCTGGGTTGACCATCAGTGGAAAGGCCAGATCAGCTGAGACCACACTCCTGTGAAGCTTGACCAAGCCTTCAGCAGGCCATTATGAATCATCAGTCAATATTTTCTGAATAAATACCTCGCTCAGAAAATTAGAGCTCCTGTTAATGCTTCAGAGATAACAAAACCAAAGGTAGGTGAGGGAAAGAGTTGAAGTCAGTTCTTAGTGGTTGTACTGCTCTGTGGGTAAGTGGGTCAGAAGGAGCAGTATTAGTTAAATCCTTTGAAACAAAAGGAATTATTAAATCAGTTACTATTTAGGTCAATTACTCAAACTGTTCATGGAGTGCTCTTGAGACAGGCAACTCAAAGGGTATCAGGAGTTCTAAACTCCAATTGAATCTCACTATTATTCTCACTTAACCAAAGCTATCACACCTTACCTTTCCAGGAATACATTACATAAAGATTTCACTATCTGACAGGGAAGGTGTTTGGCATTGAATTGAATCAGATTTCATCTGTAAAAAAATAAGTATGAAAAAAAAGTGAAACATTTTCTAGGAGTGTGTTACAATTTCACTTCTTCATATTTTAAGCCATGTATGGTGATACTGTTGTCTGGATTTTGAGAATGTTTTTTGGACGATGCTGTGGGAACTGCTTTTTGCCTGACTGCTTTGAGTTCGTAGAAATCCCCAAAGCACAGGTGAAGAGAAGAATGAGAGTATTTTATTGTGTTTAGGTAGATATATTTAGTCTCTGATACTTGGGATTTGTCCTCAAGTAATACAAAATTCAGGAAAAAAATAGAAGTGCTGTAATAAATATGAACATGTCATTGAAGAAAAATCCCATTTTTCCATTTATTTACAATATTTTTAAGTCTCCTAAAGTTTAGTAAAGTTCAATAAATTTTTACTGGTCTGGTATTATAAAAATCAAGTTATTCACCCAATTATTATGACACCTGATTCTTGTATCTAGATTTCCCTTAAGAAAGGGCGAGGTAAAGCTCTTGGGACATATTTATCATATTTCTACATTTATTTTCTTGTGTGAACCTGTAGGACTCGCTGTGGTAGCAACAGAGTAGACCCTGCACCTCATCTCCTGCACATGTGGTGACTGAGGGATATTTCCTGGTGTGACCTGCAGTGGGGCATTGTCTTACCATTTCCTTTTATTTTGGTATTTGTATGGTAATTTTACAAAACTCTACAAAAGAATGTTTATTGAGGGAACAATTTCAGAAACTCTTGTCTGCCTGAGATGCTTTAATGAGCTCATATCCTGGAAATACTCAGTTTTATCTCAGCCATAGTAAATCCTTCTTTTAACTGTAGTAACAAGGAATTAAATGTTCTTTCAGAGACAACAGAAATCAGGCCAGAAAGCTTGAAGTTTAGCAGTCATAAACCCAAAAAGCTGTTTGTTTGTCTGAACTGGCAGACAATATGGAATTCATATGAAACAACAGGCTTTTGTGTTCAATAGGAGCATGAAGACATCCAGAGAGTAACTGGCGGGTTTTACTCGGTGCTGTACTGTGTATTTATCTGTTTCTGTTTATAATTGTCATAAACTGATATCTGAATTTGATGGGGAGTATTGAACTGGTATCAGAGCCAGGCATTGTTACTCTAAATGATCACAAATCTCCTCAAACTTCAAGCCAGTGTTTGTGCCACCAGTATTTAATATGCTTTACAGTTTAATAAATATTACAGGACCAAAGAACTGAACTGAACAATTCAGATCTAGAGCAGTCATCTTATCCACTAGATATTCAGAGAGGTGAGAAACAGGAATGTGTATTGAGTCTTTAATCTGGAATTATAAAACTGACCCTGACACTTTTAGCTGCTGAATGTCTCTGATTTTGTTCTGGTTTTTCTGTGTGGTTTGTTTTGTGACTTTTTTTTTTCCCCCTCTGAAATGTTAAAAATAATTGAAAAAGAAAAAAATGTAATCATGTTTACACTTGTTATCTCTCACAGATTGCAGAGTATCTGTGGGTGGCTTAAAGCAGCTGTTTCTTGTGGTTACCTAACTTTCTTCTTCAAACTAGAGAAAGAAAAAAGAAAAACCCAAAAAACCACCAGAAGTTTAAATGTCAGAATTTAAATGCAACCAAGGAACCTTTTCTCTGGGTCACTAGCTCCTCTGGCCAAGTACATTTATTCTCTCTGAGGGCCATAATCTGTTCCAGCCAAAAAGGGACAATTTAGCCAGTACTTATGCCAGGGTTACGACCTCTTCTCCTGCAGGTGCAAAGAGCTGCCACAATGACAGGCATGGCTGCCTTCCACATCTCTTATCAACTTTGGCTGCAGTTTGTTTCTTTGGTGGCAGAGGTGGCAGAAGGACTTGCAACGCTGAAGAGTTTTGGTGGTTTAAGTAAAGCTTTTGAGCTGGGTGTGCAGGACCTGGGCTCGTTCTGCTGGGTGGGCTTTGAGTAGAAACCTGGACTGTGAGGAGATGGGGGGACAAGGAGAAGATCTTCAACTATCCCACTAAATTTGCCACATCCTTAGCCACATACAGAACAGCAAGAGGTTTTGTTCCAGTTTTTGCTTGTTAGCAAATCTGAGTATTTTTTATGTGGGAACATTTCCTTTCCAGCAAGAAGTTCTGTCATGAGGATTTCTCAGGACTAGCACAGACCTGGGCATAGTATGCCATGAGAGGAAGACATACATACTAATAGGAGCTCAAAATAATTAGCACCCCAGTGGTTAGGGTGCTTGTGCTTCCTGTATTTCTTGCTTTCTGCAGTACCTTTCATTTCTCAGTTTATGCATGCTAACTATGAATATATTAAAGTCTATATCAACAGTAAGGGTGTGCTAATTAAGTAAACTGTAAGGAGCTATCTCTCTTTCTGGTCCAGTGAGCAAGAGAAGATTTAGACAATTTTCGAGAGCTCTAACTGCTGAGATGGATAAACTGGTCATCTTGAGGGGCTGTGAAGAACCACATCCAGTCATTTCTGTGGTGCACAGGAGCAGCTAATTCCCCAAGCGTGTTCAGAGAATCAGAACCATGCAGAAGTGGCAGGGCTGGAAAGGATCTCTGGAGATACCCAGTCCAATCTTTCCTTGAGAACAGGGCCTTGGATTATGTTAACCAGGGGCAGTAAAATTAGTTGCTGCTGCTTGTGAATGTGTTGTTAAAGGATAATGTACAGCTTTGCAATGCATTAAGGATGAATAGGAATAATCTCCTCTATGCAACTCTCCAGCATGCTTCAGTCTTAATTGCAAGCCCTCCTGCAGGAACAACAGAAATAATTAAGGCTGGTTTGAGTTTGCTTTGCTTTGTACTGTTGCATAACAGGGACAAATATAATTCTGTCAGTTCTATGTCCTTACCAGGGCTCATTCAAAAATCAAAAGGTGACAGTGTTTTTGTTTTATCATTATTTTTTAAACTCTTCAGTGAGATGATAATTGAGATAGAATACAGTTCTCTTACACCATGTCACTTCCCCCCCCACCCCCCCCCCACCCATTCAGGTCAATGATTTCAATTTCTAAGGATGCATTATGTAGGTCTTGCCTTTGATCATTCTTCAAGGATAAGCCAGGGAGAGCAGAAGAAAACAAAATGTGGTAGCAGCGTTTCTCACTGTTTTATCCTTTCGTGTTTTCAGGTGGCAGTGAGTGAGCCCAGCTAGAAGAGTGGCGTTTCTGCCAGGGTCGTGCCTGCCTCAGAATGGATATCAAGGACAGGAGGCACCGCTCGCTGACGCGCGGCCGCTGCGGGAAGGAGTGTCGCTACACCAGCTCCTCCCTGGACAGCGAGGACTGCAGGGTGCCCACACAGAAGTCCTACAGCTCCAGTGAGACCCTCAAGGCCTATGATCATGACACCAGGATGCACTATGGCAATCGAGTTTCTGACCTGGTTCACAGGGAGTCGGATGAGTTTCCAAGACAAGGTATGTTTAAAGTCACACCTGGTTTCTTCTGCGGGAACCCTCGGTACAGGCTCTGTTAAAGTATATCAATATTATAAGGAGTTTCACCGAAAGAACTGTAGGAGAATGGATAATATTTTACTGTTGTTTCAACTGGCTTGTGTTAAATTAGAAAGGTCTTTCTTTCCTCAGATTTCTAGTACTTTTGGAATTTCACTGGCTGGTACTTTTGGAATTTGATTCACTGACCAAAACACCTGAGAGACACTAATGCTAGTGACTCTTAACCAGATGAAGTCTTTGGGAGCGTTCTTTGGGTTAGCCAATATGCTAACTTTTTATTCTGTTTCCTAGGTTAATTTGGGGAATAATAATGGCATTTACACCTAAATCTGTCTGTCTTTAACACAGTCCCTGTACTGAAAAGATAATACAGCACTGTTATGATAAAAACTCATATGGCCAACATATATTCATTATTAGCCACGTGCCTTGGAATTTCTTTCCTGGGCTTAACTGCTGTGTAATTGAACAGTGGGAATGGGAATGCTGGTTCCTCTGCCTTCATTTTGTCACTGCTTACCCACAGTGCTTACCATTCACCTCATAAAAACTGAAAGGAGGAAGCCCATCTAATTACTTTTGTAATTGGTTGTAATACATTATTGCAGCATTGAGTCCTTAGGACTAATATTTGAAATTACCTGCCTGTGTTAACTTGTAAGCAAGGGGAAGTAATCTCTGCTTCTATAAAATGGTCCTTGCTTTAAATACCTGGTATGTCCAATCAATTAACAAATAAGCAATTTAAATGCTTTTAGGTGAAAAACTTGCACTGTTCATGGACGTAGTTTTACTCTCATTCAGGTTTTTCCTTGTCTCAGTAAATTGTCTCTGTGTTGAAACTATTAGTGAACGTGGGGCTTCATAGGAACAGTGTTTAATCATCTGGTTAACTTGACCAAATAGCCTGATTAAATTGGCGCTCAGTCAACAGTTAGGAATGGCTTTTAAATTTAAAGGACTTGGTTTGCTTGCAGTTGAAGAACTGGATATGGGTTAGGTAAGGTAAGACATGGGCAATTTTGAGGTTTAAATGTATAGCTTTTGCTCCCCTCTCATTGTAAGGTAAATTATCTAGTACATATTTAATTGCAGAAACTCTGCTGATTTATATCTGTGGTTTTTCATGGCACGTGATAATTCTCTGCTACACATTTCTAATATTGTGAGTCGGGGAATTTTAGGTTATCTCACTTTTTTGTGGGAATCTTTCATTTCTTTTACTGGAAATCATGTCACCGATGTAGTTGAAAGCATTCTGCCAGCAGGAACTGTCTGTCCTCACCTTTAGCTCAAACCATCTGATAATTAGTATTGATAATTGACCCCTTGTCTAATCCCTCGTTTCTCTCCCATTTGTGTACAGACAGCTGGGAGTGTTTGCATTGTGCTTGGTCCGTCAAACACCCAGTTGTATTTTCTGAGGAAATCTCTGCTCTTGTAGGTCTTGCTTTGCTTATAGGTGTTTACCTGAGATAACACATCAAACTGCCACTAGAACTTCTGGGCTGCTGGAACCATTTTCAGTTGGTTTGTTCTGCCTCAGTGTACAGGAGTCACCAAAATATTCCTTTTCCCTAGCTGGGATGATTGATGCTTCAGCTCAAGTGCCTCATTTTAGTTTCCAGGTCATTATTCAGCATTTCATGATGGTCTTTTTCTCTTGATTATTGATTTGACAACTCTTCATCCTCCTCCTGCTCTTAATGTGTTCCTATCTGCCCTATTTATGCAGGGGAGTGTAAATTGTTGGTAACTGAATTGAAACACTCAGGTATCTTTTTATTACTCTTTTTCCCCTGCTAGTCTATGCTGCTGTGTCAAAATGAATAATGTCATTTTAGAGAGCCAAAGTAAGGGTTTTTTGTTAAATAATAAGAGCAGTGACTCCTTATTTTCCTGCTTTTGCTAAGTTTGGAAAGCAAATTGCTTTAGAGAATAAGTCTGCATGATGATTTTTTGTATTTGAAAGCTTGATATGTTTCTGATTGAGCAGTTCTTCTACTGATATGAAATTTGAGATAATGTGGCAAGTAGATCCAGATTAAGACTTGATAGATGTTCTCACTTTCCACATTAACACTGGATGGATAAAAACGTGGTTCATATAGTAGGAAATACTGTTCATTACATCTTGTGCTTTTGGTTTCCAGCTTCAGACATTTAAGAATTTGTACCTGTAATTTTATTCTAAAGTGAGTAGGTGTCTTGATGGGATGAGATTCTCTGGGAAATAAACACGCTTAAAACAAATAGTCTTTAGAGAGTTTTTCGTTGGCTTTCTATTATAAAAAGCTCTATTTTTTTTAAGCAATTGGAGATACATTCCTCAATATTTTGTCTGTTCTTTTAGTAAAGCTCAATGTATTTGACTTATTTTTTTCATCGTGGCACTGGAACTGCTCACAGCAGCTGTTTGTAGCTGCTGCCTCGTCTTACATTACTGGGCTTTGAAAATCTGGGCGAGTGTAAGGCCAGGTTGCACTACTTCCATTTTTGTTTCTGAAGGTTCCTCAGTGAAATGCTAATAACTAAAGCTGTATTTAGAGCTCAGGGGTCTGAAACACTTCTTAGTGGGTTTGCTGTGTGTCGTATTTTATTGTCTTTCTGTTCTGACTTGTCTCATCCTTCATGAAGAAGCTGATGCGAATAAAGCACTTAACAGGGAAATGAAATGCTGGTGAAAGTTTAGCTGAGAATAAAACTTAAAAACTGTTTGCTTTTTTTGAAATAAGCTTTGTGTGCTAATTGTTGACAAATGTGCCAAACCCCAGCAAAGTTCCTCTTGGCTGTAGTTGCTGTTTTGGTGCAGCATTTTGAGGTTTTGGGATGAAGTCATGACTGATATCACCTGAAACATCTTAGTCTAGCATTACGTGAAATGTGGTTTTTCTAAGATGTTTACATGTAATCTAAGGAATAAAATCCCCCTTTAAACCCTTTTTTTAACATCATTCAGTATAGGTTTAGTATTTTTGTGCCAAGCTTATTCTCTGAACATCTTCAAACCAGATGTTCAGAATCGTGGCTGAAATGAAGGGTCCAATGCATGTCTGAGCTGTTCATTTGTCTTACCTGTTCCCTTACGTAGACAGAAATGTGTTGGGAGCTCAATACTTGCCCTGGATATTCATTAGTCAATCGATCTGTAAAGTCCTTCAGTGGATCTGAGAGAGCATTCAAACATTACAGGATTTATTTAAAGTTGAGGAGTCCTTTTTGAATGCTGTATGTTAAGATGAATAGAAACTTTTATACTTCCTGCTAGGATATGTCAAAAGCTTGAGAATAGTTCTGAGATCTCTGAATAGCTGGAATATTTTGCAAACTTGTGGAATACGTGAATTTCTCTGTATGCCATCTATTTTTCCACCAAAGTGAACCAATTATCAAACTTTTTTTTTCTGTTTGAAGAAAATACTTACTTTTTGACTTCATTTCCTGACCCAGCGTGGTGTAGGTAGATGTTCTTTAAGGCAAAAAGTGAAGATTTTGGAAAACCTTTCTTTAAAGAGGTTTCTTTGAAAGGCAACTTTTCTCATAGTGTATTCTGTAACCAATCTGTGCTTAGAAGTCTGAGTTGTTAGAGGTTTTAAACTGAATTTCAAAGAGGTGGTTGCAAACCTTGCTGTTCCAGAGTTCTTCACTTGATGTCCATAGCTCATGGATTTTGTGTTTCTGCCTGAGCCAAATGCTGGGCTTCAGCTGATGCAAAATTGATTAGCAAAATTGTTATACTGAGTCCACTGCCTTCTCAAGTCAGATCTCTTTAAGTTTAATAATAATAGTTTAACAATAAATCTCTGCTGTTAGAACAACTAGTGCATATGATTAAAGTTACTGAAATTAAGGCTAAACTCCACAAATCAGATTAAAGAGGACCCAACAGTCTTCAGAACTACTTAAAATTCTGTTTGCCACTTGAATTGTTTTGTATATGTCACAGCATCTCTTTGTATAGTGAGACCATTGCAGTAAAGAACAGCAGCTGATACCTTTCTGTATATCAGCTTAAATTCTTTTTTTTTCCCTTTTATACTAAAAAATGTGTCCTTTTTGCATCCTGTTTAACACTATAGCTATGTTAACAGGAGCTAAAAAAATAGTGACAATGATTATAATAAATCCCCATAGTGCCCCTTAAGGCTGTCCGATGTATTTATTAACATCTAATAGAAAATGAAGTTATCACAGTAGAATTCTCAGAGAGGGGTACTTGGGAAGTGTAATGCACTCAATTTCTTTCACATGACGTTGTGTTACCATGCCGTACTAAGCACCTCTTGGGTATTTCATACTGCATATTTTCTCCTTATATATTGAATAAGTTTCTTGACAAAAAAGAGAAAAATATCAATTCATTAAAAAAAGCAAGCCAAAGCAACTCAGAGCAGTTTGATGCATCCAAATTTTATTTTTCCAGCCTGCTCTAGGGCAGCTCTGATTGCTGAGAAAAAGGAATGTTGTTTTCTCATCTGATTGTTCTTCACACCATCAATCTGTCCCCAAATAATATACAGGGACACATCCCAAGAACCACAGTGCAGAAGGAGCATTTCATGAGAGTGATTAAACTTGTTCAGCCTTAAAGATATTGTTGTGCTCAGGTGCTGAGTGGCCAGCAGTGACTCAGGTGCTGCTACAGAGGGGACAGTCACTGACTAGACTGTCTCTCACTCCTTATAATTCCCACTAACACCAAGATGAGGTTTTGATCATCTTGGCATCAAACATGAGTTGTACTCAACTCTTCGGCTCAAATTAACATATCCCTTCCAAATGCAACCAAGTTTTGCCCATTTTAATTTTAATATTTCTTTCCAGAACCCGTGACTTGTGGCAAATTAAACATTTGATACCTGTATTTGGATTCAAGACATTAAATATAACTTTTCTTGTGTCTTGGTTAGAGTGAGAGCACATTGTTAGTTTTGCTTTGCCCTGTAAGGTTTTTCAGTGGCGTTCTGCAGTCTGTTGCTTTTTGTTCTGTCTGTACAGTTACATAATGAACCGAAAGTCGAGGTCGAGGCAGGTGGCAGAAGCGTAAGGAGGAAGCCCTTACCATGGAGTCAGATGTGTGGGAAAAAGGCCTGAAGGCAACTTTCCTGGTTTAGCCAATGCACTTATGTAACTTGCACTTCTCTTGAATCAAGACTGTCTTTGGTTTTAATGGTTCCCTAAGAGAAATGTGATCCCAGTGTAAAATATTTATGAGGATGAGACAAGTGCCTTCAGTTGCTCTTGTTTAGAAAGCACAGCCTTAGTGCGAAATAGAAAAATATTTGTCTACCTCATTTAATAATGGAAAGAAGCTGAATGAAAACTCCCCCCTGTATATTCTCCTTCCCCAAACCATAAAAGATGATATGGTTATTATTGTTAAGTGATTTAAAAACAGGAAAGCACTTTTCATCTGTGCTTTCATCTGTGTTTAAGTTGTTAATAATGGGGTTATGTATCAGCATTACTAGACTAGCAAATAAATAAAAGTGCAAACCTTTATAGCAGCCTTTCCCAAATGTGCTTTTAGTAAAGGAACGGGTAAGAAAGTCTAACCCAAACCCAACGTGCCTCCTCCATTAAAACTCTAGCATCAAAGTGGTCTTTCGAGCTGTCCCAGTAACATGATCTCATAACCAGGAATTAAACTACAACTTTGTGTGTATTAGATCTGAGTCACGACAAAACCCAGAAAGAAATCTCTTTAGAAGGGCTTTTCAGTGGAACATCATGGGATTGACTCTGAGATTGACTCTGAGTCTTCAGGGTGCTTCCATCTAAATCTGCATAAATTGTTTTCTCTTAGTCAGTTGTGGATTTTGTTGGTGTTTTGGTTTGCAATGTTTTGAGGGTTGGGTTTTTTGTTGTTGTTTTTGTCTGTTTGGGGTTTTTACCTTTTGAGCAGCAAGCTCCCTGTTCTGCAAATGATACTTTAAATCAGTTGTGGTCATCTCTTACTTTGCACTTCCCCTTCATTCCCCCTCCATCCTCTTTTCTTGGTGTTTCCCCACTTAGTATCTTTATATGTTGTGCCTTCATTGCTGGGAGAGATTGGTGGCTCATGGACTGACCGTGGCCTTGTTGAATGAAGGTGCAACTCTCAATCTCTTACCTGCTGGACTGGTGGAGAAGCTGTGATGCTGACAGAGGACCCCAGTAATAATTAATAACACCAGTGCTGAAAAACACAGCACTATTTTAATATTAATAGGGATTTGTAGAATAAAAAGCAGCTAGACATAATACATAAAATCTGCAGACACCCAGTTTCTCTCAGGGAATAACTTTTTATTCTTGGCAGTTTCTTCTGATCGTTATTAAAAATCAGCATTTGTCTACAGTTTAAATTAGAGGCTCGGAATGCAAGGATTTCTGATGCAAATATATAGGTATGTACAGATTTATGCTCGCTTTCTTTTCTCTAAACATTTATTTAGCTTTCAAAAAGAGCTGCTTTTTTACTGCTGCTGTGCTGGACTCCTCATTGGTTGATGATTAAGTTAAACTAGCTTCAATTTTTTTAACCATTTACAAAGTTGCATGCCCATTATGTAAACTACATACAAAAGGATAACTTCTAAAAAGTAGATGTTATCAGCTCATGTACTTAGCACACACAGTGAATAAAAGAAAATTTTAAAAAACCTTAGGCCGACTGTAAAATAGGCTTAGTAACCATTTTAATGCAAATACCTGCTCAAAAGAACTTTAAAATTAATAGGAATTATGCTTCCTATACTTCCTAGTTTGAAATTTGTATCAAGCAAAAAGATCTTGTGCTTCAAAGAGTCGTGTTTGCTCCCTTATAATGCTGGGGCCTGACTGACTGTTGAAGAAAACCTATTCTTTATGTACTTCCCCCCACCCCATCCCTTCACTCTGCTGTGTAATAG
The DNA here is from genome assembly GCA_035047845.1 of Dendrocincla fuliginosa. Taxonomy (NCBI): domain Eukaryota; kingdom Metazoa; phylum Chordata; class Aves; order Passeriformes; family Dendrocolaptidae; genus Dendrocincla; species Dendrocincla fuliginosa. Next base: position 5,011,150 of record JAWWMO010000030.1, on the reverse strand, counting down.
AATTCTAAGACCTTGGATACTGAAAATAATAATCTCTGATCCTATAAACCCTTCTCCATTTTCTCATACACACATGTGCACACATTCTTCTAAGAAGTTTATATATTTGGGCACATCTCTGAATGCTCTTTCTCATGTTAATATCCATTGGAAAGGGAAATAATGTACTCCAGGGAGATGAAATAATAGTTTTGTTTTGAAAAACTGTGTTCTAAATGAAAATGCTTATTGATTAATTCAATGTCTAACTCGGGCAAATATTCCTCCTTCTCTGTGTTCTTGTCTTCAAAAGGATCTGCAGTTTCACAGATAATTTTGGAGGTGTGTTTTTCAGCAAGCAGTGTTTGTAAGGCTGATGACTTGTGAGTGTTCTCCAACTGATGGAGACACATAGATGTTTTTCTTAATACACCTATTACCATTAAAATCTTAGGGTTAAAAAGTCTTTTATGCTTGATCTGGGGTTGAGTTGGGCATCTCTCTCCTGGCATCCTTGGCATGTTCTAGAAAATGAGTCTTTAAAAGACATGTAGCCCTTAATTTGCATTACTGAGTGTTGTTCCATTTCTTTGAACTGGGGAAGCCCTCTAAAGCGTGTTTTCTGGTAAAGAGAAATTAGACCATTTGCTTCTCCTCCTCCTTTCTCATAAGACAGGGAGGAAGAACTGTTTAAATAAAACCAAGTTCTGCAACTATTTAACTGAGAAAAGCATTTATTTTGGATTACACATTGTTAGCTCTCCAATACCACTTGTTTTTAAGGTTTGCATTTTCAGGAAAAATCCGGAAAGAATTAGATCTTTGTGTATTGGTGGAGTGTGTGGAAGATGGGTTAAGCACCAGTGTGTGCACATTGCTCCAATGCCCAAGTCAGTTTTCAGCTCAAATGCGTCAGGAACAGGTTTTAGGTGTGGTTTTGTTTATTCTGTAATTGTCTTTTGTGCTTGATTTGTTTTCTCCCATTTCCTTTTCAAATCTCTTACTCCTAGGGAGTAAATTCTAGCCTGGAGGACAAGGGGTTGGTCTGTGGTGATGGTCTCTATGTTTGTTTTTTCAACCCTATTTGTTCTCCTAATAGGTCCAATGGATTAAGTGATTTTTAGAAGCTTTTCAGATACTGTGACTGGACCCAAATACACACAGTTTTCATAAGAAAAACATAATTTTCAAACAAATAAAACCACCACCCAAACCTCATTTGCTTCATGTTGAGGGGACAGTGACTTGTATGAAGACAGCCCTCTGACGCTACTCTCATGTTTGTAAATCCAACTTCAAATCAGCTTTTTCTGACTGCAGTCAATTCCTGTTGAGCTGCTCATCCTGTAGGGTTCCAAAATTGTTTCGGAGTCTAGATAGCTGACTAGACAAAATAGCATGCAGATATTTTTATATATTACTTTTTCTTTCTTTTTTTTAATATGAATGCTTAGCTGGAAGTGACTTACACTGAATGCAAAAGTACATGTCTGTGAGTGCAGAGCATATTGGAACCGGAGATTTACTGTCCCGAAGTGTAATGCTTACTCAGCCATCTGATGAGATTTGAGCACTAAACAGTTTGAGAGGGATGCATAAAGCTGTTTTATTACAAGATGCTGTTATGAATTGTAGCAGCTTTCCTTATGGTATACTGCTGTTGCCAAACAAGTTGCATGAATGTAAGCAGTTTTATTTGTAATTACTTGCTTACATTTCCTTAGAATAGTTGGGTTATAGCTGTTTGTGATTCCTGCTCCTCTGCTGGTGGCAATCCCTACATCCTGTTTAAGTCAGAATGAAAAGATATCATTTAAAGCTGTGTGGAGAAAAGCCTCTCTGAGGAGTGCTGCTGCTTGTGGGTGATATGGAGTAGTGCTCAGATGTTTGTGTGTGTGACAGAGCCTTGTTAAAACGGATGCAGAAAGCTTAGACAGGAAAGCTCAAAAAGAACACTTGTCTGTTTCTTCATAATGCAGTGAAAAGTGAAGCAAGAGATTTCATTTTAGCTGAATTTGAGCAAGGACAGAAGATGGAGAGAGGAACGACCCATCTAAAGAAGTGTTATGGAAAATAGTCATTAAGACTTAGACTATTTTCTAAACTTTAATCACAACCTGGCTGTTACAAACCGAATTTGACACTTGACACTATTCTTGACATAGCACTGAAAGCAATACCTGTTGGCTTGCCCTGTGTAACCACCATCTCTTCCAACACTGCTGTACCATCTGTTTTCCTTCTGCCAATCCACTGTGTTCCTTAGGACAGGCATTACTGTGACAGAGCAGGACACTTGCTTGAAGTAGATTGCAAGAGCAGAGCAGTTTAATCTCAGCACTGAAATTTCAACGTAGCTTGTCCAGTGTAATTTTGCAAGTCAAGCCTTGGTCTTCTGTTGGTTGCCATGCAAAATGCTTCCTCAGCTTAAAAAATTTTGCTTGGAAGATTTTACAAATGTCTGTCCAGTTTTATTCCTTGCACTGACCCAAGTTATGATCCCAGGTGTGCCTTGCCACTCCCAGTATTGTACCATCCCTTATCTACATACACAGCCCTCTCATATTCCTTCTTTCCTTATAACCCATTTATCCACTCTTAAGTTCTCGATCTTGGTAGTTGTTCTCACTGTGTTTCTTCTCCTGGCATGGCTTTTCCATGGGGGAAAGTTCCCTGTGTGGTGGGATTACACAGAGCACTGAAGCCGAGGGGCTTTGGTTTGGTGGCTCCACCAGCTCTTGCACAAAATAAAGAAATGTCTAATGTGCAGAAAGTTTGAACAAAGATGTAGCATTAGGTGTGTTTTTTCCACTATTCCACATGAAAAACATAGAATAGTGTTTGGTCCGTTTTTACCTTGAAGTTCTCGAGTTTTTTGCTGGCTGGAAACAAGCTGAAGTTTTGATTAGATGAAATAAGTGCTCAGTTGCAGGATGACAGTTCAGTATTCAAGTAAAAATTATCTGTATTTTAGGTTTTGCTGCTTAGGCCAGAGGGAATGTTAAGTTGGATAATTTGGAAAAGTAAAAAAAAAAAAAAAAGGCATCATGTAGAACAAATTGCATACATTTCATTCCTTCAAGCAAATGGCCTATTCTCTGGTTGCTGGTCTAGCACAGTGTACTCACTTCTTAAAATTACTCCCAGTGCAGCACTACTGTGTTTTAAAGATGGCATTTTAAGATGACATGTTAAATTATATAAATATAATAGTAATATTTCACATTATGTATTTACAGGACCAAAAAAAACCTTTTTATAGATGGTAGTCAATTTGATTTCATAGTAATATCTGATTTTCTTTTGAAGTTTTTCTGTCCCTGAGGTAGGCATTTGAATGATATGAAAGCAAAGCTAAAATGGTACTTAAACTTTGTGGGGGAACTATTACCTTTGATTAAAGTTATTCATAACATGCTACAAGTTTGCCACACTGAGGGTGATAATCTGGACATAATTTTTGCTTAATTAATCTTACCAAAGAGTTGGAGAAGTGGGGAGAGGAGTAATAGACACATAGTTTCTTGTTTTAAGGGTTTAGTTTCTAATGAGTCTCCTAAATTTGATGCAATTATATTTTGGCACTAATTTTCAAATCATTACTGCAAATAAAATGTTGGGTCTGGCTAGGCAGCTAAGTGTCTGTGCTTCTATTAAGTTCTTTTCTAAATTCTCACAAAAATAAAACTCCTAAGGCATTATTACCAATATGTGCTTCAAGCACTGAATTTATAAAGCAGATTGTTAATAATATGAGGAATGATGTATCACAGTTGTGATGCTGTGTCTCCCAAACTTAATGAACAGTTACAATTTCCATAATGAAAAATTAAAATACGCTTAAAGTGGTTTATAAGACTGCTTACAGATCTAGCAGCAGTCTAATTAGAAGAAAGAACATTAAATTTGAGGGACTTGGACATGTATACTACCTAGTATGGATAGAGGACTAAAATCCTACACTTGTATTTAGGATTGTTCGAATGTGGGCAATTGAAGCAGAAGGCGTAGAGAAATGAAATGTTATTTGCTCTCTGAAATCACTGTGTACACAACAGATTGTGGTTTTAGATGTCTTCAGTCCTTCAGTTGTGTGAGTCTCCCCTGTTGACTCAGGGCAACAATCTCTCCTCTGTGTTTGCCCATTTCTTCACTGTTTCTGGAGTACCGGGAACCTTTGTGCTCGTTCCTCCTGTTAGCGAGGACTAATGAAGCTTTGGTTGCTGTGCCTTGGCCGTTCTGGGGCACGGCCCCAAAGCAGCACACACGAGGTGCTGCCCTCAGATACCAAGGGCTTCTTGCCCCAGCTGTGTGCCTTGGAGAGACGCCTTGGAGGGGAGGCTTGGCTGCAGTTTTGGGATCCCCCCTCAAGGAAAGCTTGGCCTCTCCATGGTGTTGTTCAGCTGCAGAGCAGCAGGAGCTGCTGTGCCATGTGCTCTGCATTCCTGCATTCCCACGAGTGCTGGGGCAGGGCTGGGATGTGCTGCATGAGGGGAAACTGCTTTCCCAAACCTTCCCTTCCCAAACCTTCCCTTCCCACGGGTTTTTCCCCAGACAGGAGGTTGGCAGCACAGAAACTGAGATGAGCGTTGTCGTACTGCACTTCCCTGAACCTTTTTTTTTTTTTCATTTTGTGTGATGCAAAATGACTGTAATTGAGAGTATATTTGGAATAAGCTGCCTTTGTGGTTATCAAATGTGTCAGCTTGGCTTTTTATGTTTGTGTAGGTTTTGTAACTCTTATAAGCTGTTATTGCATGACAGACTCCTCTGTCTTAATTTTAGGCTCTTAAATTCATCATCTTCCTTCATTCTTTTGACAGCATAACCATGTTATACCTTGATCCCAGTATGTCTATCTCACACAGGGATATCAAAAAATTTGTGCTGTGGCATTTTCTGTGGCCATCACTACACTAGGCAGGACAGTTCTCGGTAACAGAATTCCTCTGAAGTTTTGGTTTACAGTGACTTTTCTGTTCATCTCTCTCTCTCTCCTCACTATTTCTATAGCTTGCAAAAACATTTCTCCACTACCTCTTTTACTCCTGAGGAGTATCCAGTGTAAGAAAATACCAGAAAATATTTCAGAAGTTTGGCAAGTTACTCTTCTTACCATACAGATGTGATAGGTATAAAACAGAAACTTTGGCATTCTGAAACATGATGATGATCTCTAGAATAAGATGGGATATCTCTGCACAGGAACAACTTGGAAAAAATAGAATATACTTGACAGAATAATGAAACCTGAAATTAAGAGGTCATTTTTACAATTCTAATATTGTGTTCTAAAATATAAAAATATTGTGTGATAGTACTGATTCAGTTATTGGATCTCAAGTATCCATTTGCACAGCTGTGGAGTAGTGGACTGGCAGAATAGAGATTTAATTTAGATTTGATTTTTTTCCTCCTGAAAATTGCGATTTTCCGATCATACCATGGTTGTGAATGCTCTTCTGTGAATATTTTAATTATCCCAGCATGAAGATTTTTGTTGGAGAGGGTGAATTTGATGGTCTTTTTCACAGAATTATAGAATAGTTTAGGTTGGAAGTGACCTTAAAGATTATCATTGCTCCAAGCCCTCTGCCCTGGGCAGGGACACCTTCCACCAGGCCAAGTTGCTCCAAGTCCCATCCAACCTGGCCTGGATCACTTCCAGGGATGGGGCAGCCACAGCTCCTCTGGGCAACTCTTACATTTAGATACAAAGAGAGAGTGGCCATTCCAGATAACAGAGAAATTAATGATTAATGTATTTGTCAGGCACAGGAAAGACTTTTTTTAGTCTTTCCCAGGAATGTGCAACCAAAAAACAAGCGGCTCAGAATGATGGGGATTTACCTGAGATCCTCTTCAGGTGATGGAAGTGATGTTCTGCGAGAGAGAAGGTACGGTCGCATATCAAAAATGCTCTTACGGAAATACGCAGTAAATTTCCACCAACGATGGAATAAATTGAGCCCCTGGACATGTTTATGGTACTGTTTGCAAAACAGGAATTAAAATCTGCGTCTCTCGAGGTTGTGTGACTATTTAGCAAGGAAACAGACTCCAAGTGACTGGTAGCATCAGTGAAATACCAAGTATTCCTATTTTTTTTAAAATAAGGATTGTACCTAATATGTTTACTACATTAAGTCCAGCAGTATAATTTACTTAATATAACTAAAATAAAAATAAAAGCCCAATTGTTTGATTGAAATTCTTCTTGTTCCTATGTCATGAAATGTTTACAGAAAGTACTTCATTTATTGTTTGCTCATGTAAGAGAACTCTTCTCCTACAGAGATGAGGTAATTCAAAGGAGTTTGTCGCCTCAGCTTTCAAGCTGGAGGGTGAAGCTGAGCTAAATCCTTGCACAGCCTTTCCCTTCCTGCAGTGTTTTCCTGTACTCAGCAGCCCCAAGCAGGGAGTTGTGGGGTTGGACTGTGTGCCTGATCTTTGGCAGCTGCCAAGCTGCCCCCCAAAGCCCAAAGGGGGTCTGTGGGCAGTGCTTTCAGCTCCAGGAAGGAGCAGCCTCTTGCACAGGAGGGCAGACCGTGAGTCCTTATCGTGTCCCTTCCTCCTGCTCCACTGGCACACATTTCTTACGGCCTCTCTTCAGCTGCTTAGGACTCCGGGTGGTGAATTCCAATACGGCCTCATCTGAAATGCAGAGGAGGGGAGAGAGGGCACTTGGGCAAAGTGGCTTCTTGTCTTACTGTCAGGGAGACTTTCTGCTTGAAGTTGGAGATTTCTGCTGAAATCTGGAGATATTTTGGGATGTGCAGGTGGTAGAACATGTCTGTCAAATTTTCTACGTTGGTTTTTCTTTCTCTCAAGGAATTCTTTACAAAAATCTTTAGATTCTTGGCAAAATATTTTGAGTGCATTTGTTTTGGTTTTTTTTCTTTTTTTTTTTTCTCTGTATTCACAATTTGATTACATGCTTTTTCCCTGATTTTCTTATCTTGATTGCCCTTAAAGACTTCTAACCCGTGCAGAGTGATACTGGTAAATAAAGACTTTCAAAATCAGAGGGAAGAAAAATAATCTAGTGAATCTAAATGAAATGACAGTAACTTCAGTGTTGAAAAGGCAAGGTAAATGTTGAGATATGAGAATTGACAAGGAACAGAGTTACGAGGATAAAGAGAAGATGAATGGGGCTGCTCAGGAGCAATGCTGAAAGGGCTAAAGAAAGAAAGGGTAGCACTATGGAATTCTGTAACTCTGTAAGATGCAGTTGATTTTTTTTTCCTCTGAATTAGGACTGTTACAAGCTGTGAGTAATTTTTCAACTCCAATTCCCCAAAGTCCTGTATTTAGAAACACCGAAATGCAGTCATATCATGGGTTTATGTACGTAATTACATTTTCTATTTATTTTATATAGACATCATTCTTACCTTCAGAAAACAAATATTGTTGTCTCCAACAAAGAGCATTTATTTATTTAGAATGTAAATCTTACTCTCAGAGCATTTTGATTAGAAAGGAAAAAAGCAAACTAATTATTATGAACTCTAAAATTATTCAGTACTGAATACCAGTAGATAATCCAGGGCACTTTAAGATGCAGTTCTTTTTTCATCTATTTAACAGGCCTCTAAATGATAATGAACTTGTCTGGATGTGCATGTTAATTTGTGGTGAAAGGTGATAAATGAGAAGAGTTACCCAAGATTTAAAGTCGAAGCAAAACAACTTGAAATGCATGTACTTCATCTTTTATGTAGCTAAAAATGATATAAAATGGAAGAAGATGGAGATGGAATGCTTAAGAGTGAAAAATGTATACATTTTAAGTAATTCATAGGGTTTTTTCCTGAAGAGAACAAAAGCTAAGATTATATATGTCATCCTGATGTACCAAATCCTATTTAAATAATTATGAGATGTTTGGATTTTGTTATTTTTTTTTGTCTTACTCTAACTCACATATTATGCCAGTGGGATAAATGATGTTGGTTCATTCCCATTTTACAGACAAAGTGCGTGAGAAAAGAGATTAAGTGAGTTGCTCAGGGGCATGAATAACATTGTGAGCTGAAAAAGGCAAAAAAAAAAACTTTGCACTTAGATTAGTAATCCATTTTTATTTATATTAGCTAATATTTCCACTGTTGGCTCTTCCCTTCCTTATCTGTTGTCTGTGTTGTATGTATTCTTAACTAATCAGAAATGATTTTGCAAACTTCTGATTAGTGAAACTTCAAGCCATCTATCACAAGGGAGAATTCCACTTCAGTGAATTCCATGTGTCTTGCTTTCATCTAATTTTCTGGTGTTTCTGGAAAATACATATTGCCTTTATCCATCAAAGAAATGTAATAATAATTTAGAAAAATAAAGCTCAGAGTGCTTTATTTGTTGTTACAAAATAGAATTTAAAAATATGAAGGTGAAGTCAAAGACATGCTTTTACTGGGTTTTATTAACATAGGAATTACTGCTGTTCAAGCAGTTTGACAGCTTTATTAATGTAATTTATTTAATATAGAAGTCTGACAGTGCTGGATTGGGAAGAACAAAAGACAGTCAAAGAAATAGGAAAGGTAAGCTTCAAGGGAGACAATTGTGGAGGCTGACTGAGGACTCACACCTTAGATATGAGTGGTGAAATAAAAGGAAGAAGGAAAGAAGAAAAAAATGAGCTGAATTTGCCCATATTTTTTAGGAGTCATCCAACTCTGACTTAGAAGTGGGAACTGTATGATAACAAGGTTATCACTGTGAGTCCAAGTTTTTTATCTCACAGTGGTGACTCCTTAAAAAATGTCAATGCTATTTGACTGGGCATGTTTTAGGATTTTGCCTTGTTGGCTAAACCCAGGATATTTACTATGGAGTATCCTTTCCAGAAGGAGAATTTTGTGTTGCTTCTCTGAGTGTTACTCTAACTGAACATTGAACACAGTGTTCATTACAGTAATACTGATTTGTGAGTGTCCTGTAGAGTCAGGAGATCTAATAAATCAGCTTTCCACAGGGAAAAGGCCACGGGGGAAAAGCAGCTCCTGAGCAGCACATGGGTTTCCTTGCACGACGAGGAAAGAATAAAGACCATGTTTAGCATGTCATGGATATGACCCCTTCCACTCTGGGAAGGCCAAGCACAAAATTTCAGCCTCTTGGTCTGAACCAGGGGGATTTTCTTCCTTGTAGCCTGTAAGTGCCTTCATTGGTAGCCAAGACTGGCTTAATCAGGTTATTCTGTTCTTCTAAGGACTGTAAATCTTGCTGTGCATTCATTAAAAAAACCTGAAACAAGGTGACTTTTTTTTTAATTGTTTTTTTCCTGAAATTCAGGGTCCATCTCAGTGTCAAACATTGCTCATAGAAAATTATGGGGTTAGCTTTGATTTAAAACATAAAGTTTGTTGTTGTTGTCCTGTGGCCAAGAGTCCTCTCTTCTGATCTGTAACAAG
>JAWWMO010000030.1:4940442-5001652 GCA_035047845.1 Dendrocincla fuliginosa | reverse complement strand
GGCTTACAGTGTTCTGAGGGACAGGGCAAGGGCTGTTTCCGTCCTGGTGAATGGGATGTAGCTGTTCACAGAGACCTTTTCTGCACCACGTTGCTTTTAAAACATGTGTGTGATGTGCTGCTGGAATGTGACCTTTGAGTAAATGGTTAATCGGAGTAAAAGCTAATCTAATGGATTCCTTTTCTTTTTTTTCCCTTTTAATTCAAAAGCAGGAGGGGAGGTTTATACTCTGCTTGTTAACTTTCTTCCTCCACTTGAGAGGATTGCAGGTAAATGGGAAGAGAGCCAGCTGCTGGTTTCATGTGCTTGCAATTTCAGCTGTACTGTTCTGTCAGGATATACAGCAGATATTGTCATACGTAAATGGATTCAAATCAGATAGAAATTACTCCAGATATTTTATTTTACTTTATTTTTGTATGAGTGTAATTCACAAAGCTGGGTCCCTATAAAATCCTATTAAGTTGTGAAGTCTTTTTTTACATATACTGGTGTATACAGCATTACAAGCTGCCTTCTTTTTTTCTTTACTTTTTTTTTATTTTTTTTTTAATCATGGGAAATTGCTTGGGGAGATAAAACCATAAGCTGTAACTGATCAAGCAATGGCAGATGAGGATTTTGTTTCCTGGTTGATTCACCTCCCTCTCCTTTTAGGCTTGAGAGATCAGTTAGAGGTGGCTTGAGAGGAGAATATGGCTCATTGATAGGGAGGATTTTGTGGAATTTATGGTGGAAAACTGAAAATGTGCTTCAACAAGTGAGGAAAAATAGGGAGGAAGGAGAGGAGAGGAGACCGAGGTGTGGGAGTAGTTGTGTTTTCACTTGGGTCCATCCAGCCGTTAATAAGAGCAGATTTGAGTCCTACTGGACTTTAATTAACGGCTCTGCTGTGAAACGTAGACTCGTTAAAGCAGTGCTTAGGAATTCCAAAGCAAAAGAGCTAATCTGACAAATATTATCTCTACAGGCATACAGAGAAATAAATGCTTTGTTGTAAGAAATACCCACTAAGTGCTTTGCGACCTCCCTTGGTGCAGTGACAGCCTTGGGAGGTCATTTTTGAGTCTCACAATGAGAAGTGGAGTACGCTGTTCTTGAGGTTAGCTTCGTGGAATAAAACAGGTATCATGATCTTGAATTTCATAGTATTACCAGGGTTTTCCTCTACTAGGAAAAAAAATGTAGAATCCTGAGTAATTGTATCTTGATGAAATGGCTGCCACTGAAGCTTGACTAGTAAACACAAAATACTTTATTTTCCGTCACTGAAGACAGTGCTCTGGCTGTCTGGCTTTACAGCCAAAGTAAGGCAGGACTCCAGGTAAGCTCTGTGGACTACAACTGTATCATGCAAATGAGGTGGGGGGAATTTACCCCCATACGCTTATTCTTTTACAATACTTTTAAAATTCTTTTAAGAGGAGTAAAGATTGAATTTATTCTACTAAGGAATTGTGAGGTGTATTTTCTCTTTGTGCTTTCTTTTTGCAGAATATTTTCCCTCTGCTTTTTTTCATATTTAGAAGATGTTTGAGTTGGAAACGGAAGCCTAAAGGTTTTTCTGACAAATTGCTGAGGTCTATTAATTTGTATGGTTCGTTTGTGCTCTCCATAGGCCAGCTGAATTTGCTGGGGCATGCTTTGGTTGTGTTGGAAATGCAGTTATATTTTAAAGTGATATCTAGTCCCCCTGTAATAATTTTTTGATTGGTGTCAATGTATTTGGAAGACTGAGTCCCTGTAAGGTTGAAAAGAGTCACTTTAGGAAATAAAAATAAATTGTATGTGAGAAGTTTGTGAAGGGAGGCTTCAGTGGCTGCTGAAGGCTGTTCCAGGGGTACTGAGGGGAGGAGAGGAGCTGTTTAATGCCAACTCTTCCTGTAGCCTGTCAATTTATTCATGCAGTGGACCTTGCAAGCCCAATCCACAGATGCTATTTTCTGCTCCTTACTGAATAAAGCTCAATGCTGGGTCCTGAGTGTAAAGATTAATTAGTCAGCGAGTGTTAAAGGTCTGTTAAAGCCATTATGGCGTATGTCCTCAGAGACAAATAGGGGCTATAAAACACTGTGTTCGAAACCTAATTTTACATGTGTATTTTTCATTAATAATAATGATGGTAGTAATAACTCTAGTCTTTTCATCCTGAAAGCTCTCCAAGGGCTTAATGCATAGTGCAGTGCATACTGTGTAGGAAGGTTCCTGCATTCCATCACTGAAATGCAGGCTCTGGGAAGGCATCCTTCAAGTGACACGGAGCTCCTGTTATTGTTGGCCCTTGCACACACAGCTGTGCACTGCAGCTCCTCCAAGTAAGCTTCTTGTACCCAAAACTAATTGTTTCCTGGGCCGAGAGTGCTAGAATATCTGTGTCACTGTGGAAAATGGCCATCAAAGAAGTGCATGTAGTTATCCATATTTTTGGAGGGTTTTTTTGATTTGACTACAGAAATATAGTCTTTCACTTAGTTGCCAGCTTTCAAGTAAGCTCAGAGTTACAGAATTGTTGAATGTTTGACTTTTTATTGGAATTTTTTATCCAATTTAATAATTTTTAACTGTTGGCATAAATGGGAAGAATTTGTTTGTAAATATGAGCATATGCATGAGTTGAAAATGCTCTTGCTCATTTCTCTGGACTCTGCTGCCACTGTTCAGTGTGCATTCAAAATGAATGTCTGCCTTACCAGCACCTTCACAAGTGAAATTCTTCTCTTTTGCAGAGTTCTCTGGGGTTTTGGGGCTTTTTTTTTATACTTTTTGGTTTTTGAAAACTGGTGGAGCTTAGGGCAATTCGGAGACTGAACTAGCAGATATGGTCTCTCTATCAAAGTTATGACTGTTCCAGTATGCAAAGCTAGAGTTGATTATAATACATGTGAGGGTATTCCTTCTTTTCTCTCCACAGAATGGCAATTTAAGCAGGGAAGGAAGTCATTATGGATGCTTCCAAAATTGGGGTTTGTTTAGCCAGTTACGTCCAGCTATGTGGAACTTGTTTAAAATAAGCCTTATTTACAAAATTTGAAAAAAAGAATCAAAACTGTGTATATATATTCTCTGTCTGGTTACAAATGAAGAAAATTGTCTATGTGATTGGAAAGGAACTTCCTCCTTCTAGGCTGGATATTTGCTTTGTACAGTGTTTTCATCACAGTGTCAGAAGATGCCAAGATATAATGGATCTTAAATCTAGGAGAAAAAAAGATAGCATTTTTCATGTCAAAGCAATGGACTGTCAGGTCAGATTGCCAGATTTTTATGTCAGAACGCTTTCCAGACTCCTTGTTGACATCTTAGGCAATTCAAAATAGTTGTTGGTTCTCTCCAGCAGTGGAGGGAAGAACTTACATTCAGCAGTATGTGCAAAAGTGTTCTGGGGTTTCTTCCTCTCTCTAAGTTGTCCGACTCCTGCAGTGTTTAATGGAATTCTTGTTCCTTTAGGAGCAACAGTAAGCTGTTGTTTCAGCTGTTGTGCTGATGTCAAACCTGGAAAGCGCAGAAAAGAAATGGAAAGATGTTGATTTGTTGAACAGGCTTCCAGCACAAAGATAACTCCATAAAAATAGATAGAGATGATAGTTGTCTTAGTGTCTTATTTTACATCAAACTCTGGTGCAGCGGGGAAAGGTTATTTTCGGAGGGAAAGTGAAGAGGAAAAAAGAAAAAAGAACTTAGTGGCTCTCTCCAGATTTCTCACTGCGATTCCATAATTGATACCCATTTATAAGGATTTTTTGGAGCCCCCATGGATACTCATACCAAAGGCTTCAAGAATTTAGCAGGAATTAATCACTCACTTTGGCAATGTATTTATATTAGCCAGCAAATGAATGAAGTCAAAGGGCTAATAGATGTGGGGAGCAAAGGACTTGCTTTTCAGCTGCAGGTCAAGCAGCAATTGCAGATCTCCGAGGAGCACTTGTGGAGGCAGCTTGGGCTCTGTGTGCTGCAGGGACTGACAGAGCCAAGGCTCTGACTGGCAGCTGTGCTTGTTGGGCCTCAGCAGAATACCTAATGCTGCTCGTGGCCCCATCAAAACATTTCACAGCTTGTAATGAAAGCTCAGGAACTGCGCTGGAATCTCTGAAAATAACATTAGGTATTTTCACATTTTATTTCTAACATAGTTATCATCAAAAAGTATTACTCATTTTGGGCTCCAGTTCAGTTTTGAAGTAATTTTACTCCTATGTGTAATATTAATTTAATTGCATGGGAATTGTGAGGGCTGCAGAAGGCCTTGTGAAGCCTTTCAGTAATTCAGAGTATTTCAGATGCCTCATTTGCCATTCAGTGTGGCAATTCATCAACACTACACTGGAATAATACGTGACTTACAATTAATGCTTGTGCATGACAGTTTTTCCAGGTATGTGACAAGGTAGGTGCCCATCGTTCCTTGGCTCTGTGTATGGTAATGATTCCCCACAAATATTCAAAGGTTACAAACACTTCCAATTTCAGCCAAAGATTTTTAACTTACATAGAAAGGTCACTCCGTAATTAAAAAATTGCAAAATTGGAGGATGCCTGTTTGTAGTCATAAGCTTTGATTTAGGTTTTGGCTTTTTTAAGCACTTGCCCATTTTGCTCGCTATCTGTTGGAATTCAGGTATTTGTATTTTGATGTAAATCTGTATTGTTTACTAATGATTAGGGAATCCAGTGCAGACTCTTGGCACATACAGCAGAGAAGGACGAGTTTTCACCATGTATAGGGCAGGGTCAAAACACGCTTGTGATTTGCAAACAGTAAGTAAGAGCAGTAAAATGTTTAACAGGAAATGTTTCAGGGGGAAAAGTAATGTCTCAGTAATGTCAGCCACTGAGGACTTAGAAGAGGCAGAGATGTTCTTTGTAGATGGAGGATCATCTTAAGCTTCTAAATCTCCTTTTCAGCGTTTTGCTGCAGAACTACACTTTAAAGTTTCATTTTTTACATGTAATATGAAATCAGTTCTCTTAATATTTAGTCTTTTCACATGTCATTGTTTCACTGTGCGCTTTTTATTGATACTACCCTTCCACTTTTATTGGCCAAATAAAAACAATTTTGAGTGCATTTTGAACACCACAAATTAAGCTAATTTTTTACCGTTGCCTTTTAAATCTTAATGATGTATGTATTATTGTATAAATCATGTGAATGGCTCATCTGTGACACTAATAATAGCACTGCCACTAACAAAGGAAAGCAAAGCTGTGAGTGGTGGATCTTGTATACCTTATGTATGGTTATTTCATAGGGAGTAGAGACTAACAAAAGCCAGTAATGATGTATAGTTTAGTGCATACAGCATGGCGAGCAAATAAACTGCCAGAAGTTGCATCTTAATTTAGGCAGATATTTTCTGGATTCATTCTAAAACCTCCACAAATACTACAAATGCAGGTTGTGAATAGGACAGTGTAGGGTAGCAATTTATTGCACCATAATTTTGTTTATGGTGCTACTGATCAGCAGTTTCACTGTGGTGACTTTAAAGATCAGCTTGTACTGGAATAGACATTTTGTGGAATAGCAGTGACCAACAATCACATAGGTTTTGTCATTTTCATATGGGTATCATTTATTAACAGCAATACCAAATTAGCATTTCAGAGGTTTTTTCAGGCTAGATGGTTTTAACTGCTCCTTCTCACATAAAAGTCTTAATTTCCTTCACAGCACGGGCCTGTGATGTGTAGGAAATGACTGTGGGGGTCTGTACCTGATAAATGTGCCTGCTAACGAGGGTCGTAGCATTGTGGGCTTCCTCAGGGCACCAGCATCCCTGGGCACCCCCTCCTCTCCTCTCGCCTCAGGTGGGAGATGCCCAGCAGGCAGAGCCAGGCACAAGGAGGGACATCTGTGCCCCCTGGGCACGAGCTGTGGTTTGGTGGTGGAGCTGCCCAAGCCAAGCCAAGAGGGCTCACCTGTTTGCTCATGAAGGTCCATTAGTACATGGCTGTTCCCAGAGGGGTGTGGGCATGGAGATGTTGCTCCCCGGGCTCGCAGAGGTCCCTGTGGATGGGCAGATCCCTGCAGGGAGCAGTGCCATCTCTGCACTGACCCTGGGGGCTCTAGGAACTCTCCCTTGTCGTCCCGTTGCCACGCGTGTGATAAGGAGATAAAATAAACATCTTGGCTTTGGCCTTCATTCACAGGGTTAGGTGCTGGGGCCTGTTCATGGCTTTGGACTCAATCTTTGACATGTGTCATGGCTCTTAAGGCAGGTATTAATACAAAATCATAAATCTGTAGTGTTCAACTTTTCCTGGAGCTGTCTATCAGAAAGTTCTGAAGTGGATTTCTTTAAAGACTCCCTCTCTCCTGAGGAAAAGGGGATAAGGCAGTGTGTCCCTGGACAGGATCTATGACTCATTATGTCAATCAAATTCCACTTCAGAGGGGAATAAAGAGATTTGTATCTCAAAGCTGTGCATAACGACTTCTTGGCTTTTCATTTCATATTTATGAGCGGTTTACTTTGAAGTGTTTATCAGGCAATACGCAGAAACATGAGAGAGCATTGCCTGAAACCATGTTCAAGTGTCTAATCTGTTAAATGCTTGCTGAGCAGGCTAGTTCATCAGTGCATGCAATGCAAAAAAGGGAGGAAAAAAAATAAACTTTCTGGGGTTTTGAGGTTTTGAAGCAGAATCTTTATATTAACAATATAAAAAGGATTAATAATGCCAAGCATTTTGAAATAAATGTAATATATGAAACTTACAAAAGTTGGTTATGTTCTGTGTTAAGCAGATAAATAGTTCTTTGCTTGAAAGGAAACTTGACAGTGCTTAATACCAAAACTATACAGTGCCACATCTGCTCTTAAGATGGGAGTATACAGTGACCAAAGGATTCTCACTGTTAATCCTGAAGGCTCGAGGCATTCATAAGAGCAGACTGGGAGAGGGTACTTTTTCCCCGCTCAAAAGGGCAGTTTGCTGATAAAAGAATAGCAGTGGCATTAGTGTGCAAGGAAACAGACTCTGAGCAGTATTGCCCACGGGCCGTGTGCTGTGCCTGTGGCAGGATGCCGAAGAGACAACCATTGTTAAATAGGTCAAAAGATTAAACCCCACAGCTTTAGGGAAAGTGGAACCAAAATGGCAGTGTTTGTCATTTCCATCCAGCTCCAGTGGGTGAGTTAGACCATATGCTGTTCCAGTTTCCTGTTTGCAGATTTTCTGCTGCCAGCCCTCTCCAGTCAGGCTTTGCTAAGCCAGGCAGTGCTGTGAGAGGGAGGCACAGGGGCTGCAGCACCAACAGGAGCGCTCCAGTGCCAGCCTGGCACTGCACACTGGCAGCTCTGCTGTGCCCCTGGGCAGGGCACTGCTTACCTGGGTGGGCACTGCCCGAGGGTCTGTGGCACGTGCTGGCCATGCATGTTATCCTGCATTTCATTTTAACGTGTTCTTATACATCATTAAGGAGAATCAACAGGAATATATTTTTATAAAAAATTCTGGTTTGTTTTGGGTTTTGTTTTAAAGTATCTTTCCCCTCTACAGAGATCATAGTTTACTTTGAAGGACTTGATTTGTGGGTTCCAGTTCAGGACTTGTAAAAGTTATCCCTAAAATGGCTTAGATGACCATAGTTGATCAGTGCCATATGTTTCTGATTATTGCAGCTATAGATTTCTCCTTTGACTTTCAGGGTCAGAAATCCTTGGAAGCTTGGGTTGTTCACTGGGTTGAGGGTTCTTTTTTCTGACATTCCCACTGAGGGAGGAAGGGGCTCTCTCATCAATTATAGATCCATACAAATTGTTTACCAAATTCCCAGTTAAAAAATAAAGTATGCAAAACAAAAAAGCTATAAAATATACTCTGCATTCAGTTTCCATAGCAAAAGTTTTAGAAGAATATAAATCCAAGGGTACTTTTGCAGCATGTATGCCCGTTCTCTGTTCTGAAGTCTTGAAAGAGATAACAAAAAAGGAAAATAGAGCAACCAAATGCCTTTGAGAACTACAAATCTGAAATTTAAATAGAGGAGCTGGCAAGTTTTAATGTGCTTAGCTGTATCAGAGGCTCATCAGTCTGAAAGTGATGGATAAATGTGAGTACCCAGAGCCTGTCATGGTGGCTTAAGCCCTCTGAAGCTACTGGCCAGCTGGGCTCAGGTGGCCCCTCACTCTGGTAATTAAGAAAACCATTTTTTCAGATAAGACATTGACTGAAAGGCCACAGGCAAGAGATGTTCAGCAGCACCACAGCACTGCTGTCAGTGCCCACGTCATGGAAAAAGAGTCTGGGAGCAGAATGGGTGTGCTCTCATGCAGGGCATCCTGTAAGCAGGAGAGAGGAGATGGGCTGTGTTTCCCATCCCTAGTCTGCAGGGCTCTCCTTCCCTACTCCATACTCCCTTTCTGAGAAACCCCCATTTCAGGTTCAAAACTGCCCCTGACTCCCATGGAGCCAGAAAGTAAATATGTGAACTAGGCTCAAATGCTTCTTTGCTAAATGCCGGTAGGCTAAAAAGCATGAAGTAGTGTGAGGATTAATGGATAATCCAATCTAATCTCCTGCTTGTTAAATCCAAAGAGTTCTATAATTTAAGTCTACAAAGTGAAAAAAAAATTATGATGATAAATAAAAATAATAATGTATAATACCTTGGCATACTTGACCTTTATCAGTGAGATGTGTTTGTCATTTCACCTGATCTGCAAGGCACTTCTGAAGCAAGTAAAGGCACTTGGCAGGTGAGATGACGTGTGTGTTAAAAATAGTCAGATAACACAGCCTGCACCATAACTCTCTTCTTAGATGGGAAGCCAAATTTTGGTCTAGCTCTTTGCAATATTTACTGTGTGAGCTCCTAATAATAACAAAGATTTTGGGTTATGACTGAAAATTTTTAATGCAGAACTAAGTGATATAGAAGGGCAGTCAAATGTTTTGCTTGGGGTTTTTTGGGTTAGCTTTTGTTTGCTTGTTTGTTTGCTGGGGCTTTGGGGTTTTTTTGGGTTGGTTTTTTTATTGCAACTGATTCTTGTGTAGAATATTTGACCTCGTGGGGGAAAATTATTCTTTTTAAAATCAGTGTTTGAAATTCAGGGTCACTGTTTTCCTATACATAACATATTATTTGACAAAATTATAGTTCTAAGTGAGGTATCTTGGTAATTCCTCTTCAGAGGATCACACCCTTGCCACCTGTTATATTTGTTGCCAAAGTGATGGTAGAAGCTTAACTTACTGCTTGGCACACTTGCATCTCCCTTCTGTTATAACCAATGAAGTCAGTGCTGGCATTCCTGCAAATCTTAGACAATAATGGAAGGGAAAGGACATCAGAAGTGCAACAACTGACCCTATTGTTAAAATCATAAATATTGTGGGGTTGGAATGGACCTTAGAGATTCTTTAATGCCAACCCCCTCTGCCATGGGCTGGGACACCTCACATAGGCCAGACTGCTCATGGCCTTATCCAGCATGGCTTTGAACACTGCCAGGGTTGGGGCATCCACAACCTCCCTGAGCAAGCTGAACCAGTGTCTAACCTCCAAATGGAATTTTATAAAACAAAGATGTAGTTTCAAGCAGCACAAAGTTAGAGTAAGCAGAATCTATCAGCTCTTCATTGACACATACCATAAATCTTCTCTTTGTTGAAGAAGAAGGGAAAAGCAATCTAAGTTAAAACACTGGTACTGAAATTCTAAACCCCTGGAACAGAGAGAAACATAGGTAAAAGAGAGGAGCAGTGTGCATTAACCAAGGAAAGGTGTGCTGCCAGGGTGGGCAGAGAATGCTGGAGCAGCATGTGCCTGCCAGCACCACTGCCCAGTGCACCAGGCTCAAAGGTTGGGGTTGCACTTGGGTAACAGTGACCAGAAAATCAGAATGGCAGCATGTTCTGAGAGTGTGGAAAGAAAAGACGTGCATGGGACAGGCCATAGTTCTTCCTTGCACAGTTCTGCAGGTGCCTGATAAGACCAGTCAGTCCCAGCAATGGAACTGGGGGATGTGCTGGGCTGTTGCTGCAGCATCGCAGGTACCGTGTGTGCCAGCAGGGCCAGGTGCACTCCCTGTCTGGGCTTGGCATGTATGTGCAGTGTACAAATTATAGTCATTGGGAGAGCTAAGAAGTCCTGTATTAAGGGTGTGTGTTTCATCTGTAGCAAAGTTCAGGACCAAGAGTAATCTGAATTGGTGCCAGCTGTTCCATTTATAATACCACAACTGACTGGACGAGGAAAATCACTAATTATTTTACTAGGATTAAAAGTGAAAAGCTGAAAGCATTTTATAATTCAGTCAAATAAATACAGACATTTCCTGATCTCTTCATAAAAGAAAAGCAAGTGGTAAATAAAAGAAAATCTGGTTGTGTCTGTTTCATAGTAGGTAAACTGTCTCAAAGAGCTTAATCTGTTTTCCTTGATACCTGCTTATATATCTTGTATCTTTTACTCCAAAATGGTAGTGCTCAATTATTTTTACTGTTCTCTAAGTTTGGCAGGAAATTTATATGTTTTTGGTTTGTGGGTTTTTTTTTTTGTTTGTTTGTTTTTTTTTTTTTTTTTTTAACATGCTTTTTTAATTCATGTGATGCTCCGTTTAACTTGTTTGGATTTTTTGGGAAGCTCTGCTTTCCATTTTAGGTGAATTCCCTTGTCAGTCCTCAAAGTCATTCATGTTGATCTACTGATGGGCCTTCAGTAGGATTAGAAATGCTGAGTTAAAGGCTGGCATTACTGTCATTTCTAAAACCTGTTATGAGCAACGTCATTCAGAAAAAAGCCCACAAGTTCTGAGCCAAATAATGGTTTAAACTTCTTTTCTTCTACTGTACAGGTTACAATTTCCATTACCATTATTTCTAAGTGACATGGTATTTACAGTGAAGAAGCAGCTTGTGACTAAACAGCTGACAGCTGCTAGTGCTCAGAAATCTTTAAATGTGCCTGGGGACCTTCATAAAGTACAGAGTATCCCTGTTCTTAGCTTTTGAGGCAAGGGATAAAGGAACAATTAAGGTTTTGTCTGTGATGACAGCTGATTCAGGTTTTTCCAGAGTTCCCAATTAAACAGTTAGGGAAGTCTGAACCCTTATTACCTGTTACTTCTGCTGTTTCTTGAGAGCACAGCATATTTATCAAGTCAAGAACAGCAGTTTGTTTGTTACCGCTTGTTAAATCTTGATTTAGAAGTATAAAAAGAAGGAAAAGCTTTTCATTAATTCAGCACATTATCAACAGCTAATTTATCCCCTGGTAGTTTTCTACAGGTTTTTATAGAAACTGTTCTTAATAGTTGAACTCAGATTGGTGCATCAGTGAAGATTAGCAGCTGTACAGTGAATTTATCCAAAAAGTACTTATATCTCTATCTATATACACATGGTCAACTTAAGGTTTGTTTTTCTGCAGAACAAGGAGAACTCACTATCCTTTTCTGACATAACCAAAATGATTTTACAACAGGCAGCCAATGTCTTTGTGAGCTCCACTAGAATGTGGAAAGTGTTGATTTTCAGTTCTGTGGGGCCACAGTCTAATTGAGGTATTAGTCTCTACTGCTTTGAGCTAAATGAGCCTCAATGTGTATTGCAGACATGGATAGTCCATACAGATACTACATGGTAACTTTTCTGTTTGGATTGTACTTCATGCTCTCCTTATATTATCTTTAAAACTGACTCCTCTTTGAAGCTGGCATTTTCCATGGAGCTGTACTTGTTACTCTTTCATAGGGAAATACTGTGATGGTGTGACAGGAGATATAATCAGGTGTTGAGCAGGTTGGCTAACATGAAAAAGCAAATGGAAAATAATTCTTTCTGTGTTCTTTATAGTAGTGATTACTTTAAGTACACTAATCTTTTGTGTTTCTGTGGTGGGTTTGATTTAGATTTTTGTGATCTGTTTAAGAGAAACAGGCATATAACAAAATTATTCCACAGTTTGAGCTGGGAATAGAAAATATGCACTCTAACTCCTTTTCATAAGATTTTATATAAAAAGAAACTCAGCCATGACTCCATCCAAACCCCACTCTTACTTTGATGGTTTTAGTTCCTGAACTGGGAGGTTTACAGCAAGAATACCATTACTTACCAGGAGTCTCCATGTTCTGTTCTTTCTCTGCTACTTGTAAAAGAAAAAGTAATAGGAACTGAATTGTAGTCCTAGCTGACCACATTCTTGCTGGAGTGTTTCACAGAGGTAGCTGTGACCTGGGATCTATTTCACCCCCCAAAATGCACTGCTTGTCACTGCAGAGGTAGCTAGAACAGCTGGGCAGTTGTGTTATCACAGTGCTGTGCTCTACACTTTACAGATGAAAAGAACACAATTTGTGTGCCATTTCCCCCTCAGTCACAGGTTTTGTGGGTTGCTTTCAGTCTTCTTTTTAAAACATGGAATTTGGTTTCTGCCAGTCCCCAGTGCCACACAGCAGCCCAGCTGTTCACTTGTACATTGGTGAGTGTGCTTTGGCGTAAGTGATGTGGCACAACTAATTCCAGAACCTCAAACCATCTACTTCTGCATCTGCAGGAGCACTTCCAGTGTTGTTCACAGAGGAGAAAAAAGTGTATTATTGTAGTTTTAAATCTAGAACCTTTCTCATGTTTTCTTATCACTTTAACAAAACATGCAGAAAATGGGATTAGAGTTGGTTTAGATTTCAGGTCATACTCACTGTCTCACTGTAGCCCTAAGAAGGACATTGTTTTCCCCTCCTGCTGGAGGGTGCCCAGGAAGCCACAGATGTGCACTAGGCATGGTTAGCACAAAAACCCTGGGAATTTTTGATTTTGTCATTGTTTTTTAAATTATAGATGATACATTTCTTTAGAGGTAAAGAGAGATCTGAAGTCGCTTTGAGAAAGATCTCTTGAATGTTATTGTGTTATGTATAATTGAGATGGCATATATTTCTTAAAATAACACCTCAAAACTTGGATAGATCAAACTATTTGGGTTGAAATTTGCCATGTTCCTCGGGGTTGGTTTGTTTGGAGGCCAGACAGGGAGTGTCTGGCTGGTTCTGAGATTGATGCTACAGAAAATCCCTCATTTTGCCTGCAGTGAAAGCATCCTATGCTGTTGTGTTGATTAAACTAAGCACCTCCATGCTTTGAATCAAAGATTCCCAAGTTTGGAAATCTTTCTCTGCTATCTGTCTATGCACCTCTGCTTAAATAAGCTGGAGTTACTGGAGGCTGACGCAGCAGTGCTGAAATTGTGTGCCCAGGCCCGTGGGGTCAGGTCTGAGCAGGGCTTTCCATCCTCTGCTCCCTGAACTGTGCAGCTCCAGCAGGGGAATAATAGGGGAGGCTCAGCCTGGAATTGGCTTTCTGCTGGCACTTAATAAGGGAGGAGGAGGAGTAGAAGTGCACCCAGGGAGAGCACAGGAGGGCGAAGAGGCAGAGGAGAGCAGAGCAATTGCTGTCAGAATTGCCTACTTCTGTCTCCTTCAGGTTTCAGAATGGACAGGTGTGTAGGAATAACACATCCCTCTGTAATAAATGAAGCTGTACTCTTTTTACCATTCCTCAGAGCTGGGAAAAGTTGGAAAACTTAGAGTAAATCAAAGACAACTAACAAAGTGAAGTGTTAGCCTGAATAATTACATTTTAACCTGAGCTGTGTGGGGTAGATAATAAATAATAGTCATGCTTAACACCTGGCTCTGTCCTCTTGTCCTCCCAAACCTGATATTGCCTTTAATCAAGGTCAGCATTTGAGGAGAAAACAATAAATGCACTATTTTCCCAAAGTCAGCATATCACCAAAAGTAAGTTCATCACCTTAAGGAGATGCCAGGACTGTAGTTGGTGGGATGAGGAGCAGAAAAGACCTTGCCTCTGTATGGGAACTGCTCAGCAGTAGCTGAAACCTCTTGGAGTTCCTGCCAGTTTCCAGCACAAATCCAAACCCCAGCACAGCGTGGACACCTCCAAGTCAGAAAGAAGCAAGGCAGATGATAAAAAGACAATTAAAGGGTTCTTCTGATATTCACGAGGGAAGCTAGGAGATGAATTTCACATTCAAACCATGTGTTGTAAAGTGCACAAAGATTTCCCTTTGCTGCTTCCACTCAGTTCACTCCGGAAGGGACCAAGGCAGCCAGACTTTCACTTTTTAGAAAACCCACTGTGTTTTGCTTGAATTTTTAAAATTGTTGACTGCATGAACTGTGTTAGTATTTGTCACAAACTTGTGTCTGTATGTCCACATGTGCAGGCTGGGTGACAGGCAGAGATGGGCATCAGGAGCTCTGTGCCGTTCTCAGACTTCTCAGTAACATCTGAAAAGCATCTCCTGATGCCGCTGTCACCAATGGGCTCTCTGAAAGCATCCTTAAGTGGTTAAAGTTCACACTGATTTGGTTATAATATGTTCAGCTTTCCTGAGTAGCAATACCTGGAATTAATGATCTTAAATGAAAAGATGCTCTCTGTGAATGTTCTTAGTAGGCAGTACCAGAAGTGTGTAGGAGGCCCTGCTGCTGGTGACCCCCAGCTATCCATTTTAAAACCTAGAACAAGGTATAGACTGGTCATTGTTGTTATTTTCTGTGTTCTGAGGAATCTGTTCTCTGGTACGTTCAGTGTTTGATCAGGGCAGAGTTTGTTCCACAGGGGCTTGTGCTGCCTCTTCCTCAAGCTCCCAAAGGGCTATTATTCATTATTCATTTTTTAGGGAAAAATGAATAGAGAGTTAAGAAATGGGAGTCTTAGGAGAGTCCAGGTAAACAGTTTATAATGTTTATGGATATTGCCAAGGGAGGAAAAGCTACCTGTAAACCTGCTGGAGGCTGGTGATTCTCATGACTGGAGTGGCCAGTGTATGCTCTTCCTCACTTGGGCTCCCGAACCATGGGAAGTTTTCTCTTCGTGGAGGATTCACAGTGAAAAAGAACCTTGTCTGTTCCTCGTGCTGTTCTTTTTGAATTTGCAGTTGCTTCAGAAATGGGATATTGTAATATCAATGATGGTAAGAGAAAGAATTTTCCAGGCATATTTCATGCTAATGAATTTGCCACAAAGGCCATTTATTGCCTGGTTAAAATTCCTCTAGGTTGCACAGAAAAGATACTTCTGATTGAAGTATATTTAAACTACCAGAAAGATGCAGTATGTTTTATGGTGATCTGTCAGGGAGGAAGGGGCAGATTTATTAAAAAAGGGTCTTACATTATTTTATTTTTTTTAAAAATTGTCAATACAATAATAAAAAAGCTTCAAAAATACAGGAAGACAGTAGTGTATCCCCCAGCATAGGTTTGGAGTCTCAGATTGGAGCATCTCATGGTGTAGAAGTAGAAAAATAAAGCAGAACATTTTGTTGAACACGATCTTTAAGAGTGGGAAAAGAATAGTATTGAAATGGGCAAAATAAAAGGGAAGAGGTGGCAGTTGTTCATCGTGCAAGGAAGATGAGAAAAAGGATCAGTGTTAAAAATGTGTATCTAAGTGGATAAAAAAGAGATTGTAATCATTTGTTTTGACATTTTAATGACTGGATTTGTAAAGAATTGAGAAAAATTAAGTGTGCATCAGAGTTTGTTAAAAATATATTATTATTTTGTTATAATTAATATATTGTTAACAAGTGAGACCTCTTCATATACCCCAGATTGGAGCTAAATTGTGATACTCGTGCCAGCAAAATCATTATAGCTCTGAACGTACAAAAACTTCAGAAAGGATGGAATGTCTTAAATATGTGTATTCTTGTCATCCTTGCTTCTTGTAATTGATTGTGGTATCACTGTCATTGATAGTGATCCTTTGGATTTTCAAACGAGCCCAGAACCTGATGTAGTGCTGAAGGCAGATTCATCCCAGCTGTGCATTACTGGTTTCAGGTATCTTCCTCTGAGGCGTTTGTGGTGATCCCAGCTGGATTAGATTCATTTGAAAAGGGCAGTTCGTGCAGTCTGTAATTAGCCAAATGAGACCTGTGCCCAGAGGTCAGGTGAAAGTAGCCTCTGTTTATGTGGGGATGCTTCCTAGGCTCCTGGAGATAATGAGTGCAATAGTACATCACTGAACTCAACACACTGAGTGTTGATCCAGTAAATAACTGAAATAGTACTTTTCTGTAAAAGGCAGTGTGCTAAAGAGATAATAGCAATGTGCCAATTAAAAGGGAAGCATCTATTCTATTGAGAGACTTTTCACAGCATGTAGATTAGGGACAACGATGATCAAGTACATAACAGTATATTATACTTCTCAACTAGTATGCTACTGGTCTGGGTTTGTATGAGAGATTCCACGCACCTTGAGGGAGCAGCTGCTTGTAACTGCTTTTCTTTAATGAGAATGGCCTAGTGATTTCTGCAGGTGGGGTTGGAGGCTGCTAAGCTCTGTTGCATATGAAAAACCTTGTGATTTTTAAGTTTTATGCTGTGTTCTTTGAGAAAAATAAGCTTTTCTTTTCCACCAGCAAGGATCTGATGTGCTTTGCTTGAGCTTCTAATCACTTAGAGCTGTAAGGAAGATACGTGTTGAAGGTGACACTAAAGCCAGGCTCTGTGTGTGTGTGTCCTCCCTCCAGCTCAGGTGCTGCAGTTGGCATTGGCCGTGGGGCTGAGAAGGCTTGTCCTGGGTGAACTTTGTCATTGGGATCCCATCTGGAGTGTTCTGGCACAGGGAGGGGATATGAAATGACTTGGGTGTTTCTTCATCATTTGTGATGATACTTCATCTGCAAAGTAAGAGTAGGGTTCTTCGTGCTGTGAATTGTGGGATAAATTATATCCATGCATACAGCTATTTATCCTGTCTGAATTTACAAGGGTGGTCTACTGATGCCATTAATACCTTAATGTGTAATAATGGCTGAGCAAATGAGTGATTAATATATTAGTGACAGCAGTTCATATGTTATTCAGGAGATGTGGGCAGTTTCATTTTAGGGAAACAAGACATGTAGGAGAACACAATGCAGACTGAGAAGAGGTCTAGAGAATATAGCTGTAGTATTTGTGTCCCTTTCCTCAGAATTTACAGTACATGAAGGGCTATGAAGATACCAGGAATTATATCTCTATATAGAGATATAATTTTGCATATGTATATACAAAATATATATCTGGCAACTGTTTTTATATAGGTATGTATATACAAAATGTCTATATATATGTAGACGTGTATCCAAGGACAAGTTCTTCTGCCCCCGTAAGCTGTCTTACAGAACAGTCTCAAATAATATTTTGCAGAAGCAAATGCCAAAAATTAATAAATTAAAGCTCATTTAGAATCTTCCAGAGATCATGTCTTTACTAGACAGGGACATTTCTGGAATGTTTCATGTCCACCATCAGGATGCTCGAGATTTTCTGTTGTAAGACTGTCAGGAGGTTGCTGAGAAGCAGCACAGAAAAGCCTTTCCCAGGGGCTCAGGGGCTGATTCCATTTGTGTTCTTGAGATGATGGGATCCACTTCTCAAATTTTGTAAATTTGTTCAGCTCCTGGAAGATGCCAAATGCCCAGATAATAAAACTCAAATGGGTGAATGATTTCTCTGAATTGAACGTTTCACTTTCAGTGCCTTCACCATTTTCCTCATGGAAATAAAGTAGGAATTTTTCTGAAGACTGCTTTTTGCATTGGATGTTACAGTCAGAGTTTGATGTCAAGGCAGGATGCTAATCAGAGTGAAATCAGCTGGGCTTGTAAGGGCTGTTAAAACCCACAGAATATCATTAAAATGTTTTACCGTGTATGTAAAACAGCTTAATTAAGCTAATATATTTATAATTTGTGTGTATTTGTAGACATTTATGCCACCAGCAAACAAGAAATCTTGAAAAACTTCATTTTCATGACTAGTAATTTTAACATATATGTAATGTCAACACGTGCTCTACTTGTGTAAGTCAGAACGTGTGGAGCTACTAAGCTTCAGTTCACTCCATTTTTATATTTATTTTGTTTGATTTTGACCTTTTTTATTAGTAAGTCTAAGGTTAGCTTGCTAGTAGGGCAAAACAAAAATTTCAATCAAATCAAATTGCCTTTGTAAATGTCTTCTGCTGAAATTGCATGTGAATGACATTTACATCTTTAAAAGTAACTTTGTCTCTTTTGTCATGCTAGAGCTTTTCACTTATTAAATAAAACAAAAAAAAAAGGGGGGCAAGAAAATCTCTAGCCTGAAGTGCACTTGAGAAGCTCATTTATAGGACTATTTAGTTCCTTGCTTTTGACTAAACCACTAAATTTCTGGTTGCTGCATTAAATATTATGTAAAATGTGCTCCTAACCAGGAGTGTTGGAGTTAATTTGGTGTTGATGAAAACAAGCTGCCTTTTTTAATGTTTTACTTTTGTGGGTGTGTTCACACATCCCATCTCCCAGAAATGCTTTAGCAGCTGGATGGGAGACTGCAGAGGGCTCATACAGGCAGATGAACCAGATAGATTTAAAACTCTATGAGCTCTCCTGGCTAATCTGTGAAAGAAGTTGCAATACTTAAGAAAAATCTAGTTAACTTTTTTATTAATGGAAGACACTTAATTGTGTGTTTTATTTAGCGTATGAGCTTCCACTGTAGGGCTTTATTCTGATAAATACCTAAAGGAAGAAGAGAAAACATAAACTGATTTTATGCAAAAAACTACTCTTTTAGGAAAACAGACCACAGATCTGGTTTCCCTGTGAATTAAGAAATTAATTAAATAATTGGCAGTTACACTGCCAGCGACTTCAGTCTGTTCTTCCTTTTCAGCCCAGTGTAATGAAGCTCAAATTACTTTGCTTTTCAAAACCTTTGAAAGCCTTAGAGACCCGTGAATATTTCCCTCTATTTTTTTTTTCCTGCTCTGTTCATTACTGTAGGAAACAAATACATAAGCAGAAATCAGCCAGCAAGTCTGGACTTTCTGAGAGCCCTGGGGGACTCAATGTGCTTTAAAAATGTATGAGACTTTGTCCACTGAGTCGTTATTAACTGCTAAAGGTCACGTGTTTTGACATTGTTTCTCAAAGTTTTGCCTTTAAACCCAGTGACCTCCTGAGTTTGGTATCCATGCACGTTTTCTTCTTGAATATGGTGGGAAAAGGTAGGAAACAGTCACAGTGTTTTATCAGGTCTGTTTGGATTTCCGTGGCAGGTATTAAATTAGCAATTGCACCAAACGTACAAGTGCAAAACTGGTGATAGGGTTTCATGTGACATCACTGATGGGTTTGCCCTTTTTTTCACTGTATCTGGGGGAGACTTGGGTGTGGGAAAAAGAGCTTCGTGAGAAAAATTTGCTTTTTTCTACTAATCAAATGCACGACTTCAAAGCTCGTGCTCTGCTCCTACAAATACAAGGTTAGATTCATAATAAAAGCAGGTCATCTCATTAACACTTGTCACAAAGTTTAGGTTAATCACACACCTCAGTAATTAGTTACTTGTGGCCAGAATGGTAACCTAAAATGGAGAGGGTTTGTATATATGTCCATTTTAGCTGCATTCAATATGTTTGAGGTTGAATCTTCTTCACCAGCACACCAGAGATCTCTGCACATAATTCATCGGTATACAGCACAATGAAGCAAAATTAACAACGTCTGTTATTTTCAAGCTAAAAGCAAATCCTCTCGATTTTAAAAGAATTAATTTTTATGGTTCTTTATTGCTGTTCTAGGTACAAACTTCACCCTGGCAGAACTGGGGATCTGTGAGCCCTCTCCCCATCGGAGCGGCTACTGCTCCGACATCGGGATCCTCCACCAGGGCTACTCCTTGAGCACGGGCTCCGATGGCGACTCGGACACGGAGGGGGGCATGTCCCCCGAGCACGCCATCCGCCTCTGGGGCAGGGGCATCAAATCCCGCCGCAGCTCCGGCCTCTCCAGCCGGGAGAACTCTGCGCTCACGCTCACCGACTCCGACAACGACAACAAGTCGGACGAGGAGAACGGTAGGCCTGCCCTTCTTCATGTTCTTAATGTGCCTACAGGGCAGTGTGCTCGTACTTAAATACACAGTCCCCTTTGAGAGGTGATGTTTGCACGTTCTCACTTTGCTTCAATTTGCCTTTGAACATGTTAGTTTTGTACCATCGGTATCAGGAAACTTACAGATGATACATATATCATGCTTGATCTTACAATTCACTCTTCACACCGTAATCTTTCACAGAAGTTTGTGCTCCGAGTATATTGGATTAAACTTAATGATCAAAAGCAGAAAGAAATTTCTTAAGAGAAATAGTTTCTCGTATGTGATTTTTCTACACAGCTTGAAGTAATATTAATAATCCACAATATGCTGGTAGCTGTGACAGTGATGCTAATTCGTCAAATCAGATTTAATTTTATGTATTTTTTCATGGGTTTGAAGTAGTAAGAAAATCACTTTGGTATTGGCTTTTGGGGGGCTTTTAGAAAGAAAACCTATAGATCAAGTTGGGGCAAAACACTTTTGTTGTGCTCATTTTGGGCTCCTCCCTGTACTCACTGACAGTTGTCTCCGTGTGCCAGGCACTAGAAACACAAGAACTGCTTCTCAAAGCAAACAAGGAAAAACCAAATTACAGTTTATACGTTGATAGGAAGAAGTTCAGAGAAGTGTAATTGATTTTGTTTGTAACAGCAGCCTTTTTATTATTATTATTTAAATTGAATCTTCAAGTAATAGCTCCTCTCCATAGGCATAGCAGGATACATTTCTTCATCAAAACCAAAGAGGGAACGTGCATTTCCTAATAATAGTTTGTACAAGGAAGCCCATGTTTTAAAAGGAATCAGTGACTGGTTAATTGATTTTTCCCTGTTTCTTTTTAATAATAACAGTCACAGAAAATACGGCAACTTCTATTGATTCTAGTACACTTTTGATAAGGCTACTGAGCGTAATTTCAAATAGAAAGCCTGACTGATAAAATTCTGGCGTTATGGAATGATTGGGATTCAGTTCTGTAGCAGGAAGATGGTTGTGTCTCCATTTTAGTGGCACCAGTGTGCCACACCTTCTGTCTGAGAATATAGAAATACATATTGTCACAGACATTGATAAGAGTCTCTTTGCTTGGTTTTCAATTTCCTCTTTATAATAAATGAATTAAGTGTTTAGATATATAGTGCACTGATTCCACTTTGCATAGGTAGTGTTAATAGGAGAAAAAAAAATAGAATCAAGCAGCAAGCAAGAAACAGGCCAGTGTGTGGAATTCGTTTGCACTTGACATGGTTTCTGTATGTTTGGTGGTTTGAAAAAAACATCAGGCAAGTCTGAAGCAACTGTTGTATACACAGAGGTGTTAACTTGAGTAAACTTTTTAGCCTTACTCTCTCACGTATCCTGGTTAGCTCAAAAATCAATGCTTTTTCACCTCACTGATTTTATGAAGTTTTGGGATGCATTATCATATAGATTGACAGTTGCCCCACTGGTTCAGCACCACAGTGTGGACACTTCCAAAACCATCATTAATTTCTCACGCTTGTGCCCAGCACTGGTTTCCTACATAATAAACACTGTGTCCTTCAGCAGCAGATCAATACCCTGCTAGGTGTTTGTCTGGAGAGGAAGGAACAAGAATCTATATTTCAGGAGAAATTTGCACTCTGATATGGTTTCAGATTCGCAGGATACCAGCATAAAACAAGACATTGCTTAGAATGAGACTTTACCAATTTATCCCCAGTAATGTTAGAAGGAACTTATGATGCATAGACCTCTGAATTTATTTAAAGTACTTTTTCCCCTCTTACAGTTCAGCTGTTGTGTTATGAAACAGTAGTTCAACTCCAAAAGATTATTTTTTTTTAATATTGAGATGCTCTCACAATTTCTACCATTGCATTTAAAACACCCAACAAAGCAACCAACATTTTTTTTTTTGTGTTATTAAATCTATCTTGTCATTTTTAGCATACCCCCAAGTTGCACAGAGGAGGTTTGATTTCGGAAAATTGCTCTGAGAATATGATTTTGTTCCCATTCAAATCCATTCACAAAGCTTGTGACTATTTTCTGTGCTTGTAGATTTAGTATGATTTGATTTTATCATAAACTAGAATGCTGTGAACCTTGAAATATTAGCAGGTGTGAAATGCTTATAGATAAATTGAAATAATGGAAATCCATTAAATTCCTTGTTTTACTTGGTATACTGGAATTCTTCCTAACGAAACACTTTAATTGACATTTGAAAAACAAGACTTTTATTTTCAGAAGTCTGATTAGGCTCTAAATTCTTCTCATATCTCCCAGCTTTATACTGCTGTTGTCATCTGGTCACCTCTTTTTTAGGCAAGTCAGTGTGAATATGTAACACAAATCTGTCACCAAATTGTTAGTGAACATGGTTTAATGAGCTTATTTAAGTAAATTAATGTCTTTGTCATGCATCCAATATAAAGGTCAGTTAGAAACACAGGCCACCTCTCATATCACGTGCCAGCTTTGCCCTGTGGGAACCCACAGCTATGGAGTCCAGGGGATATACCACAGTTCCTGAATGCTTTTTTTTATTCTTTGATTAAATCCTATAACTGTTTAGTCCAAAACATCCAGGAAAACTTTTCCAAAGTAGCTTTTTCATCAGTTGTCATGTTCTTTCACTAAGCCTACAGTATTTCTGTTTCCAGAGTAAAGCCCAAGTTCTGGTTATGTTCAGGTGGTGACCTTGAAGCAAGTGCTTTTCCAGGGCTTTTATTTTCCCTGTGTTTTTTAAAAAAGAGAGAACAGCTGTTCTTTTTATTTTTTTTCTCGAGTTGAAAATGATGTTCTTCTCAAAAATATAAAGCCTGGTAAGTTAAGGCAACTTTCAATTTAAAAATCCGTGAAAACAGAATAATGATAATTAAGGGAGCATTTATATACAGAATCCTTTTGCAGCAGATCTGCAGTCTTCTCTTTTCCTGCCTTCACCATTATTGAATGACCAGTTCCAGGCTATTAGAGAGGTGATTCAATTCAACTGACATTAGGCAGATGGGAGGGAAAAGCTGAATAGTCCAATAATAGAGAAGAGAAAAGATAATCTTGGGTAGTGAAAAGGAGAATGGAAGAGTAACAGGGGAACTCAGAGTGGGGCTTGGTGATATTTCAGAGTGCTGAAATGAGCTAGTAGGCTCGAAGGGAATCCAGGAGGAGGGCTTATGATAATTCTCCTGTTGTCAAAGAGAAAGCATCTGCAGTGGTGTTGGTGACTTTTTTTTTTAGGTGTTCACCTTGACACTTTATGTGTTAGTACCATTGTTATATATAATGGATAGACAACATGACAGGTGGAATGTGACGGAACATAAAATTTCTGCAATGATATTATAATATCAAACACTTGAGATGTTTCTGTTTTACCTTTGTGTGTCAGAAAAGGAAAAAAAAGTATGTCTTGGGGGAGGAGGAGAATTTCCAGGACTGAAACCATGTTATTAAAATAATGTCAGGCCAAAACAGATGATCAAGGAATACTTTTATCTTAGTAGTAGTGATTGTGAACTGAGCAGCAAGACAAGAATGAATGGGGAGGAATAAAGCAATCCCAAGCTTCAGCAGCGCAAGGGAGAGTTCAAGGTCGTGGAATTACTGTGGAAATCTGGGCACATTTTGAAGAGATCCACAACAAAACACCGTGGGTTTGGCAGCTCTTTGTAGATAATGCCTGTGAGAAGCAACCAATCGTGCCTGTACAGAGCCATCCCTGTGCTGATACCTTGGGAGGGGGGAGTGCTGCATTATTGGAATGGTGAACCTGGAGAATCCTGCCACTGAATCCAGCAGTGCACTCTCCCTGCCCTCACTTCTTTCCTTTATGCAGAGGCTTTTCCATGCTCCACTGGGGCCAGCCTGACTCCAGCATTGGGGGATACGGTTCAAGTCATGTGGAAAGGTGCTGTAGGAAGCTGCACAGGTATTTTCATGTGCAATATCCATCAGTATTTGCTATTCTAGACAGAGAGGGGTTTGCACGTTGCTTTTGGTGGTGGTTTTTATTGCAGTAATGAGAAGTCTGAATAACAGGCAATACCTTGTGTGCATATTGGTTATTATTGAATGAAAGTATATTGGAAAGAGGATAAGGTAAAAGATGAAAAACTATGTTTATGTGTGGTACTTCTGATTGAATCTTATGAAAAATTAGGGAAATTAATGTTTTTCTCTTTTTTCCTGCTATGAAGTTTTCAGTGGTCATTTCATACAGTAATTTCTCAAATGAATATGTAAATCTTAAAAAAAAAACAAAAAACAAAAAAAAAAACCGCTTCATAATTTACTGAGCTCACATTTTATTGAACAGTGTAATCTGGGCTTTTCTTGGCACGTTGAAGACTTACAATAGGGGAAAAAAAAGGAAAGATGTTACTGCATCAGAGGAGTTTACAAAAAGGCACCAGACAGATTGACAGCCGAGGAGTTTATTTTCTTATTTTCACTGTTGTAATTTTGACATGTTGTTCTCGGTATTTTGTTACTTTAATTTTTAATGTTTTTTTTCAGCTTTCTATTTTCACACTTCATAATTTGCAGGAATCATTATAGTGAAACTGTGATTCTACTCTTGAGAATATTTTGGGTTTGTCGTGTGCACGCAAATGTCTCTGAGCGGTGAGACCAGTTTGAAAGCAGAAGGTTTTGGTGTTCCTTTTCCCAGAATTCTGTTTGGGTTAAAAAAGTGGGAGAGGAAACTTGCTTCCTAAAGTTTCCCACTAAGAAATACTCACTTTCACCAGTAGGAATGACTTTCCTTGTTAAAATGGGATGTTTAGCCAGTGATGCAGTTGGAGCAGATCTGTGGAGTCTTCAAGTGGGGTGAAAAATAGAATATGGCTTTATAATCTGGTGATGGAATATCGCTGTTTTGTGCACAGGAAGCATCAGGGGAGCTGTGGGGTCACTGTATGTCACCGTGGAGAGCTGATTGCAGCTGGTGGTGCTGTCTGGGAACATTGTGCCTGTTCCTCTCCCAGAGCACTCAGGTAGTTTGGAAATGACAGGAGGGACAGCTAGGAAAGAGAAGAGGGGAAGAGCTGCCACGATCTGCTCGCAGCTGAGAAAGTGGCCAGATGGTCCTGAGGAAGTGATGAGACTGAAATGAAATGTCATATACTGGGAAAATGGCACCGTGTACGTCACACGTCAGCGAGGCTCCTCAAGGAGGAGAGCTGGGGAGGGTTGTTCCTGCACGGGCAGCTTCGTCTCTGCTCCAGGAAGGCTCGGAAAGTACTTTGTAAATGACAAATTTAGAAAGTCATTAAGCACAGTATCAAAGCTCAGTTGCTTAAGTGGATCCAATTTTGATGTGCTCTCAAAACCTGAGGGCACTTCTGATAGGAAGTGGTTTCCTAATGAGGGAATTGACTAGCAGGGATGACTTTTAAAGACTTAACTACACATCAACTCAATTTTGTCCAGGTAAATGGCTTATACATTCAGTGTAGAGGGAGGCTAGATGATGGGGTTAAGGACAAAAAATAGATATGTAGTACTGGTAAACTTTAAAGCCTTGTGGAAGACAGGAATAGGAAATGACAGTATTTAAGAGCTTAAAAATTTGCTACAATTTTACTAAAATCCAGCAACACTGCAGTGTAGGCAGGATGGTGCACTGAAGTAGTGCTATACACACTGGTACGATGAAAGAGCTCAAAAAATACCGTCTGGAACGTTGTGTTTGATGATATTCGAGAGACTAAGGATGGAAATGTGACAAGAGTGGCAGTTCTGCTTAGGTGGCCTGAAAGGGTAAAAATAAAAGCCATCTTGCCATTCAGTTGCTTGTAGCTGGCACTCAGCACTCTGGCAGCCTTTAGATCTTCAGTGTTGACCTGGGGGATGCTGTACATCAGGATCCTGGGTTTCATCCTCCCAGAGGTACTTTTATTTCTAACCCTCATGAATACTGAAGAAGGGGATGGAATAATAAAAACAAACAAAACACATGAAAAAAAAAAAACCCAACCAAACCAGCCTCTTATGAAGGGTGAGGACAAGTCTTACACCATGAGTGTCCATAGTGTTCTTGCCCCTTCATTTCAGTGTCTGTCCAGTCTTGCCTTGCCCCTGAGGTGTCAGTGATTTCAGAAGCACAGCCCATGCTCTGGCAGAGGATCAAAGGGCTTGTTGTCCATGTCCCATACGAGGGCCTGGCTGAAGCTGTGTCCTGTTTTGCAGCCTCTCTCTTCATGATGGTTTTTGGGGTTTTTTTTGATTATTTGAATGCCCCCTACATAATTGCGTGAACCAAGGCAAGCAGGAAGTGAGACCTAGAAAATTAAGTCCAGTATTTAGCCAGGAAGCTGAGAAAAACAGAAATATGGGCTGGTGAATTAAGGTTATCAGGAAAATAATGTAGCAGCTGGGTTCATAAACTGCTGAGGCTAGCTGGGATCTTCCTTTTTCCTGAATTCACAGGGAAAGAGCTTTTGCTGCAGCTGTAGCTGCATCATTGTGTGAAGGTCA
Source organism: Dendrocincla fuliginosa (assembly GCA_035047845.1). NCBI lineage: Eukaryota > Metazoa > Chordata > Aves > Passeriformes > Dendrocolaptidae > Dendrocincla > Dendrocincla fuliginosa. The sequence goes on along the minus strand of JAWWMO010000030.1, from coordinate 4,975,277 downwards.
CAAACTTGGAGAGCTTTTTAAAAAAAACCTCTCAAAATAACCACAAGATTTTTCAATTAATATTTTAATGATGAGCCTTTCCATCTAGTAGAGGGAAACGATGAAACTCTGTTTAACAAGAACTCTATTAGAGCACATTATTCAGTTTGTCAATTATTAGTTTTAGAAAAGCAAACTTAGATGATATAGGTCACCCAGGTAAGGAAATGGCAGCGCCTTTCTTCAAAGCATAACTGAGTTAGAATAATGCCTTTTTATTCTTTTCTATAACAGAGATGTGTATCAGATCAAGTCAATCCAGCTAGGTACTAAATGCATTGTGAGTGGCTGATGAGCGATAAAAACCTCCCCAGGAAGGTTTGTCTCTACGTGGCGTTTCACAACATTTATTATGATGAAACAAAAACCGGTGTATTTCACGTTTTCCTCATAATCTGAAGCACAGATCACAGAAAACCATACACTGAATTTATGTTGTCTTGCCTTCCAAAATGCTGTGAAATTCTACCCAAAACTTTCTCTAAATTTGTCAAGCCAAAGACTGGCGCCCTTCCTCATGTATCATACCCCACTATTAATAATCTCACTAATTACAGAGATACTTCAGTGCATACTTAAGTGATTAGTGCATAGTTAGGTCAAGGCACATACTGTTTTTTCTAGTCAGCCCTTCATTTATGCAGCTCAGCCTCAGCCTGGGCAAACAGCTCTGGTAGTGCAGTGACTGGCTGTTGTCACACACAGAGGGCTGTTGAGGTATCAGTGCTGTTCCTAAATGTTTCATGGGGTGTGCTCTGTGTTTACACTCTGCTCTTTTCAAAGCATCAGTCAGTTTCTCAAAGACCATGTATTTGGACTGATTGTTAGCCTGGTGTTGGAGTGTAACATTCTACTCAGGTAGGGCAGAGTTCATCTTCAGCTGAAAAATGGATAGGAATGATCCCTTACCTCTCCTAGTGCCAGAGGGTTTAATATGTATGTCCTAGAATAAATGAACTTGTTGGAAGGTAAATTATCCCACAACCAATGAGTTTCAAGAGGGACTAGTATTATTTTACTGGCTTCTGTCAAAAAACTTTTTTCACTTCTTTCCTAAGTAGTAAAATATAAAGATGTTTCCTAAGTTATGTTCCTTAGATCAGAGCAGAGAAAATCTAATTCATAAGCCTGATTTTTATGTTTTTACCCATCGAGTTTTAATGTGACTTGACTTTTCGCAGAAGCTCCTGGCAGAATTGGATGGCTTCTGTGAGACACTATAGGAGCAACCTGGACATCAACTGTTTTCTTTGCTTTTTATGTCATTATATTTCACACAGGTTAAAACCAACTTTCTGCTTAAGCTTTTATGCATTCTGTGGCAGTCTCCTTCCTTGGCATTGAGAAGGGAAGTACTTGTATGTATTTGTTCAGTCTTTCTGTGGCATTAGAAATCGCTGACTCTCTGCCATTCTTCCTGGAAGAAGCTATGGGGATGATTGGCAATGCTTCAGGAAGGCTGAAGCTCTGCCTCTTGAATCAAGTGAGAGATTTTTTTAGGAGCAGCTGTTTGTCCACTTTGAAAACACTTTCCTGTTCAGTCTTGGCTCAGAGACCTCTCATCAATGTTCTTCAACATCTCAAAAGCTGTTGGTAGCACTACAGAGACCATGCTGAAATCTTAACCATATGTGAATGTGAAATGCTGTCTACAATAAAAGTAGATGACCCTTTTTTCAACTCGTAGTTTGTCTGTCTGATGGTTAAAGAACATCAGATTAGACTAAACCTATGAAAGAAAGATATGATACTGGGGAGATGGAAGTATTTTGGAAAACTTGTCTTTTCCTTAAAGTTACTACTGTTGAAGGCTGGTTGTCATTGTTCTTAGAGCTAACATCCTACATTTTGCAGCCTGCAGTAGGAATCCTTCCCATGTAACAGACTTACATGAAGAAGTAGCTTTAAATGTTTTTCCAGGCTGAGTAGTTGACCTCATTATGTGTTACTGTTTGTTCACCAGAGGGTGCCATTGCTGTGATCTTCCACATTCTTGTACTAAAGCCACTGACTTTTGGAAGAGTTGTTGCTTCTTCATGGTACCTTTTCCTTTTGTTGTGTAAAACAACAGCAAGACAAGTGGCCTTATGGAAAATAACTTTCACAATTGGCAGCAGACTTAAGTGTAGAGGAAAATAAGTCCTATTAGGGGCTGTTTCCTAGTCATCTGCTAGGGTTTCTCATATGAATACTTTTAATTAACACCACTTACACTGTAGTTGTATGAAACCACATTTCTTACAGTGACAATCTCCACCGGTTCCTGGATAGTTGGTGGTGTGCAGCACAACACCACCAGGGGTGGGGAAGAGGCAGTTTTATTTGTGCAGTGGCAGAAGGACGTGTTGCTACTACAAAACAAGTGACTGGCACGGTCTGTGCTGGCTCCTTGAGGCCCTTGCCCTGACAGTAACCATGTGGGAGCGCCTTAGGTGTGTGCCCAGGAGTCTGTGGTTGCACAGTGGTTGTCTTTCTGTGGTCACGTGGTGGGGTCTGAGAGATTTACTCAAACTGGACTTTAGAAATGGAGTTGATTCCTGAAATGTATCATTCCCAGAGTATATCAGACTGTATTTTTATATAAACTCCCACTTTCCATACTCTGGTGTTTTCTCTGTTCTCCTAAATATGCAATGCAGGTAAATGAAATAGAGAACTTCTCAAGCTTATTTTCCTATGGGCTAAGATGGAAGAAGTCACTTTGGCAGTATTTTTTTTTTACTTTTTATCTTATTAAGAACCATACTGGTATTATTGAAGGCCTTCAAGTAACATCTGTCTGGGTCAGATCTTGCAGCTATTCAGTGGAAAGGATGACTTGTGGGTTTTGAAGCTGTTATAAATATCTCAGAACTTGCTGACTGCTCAAGTCATCCAGGCTTTTCAATGGTGTGTTACTTACACGGAAAAAATCATCACTGAGTTGGTGAAATTGTATTTGCCTGTAAGTTCAAGGTGCCTGTGGAACCCAAAATTTCCTTGGCATGTTTGCCCTCTTGAAACTGAGATACCATGTTGTAAGAAGGCATAATATCATTGCATTGCAGCAACATGCCTGTAGGCAAGGCACAATATGTGAGCATCATTTGTTTGCTTAGAGCCATGACTGTCAGTCAGAAATATTGAAAGGTAGCAGTTGGATTTTTTCACACAAATGGTTAAGGGACTTTTCTCAACATGAAATTAGCGTTCAAGAGTGAAAATAGAGCTTCTGTTTCCTCAGATGCTGAGCTGTAAAAATGAGTAATCTTGATTCCTGGGGGATTTTTTTTTTTTTTTAACTTGAGTGGTACTAGATAAATGGGTTTATCAGTTTTCCACACAACACTTATATTTAGTAAACTTGAAATGAGATGGATTACAGCGAAGTTACTCCTCTTTCCAGTTTTCTTTAAGAGGAGAATTATTTTAAGGAGTTGTATGCTATTTTTGTATCTCCCACATAATGCTATAGCCTTAAGCTATATTACACAGTGTGAATAAGGACAAAACAAGGGAATGGCTATAATTGCTTAACAGACTGATTCTTTTTTTCTTTTCCATTTAAGCTTCTTTTTGCTCAGTAAAACAAGACATCACTAACACTTGGGCTAAAAAGTTGTCCGGGGAGGCTGCTGGTTTGGGGCAGCCCATGAAACACCCCATGGGTGCAAGGAAGTTGTAAACTGCCATCCCAAACATTTTGTTAATCATATGTGTATGCTGGTTTTCCAAAGCATGCTATAGCAATACAGAGAATAACTTTTGATTGTTTTCATCTGCTGGTTTTCACTTTAATACCTCTTTTACTGCAGCAAACCTTCCAGGCTCTTGGCCTTGGAGGATAAATGTGGGGGAGAGTGTCACAAATTCACTAGGGATTAAATGCTTGTGTTAGAGGTGTGTGAAGGGGATACAAAAAATTGGGCTTGGATTTTCTTTCTCATTTTGATGCAAAGCGAATAACATATGTAAATCAGTTATTTTTCTTTGTTTGCAGCACTCTCTACCTTTTCAGTATTAAATAGTGAAATAATAAACCTTCCATGCCCAGTCCTGTCAATATATCCCTGGGCAGCTGCTCGAAGACTCCTTGAGTCTCAATCATCTAAATTCATTTGCCAGTTCTAATTTTCTGGATAATTTACTGCCTACTTCAAGACCACTTCTGTTGTGATATTTAGCCAGATTTAATTCTTTCAGATACTTTATTTCTTAACCTATAATTTGACTTCCCTAAGAGTATCTGAAGAGGGGTATCCATATTCAGTTTAGTCCTAAATTTCAGGATTGGATCACGCTCCAAGCCTGTCCTCTGTTTCCATCAGGACTCACTGTCCTGTCCTTGTGGACTCTCTTATTTGTGGAGTGAGTGTCCTTACACAGAAGTAGGGACGCTCTGGTCATAATTCTGTATGAGACAGGATGCCATCTAATCTTTTCAAATTAATGTTTCTATTAATTTAACATTTCTGTTAATTTAGAGCTGAATTTCTCCTATGTTTTCAGGGGGGGTTGTGTGGTTTGAATTAAGTAATTACATTTTACTTCCCCAGATAGCGGGACAGATGAAGGCAGTCTGGCGTGATTACAATTATGAATTATTTTTTTTATTAAAAAAAAAAAAAAGATAAATAAGAGACCCATGATAAATGTTAGGAGACTGACCTATAACCACAGTGGGCAGACAATAATCAGTGTTTTGCCCAAGATGCTGAGAAGACAGTTCAGGAGCAGCCAGTCCTGCACCCTTCGGCTGGAAGGCTGGAGCTGAGAGGGAGGATTTGGACACAGTTCTGGGGCTGCACAGGCAGCATTGCTGAGATCAATAATTCTACGTGATGAAGGGTAAACAAGGTAGAGCAGGCAGCTGTATGCTTTACCTGGCTTTGGTCAGTCCTCTGATATTTTACACTAAAGAGTTTCTTGGTTTTTTTCTTTTGCTATTTCTTCTTTTTTTTACTGCTATTTCACCCCCCATCATTTTCAATCTTGGTAAAAATATTACGGCATTTGCTGGTCTTTGTCTGGAACATGATTTATTCCACGTTCCTACATTTTTTCCTAATATAACATAGTGCCTTGAGCTTAACACTTTAATGTGGTTCCAGATAATCTCCTAGTTTTGTTTGACACGTGACGGCTTAAAACCACTCTTTATAAAGGAGAATATTACAGTATTAATGTGCAAAGTGAGGGTTATTCTCTTTTCCTACGTATGATGAATTCTTTGCATGGCTTAAAACAAATGGAGGAGCAGATCGTCTTACAGAAATAATGATCATCTTAGAGAAACGCTCTGAAGAAATGGGTATTTTTCTTTTCTTGACTTTTGTCCCTCCTTATTCGAGTCTAGTTCATGAAGTAATGGCATGTTAAAAATGCTGTGGATCGCTTCTGTGGTGATAAATTTTGACACACTTTCAAATACCGGTTTCATGTGTTTCCTTTTTGTTAGTCTTCTTGTGCCATAGGTACTGCAATGTGCTCTCATTTTTTCCTAGCTTGAAAGAAATGGGGCTTTTTTAACAAACAAAAACTTTCCAAATCATTTAAAATGTGATTTGATGTGTTTCTTGAGCTTTGCTGTTCTGTCTCAGAGGAGTAGAACATATGTGGCAACTTCTCCAGAAAGATCCTCTCAAAAGAATGTATTAAAGATGAAATATAAGGATTTTTAGATCAAAAGGATGATGATTTTTTAAAATCTTTACCATGTGATAAATTAATCAGAAGGTATTATAAAGATGTACAAACTTGCACAAGGAGAGAGAAGAGAGGAAAAAGCAGTGACTTTGAAATTAATGTCGACACAGACCTAAAGAAATTGCTTATAAGCCAAGAGATGTGCACTTGTTAGAAATATGGACTGTCAGGTGAGCATGATGAGAACAATTATTGATATGATCACCAAGACCCTGTTTTGTCAAATATTTCATTGTGTTTACAGAGGTACCAGGATGCCCTGAGATAAAATAATCAGAAGCCCAGCATTAGCCTCAGGTGTGTGGGCTGTGGCTCCAGCAGGGCACTACAGTTACACCTTCTCGTAATTCCTCTAAAGAATAAAGAACCATAGTAATTCTTAAAGCTGAAAGCAATCAGCTAACATATATCAGTATGGACTGAAGGTGTGTATTTCTGACAGGAACTCTATAACTAGGAAAAAAAAAAATTATTATTTAATAAAAGCCCAACAGACTTCCAGAACAATGAGCCATATGTATCCAAAAGCAGCTGCTGGACCAAAACACCTCACACTGGGATAATTTCTGTTTCAAATTCCGTATGTGAGCACATGGATGACTCATTCATGCTTAAAATGCAATTGTGAATGCATTTGGTTAGTTAGTAATTTTTGCATTACAATAAAAATACAGGGAAAAAACAAAGGAGCTGCAAGAAGAGGTAGCAGCAGAAAAAGAGAGTGTGTATTGGAACATCCAACATGAGGTTCACAGGTAAGCCACACCTGCCTGTCCCCCCAAAACAGAGATACCCTGTAATTCAATTTATAGTCTTCATTGCAGTTTATCTCATTTTTCAAGATCTGTCTGACTTATTCATGGAAGGCAGGTTGAATTCCACAGCATTGTGAGCTGTTATGATGTTTGTGTAAGCACTACAGGTTGTAATCCAATTTGGTGGATATTAACATTCAAAGGAATTCTGCAAGATTTAGAAACTAAAAGCTTTGTTCTGCAAGTCCATTTAAGCTTTAATTAAATAATACTAATGGTACTTCTAGGAGGATTCTGAGACTTACTCAGAGAGTAATTTCATTATTATGATTTATAAATAATAACAAAGAATTCTGGTTTGCATGCATATAAATTGTGAATTTATGGCAAAGCTACAAAAATAGGATGACAGTAGGTACAGAACAGAGAATAAACCTGCACAGCTCTTGCAGTGCGGAGAGTACCAAAGTGTAGTCCATGCTTTGTTTATTTGTGCACAAAAAGGCATTCACCAGCCTGGGAAATGGTTGCAAACCCGATGTGATTTGTTCTGTATATTGATGGGCTCAAAGTACTTAAAATCTTGTAAAGAGTTTTGGAGAACTGAGAAACTTACATGACAGAGGCATTGTTTTTTGTTATGTTATTGAAACATAAAGTTCCAGTAAGTCAATTTTGATAATTTTGTCCAAGAGCTTCTATGAAAGATTCATCTTGTTAGGTAAATGTGTCTGGGCTGCTGTTACTGGGGAGCTAATACCAAGCCCTTGCCAAGCAGTCCTTTTTAAACAATGGCAAAGACTTCATGTATGTTGAATTTAGAAGGAAAACTGCCTCGTGGTGATTTTGTTACCTCAGGATTATTGTGTCACACAGCTGTGCCCTGGTAGGGACCATAAAGGCAGCTCCTGAGCTGCCCTCCCAGCCTGTGCTTGATCAGACCTAAAGCAGAGTCTTTGAGCCTCTGAGTGTTCCTGCTGGGAGTGCGGAGCTGGAGCCAGAGTGAGGAATTGGACCTTCCCTGTTTGTCCTCACGCTTCCTCAGTGTTTTTCTGCTGCTTGTCCTCCTCCCCAGAAAGGACTTTGTTTCCTTCCAGCATATCATTTCTTTTCGACCATGTTCCTCTGGGCGTCCTCGCTGCCTGTTCTACAGCTCTTGTTCTGATCTGGCAGCTTTTGCTTCTCACACGTTTTCCTGTCTCCCCTTTGTCCAGCTGTATCACAACTCTCCTTTTGCCCCCGTGGGGCTATATTATATATGTATTTAATTGAACTCTGTTACAAGATGCTTTTGTCATGTTGCTGGTTGTGCTCCTTGCAAAGTTAAAATGTTAGAAAGTGTCCCTGTGGCATTGGTGAGTTGTCCAGGTGTTATCCAGACTCCTGGCTGGCTGGAAGGCAGGCAGCCTGCCTTGGGACTGCAGCAACCTCTGCTTTGGCTGTGCTGCCCCAGGACAAAAGAAAATAAAAAATAATGGGCTTAAATGCAACTTTTAAACTGATTTATTTTACATCATTACAATCCTCGTGGTGTCCAGAAAAGGGAGCTGTCACAGCTGCTGTGGTGCTGCATGATGCTGACCGGGGGCACGGGGGGCAGTGCCACGTGGAGCTTTCCCAGTTTGAGGGGTGTGGATCAGGAGTCGGGCTCTTGTTCAAAGGTGCTTTGATTAATACTGTGATTTATACAGCTGAGGAGTGTTGCAGCAATAAATCAGTTCCATAATATGCATGGGACTTGGCTGATGAAACCTGCTTTTTCTTTATTTGGGGGGTTTATTTTGTTTTTGTTTTTTTTTTTTTATGTGTGGATTTCTGCCATGCCTTTCACTGTAAACAGGGGTTGTTTTTGTTCAGCCGTAAAGTGCTGAACATAACACACCCCGGAGCCCCAGCTGGGGCTTCGTGTGATTTCAGTGGGCAGTGAGGAGCAGCCCCCAGTGGCTGTGCTACTCCTGGTCCCTGTCACTGATTAGAGACCATGAGTCCATTGATCGCTGCTCTCCCACCTCTCACTGCATTTGAAGGAGATACTGGTGACTGAAGGAGATGCATAATCTATACATTTATCAGTGGGAATGAAAGACCCATTTAGGCTCACACACAGGTGAGTTACTGCTTGTGTCAGCTTGAAGGCTACCAGCGAGAAAGATTTCCCTAGAAAATAACTAGATGGGAAAAATGAGTTGGGCTTCTGAGGTTTTGAGGTATAAAATATGCAAATTCCAAGAATTTGGCGTATTGACAGGCTTACACTTTTTCCCTTGATATACAGAATTTGTGTGACCTGCTCAGTCCGCTGTCATATTTATGATAGATTTTAATAATGAAATCTGTGAGTGGCTTCCATTTTTACTTTTTTTTTTTTTTTTTTTTTTTTTTTTTTTTTTTTTTTTTTTAATGAGAGCATTTTCTAACAGGAATTCTTTAGTCCAGTTTGGAGTGTTCTGTTATGCTTTAGACATCTGTCTCCTTAAAACTTGAGTGAAAATACAAGATGCCTATTTGAATAACACGGTGTCACTAACAGTGCTGGAAAGTGATGCAAGAGGTGATGGTGCTTCCTTATGCTTCTCTCATCACATATCATGTTGGACATTTGTGCACGTCCGTGGGTAGTTCTTTGAAAAAGAATAATAAACAGGTCCAAGACGTGATGTCAGCTGTAGTTAATCAGTGTACTAGAAACACATTACCCTAAATCTTGGTTAGGAAGACGGTAATCAAAGTCTTGAGTTGCTTTTCGCTTGGGGAGACAGATGGCATATCTGCTTAACGGCAAATATCCAAAAGAAATTTTTTTAAAATCCTATCTTTCAAAACATGGCAATCAGAATCATCCTGGAAAGGAACTATTAAATTTAATAAGCCATATGTTCAGTGAATTTACTTATTTTGTTCAGAGACGTAGACATAAAATTCACCTCTGTGTCCTTTTGTGTAAATTAACTGCTTTATTCTCTGCTACACAATTAAGGTATTTAACAAAGTTCCAAATGTGCAACATATTATTAGCCAAATACAATGACTAGTTTTCATGTTGCTGAAATAAATGCATTTAGGTGAACAGTCTGCAGTTTACTAGAGTTCCCTCTGTGGAGTTCAGCGTGTTTGAAGATCAGATTGACTGGCAGCTTCCTTGGTATACATAAAACAGATCTAAAATTATTTCAAATAGAAATTCTCTGAGGATTCTATCATCTTTGCCGTTCTGTTGTACTGAAGATGCAGATGTGCCAGACTGTTCTGTGGGATTATAAATGCATTAGTGAAACCCTAATATGCTCTCTAACAAATATATGCAGTGCAAGAGGTTTTCTTAGCCATCTTGCACCCACTCATTTTATTTATTTCATGTAATTGGCATGTTGTTCTGCTTTTACAGCTTGTTAAAATGAGATGTGAAAATGGCTGTAGCTAATGGCTGCTGGAAATCTTTTCCCATGGTAGGCAGGAAGAAAAAAATGCATTGCAGATTTTAAAGCACAGTGAGAGGCAGAGATTAAAAGGATGGATATAATGCATTGCTATGTATAGTAGAAGCAAGTTTTAGTGGCCTTGGATGGATAAATGAACATGGTAGGCAAATGCCAAGTGCTGAAGTGGCCTCCTGTGGCAGGTGAAGGGTGCCAGCCTAAGGCAGGGCTGCTGAGCCCTGTGGTGCTAACACTGAGACACGGGTGGGGTGGGAAGAGTCTGCTGGTAGCACAGGAGTTTCTCCTTCCCTTCTTCAGAGAAAATGACAACAGAATACATGGAACAAGGTGTTGTATCTTCCTGCTCTCCCTTTCCAGCAAACAGAGGTGTTCCTTGGTTGCATTTTCCCCATCTCCTTCTTGGGAGCAAAGTCTGTGTCACTTGATGATTCCTTAAAAGCTGACTCTTGCTGTTGGCCCCTGGGCAGGGGTGACCCCGAGTGGGAGTGTGGAAGAGTGATCTCTCTTGCCTCTTCCATGAAGTTCTCGCTCCATGAAAGTTACTCTGTTCATCTGTTCTAGTCCTGCCCTTTCCTAGAGAGTTTGGTTTCTTGGTTTGCCACGGGTTAGGTCCTTCAGAAAAGTCTGTACTTTGGAAAGGGTTTTTGTTTGGTTGTTTGTTTTTTCTGTTGCTGCTGTTTCTTTTAGAGCTTTCCTTCCACCCCTGCTGGTATCAGGACATTCTAAACACATTGCACAGACTTTCTTTTAGGAATCTGTTGCCTTTATATCTCCCCTTGAGTTGTTAAAATGTGGGCTATTGGTGTGCTGGTGCAACCTGCCCAGAAACCTTTCTGCTGAGGGAGTCCAGGAAAAATGAACCCTGTTGGTTACTCTTTATAATAAAAATTTACTGTGGCAGTGAACTCCTTCACCTTAACAGAAATTATGAATAAAATCATTTCCCATTTAGGGAAAGGTAATTATTATGTAACATACCTTGTAGTGCTCTCTCCTTTTTCCTTCTCTTTATCTATAAATATTTCTCACTTCCCACTGTCAGAATCGAAATCTATATGTGGCTTGTGCAGAGAAAATCAGGACTTGAGATTATAGTAAATACTGGAAGATAAGAGCCTCTCATTTTGCTTGCCAGCATGTTGTTGTGTTCTAAAAAAACATACTGTAAAAGAACAGGAGTACCAGTGGACAACAGCTAATTTGAGCATGCTTAATTTTCTTATCAGTCATCTGGTACTTCTTACAACTTGTTGGGTTTGTTTCTCTGTGTGTGATGTGCACTTGCTGGTCTTTGATGACTGTTCCAAAAGGAAAGGAAAGGAAAACTCTGGCTTTCCAGCACTCCAGAACTCTCTGCACTGATGCATCGTCTGGAGGAGACAGATCCTGCCCCATGAGAATTTAATTCCCAGCACCAGTTGAGGACAGTTTGCTATTGGAAGCACAAAAAAGTCAAATGTCATCACATATTTTAATAATGCATAGCATAAACTGCATTTTAGCTTCAAAATAAATGCCTAATAGCCTTAACAATAAATCTCCTTCCATTGGATATCTGCAGTTCTAGTGGATAGAAGTTGTATGGAAAGAATTTATTGCATCAGGACTTATATGTCATAGTTATTCCAGTGCAGAAACAGAGTAAGTTCATTGCCTTCTTCCAACAAGAGATTTTATTTGTGGTTCTTAACTCATCCAAATTAGACCTATGTAGTCATTGTGTATTTATAATCAAAGGCAACTCATGAAAAGCAGTTTAGCAATGAAGCCAAGCAGTGTGAGATGTGAGGCCTGGCCAGCCAAGCTCACTGGCCTGTTGGAAGTCATGCAAGGCCAAATGCACTTGTTTGGCAGTGCCTCATTTAATACATTCCATGCTTCAGTTACATTTTGGTTTTATTACTGTTGTGGTGGGGCTGATTCTGAACCATAAAGTTCCAGCTTATGGTGTGATATAGACCTGACTTGTAATTCAGAAAGTGCAGGACTTGGCTCACAGAAACTTAGACAAGGGAAACTGTGTGCAGATGTGAGCACCTCCTGCCCCAGGACCAGAGCGCTCCAACCCAATGGGATGACATAAATTAACATGTTTTACTCTGCTATGCAATGAACTGCTGAGCTCTGATTAGACAGAAATCCATGCCAATGCCCAGCATGTCCATCACTAGTTTGGAAGAAAAGCTTTCTTGTTTTTCTTGTTTCTCTCCTGGACTACACTGTAGATACTGTCAGATTATTTTATGTGATTCAAATTGCTATCAGGAGAAATCCACAGTCTTTTCTGTGACTCTTAACCATTCAGGTTTAAACTTCAGTGGTTTTCAAAGAAAAGATTGCAGTGCCATACACCATTATTTTAAATGCCCTTTCCAGTCTTTAACAGTTCTTGGAAAAGGAAAGAAGATTTTAGTTTCAGGATTTCACCTGGGAAAGCAAAGACAACAGAGGAGGTCTGGTGTAAAAAAGTCTTCCCTGTCACTAAGGGCATTGCACCATCTCACCCTACTTAATGAAACAATCTTTATATTGCCATGTGGTCTAGGAACCTGTGGTTTGTTTCATGGCAAGGAATTAAATTGAAAATAGAGAGAAAAACAAAATTTCCACTTAAACTCCATGTCTTGCAGAGCACTTTTTTCCTGGCTTCTTGTACAAGAAAAGCTTTATTTAAATACTTTCAAAAATAATAAATTAAGAAAAGGTTTTTTCCATGATTAAAACATTTTAGAAGCTGCTGGGAAAGGGCTTGGGTTTAGTTCTGTATACTAATACCCAAAAATATTTTCAGTGTAGCATTTGATTTCTAGACAATAGCATAGCACCTGCTAGATGTGTTCCAGAGAATGATCGACTGTTGTGTGCCTATTCCAGTGTAAAATATTGGTAAGATGAAGTATATCAAACACATTTATCTGCTGCAAATCAGTTTGTCTCAGAAAAGACTCAGTTAAATTTTATGGAGTCTAATTTTGTTACTGATACACCTTCTGAATTTTATCTGATATACTGTATTTGTCTTCCCCGATAGGTCAAATGAATCATCCTTTACTTTCTCTTTCAGAATGGACAGTAAAAGTAAAGCCACCACATGCCGTTTGTGTATAAGTGCTGTGATTTACTGCACGGCTGAATATAAAACCATAAAACTTACAGGACATGGTTAATACATAACCATCAAAATAACAGAGTGCAATTCTAAATTTATGAGGCTGAACTTAACACTGAATATCAAATAAGAACCACATTGATTTCTGTAGCGCATGGCTTAAAAACACATTAGGTGGCATAACTGCAAGACAGTACATTGATTTAAGCGTAAAATGCATAGCACTCAATACTTCACCACCTAACGTTCCCCAGTAATGAACAAAGCTGTTGTATATTGATGAAAGGAAAATTATTTGTTTTGTTAGATTCTGGTACTCCAGGAGATGCCTTGCTTTTAGACGAGGTGGGCATAATTGGGATGGCGCTTGGTAACAAATGACGTTGGACACCTTAAAGGGAGAGTACACAGAGATCTCTGCATAATGTTTTGAGAAATATGTATTTAGTCTGGCCTCAATGTCAGGCTGAATTCAGGCACCCTCATTTCAGGGAGAGTGCTTTGGCAGGTACAGAAGATTAATTGCATTTTGGAGGCCTCTAATTGCTTTTAAAATGTTAAACATTTGCCTTCCTGAATCATGGCCAGAGAGTAAGTCTATAAATCTCTATCACCCTTTCTCAATAAGTTTTGCCTAAATTAACTCTGTTTACTTTCGGAAACACACTTTTGCCTTGTTTTAGGCCACAATACACAAAGCGCCTCAGCAAGTGAAGACTTTGATTGACTTTGCCCTAAGTTCCGCGAAAAGTTAATTGGATTAACATTGACGATTCATCCAGATTTACTCTTAAGTAGAAAATTCTATGTGAGGGTTGAAATGGGGTCTGTTGAACACGATCTCTTCACAATGCACCATATCCAGAGTGGCATCCTTGTCATGTTTATGCTCCACTCGTGCAAATGGGATGTGGAGCAGCTCACGTGAGTTGGGTCCCTGCCGGGCCTGGGAACACCCAGCGGTGCAGTGAGCGTGGTGTGTGTGAGAGCTGCTGCTCAGCCCGGGAGAACAGCAGAGCCAAACCAGGCTGCTTGGGAAAGCCCTGACGTCCTTAGGACGTGCAGGTCTGTGTGTTGGCTACAGCTGTGCACACACACACACGCACAGGGATGTGTGTGGAATGGGGGTGTGAAGGGTGCCCCTCGGGTGGTGCAGGTTCTGCAGCTGAAGGGAGCAGGAATCAGATCCCAGCCCCTGCTGCAGGTTCTGAAATGTCTCGGAGGGCCACTCTCATTGTCACAGTGCTCCAGCAGCAAACTTTGGGTGCGCTCTGCATTCCAGTCATGCTTACATTTTGGGTTATTTTTTTTTTTTTAATCCTGCAAAGTTTAAGTATTAGTCTTCATGGCATGCAAAATGGACTGAGGTGTTAGAGAATAATGTTTTAATCATCGTTGACATTTTCAGAGAAGATTAAAATTTAATAAAATTAATTGTCCATTTTTGAATGGCTCACTTTGCAGTTAATCATACACTTTTAGCTCCCACTACAGATGGGTATTTCTTTCCTGCAGTCTTTCTTTTTTTTTTTTTTGCTTGAAACTTACCTGCAGTAATTATGAGAATTGATTAAGTAGTTGGTTATAATTTTATTTTTCTAATTAATACAATGTAATTTTAAGTTATGCTTAGTGTGAAATAAACTGAGTTTTTAATCTTCTTGAAAAAGACCTTTTCTAAACTTGCGTAAATATTTTTTTCTTTCCCTTTTAAAGGAAAATATCCAACTTACTAGAAGAATATAAGTTACTGGGGTTATATTTAATGGCAAGTACAGAATACATTGTTTTCACTGCTGTGCATCTCTAGTAATATAATTTGAAGTGCTAGGGCCCTTTGCATCCATTTCTGAATCTATTATTAGTTGATTAAATTAACTGGCTGGATCAGTACAGTGAGAAGAGACACAGTAATGATATTACAGAATTAGTATGCTATGATGAATTGTCAAGAAAAGTAACTGTGACAGCCCTGTGGCCATATGCACTTAGCCATGCAATTTATAGTCATTTGAAAAGCCAAGGACTTTTCAGTTTTGGTTAGGAAATTTGTTCTTGCTTTTGACAGAAGTTGAGGGATATGTGTGTCTCGAACAAGAGGGGGTTTACTGTGCCAACGTGAAAAGAAACCAAAGGCTCTCCTCAACTGCTACCATTTGGGTGATTTGCAAAGAACAAGCTCCAGGAAAGGATGATTTTTATTGTAGCTCTGCCAGTTCTTTTAAATAGATTATAATATGGTAGTGCATAGTATATAATAGTGTGTCTCCTTTACAGTTGGAGAAAATAGTATGGCTTGGGGTAAGGTAAAGGGAATGCAATCTTGTATCACAATTTCAGCAGTTATAGAGCACCACAAATTTTGGTACAGCAGCAGCACGGCCTTTTTAAGAGGACAGTAAATACACCTCGGGTTTATTCTTACACCTGATTTAAGGCTATTTAAAATGCCTTATTTTGCCTTTATGCAAATATTTGTAAGTAAAATAAAGATTGCCAAACACCACCAAAATTTCTGGTAGTTGCAGTAGGTAATCAGCATATACGAATTGACTCGGGGCCAATGCTCTAGCAATTCCCACTCTTTTCAGCTTGCCCTGCTTTATTGCTGGACACTTGGAATTTAAATTTAAAATCTTGCCATTTTCACATTTACCATATTGTGGGTTGGCAGTCTCTGTAATATTCTTAATGATTAAAGCCAATTCCACAAATAATTCCACAAATATATTTTCAAAGTAGTAAGAGGCAGAGCCTGAATATAAAAGCAAGTAGACTAAAACAAAAGACAGCAGACTGTACAGTTAACTCATTCTTTTGTGAGCCTAATAAATGGTATATCAGTAGTACACTGGATATATAGTCTTGGCTGAACATCAAACTAAAATTCTTGTTGAGCTTTATGAAGTGGAGTGTTAAGTCATTTTTCTTAATATTGGTTTTGTCAGTTAAAATTCTTATAAAGAAAAGGAAAATATGAGCTATGGTTTCAGTAGTGAAATGATGGGATGTGAGAGGAATCACTGACTTTATAGGTAACCACGATATAAGCTTGGATGCCCCCTGGCATCTCTTCCTGGTCCGCGGGCGCTGGAGATGATTGTTCAGGCTGCTGTCCTTGCTGCCTGGCACCCAGGTGGCAGAACTGCTCTGTCTGCTCCAGCAGAGTTGCCTTGGTGCATGTTGTTTGAAGCTTTAGGAGCTAAGACTTTTTTTCATTTTCATAAAAGAATTTCACTCTCTAATTTTCATTAGAGGAACGTTTTCCTCGCTGCAGTCTGAGGCTGACCTCTAAAGGTTACTAAGTCCACGGACGTGACATATCAGTTTATACACGTGGTGAAGACATGCTCAGTTCCACTAATCTGTTCCTCTCCTTTGCTTTCTTTGTCTTTAGAAAGTTTCTCTTAATGTTTGAGTCTTTGTTATCACAGTTGAAACCCACTCTATGTTGTTTGTTTATGAATGAAGAATGGACTGTTCCTTCTGCTTAAAATTTTCTGTCTTAATCATTACATTGATATCAAATTTGGTGTGTGAGTCCTATGTATTAATTTTTTAGAGTTAATGCATTAAGCAAAACATACCTGATTAGCTAGTATTTCCATAATTACTGCATTTAACTCTTCAGATATTCATCAGCCCGTGTTTCAGTGAGATTTTGCCTTGGTCTCATGCTTTATTCCTGCACTTTTCTGAGTTTTGTATTGTTACCTTCATGCAGCCTGGGTGATAAACACTACAGTCACTAATCTCCTAATCTTCCTGATCTATGTATTCATATCAATTAGTACTAAGTTACTCTCACACTTATTTGCAACGGTAAGCTCTGAATGTTTAAAAAAACCAAACCCTAATCAACCTACACAAACCCCCCACCTACCCTTCACACATGAAGTATAACAGGCAACATAATATTTCTTTTGAGGTGCTCTTTTTGCCACATTTACAGCATCATTATTTTAAAAAACAAAAAAGGTGTTCCTATAGAAGCGGCTTCTGTGAATAGATGCTCAAAAGTTGCCCCTGCTGTTGGTTTCAGCAAGTGTTAGTGAGGGTAGGGCTGCAGCCAGCATTTAAGCTGGGTTAAATTGAAGAGAGACCCAAATGAAAATGATTTTATATTTTATTTGCCTTGCTTTTTATGGCAGGGAGTTTTTATGATTTGGGTGTTTGATTTGGGGTCGTGTTACACTTGGGTGAGCTGAAGTGATGAAACTTGGGTTCTGATCTCTGGTCCACCCAATACAGAGGCAGATAAGCTTTTAAGATCTTGCTTCTGAATGTGTGCACTAAAATGCTTGGTCCCTTTTGTAGTGTGCAGTCAGGCTTTGGAGTATTGGTGTTTCACAGTAACTTTTCATAGAGAGGGATAAGCCAAAGATGATTTTGTTTATAAAGAAACAAAAAGAGCCTTGTTAGCAGAAGCTGTTAGAACACGGACACTGAAAATTAGGAAGCTGTGGCTCTGTAACCTGCACCTTTCCCATCCCGATGGCCTCAGAGAGGGGCCTCTCAGCTCCCCTCTGCCTGGACAACTGTGCTAAACAGTCCTCCGAAAGAACAGCGAGTCAGGAGGCTCTGAAAAAATATTTCCCAGAATATTTTGTCACTGTATTCTGTATTTAGAATCTAAAGAGCACTTAAACCTGAGCGGGCTGATGGTGGTTGCACTGAAGAGTCCACTCTCACTGCCCATGGAAATGAATGCCTTTGATGTCCGTGCACTGCAGAGAGGCGCAGTAAGCAGCTAAATGCCTTAATGCATTCTGCCACTGAGCGATCTAAAAGCTTCCATGTGCATCGTGGAGCTTGTGCAGGAAGGTTTTCACTGTCAGCAAAGCAAAATGAACGCCTTTAGCTTTAAAGTTTAAATGCCTTGCTCAGCAGGGAGCCCAGAGAGATTTGTTCAACTGAAATGAGCTTATAATAAGGCTTTCATCCTAAGATAAGTAAGGACAACATTCAGGAGCTCTGTGCTCCCTCACCAGAAAATACAAATAGCTTTCTCTATGTGTTATGATGCTGTTATTGTCTTGCATGTGATATGTTGCAATTCATGCTAATAGACATTTTCCATCGTGGGCTGCAGTAATGCCATGTTGCAACTCCATTGTTTTGAGAAATTCAGAGAAATAATAGTTGCAGCTTACATATTAATTGGTTTATTTCCCCCTCCAGAAATGAGCATTAGGATAATATCTACAGGAAGATTGGCAGCAGTGAGGTGTTTAAAACCATTTAATTGTGCTCAAACTTTACAGAGGTTCCAACTACATTTAGAGAGGTTCATAGCAGAAGAAAATCCATCCGTGGCTAGTAAACATGAAACACCTCTCGTGGCTGAGGCAGTCCCAGAGCTGCAGATGGCTTGAGGCTGAGAGAGTGTGCAGGGGCTATCACTGAGCTTGCTGCTCGTGGAGACAAGAAACCAGGCACGATGGACCATTTGTCTGACCTGGTGTGGCTGCTTGTACGTTCTGACTCTGTAGCTGCTGATTTCCTAGCCCCACCCCAATCATAATTATTCCTTATGCACTAATCAAGAGGCAGTATTTGATCTGATTGTTAAAACAGCCTTTATGGCTTGAGCCTCTGTCCACTCTGTAGTTTTGTGTGTGGTGTTTGTGTTACAGAGTTTCTGAGTCTCTAATAAGCTGTTAACAAGCTGTCAATTATAGCGCTCATGCAAATTAGTGAACCAAACAGCAAGGGACTGATGTGTACAGTATGTTATCTCCGAGGATGGAAACGAAACCCTTCCAATTTTAATCACTGTCCTTGCAACACCATCTTCTTAATGTCTATAAAGTATTCATCTGGTCTTTTCCTGTATATCATGTTTACAAATTGAATACAGTAGTTAAATATCAATTATTGCAGGTCATATTTTGTGTTAAATACCAGGCATCTAAAAATAGAACAATGACATTTAGATACCAAGGACTTCAATGAATCTGTCTTTATGATGGTTTAAATGTCTTATTTTCAATTTGCTGGTTTTCTGGAATCATACTGCTTTGTATTTTCTATTCACTTGTTTTCAATATATCATATTTTTGCTTGAAAATCCATTATTTCTAGGACTCTTTTTTAACTCTTCCCCAAGGATTGCAAGCCAGGTATAAGTCTCTGCACACCAGTCATCAAAACTTCTGTGGCTGCTTATTTATTTTTTTTCTGAGTAATTCTCAGAAATGAAGTCTCATAGCTCATACTGCTTATCTTGGTCATGGTTCCCTCAGGAGCTTGCCACGAACCTAATCTCTTTCAAATTCTCCATCACAATATCAACATAAATTTATTTGTGTCCCTCTTGGTATCCATTAACTCTTGGAATACCCACGCAATGTCATTTCATACCCTGCGTTTCTAGATTTGGCTCTGTAAGCACAGGTCATTTTGACCTTACTAGTTCCAGTTATAATTCAAATGCTTCTGTTTTGTGCTTACCCCTGCAGTATTTTTTCCCTCTGTTTGGAGGAAGTGGAACAAAGTAGCAATTGGTTGACTTTGCTGTTTGACTGTTGAAAGTGAAATTACCGATGGAGTACAAGTATCTGACAACTGACTGGGATGTTTAGCAAGATTTCTATTTCATAAAAACATCTGGAAGATTTGGAAGGGAGCTTAAATAGAAGAAAAGCTACTTTTCTGGTGGATTTTAAAGATAAAATGATCATCGAAAGCCCTCTCACCTGCGAGTTGCTCTTAAGTAGGTGTACAGTTGTAACTGAGGTGGAGGAAAGGTGCTTAACCTGGGTTATAGCTGTGAGCAGAATTAAGTCCATGCCTGATTGTTTGCATCTCAGTAGGAAGGGTCAAAATTTTAGGCACCTGGGACTTTTGCAGAGAATTATGTTTTATGGGGGACTGCATAAATAAATCAGATTTCAAAAGGCACAGTTCCATTCTGGCTTTGAAAGATTCTGTTGAACAGCCAGTTCTGTTTAGTGGGCTCATACTGGAGCTCTCTAGATCCTTTTAATTAGATCTGTTTTTAAAGGGCAGTTGGTGTCCTGGGCTTAAGTGTTAGGGAACCACAAGATATTTTAAGTTGGAAGGAATGGCTGGAGATCATCTAGAGCTCACTATATTGCTCAGAAGGTCCCTTCTGCATCCTGCCTTCAGTGCAGTGACTGCAGAGGAAGGTCCTCCACGCCTCAGTAAGCAGAACGATCTGGCTGTGTGGACTCAAACCTGCCAACAGTTGTACAACAGCTGGATCAGAAGGAAGGGATCTTTCACCATGTAATATTTGGCTCTTGAATTTCAAATATTTAAACCCAATCTTAGGAGTGCATAGGCATTAATTTAACCAGAGTTAAATACTCTTAACTGAGTATTCTGCAGAAATTGAGTGGGTTATGTGATTCTCCCGCATTAATATCAAGGGCTGTTTTTCTTCTGTGAGCTGAATGGAATCAGGATCAAGAGCTAAGTAAAGTTAAACAGGCATTCATATTCATTCAGGAGCAGTACAAAGTATGTATTCAACTTGGTGCCATAATTTTCCTGTGATATCTGGTAAGCTTATTACTTAGTGAGAGCTATTAGATGAAGTTAGGCTCACAATTACAAGGAGACCCAATCAGGCTTTTGCTTCCCAGAGCATGTATGACTGTAGGAAGCTGATTAGGATATTTGTAGGATATTAGTGGGAGGCTGAGGAGTTGTCATTCCCCTTTCTGAAAAGATGGATTTATTCAAAAAGCTACCTAATTGGATAGATAATTGATTAACTGAGAAATTAGATTTTTGACAAAAAGCTGACGCCAGTCTGATAAAAAGCTTGTCCTTTTAGAGATTTTTGGAATATAAGGACAGATGTCTTCCAGTTATCATTTCCCAGCTGGAACCCCGTAAGAAACAAAAGAGTTGTGAGAGAGCATCATACTGTCAGGATGTGTTCAGAGTGACTTTTTATTTTTTTAAAGAGTCAACAACAACTGGCTGCAGCATCTGGCATTACTCTACAGTTTTAGAATTGTTAATTCCACCAACTTTGGCTTGCAGTAGCATTACAGACCGAGAACAACACAATGTCACCCCGGTTTTCTTTTTTCTTGAAAACTTACTTTAGTGGTTCAAATGTGCATTTTTTTTTAGTTCAAACAGGAACCTTAAAATTGCTGACTGTGTGCTTTGGGGCCAGTGAAGCAAAGCAGATCTGGTGAGGGTATGGCTCCTGTAGAAAAAGGCAGTGGGAGTTGGGTCTCCTCTCGCCGCTGTGGCTGCAGCCCCAGGGAACGGCTGCAGGCACAAATTGAAAGGGTCTGACTGCCTTGCTTGAAATCAAAAGGAGCTGCTTTCGAATAAGTGAAGTTGTGAATGGAGATTAAAGTCAGTAACAGAAAACATTAAGAATAATCTGAAAAAATGAATGTCATAGAGTCTCCCTCTAATTTTGTGAAGTGCTTATTTCTTAACCCATTAACAAAAAGATATATAAGGTTAACTTGACTACATTGAGTTTTTGCACATTTTACACTTCATGGACATGGACTAAATCAGCTGTGCTAAACATACTTATTAGTATTCAATTTCTTTCCCAATCTCTTGGAGGAACCATGCTAATGTTTGGACTTCTAAGTTTGTTTGGATTTCTTAGTGGGAAATTGTATTCACAATAGTAAGCATGCACTGAACAGCCATAAATCATTATTTCTCAGATGACCAATATCAGCAGGAATCTCATATCCTTCCCTGCTGGAGTTGATTTCTAAATTCATTGAATAATTATTGGTGCTGCCTTTCATATGTGACAAGCATTCTTCTCTCTCTGGTTCTCTTAAGTCTTACAGTGATGTTCACACGCAACCCAACATGCAGGAATTTTTATTTTTAGGATGTGGAAAAAGAAGAAGAAGGAACTGACTTAATTTTAAAAGAACGACTTAAACTGGAAACTTTGTACAATGTATTTTAAGGGAAAAAAAATCCGATTCAGATTATTTTTAATATCTTTTTAAATGTTTTTTTTTACCTTATCAAAATGCAGATATTTTATTGAAATGTGAACATTCATGTAATATCATGAACTGTTTCTGTCACCAAGGATAATGTTGTCAATTTTAAATTATCATAACAAAAATGCAGTGGTACAGGATAAAGTGCCTCTACTGAATACAAAATTCGGGGGAGCTCCCGAGGTTTTAGCAACAATTAGGCAGATGGCAGTGATCAATGGCTGCCTGCAAGTTTATCTCTTGCTGGAGATCTAACACCACTTGGAGCAGTGTCTTTTGGAGAACTGCAATTGCCCTGATGGTCTGGACCAGGAAAGCCATGTGGAGTCCTGCAGCTGGGTGGACACTGGGTGGACGGTGGCACTGGGGACACAGGGCAGGCGTGGAGAATAAGGGGCTCAAGGATATCCCTTCACTTCAGCTGAAGGTCACGCCACCTCCTCAGCACCGCTGATGTGCCAGCAGGTGAAATCTGGGGGGAAAAGTGATTGGTTCTCAAAATAGAATTGAAAGGACAGGTCTGTAGAATTTAAAAATAGATCTATTATAAATATTAAGTCTATAACATCTTTGTGCATCAGAACAGTGCAACAAATTACGGTTTCATTCATCAAAGGGTTAATTGAATTTTTAAATAAAACACTGCAGAAGTTCTCTACAGAACGGAGACATCCATTCATTAGAGAAAAATCCTTCAATAGCACATAATTTAAATAGTTTCCCACCAAAATGAATTTATCGGGTATTGATTGGCTCCCAACTCCGTTTTAATACTGATTGAATATTACAGCTTCATTTCAATAGCCCTGCTAGGTTGGAGGTTTTTTTCTTCTCTCTTTTTCCCTTTTATTTTTCCTTTTTTTTTTTTCCTCATATGGGAACCTGGGTGATTGGGTTCAATTAATTTTAGAAGTTATGTTTAGGATAAGGTAGGTGCACTGAGAAAAGCAGTCTGTTTGCAATGACTTTCCTTGCTCGCTTGTGAAATATTGTTCCTTTTTTAGCCCATGGCTTATGCCTTCCAACCAGAGAGAGCAATTCTGTGAAGAAACCCTTTTCTAGAAGCTGCTGCACTTAAAATAGTTCCACATTTTTCCATTTATTTGCCATATTCCCTTTCGCTGCTATCAAAGCCAAATCTTTTGAAACCAAAGCGAAGTTTAATTTTCTCAACTGTTGTACATTTCAGGATTTTTAAATTGCCTCCCACAAAGTGAGCTGTTGTGGGGTTGGTTTATCATCAGTTAATGCAGAGATGGAATGTTTCAGGCACTGCTGGCCCCAGGTTTGTCATCCCTCACTGTTTTGGCTATATTAGAATTTACAAGAAGCAGTAAATTTGTTAAGAAAGAACTGAGCTGCTTTCTAAGTGTTTATTAAGAAAAGCTGTAATTGTAAAACGTTAATTGAATCATACTTTGGAGTATTTGCATTTGATGGTCTGTTAGGTTAATAATGACTCAAAATGAATGTTGTTTTTCCCTTGAGCATTCAGCATAATGTGATTTTTTTTTTTGTTTTCCCTTCAGCTGCTCAAACTCCAAGATAGACTTTTAGTATTAGAGAGTGCCTAAGAGTTGCACTGCCCTCCCTGGTTGAGTGTACAGGGACAGGTGGGTCAGTGTCACCAGATGAGGCAGCTGAGCCAGTCCAGAGCTAGAGTCAGGATTTAAAGGCTCAGGTTTGAGGCTGGGCTGGGGTGAACAGCAGTGTTTATAGGTGCTGTCATTCTGGGTGACTGTTCACCAAAATACTCTTGCACCTGGAGAACATGGTTGTGATCGTAAAGAGGCTTTTAAAGTTATGCTTTGTAGCACAATTAGGCAGGAAGGTTTTAAAAACCTTCAGATACAGGGAACGTGCATCTGCTTCTGCCCACAGTACATTGGTGACCCCATGCTGTGAGAAACTTGTATCTGTATATTTTTTATTAGATACTATGAAAATATTATTGATTCGAGTAGCATTAGCTCATTCAGTTTGTACTTACGCTTTTTTTGGTTGCTTTTTGCCTGTGTTTAGATGATTCTGCATTTCTATTTTCCATTTAATATGTTACACCTGAATGATGTTGGCAAGAGCTGTGACATAAAAGGTTGGCATAACTTCCAGCACCCTACAAGGGTCCCTAAAGAGAGCCAGCCTCCCCAGGCAAGGGCTGCTGCTCCTTGTTCCTTAGGCCTCCCAGTCATTGCTAAGAAGTTGCAGGATTTTTGTTTGTTTAGTTTCTGGAAGAGAATGAATATTTACATTTTCCTTTGTTTCACGCAGGCAGATAAACATGTCGAGTGGCATTTCTTATCTGCCTTACATAGCACCGTATTGCAGACACTCCGTGTTCCTGGGATGTTCAGGTTTGTGATACTTTTGGAAATAAAGTTGGCAGCATTTCTTTGTACAGCTTTTCCAGGAACAGCTGCAGCTTCTTTGCCTGTTGTGTTTTCCTTCTGTGATGGGTTGCAGTCAAGTGTAGCTATGGGGGATGGCTGTTTCCGCTCCTTAGTGCCGGAGCCAAGCAAGGTTTGGCGAAGTTTTTGCTCTTCTTTCTCTTCCCTTGTCATTCTCTCCTCTGCTATTTTGGCAGGGTGCTGTGGGAGCAACAGCTACAGCAAAGTCGCTCCAGCAGAAAAGGCAGAAGCTGAGTGTTATCTAGTTAATACCGCTGGACTTGCGTGACGGCAAAGAGCAGTTCGGGTGTCGGATCTGCCCTGCAGCTTTTGAAGCTTTAGTGGGTTTGCATGGCCGGGTGGTGGTGCTGCACTGGGGGCAGTGTCAGGGCTGAAGCAGGGCAGAGCTGCAGGCGGGGACGGCAGGCCCTGCTCCGAGGGATGCTTAGCTCCAAATGTAATCCCTGCCGCTTTTAGCTGTGGATGTGTGTTAATCAGCCGTGTGTGTAAACCAGGTTGTGACCTTCACAAAACCCCGAGCCATTAGTTAATTCAAACAAACCCAAGTGTTTGACCAGTCAGAAACACCACAAAGGTTGAATGCGTGAAGACAAAGGAGATTAGAAGCTTTTGCTGTATATAGAAATCACCAAGTTTAGAATGATAATGGCATTTAAATGATTCATTTACATCCAGATTGAAAGATAGTTCTTTTTTATGCATGATTACAAAGTTATTGCAACATACCAATTTATATCTGGAGGCACAGGTGTGACAGGCAGCACCAGGTTCAGGGGGTTTGTAATTGCTGGAGGTCTGTTTGGATTCTGTATTTTCTCACTTAAATACAGACAATAATACGTCTTTAGCAGTCACTAGGCTGTCTTCATAATGCTACAGTTTTAAATCTAAGAATTAAGAAATCCAGTTGTGTTCTTCTTTTCCCTTATATGGTATGCTAAATATGTATATCTATTTAAATGTACTGCCTCAGGAGATATGAAATCTAGCTCACCTTCTGGTTCAGATTTAATGGGTTACGTCAAGGTAAAATTTTCGCAGGACTTAAGTGAGATTTTTTTACATGCCATCAGATGGAATTTCTGACTCCCACTAAAATGGATCTGTTTCCAAAATGAAGATTGCCAAGTCATGTAGGTGCTCCAGAGCATTTTAGCCTGTTCCTTCCCATGCTTTATTGTTTGTGCCTCAATCAATCTATTTCCATGAATTCTTCTGTTTTCCAGAAAGGTCTGTGTCAGAGAGCTCTCTCTTCCCCTGTGCCATTCTTCCAGAGCATCTTCTCTCTTCCCTGCCTAGCCTAAACAGGGAACACCTCCCCAGTTCAGTGTCTCCAAAGCAGTTTGGGTTTATCTGAGCAGCCCTTCTTCCCTGTGTAAGCTCAGCCTTTCTTAATCCGTGTTACAAGACACCTGAAATTTCACACAGCAGCTCCCTTTTACCTGCATTACTCTTGAAAATGTTGGCAATGTGGACTTTGTGATTAGATAATGGCTTGTAGTTATTTTTTCCCTAGGGTTTAACCTCGTGTTAAAATTCTGCCTCTGATGTTCTCTTACTTCTGCCATTTTTATTCAAGTAATTCGATTAATTAAATAAAATGTACTTCTTAAAATACAATTTTACATATTGACAGAACTCTGCATCTAAATTTTAATAAACATTAAACATTTTCTCACTTCTCAAAACTAGCAGTGTAATGATAAGGAAATACCTTGAAAAGCCTCACAGTATTTAGGGGTCCTTACATTTTTAGCAAGCTCTTTTCTCTATAATGGGAAAGCTGCATTCTGCCTTTGATTTACTTTCTCTAACTACATTGATTTCCATAGCCTAATATATATTTAATTTGTAGGGATGTGATTGCAACTAATATTACAGAGCTTTTAAAGGACAATAAATTTCAGAGTATGCTTTATAGATTTTTTTTTATTATTTTTTCTACTTCAAATATTTTAACCACTGAGGAAGGTATAATTTATCTTATTGTTAGACTTCCATGCATTTTTTATTTGTTGTAACTCAGATTGCATTGAAATGGTGTGCTAACATTTTCCAGACAGTGTTCCAATGTCATTCTCTGTTTGTAAACTGTTACCTAACTTATAAACTAATTTTTAAGGGAACTCAGACTGATACACAGTTCCTAAAGTTCTGCTATTGCCTCCCAGACGTTTGGGATGTGCAGCTGATGTGGCCCTTGCTGGTGGGGAAGGAGAGAAAAACTGCAGGGATACCCAGAAAATAATTGGCCCTTTAGGCTGTTTTTTGGAGTGGAAGCGTCAAGAAGGGTGTAGAGAAGATGAGGCCAGCCTGTTCTTCCAGGTGCACCAGACAGGTGGAAACACAAGGCATCTTCATTAATGGAGAATAAATTCTGTTCAACATGGTCAAGCACCGTGCTCAGAGAGGATATGGAGTCTCCATCCTTGCACATACTGGGAATGGGACTGGGCAAGGTGCTGAGCAGCCAGGTGGATCTGCTTTGGGCTGGGGTTGAACTGGATGGCCTCCAGAGGTCTCAGCCAGTTTAAACTATTCTAGAAATATAGGTTGGTTTTTGTACCAGCCCACCTGTCTTTCTTAGTGTTGCAATGAAGTTTCAAGTTAGTTCTGGCTTGCAGTGCTGCTTTTCAGTTTTGAGGATCCATGCCCTGGTGGATTTCACAAATGCTGTGGAGATGGCGGGATATAATTACACTTTGATACAATGGGACTGAAATTTGAATTTTCTAATTCGGATGTCCTAGCAATAAAGTAACACCTGCCTTACACTGCAGATTCCCATTTTCCATTAATTTTTTTAGCTGTGTTGATAAATAGTGTTGATATAGCCTGTGTCTTTCCCTCTTAAATCCCTAAGGAAGGATAAATAAAAGCAAGTTAAATACCCCTACCTGATAGCAAGAGAGAGCTCCCAACTGGAGGAGCAAGATGAAACTTTGAAAGGAGGAGATCTGTGATTTAGCATGACGAATGCTAATTTGGATTTAGGAAAAAGGATAAGGAAGTTACTCTTAAGTACAGAGGCTACACGTGGCACATGTACTAAATCAGTTAGTACCAAGGGCAAACACCCTGCCCTTCCTTCCCTGAGCTGCACTGCAAGGCTTTATTTGGGGGGTGTGCACGGGGCCCTGCAGGTTACAGTGGAAATGCTTCCAGTGCACTCCCATGGGCATCACAGGTGGAAATTAGCGCTGGCACAATTAATCTGTGTTTGTTACAGTCTTCGTGTTGCTAAGCTACAGAAGGAAATGGATCACACGGAGGGAATCTACAAGTTGCTGACTGTTTGCACAGAATCTTTTAAATATTACACTAATCAGGTGCTTGGCTTTTATTTAGTGTAAATAGAATGGATACTTTATGTAAAGCCACCATCTTAGCTTTAAAATATTCCTGTCTTTACTTGTTATGGGAATACTTGTACCTATAAATAGGCAAACAGCTCTGCTTAGATCAGAGTTGCTTCTTGGTCAGACAAGTACAGGCGTGAACACGATCAGCTCCTGTACAGTGTGACAGAACAATGCATTTTTAGTTAAGACTTGCACAAACTTTCATTTCTAGCTAAATAAATTAATTTCACAGGCAACACAGCCCACGTTCAAACCCACAAATAAATGCAAGCACGTCCTGTTAACAATCTTGCTCCCTAAGATGAAGTGCTTAACTTCCTCCCCCCATGAATTCCCAGGGCAGAGGTGGATTATTAGAGCTTGAAATATAGAAGGTAAGTGCTTATGGCTTCATAGGCTGATGAAACAGCCAAAAGAAGAAAGGTGAAATCTTGACCTCGGGATAGAATAGCAGCAATCCATGAATGCTGCTTTCCCTAGAGATCACTCTCCCTCACCCCCCACTGGAGAAGATCTCGTGGTACTTTAGTAAAACTAAAAAGGGAGGCTTAGTTTTCTTTGTATTTTTCTTCTTGCATTGTAGCATAAATTCAGTTTATTTGCATGGTGACCCAAGCTCATTTGATATTAAAGATTGAAAACGTTTTAAGAAGGGAGTAAGGACAGACCTTTGATATGTTTTCACGTAATCCTCTTTTTTTGAACTGTTTATGAAAATATTAGAAATTCTTACTGGAGAGAGCAAACTTTGTTGTATGATAGTAAATAAGTTTAAATGTTAGACTATGAGTAAATGTATCGAATGTGTGAAATACTTTCATTTTTTATATTTCTGGAAAAAAGCAACATTAGAGCCTAAAAGTACAGGACTTGTCCTGAAAACCTCTCACTGTTCTGCAGTCAAAATTGACAGCAACCTTGCACTGCAGAGACCTGTATCTTTGTATATTTATGTTGCTTCAGCTTACTTGGCAATACCTTCCCTTAGAGGACAAAGAGTGCTTTGAACAGTCTCAGGATTTTCACCTGTGTTTCCTGAATAAAAGTTACTCATTAGCTTCGAACAGTTACAAAGTCTAATGAAATAGATATGATTGTGTTAAATTCTACAGATGTTATCATCATCAGGCTTTAATTTTATAGAGTTGTGTAAAATATATGGATTTCATTTCAGGGCGTGTTAGAGGTGATACTTAGATGGTATCTTCTCCAGCAGTAATTAAAATTATACTTAATATTAAAATCATTTATTAATTATTTCCAGGCAGGGCACTTGATTCTAAAGTTCATGCATTTTCTTTGGCAGTGAAAAGCTATTTATTACTCAGCAAATAAGGATTTGCAGTCAACTGAGTATTTATCATATAGCAAAGTATTACAAATCAATTATTGAAACCATTATTATATTTTAAGTCTATGAATATAATATCTTCCCAGGTGATTTCTTTTGCAGATGCTCAGACATGCCACTCGGTATTACATGGGAGCTGGACTCTGAAATCAATTTGTGGCTCTCCAGTATTAGATAGTTTTAATTTCCTAGAAGGACTAAGAACCCATATGTGCTAACAAATCCATAGGTGAGGAGTTTTTGCCTCCCAGGATGCAGAGAGTCAGTGCATGGTTAGCACATGAGACGGCTCAGTCAGAGGCAGTAATGAACCCACTACACACACCGCATGGTTTCAATTACAGCTTTATGTGACTAGACGGCATGGTGCCAGAAACAAAAGATTGAAACAATTTAAATGATTCTCTTCATGCTTCAGATACTCGAGCCTCTGGTTTCTGTTCCCGTATTAATGTTCACTTTTATCTGTGCAGAACTCAGACTTGGAAAATAGGGATTCACTGCTTGAATATGTACAATGTCATCTTGTTAAAGGATGCTGTAGTATGATCTGGTAATATATCACTTGGTTAATTATTTGCTGTGTGATAGTTGCCTTCAAGGTTTATGTGCTCAAGGTCAAGAACTATTTCTAGAAATTGCTAATTTGTCCTAGTCAAAATTAGAGAAGTTCTTCTAATAGATAGTTAGCAAAATAAAGGTCGCAGTCCCCTCTTCATATAATTACTTAGCAGTGAAATCACTTACACCTCCAGCGGTGTCATCTCTTCAGCACCTCCACCACCGGAGGGAGGGAGGCACTTGGTCTGTAGGACCCCATCATCTCGGTTCCTCTTGGTGCAGGTGCCTGGCTGTCCTGTGCTCTTGCCTCAAGGCCTCCTTGCTGCTGGTTTGTCAGGCTGCCAGGCACACGCTGGTTTGGGGTTGCCCCGGGTCAGGCCAGCAGGCAGTGGGAGCGAGGCCCTGCAGAGCTCCACCTCAGCCCCTGCGGGTTGTGCCGAGCGGGGCTGGTGGAAAAGCCGAGAATTGGGACATCTCAGCAGGCTCTCTGCCCTGAGCCACTGGCTTTGGCAAGCTTACACATGGCCAGCTTCCATAGGCGTGGTGGGATGGGGAGCAGAGCAAGTGTTTGCTGGCATTGCCACGCAGTTTATGGAAGGGACTGTGCAGAGCCACCTGTCCTGGGATGCCCAAAAAGTAGGGCTGTCATGGCCTTCTGGGTGTGTGGTGTTCTCCATTCATCTGCATGATGAGCCAATGGCGCAGGAATGGGAAGAATGAACCACTTATTAAAGCACCATGAGATGTTCTCTAAAGCCTTGGAGAACACTTTTAATGGAAGCAAGGCTTTCTAATAGCCTCACTTTTTTCATCTTACTTTCTTTTTTCTTTCTTTTTTCTTTCTTTTTTGGGCATAATAGATTTTCAGTTGTAAAGCTTATTAAAATGGAAGAATAATACAGTCAGGTTTCCAATTGCCACTACGCTGAATTGTTGTAATGATTAAGCAAAGTAGGAATTGTAGAGTATTTAGTACTTTTCTTACAATGAGACCATTTAATGTAACTGAAGGTGTACAGATGTGAGTGTAAGGTTTGCCTTGATGTGTAGGTTGATAGAATTTTCTTTAGTAAAGCTTATTTTCTTTGTACAGTTGAAGCAAATTAAAAAAAGGATATTGAAAAGGTAATTATCTACTTGTCTACCTGTATTAGCATTTTGCAGCATTTTGCTTTATAGAAAAAGCTATGTTGGTGTTTTATAAATCCAGCTATATAAAGTTACGTTAGATTGTATTTCATCAAACTAATTTTCTCAGTCACTTAGAGTTGCTACTGTCTAATTGCCACCATTCCAAAGGACTACTTCTCCCGGATTTTATAGGAATCACTCATGGCTTTGCCATTCCCCACATGCACTCTGTTTGTATCCTCTCCCTGAGGCTTGCCTGCCACACATGGCCCATCTCACAGCACTGTTTGACATTCTTGGAGCCTTTTTTGGCCACTGTGCATCTTAACTCAATATAGAATGGTTCTTGCTCCCAGAAGGTTTTTGTTCCTTAAAATATTTCCTTCCCCCCCCTCCAAAACAGCAGTAAAATATCATAAAAGCCTGGATAAATATGGGCTTGGGGAGGCAGTCTATTGTAAATGTTACGGCTGCCAAAAACAACATCATCTTTTCAGTATCTGATTTCCATTTTATTAACCTTGCAACAGCATGCCTTCCCTTCGATATTGCCTTGCTTTTCTTGCTTTATTTGTTTTTTTTTTCATGTAAGACCAGTCCATAACCTGACTTCTAAATTACTTCAGTCTTGATTTCTTCTCTAGTTTCCACAATTATTTTATGGCTCCTTGAATTCAAATCATGATGACTGGTTCCTTGATCTCATTCAGCCTGTTTCTTAAATTGACATCTATCAGTGTTAAGTACTGCAACTTCAATTTTATATTAATTTTCATACACTTGAAATGGGGGATCAGGATGAGAACCCTCTTTCATCTTTGCTAATTTAAACTAGATCCAACTACTTTTTCTTGTTCTGATATGCTAAATATAAAAGCAGTCATTTAACTAAGTGGTTCCTTCCTATCTGTAAAATAGTTTTGACTTCTGTAAAGTTTGAGAGTGAAAACATGTGAGGTGAACTGACTGGCAGGTCCTTGTGAAATATGAAGTGTGTTTGGAATGAAGACTTAATCCTTCATATGAAACTTATGTCTAAACTTTCTACAGTAACCTTCCTTTCACAGTATTTATCACAGTCAGGCAAAAATGTTCCACATAAAACACATAACTCTCAGTTTAACTTTGGGAAAAAAATGGCACTTTAAAAAACTTTATAATGTAAAGCATCAGTTTAATTTTTACTAGAAATATCAAATTAAGATAAAATGGATTCATCTGTACTTCCTAAAACAAGAGGAGAAAATAACAGAGAAACAAGTCTCTTTGTTCTGTGTGAAAGAGAATACTTAATCACACATCAGCAGAGAATTAAAAAACATAGCATTACATGAAAGTATTCTTTTTTTCTTCACTGAACAAATTAATTGCCAGCAATGGAAAAAAACTACAAAGTGCTGTTTAAAAATAAAAAATATATATCTTAAAGTTAATAAACAGGAGCTAACACAGTTAAAGTGAAGCTCCAAAAATCAGCTAGCAATTGGTTTGGGGTCTCATCAGCTTGAAATACATATCAAACAACTTTCTGGCAAAAGAAAATTTGCAAGAGTAATTCTATATGTACGAATGTCTGAGAGAGACTCATCACAAAAGCTGCTGATTAAATAAATGGTCAAACGGACACTCTTCCAGCTTAATTCATTCCCTAGCTGAAATCTGGCCAAACTCAGAGGCCTTAAACCACCTGATAATATTCCTTGTAATGCTCCTCATAATATTGTTGCAATGCTTTTGTAAAGGAGGTAGGACTAATCTTCAATATTCACTAGGAAGTAGCATTTGTCTGTCACTAGATAATGCTGACAAGTGGAGCAAGAGGATAAAGAGAAGAAATTAGGAGCAAGTGGGTGAGAAGGATGCAGGATAATTACCTCCTCATGCCCTTATACTGACCTACAAGAGAGCAGTAGGTTGCAGAAATATAAGGGATATAAGCTTATCTTGCAACTGGAGGTCTCTGAGAAATTGCAACATTTATGCTGTGTAGTCATATCCTGCGTCTTTGGGCTAGGATGACCTTAAACATGATATTCAAGGAATGATCACTGAAATTAATTCTCTACTGCAGATACATCAATTCGAGTCCACTTGTAAAAAAATAGTGCCGCTTTTGTTTTCCAGGATTGCCAAAGTAAAACGTGAAATGTGTTCACAAAATGCAGCAGTGTGGACAAGGCTGAAAAGGGTTCTTTGGGGGGAAAAATCCTTCAAACTTTCTGCTGAACGTGTTGCTGGTACCCATTGAACACCTCCCACTTCCCAAAATGGGGAGGTAGAGATGGCCTTGGAAGCGTTAAGGGCGTGTAAAATAACCCAAAGGGTTTTTGACCAGCCCATGTGAGCAGAGGGTTGAGCTACAATTTATGGAGATGAAAATTAGACTTGACTATTGAAGCGTTTTGGAATTTGTCCTTATTTCTGTGTCTTACTGATTGTATTAGGAGTAAGTTGTCGGCCTCATTTGCCTGCTGGTTGTATTCAAATGTAGAGAACACCTTTCAGTAATAATAGTTATGTCTGAGATGCACATAAATAGAATTTGGGCTGCTGTGAATTTTGCCGGAAAGACAGAAATAGAGAAATGCCCATTTTATTAAGTTTCTCTCGTTTTTTGGGATTCTGTGGGGCATACCCGCTCATCTCTAACATGGTGCTGGTATTTTTAGCAGGGGATTTTTACTCACTGTCATAGTACACATGGTTCATCACACTGTAATAGATCAGAATAGATCAGATCTAGCTGAGTGACTAAAGTTTTTTGCAAGGTTAGGCTGTCTGAGATGGCAGTTTAATTGTCCTGAACCACTTTAATACGTGAAGATATATTAAAAGAAAAAAAACCACAAACCCACACAACTATAGCAAAATGGAGCTTTGTGTGTTGTTCACAGGCTGGATGACTAATGGGGATTCACCTTTCTATTTTAATCTGTTTCTCTTCACTGAGCAACACCCATCAGCTCTCCAAAGTGTGTTTTCTTATGGTCTTCAGTCAATACTGTTTATAGCAAATCCAAATTTTACTGCGTGGTTTAGTTGCAAGTATTTGTTTTGAGCTAGCAAGTGGGATGGCTCTGACTTCCACTAGTCAGGGTCGGTAGCAAGTGATGAGCAAAAGATTAGATTACTGCTTAATGATGACGTCTTCAAAAGCCCTGGAGTGGCTGGGGAAGATAAGTCCCATGGAAAATCAATGAAGCTCGGGCTCTGAGGACAGTTAGGAGAGTAGCAAATGTTGCTGTAATGACCTAAATGGTTGTTCTCTCTCCTGGTCTCTCAGTTGTAATATACAAGAGAGAGTGGGGGGGTGTGAAAATATCCAGCATCTGGGAATGTTTTTAGGCTGTTAGAAATCTGAGGGCTGGATCTTTACCTGGTTACTGTCTCCTGTTCTTACCTAGCTTAAGCAGCAATGGACTAAAGCGTTTCTGATGTAGAAACTGCAGGGAAAAGGCAACCAAAACCTCCCCTCAATCCTCCAAAACAAATCCAAAAAATACCCCTGTAATAGAAGTGGCTGTGCAGATGACAAAGAATAGGATATGTGTTTAAAACCATACACATTATTAGGTAGCTGTATTCTTTGGGTTCTTGGTTTTATGATCTCTGAAAGGTTGTTTTTTTAGTACTGGTGCTCATTTTATACATGCATTTGATGTTTGTTCACATCATACCAAAAGGACATGATTTGCCCTTACAACTTGCCAGGCCTCACAGATTTCTAATTTCTAGGTGGTGGCTTTCAGAAAAGTTCAATCCCTTTAATCATTTACGTGGTTTTTAGGTTGATATGCTGTGAACCCTTAGGGGAATCCATTGTTCTCCTTGCTGGCCTCTTACTTATCAAGAATAAGTGTTTACTTGTTACTGTCTGATGGCGCAGCATTCAGATAACGAGGAGGAGGAGGAGGAAGGGGATTTCAGTGCTGGTAATGTTTTCAAGAGAGAAAAGGCCAGTCCCATGTGTGATGCTGCACAGTAGTACAAGAGTTATGTTACCTTGATGTTTCTGCCTCATGAGGTTC
>JAWWMO010000030.1:4905343-4940342 GCA_035047845.1 Dendrocincla fuliginosa | reverse complement strand
AAAGGCCAGTCCCATGTGTGATGCTGCACAGTAGTACAAGAGTTATGTTACCTTGATGTTTCTGCCTCATGAGGTTCCTGGAGCCATATTTCCACTTTGCAGAAGTTGAACAAATAACATCTTAGAGTCTTATTTTCTGCCCTGTTACCCGGTGGTATAGCACAGCAACTGTTCCCAGTCTTCCATGTTCTCCAAATTTCTGCCTTTTTCTTGGCTTATAAAGATCATATCTTTCTGTACTGTGCTGAGTTCCTGTCATACCTATTGGTCGTTTGAGAGTATGTCAGCCAGTGACTTAGCTGGCACTGGCTGTGACAAATCTGACACATGAAGGAGAAAATCAGTATCGAGAGATGTGGGAGCAGGAGCCACCCCTTTTAATGACAGGTAGTATTTTGTTAGCTGGCCTTGGAGCAATGAATGTGACCCAGTGACAGAGGGGAGGAGCATTCAGCTGAACCTCTAACTTCAGGCAGACTGTTCACGGCAAAAGATTAGAGCAGTCTCCCAGATGTGACCACTCCCTGTGTAACTGAGATGCTCTCTATAACCACAGCAGGTGTGCACACAGTGCATGTCTGGAGCACGTGGCATTAAAGAGAAACTGTGAGAAGTGGGTTTGCTCTCCCCTAGCAGAGACCTGATTTCTCTTCACAGCTGCCTGATAGAAGAGTGAAGGAGACAAACCTCTTCTCAGAGCTGTTCAGCCATAGGACAAGAGGCAGCAGATGCAGACTGCAAAATGGGAAATTTCAGTTCACTGCAAGGAGTAGTTTTTACCATGAGAGTGGTTTAGTAGTGGGACAGGTTGCCCTGAGAGGTGTCTGATTGTCCATCCATGATCAAACTCAGTGCTCCAGTGGATGCTGCCCTGAACACCTGCTCTGAGCTGCAGGCTGCACTAGGTGACCCACCTACAGGATTCTGTGAATCTTTGGTACATCCATGTACTTGAGCAAAGTTAAAGTCTAGATTCACTTGTACTAGGTAGTGTGATCTTTATCTGCTTTGGATTAGGTTTTTTAAGCCTATATTTGAACTCATGCTGTGGGATTATCTTGCATTAAAAGGACCCTGGAAATCTCAGTGGGCAGGTGTAACACGAATTCAGTGGTTTCTCCTTGGGGTTAAATAAGTAACTCCAGTGGAATACTGGGGTTGGCAAAACCAAGAAGCACCATGTGCTGGGTAATAGCAGTCCCCATTGTGGGGTAGTTAAATAGCATCCAAGTTGATGAGTAAATCTGCTTGCTGCAGTATCACTTTGATGCCATGATGATGAGCTCTTGTACCACAGACTGGAGAGGGCGGCAGAGATTTGTCCAGGGCTGTGTGAGGCTGTTATGGAGCTGGGAAGGGAAACTGGGAGCCTGGAATTCCAGCTGAGTGTACGGCTGCTCAGAGCTTCCCCTGGCCTTGGGTCACACCGGCTCTGCCACAGAATGGAACGATTGTGCTTTCTGAGGGTGGTTTATGTATTATTGTGCTGAACATTTCCAAATGATGCTTCAAACAATAGGGGAAAGTGTGTGCAGCCTCCCAGATCAAACAGGAGGACTTGATGCATAAAAGTAAATCTTATCTTAATTGCAGCTTGCTCGTCAAGGCTGGATGCTTGAAATAGAATATTCAGTGGCTGTTCAGGCGTCTTCTTTTTTGTGTAGCTTGGTACATTGACCTTCTTATCCCTTTTGTTAAGAATCCAAATTCAACTGGGATAGGAATTGTTGTGAAGATTGTGATGGATTTTATGATCTTGCCAGTAGAAATCAGTCTGTGTCATTACCAAGGGATTAAAGCATCATAATTTGTGATTTTAATATATGCAGCAAGTCATCTGGCTGCCTGAGTATTAACTATGAAAAATTTGCTGTTACTGCATTGTTGCCCTTCTGTAAAGTTTTATATGCTCTTGTAATAAAGGTACAAGCAGTTGCAAAACTGGGCACAAAAGTCAAAGAGAATTTTAAGGATTTTTGGTTGGGTTTTTTTTGACAAAGAAATGCTTAAGAATTTTCTTTCTGGGTTAAAAATGACATTTTTTATTAAAGTTTGAGGGGACAAATGTGTTTTGGCGTAACTACAGGCTACTGTTTCAGAAAAAAAAAGGGGATTCTGGACAAACAGATCTGGTAAAAGTAGGGATTCCTCTTAGCTGAGGAATACAAAAGCTAACATTTGTTGAAATGTAATGATTCATTTGAATGACCCATTTTCTTAATAGTTTTTTTTTTACTAAGATCACAAAATGATTAATAGGTCGATCCACCCTGCATTTATATTACGTTCTAATTTTGCATTATAGATTCTCCAATGTCAAAGAGCTAAAGGTTCAAATTGGACTAATTTTCATTATCAGGTTAGGGGTGGGGTACTGTAAATTACTCACCTCCACTGAGGAGACCAGACTCATAAATCTGTTCTAAGGAAAGTGAAGAAAAGCTTCCAACATGTCCTGAAGATACCAATTCATAGCAGAATTTCAGTGTGTGGAGCTGACAGCCAATAGCTGTTTTCACACTAAGGTTGCATATCCTTTCACCATTCATATTCCTTGCACTGATACTAGCAAGAGACTGATTTCTTTCAAAGTAAGTTCTGCTAAAATGTCTACAACTCTGCTCTTGCTGGCAATGTGGAAAACTAGCTAAATTTCAGAAGAGAACCACTGTGGATATTCTGTGTGTGTGGGCAGGTGCTGTGATCCATAACAGGATCCTCTGCAATGGCAATGCCTTGTGATTCTTACATATTATAATGGTGATTGGCCACCTTTCTGGGTTTTTGGGTAGTTATTAAAAATACGTGTTGGGAAAGTAGTAAGAGGACAAGTCTTATTTGGACAGTTCACACCTCCTTTTAAGAATACCAGATGTGTATGTGGAACAGGAGAAACGAATTCAAACTACACTTTCTCTGTGTTGTTCTCCATTTCCCTTGAACCTTTTGTCCTATTTTGAGATAATTTAAACAAGTTAAACGCTGTGCATCTTGAAAATCAAGCATGCAGACCATGCAGATTTGTTTCTCACTATGTCCATTTTCTGCCTAACTGTCACCAGCATGTTTGAACTGTGCTTCATGTTGGATAGAATGAGAGACTACATTGATACATAACAGTGACATCAGTTGGACTGAAATCTGAGCTTAGATTTTCATAAGACTGTGAATCATTCTTCTGACTTAAAGCAGAAAACTCAGAGTAAAAACGGTCAGTTTATTTTAGACCACATGTGGGTCCTGTAGAATTGTCCAAAGCCATATAGAGAAGATCTTTAACAAAATTACAAGCTCTGATATATATATATATTAAAAAAAAAAAAAAAAAAAGGCAAAAAAGACCTCATTTTTTTGCTACAGTAAGGTGAGCTATGAATTTATCCCTACACACATGGTATTTTAAATGCCTGCCTATTCAGCTTTCTGAGAGTCACTTAACTGTTCTGTTCCAGCTTTGAATATCAATAATGACATGTTTCCTGACATCTGGGTTAAGGTGAAGCTGTTCTATCTGTCAGTTAACCTCCTTTTGTCAGCCTGCCATGCTGATAATTTTGTGTGTTTGTGGTACGGTCATTAAGGTATTCTCTGTCCTCTGGCACAGTGAAAATTTAGGTTTCCCATTCAATATGAAGGCATTTTTTATTTTCTCTACAAGATCTGTATATCAGACTGCTTCTGATATATAAACTGTATCCCAAGATGTCTGATGGAGGCAGTGCCAATGTAGAAAGCACACTCCCTTCTTCACAAGGGATGTAGTTTTTGCCAACTGTATGACCAAGTCCAGCAACAACTATTTATTTAGCAGATATTATCATGCAAAGTGAACTTCAATGGCAATGTTCATGAGACAGGAATGCCACAAGTATATTGTGAGGTATTTCATAAATATATACAATGCTTGTGTCACTGTATACTTGTTTTCAACGTATTTCACTTCTTAACCTATTTAACTTCTTTCCATCTTGCATAATAAATTAGTGACTTTTACAGTGTGTTCTCCCATTGCTTGTGGCATCGCATAGGTTATTTAGTTTGAAGTAATTATGCTTCATCACAGATTTATGTCCTAGTCAGAGACTCAACCACTATTGAGCTCTACAGTATATGAGTGATTGCAAATTTTCAAAAGAGGGTTTTTGAAGGTGTCTGTGTGTTGAGTTAAATTTTTGAATTAATAGGAACATCAAAGGTACAGCATCTGGGTCAGAGAAGGACCTCAGCAGAACTGCTGTTTGAAGCCTTTCATTCTTGACCTCCAGGACCGTAATAAACTTTGAAATAATTTTCAAGGACACTTCAGATGCTCTGTCATTAAACTGCCACGCAAGCCCTTTTCCTGTTGGCCTGTAGCCATTAGTTAATACAGTCATTAAAATTTAGTCTTAGGAGATATTGTATGACACATGAAGTGTTTTCATCGAATGGATTTCCTACCAAAACAAAGCAAAAATAAAGGGAGGTAGAATATTTATTTTTTAAAAAAAAATTCTGATTATTTAGAGGAGCATTTTAAGGGAATATACACTTTGGTTATGCTGTGCTTTTGTATTCAGGTGCTTAACCTGCATAGGTGAGATGTGATGAAAGCATACAGTGAGCTAGGAGGACACATAATACCAAAAAACCTCACAAAAGTAAAAAATAAACCTAATAGTGAATTATTTTGCCAATCTGAAAATCCTTGTGTAGAGCATGCAGTGCTGTGGACACAATCTAAGACAGGACTGCTGAAGAGACAGTGATTTTGAGATGTATTTCCAGTATTACAACCCAGAATGTTGTGATGAAACCAGAGTCCTTTGTTGTGGAAGAAGTTTTCTGAAGTGGTGTGTGCAGCAGGCCAAGAGGACAGTGTTGTGTCACAGGGTGCTGTGGCAAGAGGTGATAATGCCCGAAGAACACGAGGACTGGAGCGCCCTTCCTTCTCTTGTGCCTTTGGGGCTGGTTTTCAGTGGTTTCATTTCTTCCCCCCGGGTGTGCATTGTAGGGGGGCAGCAATGGCAGTGAGTGCTTTGGGCTGTCAGACGTGTGTGTGACTTTGTCCCCTGTCCCTTGGTGGGCTGTGCTGTGGGTCTGCCCCACATCTGGTACTGGCCAGCACAAAAGGGCATCCAAGGGTCTGCCAGGGGGGCTGATGTGCTGGGTGCACTCCTACACCTGCAGGAGCTCTCTGTGACCTCCTCTCCTTTGTCAGGAGTTCAGACTAGTTCATCCTCAGCTCAAACGTTGGAGACACTGTCCAAATAAAGGTGGGGGGACTTTTGATAACCTGCCACTGATGTTAACTGTGCTCTGTTTTCAGCAGAAATTGAGTTTATGGAGGCTCCATGTTGCTTGGCCAGATAGTTTGATTTGAGGAGAGGTAGAGGTGATACTGTCAGGAAGAGAGTGAATAGTTTCATGGCCCACGTAGCTGAGAGAAATCTTTCAGCAGCTGGTCCTCTTGTCAGGAAAACAAACAAACCAACCACCCCAAACCAAACAAAAACCCCGTAACGCTGACACTGTTCAAAAGTTTAGCCACAACTAACAGCATTTAGTCTTACAAGCTGCTACTTTGCCTATGATCTGGATATAGTTCTTCATGTGTATGTGTTTATGAAGGCCGTTGTTTCTAAGCTTTAAAATTGAAATCGATAACGCTATTTCCGTGGTTCTGAAACAGCAACAGCTGATATCCCCTTCATTTGGGAATGAGATCTTCCTTCCTTTCTGGCTTTAGCAGAGCTTTAGGGAACTCTCAAGTCCCGAGCCACATCACACTCATGTCGGCTTCAGAGTTAAAGCCACAGGGTTTATTCCCTGTCGCTTCCACTTGAATTTGTTGTGCAGGATAGCAGAGGATATGCAGTGAAGATACCAGGACTCGTGTCACGTTGTGCC
The DNA here is from genome assembly GCA_035047845.1 of Dendrocincla fuliginosa. Classification (NCBI taxonomy): domain Eukaryota; kingdom Metazoa; phylum Chordata; class Aves; order Passeriformes; family Dendrocolaptidae; genus Dendrocincla; species Dendrocincla fuliginosa. The sequence goes on along the minus strand of JAWWMO010000030.1, from coordinate 4,934,453 downwards.
TTGCCTTCCTTCCTCCCTCCTTCCTCCTGCTCCTGTGCTGTGAGCAGGACTCAGATACCTACACCCTCCCTTCTGGAACACGGGTAACCTTCTGTCATTTGCTACTCAGCAGAAAATCTGCTTAACACTGGATGCTACAGACTGAGCTGGGTTTTTTTTGTTTGCTGCTCAGTCAGTCAATGGGGTGATTTTCAAGGAGAGTACCAAGAGGTGTCACTTTGTCCATCTTTATGTATTTATTACTGTGGGCATTAAGCTCTTGTTTTGGGCCAGTTCACAACAGGCTGCCTCTCCACGAAGTCATCTCTCCTTAAGCGACCCGGTCCTGCAATCTGCTGCTTATTGCATCTTGAAAAGCATGATAGAAATTCAAGTCAGGGACATTGTACTCTAGTTAAGGGACTGAGAGGATCGTAAAGAAAAATGAGAGGTATAGCAAATGTGTTTCCAATCTCTGTAGTATATATAATAGAAGGTTTTATTCTGCAATTGTCAGAGAGGATCTCATTAGAGCCCAGACTTTCCTGTTCCTGAAAAAGTTCTCATGTTGGGTACTTTAAAGAGAAGAGTTCACAGAGTTAAGATTTAAGGGCATAGGCTCCCTTCTAATACAGGGAACTGTGATCACAATGGACTGAAAAGTTCATAAGCTGTTTTGAAGACAGTAGTAATATGTACAGTTTGCTTTATTCAGAAGCTCCTTCATGATGCAAGTGCACCTGCAGAGCTGTGAAGGGAAGGAATTTTCCATTCCATTGTCACCCATTAGCCTCCAAAGGCACCTGCCTAAAAATAATGGACTGGATCAGCTTTAACTTGAATTTTTTTTTAATAATAATAAACCTTTTCAGGGCAGGTTGGGGGGTTTAGGAGCACAAAGCCCTGAGGCTGTCCCTGTGCTCTGTGTCAGAGCCCTTCTCCAGGTGCAGCTGGGAAACTGCCCTCACCAGAATTCCATAGCGTTCCTATGGTTTGGTAACTTGCATCTATTGTATGCTAAAACGATTAATAAGGTTGTTACATTTTCTAGAAAAAACAGGAAAAACGAATGGAGAAATCTGAAAAATCTGTGTTTGGATCTCTTGTTCTAAGCCTGACAACTAGAATAAGTAAATTTTCCCATTGTCCCTCCGAATCTGTGTCTCAGTGCTGTTTCAGAAAGAAACAGGTGTTCCCAAACAGTACAGGTTTGAGTTCTTAAAATAACATATTGAAATGGAAGTAAGTTAATAAATAGCCATGAAAAGGAAACGGTGGTGGGAGCTTCTGATTCATGCGGGCTTCTGACTTTGGAAGTTGCATTTTTCAGTTTTTATCATTGTAGTCTACATTTTTTTTTTCTTTTTCTGTTCCCTGTCTCTTCTATTGGCCTCCTGAAATATTCCCCTTTTATTGAAAAGCCCAAAGTTTTGTTTTTAGAAATCTTTTCAATTTTCAGAAATTGTGTTTTTTCATATTCCGAATAGTTAAATCTCTCTGTGCCCAAACAGGCTGTCCTTTCCCAGGCTGGTGCATGTCTCTTTAGGGGGAAGATGCTCCCTGCTGGTGCCACTGTCTAAAGGACTTAGTGTTGTTTGTAATTGGTTCAGAACATAGCACAGCAAAATATTACTGACTAAGCTGAGTAGCTGAGCCCCTTCCTTTAGTTTGGCTGGTTTTCCAAAAAAACCCTTTCAAATATAATTTTTCTCCTTATGATAAGCAACCTTTTATCAGTAGGGTGTTTATTTTTCTAAACTGAAAATAAAAATAAACCCATAGTTTTCTCATCTGCATTTAATTGTTCTTTCAGGTCTTACACGTCCCTGTTCATGAACTTGTTAAACCTTTGTTTGAAATGAAAATTATGGGAAAAAACCCTCAAAACCAAAACCATGAGGTTGGTCATTTTGAAGGGGCCCAGCTACCAGAGGAATTATCTTGAGCCTGACATAGTGAACACTTAACATATGTTTGATTTTTAAGGAACATTTTGGTAGTTTCCTGAATGTATTTATTTTAATTCACAGATGGGTATCATATTTAGCCAGTGTGAGAATAATCTTTGAAAAATCTGTTGCTTTTTAAAAATCAAATTTCTGACCTTGAACTATACTGACAACACATGAGACAGAAGCCTGGAAGCTGTTCCTGGTAGATTAGGTCACCTTGTTTTAATATGGAGAATAGTTTTAAAGCTCCTAATTCATTGTGTTTGGGGGTAATTATTAAATGCTCCTTAGGCTTCTAATGATAGATCTAATTATTTACTTAGAGATCTCTTACATAGTCCTCCTAACTGCAGGATGAAGCCATTGTTTCATTGATTTCTGAAACTCTAGAAAACCACTTTCACTGTTTGACTAATTTATTTTAACTACAATTTCAAGCCATGATACCTTTAGAACAACACCAATATTCTTCCTGTTGGAGGAATGAGCTGATCTTAGCTGCTTCATGGGCATAGCTACTGAGGTGAGTCTCCTGAATATGCAAAAGAATATGAAATATGACAATCTTAACTTGGGCTAGAAAGCAAATAATTGCTTCTTTCTTCTGGAGGGCATCAAAGCTGGATTCCCTGTCCATTTCTAATGACCTTGTGACAGTCTGCCGGGATATGTGGCTTGCTTTTGGCATGGGTGAGGCACGTGTGAGGTGGATGGCTCTGCTGAAAGTTTTCCCCATGCACAATATATGTGTATATATATAATTTCATATAAAGACATTGCTCCACAGTGCTACATAATCTCGGGTAAACATATTGTTTGTGCTAGAGAAGTGAAGTGTCAGAGTGTTCCTGTAAACATTGAGCTGGTCAGCAAGTGTCACACTCATTGCTATTGGCAAGTACTTGTGTGGGTGAGGAGGACACACAGAGAGAGGAGCCTGCACGGGGACCAGGACTGACACTTGGGCTGGAGGATATAATGAGCCTTTAATAAGCCACTAATAGGCAGCCTCACAGAATGAAAGCAGCAAAGATTGCAAATACACAGATCGGTTCCTCGGATCTTAAACAGAGAAACTGTATTCATCTGTATCGATAAAAATAATGGCTTACTTTATATGATCCAGACGTAATTATAGAGCAAGATAGCACTTCTTAATAAGGCAACATAGTCTTTCACATTGCAGACCTTCTGGACTACTGCAGCCATGACTTCAGGAGACCTGAAGCACAAGCTCTGTTCCCTTCTTCATTCAGTGTGGCTTCTTTCCTGCTCCTTTGCCTCTCATGCTCTGCCTGTTCCCTTTCTGCCTTCCCTCCATTTCTTCTGAACTGTTATCCTGGCTCTGATGTCATTATATTTAGGCCAGAGTTTAAAGTCTCTCTGTATTGGAGGTTTATGGTACAGTGATTTGATGGCCACATCAGGCCTCCACAAACTTTTATTTTCAAATTTAAGTTTAGTAAAGTGATGATAGTAAGAGTCCAACTGACTTTGTGTATAAGTCTGCACAGGTTTATGGTTGGAAATTTGCTCTGCAGACTCAAGTTTACTGCAGTCCCTTCAAAGACAGCGATACTGGGGGCCTTCTCCAGAACAAATCAGTGTCACAGCACCTTAAATAACCACAAATAAGGAAAATAAGGAAGTGAAACAGGTTATAATGTACCAATCCTTGCATATTAATTTCTGAAGATCATCTCTGATTGTTTTAATGTTTTATCATAGCAAGTTTACTGTGAAATGTATAGAAGGACTACAGTGGGAGCTTTTAATTATTATGCATTGATAATGCTTGATTTTTTTTCTGGGCAAGAATCAGGGTCCATAATTCAGGTCCTGTTGCTCTGCTTTTGGTTTACCTGCAATTCCATCACCTCTTGTCCAGGTATTCTCATCATGTAAGCATAGCTCCTGAAAAAATGAACAGCTCTTTAAAAAAAGTGTCTAAAATTTCGGTGTTAATTTATTAAACAGGTCTGAGCCAAGCAAGGCAGCGACGCCCTACACAGCTCACTGAAGATCCTTTTTCCTCTCTGTTGCTCAGCTTCAATTTTCTCTAAAGTCACTGTTGCACTTCTTTTCTGATTGCCCTGGTATTTTAAGCTTTCTGCCAAAATAGGTGCTAAAGATCTTTTGTAGAACAGAATGTGAAAGAAAAATAACACTTCCACGTACACTAAAGAAGAAAAAAGATCATAGCCAACACTTTTTCCTGGAGTTGAAAAACCCCTTTTTCTTGTGCACGTTAACCTCAATACACCCCGTGTGTGCAATGCACAGGAGCTGCTGGGGAGGGGAGGGCTTTGCACACGGGGGCTTTGGCAAAATGTATTTTGCATGGAGCACTTTCGAGTTTGTGTGTTTCCTACAGGTGTAAAAACTTTATCTGAAAACCAGGAAGGATATAGTCTGTATTAAAACAAAATTAAAAAAAATTACTTTAATTTGGTTTACATGATGTTCCACAGTTGATGTAAAAATTGCATCTTCATAGTCACATGTTTATTTGATAGTCCTATTAGAATTTTTTTTTCGAAAATCCTCTCAGACCTCTCTGACTTCATCAAATAAATTGAGAAAATAAATGATGTGACACGTGAGGTTTGGTGGTGGGAGGGGAGCAATTCTGAATGCCTGTTTGCACAGAGCTTTTTGGTTTTCCCTCACCTGCACACACAGCCATTTGTTGTCAGTGCTGGGACTCGCAGCCTCTAGCACGCTAAAGCTGGCTTGGTGCTTTGGAGGCAGCAGCAATGATCAACAAATGGTAAAATGGACCTGTTTTAATGATGGTGGGAATATATAAAACTGTGTTATCTTCTTGGCTGTGATCAGAAATGCATCTCATGTTGCTGTTTTCCTTGCTTTGCTTTGTTTTTGCTGAAACCCCTGCATTGTTTTTTCTCGTTAACATAAGAGAACTGGAATAAGTTTCATATCACCATTCACCATTCCCACTTGACTTGACATTTTCGTAGTTCAGATGAGGCTCTAATAACCTTTCTGAGCTCTGCTGGCTCTAATGATGTCCATTCAATAAATGAGATTTGAGCACTGCTGCCATGCTAAACAGTATACTTGTGCCTAATTGCAAAAAAAAAAAAAAATAAAAAGCCTTCTTGAGAATTAATATTTAGCATTTTAGTCAAAAATACAATGAAGAATATTGTTTTTTACAAGTACAGTCATCTTGATAATTCCACACACACACACTTGGGACTTGATTGTTTTGCTGACATCCCTATTTACCCCTTTGTCTCAAAGTGATAAGGATCCAGAAAACTTGGTAATGTGATAATTTGGTTTCCTGTTGACATTAGCTTTGTCTTGCCCAGCTTCAGAAAATGGTGTCAGGTGTTGTTTAGAGATACAGTCCTACACAGGTTAGGAATATTACTGGTGAGTGTGGCAGAAAGAATTGATAAGTGCTGTGAGATGCACACTATGGAAAAGGAGACAAAAAGGTAGAATAGCCAAAATACGCAAAATATCTGAAGAAAAATGTAGTAGTCCTGCACAATTTTCTCTTTTTTTTTTTCTAATTTTTATACTTTTGTTTCAATTCTTTTTCATGCTTTACTGAATGATGGCTTGAGGAAAGACAGCAAAAGATATTTTTATTGTACAACTGAATGTGGGAAGACTCTAAATGGCGAAGAATGCTCCTGGAGAGAAAATGAGAGAATAGATGCTCCATCTGTGAGGATTTTCTTGTTTGCCATAGCACTCTATCAGGCCTTTTTATTTCTCATGCCTTGTTTGTAAACTGGTAACTTGCTGCAAATCCTGCAGTTGGAGCGAAGAACCCTTTAGCCAATATTTGTTTCCAAACACCGAGAGCTGATGGCGAGCATGATGGTGACCTTTAGAGGATGCTGGAACTGCACGAGCTGAGTGTGCAGGGAATGGCAAAGGGATGGGTATGGAGGGAACGTGTGAAAGCATGTGCTCCAAGCAGCTGAGCTGCAGGACACCTGCAGGGATGGCATTTCCCAGTCCCTGTGGGTTTGTTGTTGTGGGAGAGAAATGCAGCAGAACGCTCAGTTGGAGTGAGCAGAACCAGCTCTGCTCTCACAGGAACTGGGCAGTGGGTTCCCCTGTCCCCATTGCCCAGTTTGCCAGGCTGGTGAGAGGTGTTGCTCGAGCAGCAGCTGGCAGTACCTGGGCACGTGCTTCACCCAGCAGTGCAGCCACACTATTTTTGGGGTTGTTTTCCTCTGGTGTAAGACACCGTGTGTATATATACATATATCTGGTGGGATCTCCAGCAGTCATGGGAACATGTTCTCTGTGTGCTGTCCAAACAAACAAAATGAGCGTTTACATGGTGACTTGCATAGCTCTGTTTTCTCTTCAGACTCTCAGAACACTGAATTCCTTGTTCAGGAGACTGCAGTCCTCAAGTCCCTGTAGTCAGAGATAAATTCTGTAAACACTGATTTTCTTCAGTTCACAAGACAAAACAGAATACTACTCAAAATTAGGAAAAAGGAACCCAGAGATCACATTCCCTTTCCGATACCCAGCCATCTCAGGGAGTAACAGCCTGGTAGTGGAAACACCTCGCTGGGTGTAGATGGGTGTGGAGCTTTGGCTTCAGAATGTCTCAGTTTACACTCTAGAGGAAGAATTGGATCATGTGTGAGTAAACAAGCCCCAAAAGTGGCTGTTTTAAATGGGAACTCGCGAGCTGAGGAAGAGCACCGTGCGGGGAGAATGTGGCTGGACATTTTACATTCCCCTTGACATGGAAACTTTGGCAGAGTGAGGGTTGAGGGACAGGGAAGGGCCTTCAAATCAGAGAATCCACGTACTGGAATAACTCATGTGAGTGTTATGGGGGTGCACCCAAACCTGTTACCCTTTCTGTCCTCGTTAGTACCCTGTGAATTTTAGTGCAATTAATGAATTTGGGCTTGAATGGCTGTGTTTGGAGAGAATTGGGATATAAATTGGCACCTAACTATTTGAGCATCTCTAAAGGTAGTGCAATGTTGAGACAGAGCTAAGCTTGAAAATGGTAAGAAGTGTTTCTTTGCAAGGAGAAAGACATAATTTATGTGTTTGTTTAATAGAAAGAACAAAGTATTTTTAACAGCTAGTGAATTACTATCTTGTTTAGAAGCACAACTGTTTTTTACATCCTCTGGCTGGCCATGGCAGCAGCTTCTCCCAATGATATTTATATGTTAATAAAATAGTGAAATAATAAAACAAATGCAAGAGTGCATTTTTAACTTATATTGCTTGTATTAGATCCTGCTTACAGACAGTTAATGGGTTTTCCCTCTCCAGCTTTATGCATTGAAAAATAGTTGTAAGAATAATAAGAAAGCTTCCTTAAATCTGTTTTCAGTAAGTTATGTTCACCTTTTTTTAAAAAAATAGTGTATAATTTGTTAATCTGCTTTCCCTGCCAAACTGGTTGTCTTATTCAACAATAAATTGAATACAAATCTTCCCCCAGGCAGAGAGACAGAATAGCAACCCCTGAAAGTCTGGCAGCTTAATTGACATTTGGTGGTCGCCTTAGGCAGAAGTTAATTTCTACCCTGTTTATATATACACATATACTTTTCATAAAGCATGCAGGCAGTACTGCAGATAAATTAAGAGTAATTCATATTGTAGTTCCCAGGTACACACTTGTTGAAATGACATGAAGCCATTTCATTTTATGAGTGAAGGAGTTCCTCACAATTAACCAAACCTGTCAGCCTCGCAGGAACAGTGTGTTTCCAGGCAGCTGTATGAGGTTCTCAGAGCCCTATTTTTATTCAATTGCCATCGAGTGCATACAGCAATCTCAAGAAATAAAACTGAGGATTTCAGACCTTATCCCCGGGGGATGTCCCACCTACCTGAATGTTGCTATTCTAGCAGACAGGCTGTTAGGGCAAGTGTAAACTTTATTCATAAAAGAAGTTCTATATCTGCCTAACTCACGGGTTCAATAAGTGCCAGGCAAGCTTCCTTAATAATGCATGATCCACAGTCAGGTAAGAACAGCAATACCAGGGCATTCAAAGGTAAATGGAGGAGTTATTTGAATTATTTAAATTATATTTCTAATTGTGATCTATCTCCTTTGCCTGTGTAAACTGAAGTTCAGGGAATAAAGTCCAAGATCCAGCAGTAAAACCTCAAGCTTTGTGAAGGAATGGTTTTGCTCCATGCCAGCTGTGGAGTTGGTCCCTTTCTGTTCCTGTACCACTCCTTCATCCGTATCGTGATGAAAGTTCAGGTTTGTAAGGCTAATCCACTGGAGCTATTTGATTATACCTGTCAGTGCTATAGGCAGAGAAAATATTTATGAAACTAATGATGTAAAGTACAGTACTGAAAGAGATGTGTACCATTACAAAAACAGTATCAGTCACCCTGGCAGGGAAAAGTCTGGAAATCAAAGCCCAGAGAGTTTTTTCTTTAGTCAGTGAGACTCTGTGTGCTTTGAGTATGGGAACAATGGCAGGAAAGAGAAAAAGAAAAAAACAAATATATTGTTTGGAATACTTTAATGTACATACCATTGAATATCACATTCCTAAGTGACAAGCAAGCAACTGCTTTGAATGGCCCTAGTTCTTTGAGTGAAGTTAGTTTTCCTTTGATTTCACAATTCGTATTGTCTTGTTTTGAAGAAGTTCTCTGTGATAGAACTGTTTTTATGATACAAGTCATCAGCTCCAGTAAAACTCTTTAGTAAAGATTCGTGGGGTCTGTGCATTTTTGAACTATTGAGGAATGACAAGAGGCAGGTATTGCCGGAGCTCAGTAGGAGCAGCATTTCACTCGGGCACAAGGCACGGAGCTGGCAATCTGCTTGATGATCAGAGATGCAATAGGAGCGAATAATTTCTAGCTTGTAGGTAAAGTCACAGGAAATCGGGATGTGTTTAAAGCATGTTTGGCAGCAGTTGGGGTTTGAGGGTCTCCTGCTGAGGACACTGGGACCAGGTGTCATTGCACGGGCGGCATCAGGAGCTCCGTGCAAAGTGGCAAGGTATCATTACAGCAAATCCCTAAACGCTGTGCTTTAGCTCTTGCTTGCTATGACACATCCTCTGGCTGTGACAGCATTTCTCAGCACACCTTTGCCCGGCCTTGCTCAAAGCTGCAAAAGCAAACAGCTCTCTGGAAGCTGGGCAGTTCCCCACCACTGCTGTGTCCCCAGCTCTCGCTGCATTCCGCCTTTTTCTTAACATACAGAACAGCACAAATAGGTTGCTCTGCTGGGTTCGTGTTGTCAGGGGATTTGAGTTGCTCTCCCTGGTGCTGCTGAGCAAGGAAATGTGCCAGCAGTGCGTGTGCCAGTGCTGGAGACACAGAGAGCCACCCATGGCAAATCACCTGCAGGTGATCTGCAGAACCCTTCTCCACTCTGCTGCTGAAATTAAGTTTATGGATAATTTATCACCTACTTGTCTCTTGAATAAATTACACATACAAATGAAGACAGAGAAACTATAACAAGTGTTGCTTTTGGCTCTGGGAAATAGGCATGTGTGAATCTCTTATCAAATATCTCACAGACTGTTCTATTTAGCAGTTCCTGGTTGTGAACAAGTGATTCATTCTCGTAGCTGTTGTCTTTGTAGTACAAACATTAAATATTCTTTCACTTCCATGACAATTTAGAAATTAGCTATTATTTTTGACATGTCAAAACAAACCCTGATGTATAAAAAAAGATCAGAATTTAGTTGCTGTGGTTAAAAATTTCACAGTTATTTTGCTTTTGTGATCTGTCATTTGCAACTTTCCAATGTATCTTTAATATAAAGATGTTGCATTATTATGTTGTAAATATGCTACTTGTTTACTAAGGTCTTTTTTTCCCAGTTTCCCCAGTTTCTTCTCAAAGAGGTATTTTTGTGATGTTTTTCTTGTTTGGAGTCCTACTTTAATTCCTTAAACGTAAATAATGGCAAAGGAGGCAAATGGAATGAACTTTGGAAGTTGGCATGCTAAGAAATGCCCCATTGATTTTGTATTAAGCTACACGTGTACCTTTTGTGATACCGCATTAATTAATAGATTTTTTTTTATTATTATTTCAGTTTTTTCAAACCTTATGTCTCATTGATACTCATGTGCTGCCCCTCAGAGTTTGCTTTAACTCCCTGGTGCTGCACTAGGCCTGTCATCCCTGCTCAAAGGCTGTTCAAAGCCATGCTGGATTCTGCCTGAATTTCATTTTTCTGCAGCGTAAGGAGGAGAAACTTGAAGGGAATGCCTGAAATTCCAGAGGTGAAAACTTGAGGCTTTTTTTGTTCACCTTGAAGATTTTTAAAAGTCCTTTCATTTTAAAGTTTGTTGGTTTTTTTCTCTTGAATTGTGAAATCCTGTGGCCAGCTCAGGTGTTTGAGCTCCTTTCCCCAGTGTGCTAGGCTGATGCTGTTCCCTCCCAGCCACACACAGTGCAGGGGCCTGGGGTTGGAAACCTCTCAGCAAAGTGGGTGCAGCTGCTCCGGGTGCACATTAACCCTCCCACTCACTCATTTCAGTCCAAAAGGGCAGCAATCACAGGGAGCTTTCAGAAAAAAACCCGCAAAAATAATGGACTTGGGTTCTTGCTGTGACAAATACATGGAGTCAGTGATTGGTTTCCACAAATAGTTATACTGTTAATGGAGCAGAGGAAAAAACCCCTCAGCTTATACAACTGACCTTAGTTTTAAGAATGTTGATGTTCCTGAAGTACTTTGTGCTGTGTTTTGGGGTTTTCTGGGGGAGAAGGGGAGAAGGAAAACTCACCAACCCTTAACCAAACTCACTTATTTGTGATTTAGACTTAGATTTTTAAGTGATTAATTTTCTTTTTTTTAGTACATGATTTTGGTTCCTATTTTGCATTTCACTCTCTCTATGTTTTAAGAGAGATCAGTTTGGGTTTAATTTCTTATTTTTAATTTCCTGGAGCTGCCAGAATGATCCTACATTTAGGTTTGCAATATAGCAAGGGAGTCTCACCTAAGACAATTCTGTGTATGAGGCAAGTCAGTATCTTTTAGGATCCCCAAAGAATTCAAAGAGAAACACCACTAATTCTCTTCATTAAAGCAAGTTGCCTTTAAGACAGATTATGTATTTACTTTTCCCAAAAAGTTCTTTCCACAAGTTTGCTGCTTGGAGGATTCTGTCTGCCCAAAATCAGCATGTTCTGCTGATGGCCAGGACCAGCCAGAGGAGACACTTCCCTTCCTGTGACCCTCTTGAGGTTATTCCAGCTTTTTACAACTAATTTTATAGCTCTTTACACTGTCATCAAGGTAAAATTGGAGCTATTTACATCAGGTTTCATGACTCAGCTTTCTGTTAAATAGAAGTGTCAGAATATAAATACTTTTGACAAGATAGTTCAAGGAATTCATTCAAAAGTAAAAAGTGCATTTTATTTTCTCATTTTGATGTGCATTTTTTAATACAGCTTAATTCACAAATAAAGGAGTGGATAGTACATGATAAATAATCACAATTATTCAAAGTGAACTTTTTATTGAAAAAACATAACAGTATCTTTGAGAAAATGTTATGTTTTAATCTATGCAGAAAACATGACATTTTAACTTTATCATAAATCATGCTTAAAAGAATTTTCACACACTAATTATCTATAGTAAAAGCCTTTTGTTAGTACTATCTATATTCAAAGGGAACTAATATAATTACGTACCCAGCACGTCATTTTCTTACAACACATTCTCAAATACACTGAATGTGTACTATTTCTTTCCAGCCTTACTGGCAGTTTTGCAAAGATTCCTTAATTTGCCATATAGCAAATGTGCTAAATTATATTGACTGCCTATTGGAATTTTATAAGAGGAATTAAAAAAAAAAAAAAAAAAGTAAAATCCCTGAAAGGTTTTAATAATGGAGAGCTCTGTATGTGCTCTGCTAGTGAAGAGACTGGGGGGAAAGAGAATAGCAGTGTAAAAAAAATCCAATTATGTGTCATTTGTGTTATTGCTACTCTAACTGTTATGAGTAGGATTTGAAGCTGAGCCCATGCAGAATGCTACACTAAAATATAGCTAATATATTGCTGTGAGAAAAGTACTCAGACAGTTTAAACTGTGCTGACGTTTATAATCATAAAGTTTCTAATAAAAGAGGGTTCAGTGGGATAAAATTTCCCGAGCAAGAGTTAGTATAATATTTAGAAGTAGGGATTTGTCTGCTGAGGAGTTCGTGACGCTTCTTCTACAGTGTGGTTGTACTTCTCAAAATCCTAGTAATCCACAAGTGTAGAACCAGCTAGGATTTTAATAAGAAACATAATACTGGGATTAAACACTGCTTGATTCTTCAAGCAATGCATTTTCAAAAACAAATCAAAGGTAACCATCTGGTAAAATTTCTAGTCAACATAACAGGCTGTGACTGTGATCTTTCAAACTGAATCTTGCTGTGTTGTTTTTCTTTTTTATTTTTATTCCCATATTGATTTGAAGATTATGTAGACTTAGATAACCAATGTTCTCCCTTCTTGTAAGAAGGAAGATTTCTGTTTTAATGTCTGGGGGGAGTTGGCAATCCTGTCCCTAAAAAATGCCCCGCCCCAAACCTGAGTGGAAATGTTCTCTGTTTGTAGTGCTTTGATGTCCCTGGGGGTACAGAGCTTTGCAAAATCCCAGTGTCCTAGAGGAGTGCAAAAGCTGCCATAAGATTCGTGCAGTTCGAGGGTTGAGAACTGAAACAGGCCAGTCTTGGAGAGTTCTACACTAATAATATGTTCAGCCTTATCCTGTGTGCCTGTACTAGGTGTCAACATGTGAGATACATGAAAGAGTTATTTTGCTTCCTTCTTAATGTTACTGGAGGCATGGAAACTTGGTAATGTGTGTCTGAACTGCTGAGGGTGGCCAAAGGAGGCACGAGCAAGCTAAGCCCTTTGATTTCATTGTTGTTTTTAATTTGGGACTCTCTAGTATTTAGGCAACACTTTGCAGTCATCCTGAATCAGTTTAAGGAATGGTATCAGTTTCATGCATGTACCATTTCTATCAGTCATCAAAACTGGAGATTGAACAAGTCTAGCAAGGAAAAACTAGAAATTTTGCACTTTTCCCCCCACCCCCAAAATTGTGTTTGCTCACTTTTTCCTCCTAAATAAAATCAAATGCCCCGGTGAGAAATCCTGAGTGCAGGCTGCTTTAGCTATCTCAGGTAGCTCTTTAGGTTGGAGACAGGAGGCCACACACCCTTGCTTGCTGGATGGAGATAGTTTTGTATAAAGCAGATTGAAAATACACTTTGAAGCCTCACAACTTCTGCTCAAGCTCTCCGTAATCTGTGAACACTAATAACATTTTGGGGAGGATTTTGTTGAATATGTTGCCCAGAGGAGGCTGGGGACACCTCTGTCCCCACAGGCCCCCGGGAAGCAGCTGGTGAAGCCCTGGGCAGGCTGGTCCCAGTGTGTGCTGACCCGAGCTGAGCAGGAGGTTATCTCGGGAGGTCCCTGCTAACCTGTGTGAGCTGCAGGTCTCTTATCTCAGCTTTGTCAGTGGAAAAGGAAGTTAAAGGAGGATTAAAGATCAACAATAAAATAACTCAGAACCCAAATCCACTGGAAATGTTTCTGTTCTTTTACATTACTGTTATAACTTGCTAATTAATTGTTGTGTACCTGGTGAGATCCACCCTGATCTATCTAATTCAGTTTGAAGTCGTTCCTTTTCTAGGTGCTTCTTTGTCATCTTAATGAGCAAAATTATTAGCTGAAACTGGTGAGTTGTGCTTTTCTAGTAATCTTTTATGGGTGTTACTTCTGTATTTCTTTAGTTCAAGATTTTTGTTGTGCTTGGTTTGTCCTTTTCCTTTTATTCTAGACCGTAGGGCTTCTGGTAGCGTGAACAATACTGCTTTGCAATTCCTAATTATGTGTTCTAATTTTACCTTTTAAAAGGCTGTTCCATCATAGAAAACTAAAAACACTGGGCATTTTGGTCATGTATAAAGACTGTACTGGGGAATTCTCTCCCTCGACATCCTGAAGTGTCTTCTGTCTCTTCAGACTCAACAAGATCTCAGAGGCAAAGAAAATAGATTTGCACGGGGACTTAACCCTGTGCACTCTTTTCCCAATTTGAGACAACTTCATTTCCTCTAGCAAGGGAAATCAAAGAAAGAAATTTTAAAATGGAGTAAGATCTCCTTTCACAAACAGCTTTTTTTTGGTTGTTGGGATTCTTTTTAAGGTTCTGACTACACTGATGTATCACAGCTGCTGCAACCTCCCACGAGATCTCCCAGTGCTTTGGGAGATGGATTCCTTACTCGCCAGGAGTAATCAGGACAGTTTGCCCACCTCACAGCCACGACTTGGTAACTCAATGTCCTTGGGCTTTCGCCCCTGTGGGCCCTTAGAGAAGCTGCTCGCTGTGGGTTGGCACTGAGGGGCACTGGGAGAGCTCCAGCAGCTTTCCTGGATCTCTTACCTGCATTTTGTACAGTTATTGTTCACATTTAATCACAAACTCCATGAGACTGACTTGGCATGCTGGATGGTGTTACTTACCACGTCTTGGTGTGAAATGAATCCATTACAAATCACTTAAGTGTATAGACCATGTAATTTGTTTTCTATTCTTGTTATCAGTTCAGGGGAAAAAGGACTCAGGCAAAAATGTCACAGAAAATGTGCTGTTGTTAATGACATTGCTGTGTAGTTATGGGAACTGGGAAAATGACTGATATTGGTGAATTTACTTCAATGCCTCGTGCCCAAGGTCTGGAATGATGTGTGTATGACAGGTATGTCAGGAATGGAGCATCAGGTACAGAGCTCTGATGTCTAGTATTTGTTCATAACAGTTACCCTGTTCTTACGTATTGTGTCTGGGAAATAAAGCTAAAATATGGACAAGCTGGAGTGGTAATGGGAGTAAAGGGAAAGTGAAGAACAGGAGCTGAGAAAGGCAAAGGATTTAGAAGATTGGCAGAGAAAATAGTGGTCTGAACAGGCAGAGAATAGAGTAGGAGATAAGGCAGAAAAGGAACGTGGTTATGGGCTGTTGAAGGAAGGATTTATCTCACCAAAAGCAATGCAGTTTGTCAGCCTCTGTATTTGCTAGAGCTCATTCAGTATTCGTGATGATATATGGAAATAATAGTAGAGGGAAGAGGAACACTTAGAGTGTGAGACTTTTCCTTTCAGCTGTGTTTATTCAAATGAATGGGAAACCCTGCCATGTGGTAGACTTCTCAGATGAGCTTCTCACGAATTACTTAGTACTCCATAACTTAGGACTGATGCAGTAATTCTTTCTTTAAAAGCAATTATTTGTATGTATGAAAGTGTCAGCAGCTTGTGATGTATTACAGGCGAATTTAGTGTGCTGCTAATAGAAGTTAGCATGCCAAATTAACTAGGCAGAGCAGTAGGAGGACTGGTGTGACCTATTTCTGCATTTCTTATGGGAATTAAAACAGAGGAGTAGTTGTAAGAAAATCTGAGACCCCAGCATTGCTTTCATAATCAACTCCCAAGCAGTGGGCTATGTAAGATACCAGCTCACATGGGAAGAGAACAATAAACAGGATTTGTGTGTGTCACTTGTAACTGAAGCTGCTGGGAATATTTTTTTCTGATTTCATTTCTGCTTCTCATTTTCAGGAGATTAAGTTGTTGTTAATATGTTGACAGCTACTGCTTTATTTATTTTACTTCAGTATGTAAGCTACAAATTTCAGCTCTCCTTCATTGTCTGTGTTGTCTAGAGTGAAAACAGTATTTTATGAGAGACCTTTTTGTTGTGTGATGCATTTCTGTATGGATTTCAGGACAGATGATTGAAAAAGTATCAGCTTACCTCCTGTAATATCAACTTTCATAGGTGGCAACTAAGCTGATAATAAGGTAATAATAAATTGGAGGTGAAACTAAAAATATTGCTGCTGTTGTAGTTTCTGAAGGTGTTGATTTAAGATGCACAACGCTAATAAGAGGTTTACAGGTTTTAAAAAGCAAAGTCAAGCTATTGGAAGACAAAGCAGAATTGTATCTTGCTTTTCTATTCTGCAGTTTTGTCAGGCTTTTTATTTTCTCCCTTTTGCTGTTGCAGCCTTCAGAGCAGTGAATACTGTAGGTGGAGATCTGGTGGCACATCTCTGACAACATCTGCGTGTTTCCTATGCTTGATGGTAGTAGAGAAATGAACTGCTATACAGAAAATTCTTTGGGATTGTTGTGGGGTGAAAATACATTTAAAAAACATTTAAAGCATCTCTTAATTAATTGGGAACTCAAAAATAGCTCCCGAAAATGCCTTCCAATCTCCACATGTGATTAAATAATCCTTAATGAGAAGTAGGTCCTTCGTTAGACACTATGTCTGGCTAATTGAGGAAATCATTTCTGAATACACTCCAGAGCACAGGAATGAGCAAGACTGGCCTATACATGAAGATGTTTGCCTCTTATTGATATTTAAAAGTTGCTAAATGAATCTTATTTAACTGACTGTGCACAGTCAAAATAGTGTTATGGTAATTGTACTGTATAACTTGAGGGGTTTATTTTGCTTCAGTGTAAAATTTTAAAGTTCAATGTATTTTTTGACTTTTTCCTGCCGTTCATTGTTGCTGTGATTAAGTTGTCATGGCTGCTTGGATATGCAGAATCTAAATACTACACAACATTGATTTCCCTTTTTGCTATGTTTCCTGAATATGAAACTTGTCGTAAAGCCATAGGATGAAAAATCTTGTGTGTTCTGCAGTAGAAAATATGTCTTTAACCTGGCAGTGAGCAGCAGTGACAAAGGGCTCCAATACAGTACAGGATTGTAGAAATGCTGATGCTGAACAAATCTGGGAAACACCCCCAAGCCTGATCTGTGGTTAAAAATCAAGATTTTAGTTTTCTTTGATGTCCATGCTCTTGATCAGAAGGAATTGCCTTTGGGTTTCCTTTCCCCCTTGGTTGTGTTGTTTACCTGAACTCCACTTCCTTATTTCTCGCCTCGGTTGTGTGGATTGGAGCCCCCAGTACATCCTGAAATAGGAGGCTGGATGTGGTTTGGTCATTTCTGCTTTCGTGTGGTTGTGGTTCCCCAGTAACCAAAGCCCTGTGGCTCTGGGAGAGATGATGACTGGCAGCAAATCCTAAGCCAGTCACAAAATGGAGAGTATTTTTTGAACACCAGTGTGTGCAGTCTTTGCTGGATTATTGGGCTTGTCATTTGACCAGTAGTTTCCTACGGGGCAAGTCCTTGAACTCCTGATACGATAATGTGAGGTTGAAGAGCTGAAAGGAAAAAGCAATCATTTTCCTCACCTCCTGCTTGACCAGTGGGTGGGAAGGTGCTCTGGCAGGCACGGGTCAGTACCCACCTCTGAGTCTGGTGGCTGTCTGGAGTGCACCCTGAGCTCTCTGAAAAACCTTGTGCTAAGAGGGGCTGAAGTGCTGATTTCGATAAATCCGTAGAGTTCTCCACCCTTCCTTTATTTTCTGCATTTATATTGGACAAGACACTCTGTTTTCCCAAAATCAAAGAGGGCTGAAGAAACCCTGGGCCAAGAGTCGAATGTCCACGTGGGTTGAATGGTGCCACCCACATCCCCTCCTGGACACTCCCAGCCCAGAGGAGCTCTCTGAGCTGGGCGAGGAGTGGGATGGAGAGGCTGTCGTGGATGCAGAGATCTCCAAAGCAGGTCACTGCTGGAGCCTGGGCACCTTTGCCAGGTGCTTTGAGCAACACAGGGGAGGAGCAGAGCAGGGTGACACGTCCACAGGCTCTTCCTAAGGGCTAATGGCACCTCAGTGCATCTCACTGTCTCTCCTGGTTCCTCAGTGGGGTTTGTGCAGAGCCAATGGTTTCTGACTGCCAATTTGTGCAAGGGGAATCGCTCACACCGGGCTCCCCAGGGCTGCCATAATCACTGAGACCTTAATCACCAAGACCACTGCAGAGCCTGGATGCAGAACACTTGTACTAATAGTTAATAATAAATTAAGATGTATTGGAAGAGCTATCACAAAGGTTAAGCAAAATTCATGACTACCACGGGCAGTCTGGTATTTCCCTGCTGGAAAAAAAAATGTGGAGGTGAGGTTGAGAGTTTAATCTCATACAAGCAGAGGTTAAACCAAGATGCTTATTAAAATAGAATATAATTAACCTGTTGCAACAATGCTAGAATGTAGCCTTATCGAAAAGCAAAACACTGTAACACAAAACAACACAAGAGGGAGAAAAAAAATCATTGCTTATCCAGGGAAATGCAATGCCCACACTTGTCAGGCAGGGAAATGGAGCAGCAGGACTATTTTTTCTTCCTGCAGTTGGTGATTGGCACCAGAGGTCGAGTTCCAGAGCTGGGAGGGAAGAGCACAGAGCAGCATCCCCTGCAAGGTGCTGCCTTCCCTTGCCTGGGGGGGAATAAGCTCGTGGTGTTAATTACCTGTTAGTGTGCAAAGATCCTTCCAAGAGGGAGGAATGGCCAGGCCAGTGTGGCACCTTCCTGCTGCCATTTCTCATGCAGCAAGAGGAAACCCCTTTGTCTGGAGCAGCCAAAAAGGGAGGATTCTGCCACCTAAGGAGTGTTTTTGAGATTTTGATGGGGCTTTCTCTGCCCCGTGGCTAATTGTTAGTTCTAGCTGGCTCCTTCCCTGCCCTCTTGGGCTCCTTCTGGCCTTCCCTTGGCCTCTAATGCTGCTGCTTTTCATGGTTTGTCTCCGTTGCCTTCCCCTGGCTGTTTCCTGGTCCATAAAGCCGTGCTCTGTCTCAGAAGAGATGAGGGGCACAGGGACCAGTGCTGTGCCTCCCTCCTCCTCCTCTCGCCGGCTGGGCAGTTCCCTCGGTAGCCCCACAGCTGTGATGGACATCAGGGGTCCTGCTCCAGGCAGGTTGCTAGTTATTGTTGGGCTGCTTTGTCATGGCATTTGCTGTACCTGCAGTGTCGGGTGTTCTTCTGAAGGGAGCAACATCTCCCTTGGCAAAGAAGGGGCAACATGTGGTTCTTTTCTCCCCTTTGTAAGGTGACTGGGTTATACGTTGCTTGGTCCTACAACAATACTCTGAAGAACACAAACAGCGATTGAAGCAACCAATAATGTCCTAATTAGCCAGTATTTTTAATTGACATTAAAGCAGAGCAGTGCCTGTAGTTCCTCTCACCTTCACGCACACCCAAGGGATTTGAGTTACCATTTCTCTAGTCCAGCTCTCACAGGTACAGCAGGATGGAGAGCAAGCAATGCTTTGTGAGAGTGTGGGAAACTGTTTCCCTTTGGGGATCCCAGAATAACTGGGACACTCAGCGTTTCTCAGCCCTCATTTGAATGCAAGTGTTTTATTTTGACAAGTCTTTACTGATCCCATGGAAATAAAGGTGGATCCAGGCTCTACTGGTGCTCAGATTACTTCTGAGTATGTAAACCTGACATTTTACATGAGCTGGGGATTGTAACAAGTCTGAACCAACTAGCTGTAATTTCATAATAAAGCTGTTTTCTCTTCTGAAGTGTTTTGGCAAACACTAATTTAGTTTGAAAAATAAATAAAAAATAATCAAGCGACTGATTTCCTGATATCAAAATTGCTTCCTATAACAGGAGTCAAGGATTCTCTTGAATACAAGGGACTTTAACAGTGCCTGGCTTGGTATTAAGATAAGTGTTTATATTCAAATGCAAAAAGAAGAGTTGCTCTTAAAGCTGCCTGTTTAATGGTTTTGTCTAATTGAATTCTTATTTAATTCTTAGGAGGAAGAAGCGATTGGCTTAGGTTAATTCAGAAATCGTGCAAAAGTTACTCTTTGAAACCATGTTAAGATTTTATTTTCACATTACTAATTAGCATTTTGAACGTTATACATGCTCTTGATTCTAAACTAAGTAAAATAATGAATGCCAAGTTAAATTTGTTTGAATTTGGGCCTGTACCTGTTTAATCATTCAGTCAGAAGCTGTATATGGGTTTTATTGCATTTGAAATAACTACTTAATTATTAATACTATTAAAATGCTATTAAAACCTAGCAAGTCACTAGGAGCCCTTTCACAAGGTATTATTGAATCTTTAAAAAAGAAATGGGAGAAGTAAAAGCAGTCGGGACTGAGCTCTGCTCACTTCATTTCAGTGCAGAGACGCCTGGTACTGCTTTCAGGTGGGAACATTCTGCTTGTCTCTGAAGAAGTTTCTAACACTGTAAGATCACTGGGGTTAATATTTCTAGTACAGTACCAAGAACAAGGAGAGGACAGTAAGATGGTGACTTTAATTACCTGTATAAATTACACTTTGCTGGAGTCCTGTGATTGAAAGTCATTACTCTAACTTTATTGTTTGTTGTGAGCGTAAACTACAACCCAATTAAATTGGAAAGGAGGGCTTGATAAATGCTGACAATCTGTGGCTTTCAGAAGGGAAAAAACCCTTCAAACAGTTCAAGATGGTCTTGTTGGCTGTGCTTTTTAGTCTCTAACCCAAACAAGCTCATGGATGGAACTCTGCAGCAGGGGAAAAAGAATTCTGTGTTGCATGGGGTGGGATGTACTGAAGCCCTCAAGGAAGCAGACTGTCTCATTTTTTCTGTCTACATGGAATTATGCTGAGGGGTTTCTTAGGAGGGCATGTGACCTTATGGGATTGACACACAAAACGAGTCATTTGGGATGTCCCCGGCTTCACATTGAGCAGCACCAGATCTTTCCGTGGCATAGCAGCATGAAGCTCTGATGTGTATTTTACACCCAGGAGGACTGCCCAGGCCATTCTTAGATTTTTTTAATGTGTGGGGTTTTTTAAATCTAAGTGCTGCAGAATGGTGCTGGTACACCATTACTGAACAGGTTCCCCTGGGTGGCTCCAGGAGCATATTGCACTCCCATAAGGATGTACAAATATTCGAGTACTCGGGACTATTAGAAAACCTAGAGAGCTCCTCCTGCAGAACAAAGCAATAAAACAGACTGTTAATGCTCATAATCCGAGGAAGCCTAGACTCCTGCTCAGTCGAAAGTCTTTCACTAACTTTCACTGGCTAAGGGAATCATCTGTCCCTGCTGCCCTGACTCCTCTGTGGGCAGGGTTGTTTCCCTGGAAAAATGGTGAGGTGAATTTTTTTGCAATGTGTAGCTTGAGAACTATTGTGAAGTCCTTGTTTTTGTGTGACTGTACCATGGGTAGGTGTTGCCTGCTATGTATGGACAGTGGATGGGGTTTGTAGATAGAACGTGGGATTTCACAGGAGTCATTTCTTTGAAAAAATGCAAGATGTTGTCAAAGCCTTGTACCACCTGTGTTATGGGAGACTCACATGGGCGGACCGAGCTCTTTCCCTCCTTTCTCTCTTTCTCAGACTTAAGTCTTTGCTGACACCAAACTTCTGGCTCATCAGTGTTTGGCATTAAGGTTGGTGGAAAATCACTTGAAGAAAGTTACCTCGTTCCTTCACTAAATCCATTTCTAGGCTCCTCTTGCTGAAGGCTAGTACCAATCCTTGTTATGGTTGTAAAGGTATTTGAATATTTCCTTCTTGTTAGAGAAAAATGTTTGTTATAAGTGGCCACGCTCAGGGATCAGTTCATAGGGGGTTTCTCTACAAGCAAGGTCCTCATTAAGATGTGATGACCACACTTTGACCTTGATCTTTGTGTCAACTCAAAATATTCATCAAAGGAAGTTGCAGAAGGCTGCGCTAGTTTTAGCCTGCCAACAATAATTAAAAAATGTAATTTGTCACTCTCCTGAGCAACTTTGATAAGCCAAGCATATGTTCTGCACATGAGTTTTGTTTGTAGTGGTTTGAATGTTGTATTAATTTAATTGTTGAAAGAGGCAGTTCAGAACTCCCAAATATTTCTGTAGATGCAAAGTGCTGCCGTGGCATTCACCTAATCCAGAGCCACAGGGCACTTGAGGTGCACCTTCTCCAGCATGGCCTTATCCATGGGCCACAGTCTCTTCAGCAGTGAACTTTCCCCAACATGGCCTTACCTGGCTGCAGCCCCTCCAGGGGTGCACCTGCTCTGTCCTGGCTTTGTCCATGGCCGTAGGATTTGAGGTGCTCCAGCACAAGCTCATGCACGGACACAGATGCTTTGAAGTGTTCCTTCTCCAGTGTGGACTTAGCTTTGGGCCCCAGTCCCTTCAGGGATATACTTGCTCCTCCCCAGACCAAGCCCCAGATGGTTTGAGACGTCCCTGCTCTGGTGTGCTCACAGACACAGACCCTTCAGGTTGTCCCACTGCCGCAGGGGCTCACCCGAGGTCTCAGTCCCTTTGACTCCAGTTCAGACTGGAGTTCCAGCCCCTCCTGTGCAGCAGCACAGCAGCCCAGGTGAGTGGCCATGGCTGTTAGCAAAGCGTTCCCAGGCACAGCAGAGGAAGGTGATAAGTGGCACAGCACCACAGCGAGAGCAAAGAGCAGCCACTAACAAGCACTGGACTCTAATAGACCAGCAGGCCAGAGAGCCCCATGGCAAGCACAGGAACCTGCTGATTAATAGCCTACCTGCAATGACAGCTCTAAATTCCACCTGGGACCTTCCAGTCAAATCTGCCCTTATCTCCAACCCTTCGAGCCCCACACTGGCCCCAGAAAGGAATGTCATGGTTGGCAGCTAAACCTCACACAGCTCACTGGAATGGGGGAGAGGATTGGAAGGGTAAAAGTGAAAAAACTCATGGTTTGGCATAAAACTAATTCCATGGTGAAAGCTAAGCAAGGAATTTGTTCACCACTTCCCATGGGTAGGCAGGTGTTCAGCATTCCCAGGACAGGAGGGTCCCATCACACAGTGGTGACTTGGGAAGACAAATGTCACCACTGGGAACGTGCCCACTTCCTCCTTATTCTCCCTCCTTTCCCTGCTGAGCTTGATTCCCTGGCTATGGGTACCCCTGGGCTCAGCTGGCTCAGCTGTCCGGGCTGTGCCCCCTCCCTGCTGGCTGGAGAGCAGCAGCAAAGGCCTTGGCTCTGTGCAAGCCCTGCCTGCAATACCTAAACACCCCTGTGGCATCCAACCACCTCCAGCACAAATCCAAAACACAGCCCATACCTTACTGTGAAGGAAATTAGCTCTGTCCCAGCCCAAACCAGCACATTTATGAAAAGTGTTGGGCTTAATGCTTCTCTCCAGTCTGCAAACTTTCAAACAACTTTTTTTTTTTCTTTTAAGCACAAGCATCTCAGATTCCTCAGTGGATTCAGTCCTCAATCCCATAATGTAAAGTACATCCATTCTAGAAGTCTTTTAAAATGTACATTTTTCCTAAGCCTATGGGTGGGTTTACAAACATGATCTCCCTCATATTCTAAACAGTCACAACATATTTTAAGGAATTAAATTCTCCTATGTGGATCTGGTAATTTGAAGGTACATTTGGATATAGTTAAAAGAAAGAGTTCTCTCATCAAACAGCCCTGTGGGAAGGAAAAACTCGGTGTGTGACTTTTATTTGGAAATGATGTGTTGCTTCTAAACCTGCCACAGAAGAGCAATGCACTGTTTTCAGTCTATTCGTGCACATCAGCCCTGCAGGATTAGCTGAACAGAAGGTTTAGGTGTGCCCTGTGTGTTTAGATGTGAAAATAAGAAGCAGGAAACGTCTGACATTTAGGGAGAGAAAAGAAAGAACTTTTTGAATGTCCATTGAGAGAAGGCAGGGCTCATCTTTCTTTAAATAATTTGAAAAATATTTTAGTACTTACTTCCTGTGTATCTCTCTGAGTTTGTTCTGCTGTGCTGCTTTTCTGAGTTTTCTAGGGCTGAAAAGTTGTACATTCAATGGAAATTGAGCAGAACACATGTTAGTATCTGTCTTACAGACCTTGTGGGGTTCTTGCAACCCATGTGAGAACTTGAAGTTGTTGCTAAATATGCAACATGCACTAATTAATGTACTGTAAAGTCAGTTCTTTCTCAATTGACAGTTTTCCAGGAGGGAGGATAGAAGGTAAAGACAGGCCTATTTTTACTAGCTATTAGTTGTCCACAGCAGTCTGTGCTGCTGCATACCACCAAGTCTTTACCCACTGCAGTCTTGATTCTGCTCTTTCTTCTACATTCTTGCTGTGTAACTTTTATGAGTGTTTTTAGCACACTTCTGCTTTAGAGTGCTGCAAAATAATGAAGCTGTTCTAATTTCATTACTGTGAGTGCTCTGTCAAATTGAGAAGCTGGTTCATCTTAATCTCAATTCTAAAGGGTCTTTTCTGTTTAGCAACTACCCAAGGAAGACCTACATACAATCTCTATTGGAAGCTTTCACGTCATTCCATTGCTTCATGAAGAATTTATTGATTTTATAAAGTATTTCTAAGCAATGCATCAGTAATTTATGAAGCTTTCGTCATCACTTCTGCAGACTGAGGGCATGTGGGAAATATCATTTGTGCCACTGGAATGATGCTCAGAAAACAAAACTGAATGCATCTAACAGGCTGTGGGACAGCTGGTTCCTACAGCACCAGTTTTGGCTGTGCTTCAAATATGGAAATCCCCTGGATGTTATTTCTCCTTGTGAATGTAATATCTGAAAAAAAAAAAATTAAATGAGAGCGGTGTTTTTTTACATCTCACTTGATGTTTTGCTTCACTTGAGGCCAAACTTTGGTGGGCAATTCAGTGCAATAGTGACTGGAATAGGGAACTTTGCTTACTAGTCTGTTGGCATTATTACACCAACGTCAATGAGACTGTTGCCTCTTCTTTTTTCAAGTCCTTGAAAGCCGGACAAAATGCCCTGCATGGCCAGGTGATGCTGCGCTGGGCCCCTCTGTGGTCCAAGGGGAGGTTTATGGAGCTCTCATTCCCCAGCTGAGCTGTACAGCTCCCACCTGCAGCTCTGGACCCAGCAGGCAGCAAGTGATTTTA
Organism: Dendrocincla fuliginosa; assembly: GCA_035047845.1. Taxonomy (NCBI): domain Eukaryota; kingdom Metazoa; phylum Chordata; class Aves; order Passeriformes; family Dendrocolaptidae; genus Dendrocincla; species Dendrocincla fuliginosa. The sequence continues at coordinate 4,909,685 of JAWWMO010000030.1, read as the reverse complement.
TGGGGATGAAGGAAAGACAATAGAGTCTGATGTCAATTGTAAACTCATCTCCCTCCTCGGGGCATACCGGTTTTTGCAAGACCACATCTGATAAATCTGTTATTGGAAATAAGGTCTGTGCTTGTGCCATTTTCAGTTTTATCATAGTGAGCAAGGGAAGAAAAGCTAAAGATTCCTTTGGGACAATTAGACATTTCTCTGTAGTTAGTTGCCTGGATTGAGTCTTTGAAGCAATTGATTTATAGACATGCTCATGCACTGGCTATTTCCAAGCAATCAACTTTAAAAAAGAAAATAAAAATGTATGTGGCTCCTTTTGCTCTGGTTATTCTTTTACGGGCAATGGAAGACATTAAGATTATTTCCTTGAAGACCTGAGCACTCTGAACTGAATTAAGGATTTGGCAGGGTGTAAACTACTAAGCCTCATGCATTTTAATTTTAAAGGACCATTACACTGGTATTGTCATTTAAATACTTTAAACGTTTTCTTCTCAAACCTAGAGGGTTAACTGATTATTGGGTGTTTACAACACAAAAGCTGTCGCTTATGTGCAATAATTAGATGGGTTATTGTTCTCCACTGAAAATTTAGGCATTTGGTTTTCATTTGCTGACATTTCTTTGGCAACACTGTCAAACTCCTACCTACTCTCTGTAGGCAAGTGATAAATATGCAACGGGTACAATAGAGCTATTTTAAAAGGTAACTTGAATGGCACCTATAGCACACTAAGGTGAAAACTTCAGTGTTTACCTGTACTGAGCCCGGGCCTTACTCTGGAAGCTTCTGTTGCTGAAGTCAGAAACAGCAAAATCAACACGTTTTCCATTAAGCTGGAAAAGGGCTTCCTTTCCTTTGATTCACCTTGACTCTGAGAAACAGAAGCATGGAAGAAGTTGTTAGAGCAGGTTTCATTTGGTTGTGAGCCTGAAAAAAGCCTGCGTGAAAGCCATCTGTTGATAATTGAAACAGCAATATCTATTCTTAACACTTCAGCTGCATTATACTAATAGAGATTTTGAGAGAACTGGGAGTTTGGTGGAACACGTTTGGAAGCAGAGCCATTTAGCCTTGTAAAAAAAAAAGCTTGTAAAATACCAATCTTTGTAATTAATTTCTACAGCTTGAAATAAAAATCCTAGTGAAAATAAAGCCAGTGATGCAAAGATCTCGATGAAGCTTCTTTTCTTTCCATCAAAGATACAGTTCCAATGCTCGTGTTTCCTGGCTGGCTGTATGTAAATAGATGCCTTGAAAATGTCCAGTGTCCATTTGGAGAGGAACCAAAATAGCCATTCAAGCTATTCTTTAATATCTTTTTCGAACATATGTTTTGCAGTAGATTATAAAAAGCTAACAAGTATACACTTGGTATGGAAATCTCTAATTATACATTAAAAAGCTTCATAAGAGAAAAATGCTGAAAGTGCTCCGAGATGATCTTGTGTTCATGGCTGAATGAGTATCCCTGGCACCAGTGATCTTCAGCTCACTGAAGGGGGAAATCAGGAGCACGAAATAATTAGCTGAAGGTGCGTGGCAGGTTATAGATTGAATGCTTGTGATACAGATGTACCCACTGCATGTGTTGTATTGTTCAGGAGCATTGCAAATAAGTCATATAAATTGTATTTTTAGTGGAGAAAGTGTGTTCGGGTCACAGGTTTTCTGCATCCTGAATTATTTTGATTGTGATTGGGAGAGGTGGGTGTGTGGAATAATTTAGAGGTATTCATCCTGATGTACTCTGGTTTTTCCAGTTTCTTATTGTTGTGGGCTTTTTCTTGTAAAGAGAGACCAGAGTATATGGCCAAGGAAAATGAATCTCTAGTCACCTTTCCCACCACCTACATGTATCCTTTAAGCTGTAATAATACAGGCATTTTCTGTGTGGGCTGGCACTTCAGGGAAAGTCAGGGTAGTTTCATTATAGTTGTACTTACAAGGCATTCGTACACAAATTTTAGTTGTAGATCCTTTTTTTTTGCTTATAGAGATGCAAGCTGGAATTTCAACATATTTCTTTTTCAATTGCTTGTTCTCTTTAATACAATTTTTGAACTTCATGATTTTCTTAATTAGCTTTTGCCAAGTTTAGTTCCATTTTAATTTTTAAAGTCACGATAGCAGGGAGAAGAATGAAAGCGATCAGGAAAAATCCCTAAAGTTTTTATAAGATTATCTAAATATGGAGAAATTTAATTTGGCATTGTTCTAAAAATGTGTAAATCCATCCAGAAGAACAACAGGATGAAAAAAAGTCTGCCAGAAAATAACACAAAGTATGCAGTGTGAAGGTTAAAGGCTTAATGAAAGGATTAAAGCACTCCGAGGGGTATTCTTATGCACCTGCCCTATGTTTTCTGAGTTCTGCTGTGGAGAGATGCACTCCAGGTTTGCCCCTGCTAGAGGACGTTTTGTGTGAAAGCTGATTCTTTCCTTATATATCCATAGGATATATGTTCTCACATGCATTAGAAATATGTTCCCACATACATACAAATGTATTGCACACACACTCTTATACATTCACATCTCCACAAGGGCATCAGAAAAGCACAACAATTCTCCCCTTCTCAAATAACACATGACCACATTTTTCACGCAACTTTTGACATTTTGGGTCTCAAGCCTTGTCCTGGCATTTTGGATTTTCACACTCTCTAGGTCCCTTGAAGGTGCCCAGCCAGTCACACTGGCAGCAGACTGGCAGCCTGGCTTTCCCAAGGGTGTCTCTTACTCAGACTTCCTGCTAGTTCTTACCTGGCCTTTTTATACCTTTTCTGGGCTATCCCCTGTTGTTTGGGCTATTTTACCTTCGCTGCTTCAGGAAAGCAGCTAAAACCTTATCCCTCTTGACTGAAAGCCAGTACAGCCAGGTTGATCAGCCTGTTCTGCATTTGTACTCAAGACTGTAGATCCTCAGCCTGTGTTAGAAATCACGTACCTGCTGTCATCAGAAGGGACTGTCCATTGGTGTTACAGCAAACTTTATGAAGGGAGTCTGCTGCTCTGTTTCTTGTTCTGACTTTTATACCTGATATTTTCAGGTAGCCCTTGCAGTGAGGAACAGCTCCCTCCCTCTGCTGTTAATGCTCTGTCATTCCTCATCAGCTTCCAGCGCCAGAAACCTAAGTGGATGTTGCTTCTAGGGCTGAGCTAAAGAAATCCTCTGTGAAGAAGTAATTTTCTATGCTCACTTTTTGGAGTTTAAAAAGTAAACAGCATATGTCCAGGAGTGTGTGGGAGGCAAAAAATGCATACACTTAACAACTTGTGTGCTTCACAAAGCATGGACTAGCTCGCTGCAGAAGCACAGTGCTGATACTGATAGCATGTGCTTGACAGAAATTTGTAGGAAGAGAATAACCTTAATGAAGCGTGTGAATCATTAACAGTCTAATAGAATTATACTGAAGGAGTTAATCCATATAAAGAAAATGTCATATTTTTGCCCCAAATATTTTTTCTGTATATTTTGCACACGGATTTGTATCTGATGCAGTCCTCTTACTAAAGGTTCGCTCCTGTATTTACATTTATGCTTAACTTCAAGCTCAGAGATATCAAAACAAACACTGACACAAAGCTGATTGTACTGCAAGTGCTCATTTATGCCGTGTGCAGGCGTGATTTTACCCCTCTGTCCTTTCCTTTGGTGAATGAAACTGGTGTGGTGTCAATTTGGAAGAGCACTTTCACTTCTTTACATCCACACCCCAAAGTCTCCTCCCTTTAGTAATGCCCGTGCTTGGTTTTCACCCGCAATTTTGTTATCAGTCAGAGAAAACTTTCCTGAGACGCTGGGCGTGCGAGAATTATTTAATTATTCCCCCCCCCCCCCCCAATTATTTTATTCCTAAATGTCAATCACAGAAAGTCTTGTCTTTGTTTATAATCTTTTAAACCCGCCGGAGAGGCTCTGTGCGAATGTCACCATGGGAGTGATTCGAGTGGTTCTCTTGATGTGCTAAGGATGCTTTTAGCTCCCGTTTTTGGGAAGGTCTCCGAGCACACGTCAGCAAGCCCACACAGAGGCTCTGTGCCATCTGCTGCTCACACCGGAGATGGTGGATGGGGACTGGGCGCTGCAGTCTAGGTGCAGACTAGGTGCTCAGTGCAGATTGTTCTGGGCACTGCATTGGGTGCTCGGTGCAGGCTGTTCTGGGGCTGCATTGGGTGCAGATTGTTCTGGGGCAGCACTGGGTGCTCAGTGCTTGCTGTTCTGGGGCTGTATTGGGTGCTCAGTGCTTGCTGTTCTGGGGCTGTATTGGGTGCTCAGTGCAGGCTGTTCTGGGGCTGTATCGGGTGCTCAGTGTAGGCTGTTCTGGGGCTGTA
>JAWWMO010000030.1:4884215-4905243 GCA_035047845.1 Dendrocincla fuliginosa | reverse complement strand
GTGCTCAGTGCAGGCTGTTCTGGGGCTGTATTGGGTGCTCAGTGCTTGCTGTTCTGGGGCTGTATTGGGTCCTCCGTGCTTGCTGTTCTGGGGCTGCATTGGGTGCAGGCTGGTTTGGGGCTGCATTAGGTGCTCAGCGCACATTTCCCCGTGTTTTTGCTCTCACGTCGGGCTGGCCCTTCACCCAGCAGAGCAGCTCATTAAGAAATGTGCATGTTTTAGCAGCAGGAGCCGGGCGGACCAAAGGCAAGCGCTGCTGAATGAATAAATGAATGGATGAATGAATGAATGCCCCTTTGAACCAGCCCAGCCCAGCCCGAGGGCTTGTCCGGAGTTTCTGTCCCCTCCGCAGCCCTGGCGGTCACCGGCGCACAGCAGAGCCTGCCTTAATGACTCCCTGCACCACTTTCGCTCCGGGTACATTAATGAGGATTTTTTTAGTTGTTTCCCTGCTTTTTGTCTCTTTTAAGACTACTTTCAGTGTTTTAGCATCATGTTCAAAAGGCTAGTCAGACTTGTGTGCTCGCAGGCTCATTAAAATTCTGTTCTGCACATCCTCTGACTCACACTTTATAATCTATCAGAACACCTGTTTTCTTTACAATGGCCACAAGGCAGCTCAAAACACTGTGGTATTTAGCATTTAATAATGAGCACAAGATATGTATTTTTTGACACTTAAAATTTCCTTTAGAAAAGCGTATGGAAAAAATCCTGGTTGGAATGAATTATCTGAGTTCTCTCGTCTTCCCTCCCCTCCTCCCCATGTTTCACTATGTGAATTTCGACAAAACTCGGTAATTCTGTGGCAAATGGAGAATTCCTGCATGACATTAGGCAGTGGTCACGATGAGCAGTGGTGGAATCCACGGGGCAATCTCTTTACCCACAATCTTAGTAATTTTTAAATTTGTTAGGGCAGGAAGCCATTGAGATTTGTATCTACATTTAAATAAGAGCCCTTCACAAGCAGTTCATTGTAACTCTACCCCTATGAGGATGCTTAGAAGCTTAAGTATATTGTTAACATCTGTCTCTTTATCATTCCATTACTTAAATCGATAGTGGGCATTGCAAACAATTTTTCTTTCAGTTGCAGGCTTTTTAGAATTGTAGTATTTAGTTTAGTACTAGCCACTTGATACAGAAGCAGTTTGAGGGCTCAGCATGGGGTGAAAAATGTGATCTCGAAGGGCAAAAGCCTGTCAGAGTTATGTAAGCCAGGAATCATTTCCCAGTGGATATGAAATTCTGTATCTTTAGTGCCATAATAGAGGACATACTGCAAGTTGATTATTGTAATCCTACAGTGTTATCTCATCACTGAGTGGATTAAGGGAGTTCTTTCTGCTGAGGGGTCAGAATAAACATTTTCATTTACTCCCTGCTGTGTCACAGACAAATAGAGGTGTTATCCAAGAACGTTCTGCCACACATGGTAAACCTAACCACAGTCATGTATCAGTGATTCTTCTTCCAGCTTCCCACTGTCATGCAAAATGGAATGTATGCTGACAGTACAGTTAAGAAATGGTCACTAAAATGGGAAACAGTGTTATTATGCTTAATGCAGAAGCTCGTATTCCTCTCTAATTGAATGAACCCACCCTGGTTCATGTTAGTGGAGTGTCGGGTGTGGGATGTTGCATGTCGTTTTTATCAGGAAAATGAGTTCACCGCCTGAGTTGGTCCAAAAATCAGGATGTTCTAAAGTATTTTAAAGGAGTAAGTGGAAAAGATAAGGAGATAAATGTTCAGGTGGAGGAGATAACCGTCATAGGCAGATTTAACATTCCTCCTGTTGGAGAACAAAATTTCCAAGGAATCCTGTGCTTAAGAAGGCATTGTGCATAAGTTGCTTATCCTGTATACTCTTCCAGGGAATTTTCATAAAATACAATACAGAGTAGTGATTTTTCTTCTCCTGCTAAACGTTGTTCTTTTTGAAAACTGCTGCTCCCAGGGTGAAACTCCTTCTCGGAATGAAACGATCGCAGGGCACATTTCAGTACAAGAACTCTTCTTGGTAAGCCAGCAGCCAAATTGTGTGTGGCATCAGAGCACTGGGAGGATCAAGGGTGGCAGCAAATGGAAAGGGAGAAGCAGTATCACATGAAAGGAGAAGACCTGGAGGTGCCTAATGCAGAGGGTTCCTGAGTCTTGTATAGCAGCTGTTAGCTTAGCTCTGTGGTCTGAGTCACTCAGAAGGTATTGCAGGGGCTTTAGAAATGGAAGAGCCATTCTCAGGTGCCTGGGAGTTGTTAGCTTCCAGTAATTCTTAGGATGGATTTCTTCCCTGTATAGCTTATATATCTAAAAGGTATTTTAAAAATACAAGGGTAATAGTCATGAACAATACATAGAGGAGAAAAAAAAAGTGATCAAAATGCAAAATTGCTGTGGAATATTGCCAAGATTCCATAATCTGCAGAGTGTATACCCTCATTTCTTCAAACACAGTGCAAAATAGTGAATGGGTGTCTTGAGATATTGTGAATAAAGTATACAAAGGCAAGTGAGCTCAAAATTGAAATTGGGTCTCTACAGAGGAAGAAATCTTTAGCAAATTATCTTCTTTAGGGCAGGAAAAGGATCATGACCTTTGCCTTTTAAGGTGCCTGTTGTGCCCCATGACCTTCTTGCCCTCCAGGCAGAGTCTGCACAGAGATCAACTCCAGCAAGGCTGATGTAAGAGCCCCTGCCTAGATCCTGCCCCTCCTCTCCCTCCTGGCCCTGTGACAGTGCCTGGAAGGTGAAATTTCACACGTGAAGTTTCCACATCACTTTATAGATGATGCTCAGTTTGGGGTTCTTTGCATTCTGTTTTGTTTGTTTATTTTTGTTTGTTTTGCTGGTTTTAGTTTTTTTTTTTTTTTTTTCAAAATAGAGCAGTTCCTGTAAGTCAGGTGCTCGGCTCCTGTGTTTGCAGTTGTGAGCTGAGTGGGGCAGAGCTGGCAGAACGGGCAGGGCTGAGTGGGTGCGAGAGGAGGAGGGTAGGATCTGTTTACACTGGGGCCAGCAGCAGCAAAAATTACAGCATGGAACTGCACTCTCAGCAGACAATTTGATTACTGAGGCACTGCTCCAAGCACATGATTTATCCATGTAGCTCAAAACAGATAGGAATAGAGCCAGTGTGCTAATGCAAAGTAAGAGTTTCAAATAGAGGTTAATCAGATGTGACAAAATAGGATGAAATATGGACAGAATTAAACAAAACATGTGAGTGTTGTATAAAAGAGTGAACTCAAACCACTAAATAGAATAAAAAATAAAATACTAGTTACATGACACACTAAAATCTGTTTGAATGTGCTTCGCCACATGACAGGTTTCATTATATCATTCATTTGACAAAAACAAAGACGTTTTCTCCCGAGCCTAAAAGCAGGAGTATAAGCAAGGTCAGTGTGTATTAGATTTGCTAGTGCAGCAGAGCATGGCCGTGACCGTGGCTGGGCTGGAGGCTCTGAGGACATCCCACACAGCTCCTGGGCAGGCACTGGCACTGCACTTCACTGGGCAACTTCTGCATCTGATGCACGAATCAAAACTTCACCTAGGCTCATCGAGCTGCCAGCTCTTGGTCTTCCCAGTTGCCATCAGAGAAATGCTTATGGAGTACTGTGTTGGCATAAAACAAACCTTGTCAAGATTTCTCTGTGTGAGATTTATGCAGAGTGAAATAAAAGTGTGACATGGACACCTGATGCGTGAGTCTTCTGTATGAAGCATGACACTTGGCAGCAGAGCCAGTGCTGAGCTCTGCAGACCTGCCAATTTGCACTCATTTGGAGTGACTCAGGCATTTTTGCCTGTTGGTTGTGCGCAAATATCTTGCTAAATAGCTCCTGAAGTTAGAGGGGCTTTTTTTATGCAAGGGAACATTTTTCTGAAGTATTTTTTTAACAGTGCTTCTTTAGACATATGTTTTCCTTCTGTTCTTTAATCACAGTTAGCCTTTCAAAACAAAATCTATATGGATTTTGAACATGAATAATTAAAAGAATACATTCTGCTTTTGTCTCCTTGTTTTACAGCAGCATAAGATGATTTGGATCTTAAGCTTTTGTTAAAAATCACACTTTCACTAGGGAACTGGAGGCCTGGCCTTAATTTCAGGTTAGCTCCTTATTTTTACCACCCAAGTCTTACTTGTGGGCAAAAAAGGACAACCACATGCAAAGTCAAGAATTTACTGTAGATGTAATTGAAATCATAGCAGGCAAATCAAAAAATCACTGTCAGGCCACATGCAGCTGTTACAGAAAAAGGAGGAGGAGGAGAGGGGAGAAAGTCTCAATAAAAAGAAATAAAAATAAAGCAGCTCAATAATAATACATTTAAAGCTGTTGCATACACTACCCAGCATCTACCCTTTCCTTTCTCACATTATGGCACACTCCCACTGCCCCTGGGTGCCCAGGCTGGGAAGTTCAGGCCAGGGGGGAGGTTTGGGTGTCATTCCTGTTGCGGGAGGCATCCTGCACTGCTGGCAAGGAGTCCATCTTCCCCTTTGGCTGGGAGGAGCATGATGCTGCTGTCAGGGATTTGCCATCCTCCTCACCTCAGGACCACTTGGGGCTCCCATGAGGTCTGTGGCATGTTTTTGCAGCCTTGCTCCTTCTCCAGGGCTCTGCAGCTCTGTGTGACATCTGCATTTACTGGATATGCAGTCTCTCATGTGCCATACACTTGTTCCCTGCTTTCTCTCCTTGCAGTCACACAAGGGTCAGAACCATGGAATGCTGCCCAGACCGACCACTTATTACAAATTCCTGAAAAATTAGGGTTGTTTCACATGGGTACACAAAACTGAGGACAAGTAGCACCAATTAGGCAATAGTCACTTGATTATTGAAAACATGACCATTAGAGGTAAAGGCAAAGCTCCAGCAAGGCTGGACAAGGCTGGCATGGCCAGAGGCCTGTGCTGTTGGGTACCACAAACGCTGGTGCCACACAGGCACTGCCAGTGCCTCTTCTACTGGCATTAAACAGGTCCACTTCCCATAGGAATGTCCTTTGCTCCTGTCTTCCCTACATGCTGGTGGTAGGGTTGATGAGAGGATGAATAATAACAATGGGATAAGAGCCTTTCCCACAGATTTTTGAAGAGATGGAAAGTAAATGTATATGTTTGCATAAACTCAGATAATTTCTGAATGCAGACCGAGGTGAATCCTTTGGGTGCACTGAATGAAAAAACAGTAAAGGAAAAATAAGTTTGAAATAGCAAAAATGCCATGAAAAATTGCTATTGATCACCTCCGTGGCTCTTTCAAAATCTATCACATTGAAGTTACAAAAGGCAAATCAGTCATGTTGGGAGAAGCAGGACGTCAATACAGATGTACTTTATAATCCTAGTGCTGACAGAACTGCTCTGCACCACTTGTAGCAGCATCTAGAGACACGTCGACACTGCTGGTTGAGGGGCCAATCCTTGTCTTCCAGCTTATTACCATGGGAATTCTACTGTCAGGTGAGGGGGTCAGTGTGACCAGTTGAGCTTCTCTTTCTACTAGTCCTGTGTCGTTGGAATAGTTAACAAATTTATGTTTGTGTGTACATATATATAAAATACAAATATGTAAATTCTTAAGTGGAAAAATCTAAGCCTTAGAGAGTTGTTGCTGGTGGCATGAGGATTTACACAATTTACCATTTTTATTCTTGGTAATGTTACAGGGATTGTGATTGTTTTCTTTTGGGTGTTTCTCTACCAAGTGGGTTGTGGTGTTCAGGTGTTTTATCCTGGTCATAGTGTGGCAATTCACAGCAGTTCATTAACATCAGTTGTCCTGCAGGTACTTTACAGATTATTGAGTGTCCCAGCTTCTTGGAGTGGGAAATGTGTGATTGGGGGGTGCAGCTGAACTCCCCGTGCCCTTTGCTGTCATGTTTCCTTTGCTGAGTGAGCACTGACCTGGGCTATTGCCTGGGCACTCTGACAACACAAATTGCACGGGACTTGCTTGTACTGCTCGCCCCCTTCTCTTCCCCAGGAGTTCAATCTCCAACAGTAGATTAATATTATCTACAAAATGTCACTGTATATTAAAAGGATAATCAAAGAACAACAAAAAGAAAGCAAGAATCATATATATACTTAAAGAGTCTGTTTAATAAAACTCCTGACCTCTTTACAGCAATAGATATTATCTAATGAATGACATGGAAATATTATAAATTTTATGCTCTGTACACTCATGTATATAAATATAGAGCAGTGGTTTTAAACTAAAAGAGGGATTTGGATTAGATGTTAGGACTAGATTTGAAATCCTTCCCTGGGAGGGTGGCAGGCCCTGGCACAGGGTGCCCAGAGAAGCTGGGGCTGCCCCATCCCTGGGAGTGTCCAAGGCCAGGTTGGGCAGGGCTCGGAGCACCCTGGGCTGGTGGAAGGTGTCCCTGCCCATGGCAGGGGGTGGAATAGGATGAGCTTTAACCATTCTATGATTTTATGATATGAATGTCTGTGATTTTTATTCAGTTCCATTTTGCTCCAGAACAGTTCCTACCCCTGATCCTTCATTAAACACCCACATGAGTAGGACAGGACAGAACAGTCTCACAGCTCCGCGGAGTTAAACTCTGTGAGATCAGGCTCAGAAACAGCTGTAGCCATAACAGATATTTGCTTAATTTCCTGAGCACAAACTTTGAGATTTTTTGTTTGTTTGTTTGTTCTTTAACACATTCTCTATTTGATCCATTAGGAAGAACATTAAAGCAGAATGTTCAGCTCATTAAGTTTCAGTCATGCAAGACTCGTTCGCAGAATAAAAGCTCATGCACTTGGAAATATTTGAAAAAAAAAAAAATTAGAGCGTAGAACCTTGAACAGTTCCAACGTAAAATGGTTGTGTGAAAGACCAAACTTAATTTTATAAAAAATAGCAGGTTCCATGTGCCAGGAAACATTAGGAGAGCATGCAAATGCAATTGGGTTTTCAGGCTTTTCACCAAGGTATAGAAAGATCTGCAGCTCTGTGAATCCAAGGCTATTAAATACTTTTAATACCCACTGTTATTCTTTGACAGCTGTATAAAATCAGTCTTCTGACAAATTCTTCTCCATTTTTTATTTAGATAAAAAGTTCAATAATTAAACTTTGCCAGTGAATGTCAAATTCTGGTTAGTGAGAGAAAATGCAGAAACAATCATTTGTTACACAATATAATGCCATTTCATTTTCAAAGAAAGTGAGTTTCATTATCTTAAAACTTAAGCTATTACTCTTTCTCCAGACATTCAAATGAAGAAATGTTTGGTAATAACAGAAACACTTTTAAAATTTGTTTATATTTTAAGCAAGGCGTTTTTTCCTGCTGTGGTTTTCTCCATGATCTTTAGGAACCACTTCCCTGATAAGTCAGTGAAGTGTAAGAAATTTTCCTTTCTAGAGATTCAGTTAATTTAATATTTTGCAAGGAAATGGCAGAAATAGCACAGAAAGTGGGGAGCTGCTGAGTTACTAGACAAGCTTTTTCTTAAGCATAGGGATGATGGCTCATAAAACCAGTCTTATAAAAGATTCATTTTAATTAGTGGACTTTTTTTTTTAAGCCATACAGTGAGGTTGGTTAGCCCTACACTACAATTCCATATATTTATGCTGTAAGAGTGTCAAGAAATCAGTTGAAATTTAAAGAATTAGATACTGAATATGAAATATTTTTAATATATTAATGAAATATTCTCAACGGGTTGTAAGACTGATGTAAAACAGAAGAATGCAAAGGTGCAGATTATCAGTATTCGACACATGAATGGTGTAGGTTTTCTTTGAAGTTACCTATTAAAAAAGGGGGCTTGTTGCTTGAACTACATCTCCTCAGAAAACAGATACATTCCTGCCCTTCCAAGACTTCTCCTATTTCTACATAAGTAAAAGTAGCTTGAAGGAAAATCTGCTTTATCCCATGATCATCCCTGGTAAAACAGTTTCTCAGGAATGCTGCAGGGCAGCAGCTGCTGCCGCCCCACTGATGGTACAGCAGGGCCACGTTAGCAACGGGCACAGGAGCCAGCTTTGGAGGACCATAATGGTGCCTACAAGAAACAGCACCCTGTGCTCACCCCAGGTTGTGCCTGACTTGACTTCTTCCCGAGGCAGCTGCGTGACCTCCGTGGACTCCCAAAGTACTGGCAAAACTTTCACCAAAAATATTGTAGCATGGACTTTGCTGGTTATTTTGTGCTACTCCAAAATGCCCAGTGAGTCGTCTCGTTTCCAGGAATGATGTGTTTGAGCCAGAATTGGTGTCTGTGTTTGGGAAGGATCCTCACTGTATGCAGAGCACTGAAAAACTGGATTAGAGCCGTGCTCAGGGCAGTTGTACTTCCCTGAACACAGCAGCTTGTTCAGGCTGAGTGACTGCCAGTCTTGTTTTCCTAACAATTTATACATTTGTCCCAGTAGCTAAACTTTCTTGCCTTTTTTCTTCCTGGTGGATGCACCATAAATCCTGTATTTGTGAGTTGTTTGGCTCTAACCAGTCATTTATTTTACAGATCAAAGAAACAAACATGCTGTGACTTTTTTTACTTCACAGTATCAGCAGAGCACGACCAGATTAATATGTACAGAACTCAGAAATGTAAAGTTTCATTATTTACAAGCACTTCAGCTCATGTTAATTGGCAGCTGAGAGTGCAAAGCCTGTGTTGCCCAGCCAAACAAGCTCTGACTGCTACAAGAGCAGTAACTAATGGGCCCTGCTGATCCAAGGAGGGCACTGGGTGCTCTTTGCAGTGGTATTGCCTTTGGTGGGTGCTGCCACTTCTGCCATGCCCTGGCCAGAGTGATTCCTGAAGCAAAGCTGGGGGAGGTCTGTCATGGCTAAGGGAGTGTGTCATAGGAACCCTGAGACTCCTGAGTGTGGTGTGCCCAAAGAACCCAAACAACATATGGATGTATGGATCCTGTCATAGACATCTGTCTCAGTTGGTTCTGGCTGATCAGTGGAATCACAGGGTACACAGTCACTGTCTGTCTCAGGCTTCTGTCCACCCCCAGGGACCACCTGGATGCAGGTTTAATCAGAACTGTGGTGTTTGCTTCGGTATCCCAATCACTGTCTGTTACCACAGGGATCTTCAGAGTTAGAAAAGGCAGATTGTGTCAGTATGTTCTAGAAGATACCCCATAATGTTTGTAAAGGAGGGAGCAGTAATTAAGGATAGAGGACATGGCTGTTGCAGTTAATGAGTTCACATCAACTGGCAAACAAATTGAAGTGAAATTGGAATTTGCCCCTGAATATCAGTGAGAGTAATATTGCCATGCTTTAATTATTTTAAGTTAGGCAAAGGTATCGGACTAATACGAAGTGTAAATTACTGTCTCAGGATAAATAGATATTGAAGAATTTACTCTTTCACTGAATATGTGAAAAATGACAAGCACGGTGTATGGGTAGGAAAGGGGGTTTCTATTTCAGAAACACCTTTGGGACTGATGAGCTGCCTAACTTTGAGCCGAAATGAAGAAATTCCATTGAAAAAGTGAAATGCAAAATTGTAGCTTCACTTGCCGTGCATTATTGTGCCTGTGTCTGTTTTATTCTTCTTCTTAGAACTTGCCTTTTATTGTCGTTTTAATCATCTTGATCGGTATTATTATAATCACAAAGTGTCACCCTGAGGAAAGTGACAATCTAGTCATTATTTTGTTTCAATGTCACCTTTGTCAATTCAGGCTTAGCTACCATTTAAAATGTTGGTTTCAATCCTGTGATATCATTTCTGATATGACCAGTATTTAGAGGTGAGCAGGTACAATAAAAAAGCATTTCAGTATTCCTCTTGGGAATTAACTTCCTCATCTGGAATTATTTACCTGTGTCACCTTAATATTTTCTTTTTCCTTTGAAATTTTTTCTTGGAACTTTATATTTGATAAATAATAGTTTTATATCATTAAAAGACACTGGTAACTCTCCCTGGCAATTTGAAAGAATTTTCTGTGCATGATCACAGGTAGATATTGTTCCAACACCTCTGGTATGAATGTATTGAGGCCCCTGTTACATTTTAACTGTTCTAACATTGCAAAACCTTTCCTGAAAACGACCATCACAGACAATAATTTGATGTTCTCAGCATCTGCCTCAGGAAAAAAACCCATGTCATCATTTATATTTCATTTGGGATACATTTGAAATGAGAAACATTCACGAAGATTATTCACAAATGTAAAGGATTATTCCATACTGGTTTACATTCTTAGTTTCAGTGGAATAAAGATAAACTATTAAAAAAGGGGCCAGTTCTCGCAGCATAAAGATGATGCACAGAATGTGACATCTCTTTAACATTGAGAGAAAACACTTCCCTCCATTGAGTGCTTTACAGCAAATGCAAAATATTGACACAGCCCTATTATACCAAACAATAGACTTCTTTGAGAAAGATAATTTTATAGAAGGGGTAGTATCATGTGATCTTATTAATATTTATGAAATATGATAACAGAAAAAAGGGAATTGGGATAGCGCTGCTATCTTTATAGACCCTATCCATTTCAGCTTCAAAATGTTTTTCATTTCACACATCAGACACTAATTAGCAAATATCTAATTAGTGTTAGAAGAGTAATCGCTCATGGGAGTTGTTGAGGCTTTGAGCTTTCATGCATGCAAAAATAGTGCCACTTTAGGTACATTTGTTAAGGTACAGTAACTTTAACTTTTATTTTTCTCTGAACTGCGTGAATTAAAATAAAAAGCAAAATTAAGCTCCAATAATTGGGGGTGGTAAAATGACTGCATTGATGAAGAGTGAGGCAAGATCCAGAAGAATTAAAATGCAGGTATTTTGAAACTTCTGCAGGTGCTGGTAAATTCACTAGACAGAAGAGAATATAATATTAATTTGATTTGGTTTTACTTTGCAGGTGAAAGACTATCTGTAATGTTCCTCTTTACAAAACAGATAACTATATAAACCCCAAATGAGCTGAACACACAATACAGCTAAGCATGGAATAATCAGAATGCTTTTGGAACTCTACCTTGTTGAAGTTTTACAGTTCAAGGATGTCACGGTGATAAGTTTCTTGTTATGAATATTAATTTTAAAGTTACATGGGGTTTATTTTGCATTTTTCTTTTCTGAGAGATGTAAATTCTATATGAATAGAATGTGCCTTAGTAGTAATTTGGTCACAGAGCAGATAAATTCATTTTAGCCAGAAACAGAGATAGTGCTTGGTGTAGAGTGCTGTGCTTCTGTCAGCATCAAAACACGAACGTGAAGGAGGAAATAAAACCAGCTATTTTCCACGTCTGCTTTTCATTCCTCATTTTAGCAACATTTGAAAGTCCTCTCTAAGGTAATATAAGCAGGAGCCTGATTTTGACACTAGCCAGACTGTATGAAAATAGTATTAATGATAAAATAGTTGGATACTGTTTAAATATGCAAGAAAATATTGAAAATTGCTGGAGGACTGAAGAATTAGTCTTTTTTGATTCTGCTGAATTTGGTAACACAACCCTGTTTGCTCAGCTTCCTGAAAATGAAATGTCTGTCTCTCGAATCTGGGTGCCTTCTAATTCATATTCATAAACATTTTACAATAGCTGTTTACTATCAGTTTAATTTTAAAGATAATGTGGGTTCAAACTGTAGCTTTTAGATGGAGGAAAAGCAATTCATCTGTGATCTCCACTAAATTGATTTCCATTTCGGTGGAAATGGCTTGTCCTGAAGTTTCAACTGTCCTCAGCAGAATGTTTCCTCCTAATGATGCAATATCTGCACAATAGCAAGTTGTCACACTCTCCAGAATCTGGTTCCTAAATATTAGAGAGATTGAATAGTCTATTTCCTTGAAGGAGCTGAATGGAAAACAGATGTAAATAAAGAGCATAAAGGCTGCGTGTACTTAATTTATTTTTCCTGTTCAGGCAGCCACATCTGCATGGGGTTTACACCTCTGTCCCAGGTTTATTAATAAAACCACCAGCAGGCCCACAGCACGGGACAAGGGACTCTCAGCTGTTGCATCAAGTGTCAGCTTTTAAAAAATCTTACCCATTATATGGCTGAGCAAAGTATTTCTTCCCCAGACTCAATTGCAGCGAGCTCTTAATGACTGGCTTTTTTATCTTTTGTTGCTTTCTGCCTTAGCCTCTTTTTAAAACCACTGTGAATTCCTAAGCTGCAGGTCACTGAGTACAGCTGAAATTTTTAAATATGTGAATGAAAATTAAGTGCAAAAACCCATGCTTGGATTGTAAAGACTCTGTGAGGACTTAATAAAAACATAAGCGGGGGGAAAGTTTAGAGACCTCTGGAAAATGAAGGAGATGGTATTTCTGT
The DNA here is from genome assembly GCA_035047845.1 of Dendrocincla fuliginosa. Classification (NCBI taxonomy): domain Eukaryota; kingdom Metazoa; phylum Chordata; class Aves; order Passeriformes; family Dendrocolaptidae; genus Dendrocincla; species Dendrocincla fuliginosa. The sequence continues at coordinate 4,892,909 of JAWWMO010000030.1, read as the reverse complement.
GCACTGAGTCTGTGCAAATGAAAAAATGACTGTGTTTTATAGAAGTTTCCATGCGTGGCTTAACAGCATTATTGGAAATGGACTGATTTACACTGGTATGGTCTGTTGATGTTCCCTGGAACTTAAGGGGGCATATCAGCACATCTTTCTCATCATCAAAAAGCTGCACAAACACTTTGCACAATTGCAGTTTCCTCTAGATGGTGCCTTTTCTAACGGGGGCTCCTGTTTCCAGTAAGGATGCTCCGCTCTGCATTGCCAAGTGTCTGTCCAGCAATTGGTCCTGCCACCAGCTCCAGCCACAGAGCAGAGCACCGAAGGACAGGCAGGCAAAGCACTTGAAGCAAATTTGAGAGTACAACTTTCTTTTTCTAACTCCACTTTGCTGCTCCAGTCACTTGCCCTCACTACTGTTTTAGCAGAAGGAAGAGTTTCTAAACCTGGCTAAAACCCAAATACATGTACAAACATAAACTGCTGGGTTTAGGTGACTGATCTTCATTTATGATTTTTTTTTCCTTGTTTTTAAGGCTGTAGTTGGTCAGGAATTGCTACGCTGTAGACAGAATACACAAAGCATTCAAAATGATTTTTTAAAAATATGTATTTAGTTTAAATTTAGTAGATGTATGGAAATATTCAACACTGGAGGGGAGAATAGTATTCTTTTTGTCAGGCCAAGGGGTTGGTTTTTGTGTTTCTTTAAACATGGGGGTAGTCTTTTATTTCTCTTGAATTCCTCACCTTTGTCAGAGCAGGGCATGTTTGTCAGGACAAGAATTTTGTCACGTCATTTTTTTTGAGCCTGTCTGTATTACAACAGAGGTGCAAGAAGAAGGATCTGAGAGCAGGAATGCTCTAGGACTTTCTCCTTTGCTCCAGGACTGAGCTCATCTCTCTGTTAATTGGACTGTCCTCATTTAGAACTCTGCTGCTCCTCTGCCAAGTGACTGCCCTGTCAGTGACAATGCACGAGCAGCCCCCCTGGGTACCAGGGACACTGAGACACTGCTGGCAAAGGATCTCCAAAAGTGTCCTCAATGGATCCCCTCCTGTGTGTCAGCTTTTAGTTTGGCTCACTCCACAGCAAGGGGGGGTTGGGTTCATTTAAACCCAATTTTTATTTTTTTTTTAATCATCCCGAGGTGTGCTACACATACAGTTTTATTGGGCTGTATTGATTTTATGTAGCAGAATAATAAGCAAAATGAAAATAGTCAGTGTTGTTGAGTTGTTACACCAGTCAACCCCCAAATAATAATAAAGCATACCTTCGTTAGGAATGTTTTCCAGTATTTGTAAGATTTCTGTTCAGTCAAGCAGATGGAATCAAGCTTGTAAACATCAATTTATGGCAGATTTCACAGGTGTTTAACATCTGTCTCAAACATTTGATGGTATTTCCACACTGCCTAATTAGCAAGGTCAAAAATCAAAGATGTGTATATAAAGCAACAGTGACCAGATAGTAAATACGAATCACAAGCAGATTCTTGATATCCCATGATGATTTACTGCTTGTGGAAAAGCTTCCTCTCATTTTATTTCATTCTTTTCCCTCCTATTGTAAAGATATACTAAAAAATATGTTTTGTGCTTCATGTAGTGACATAGTTAAGACACATAGGCAAACCCATTCTTTGGGGTTCTTTATTTACTGTATTTCCTACATTTAGATTATGTAAACCTCATGGGCTTAACTTTTCTCCATTACAAAAAGTGACCCTGTAAAAGTGTTTCCATAAATTTCAAAACCTTTATTAAGTCATTGCAGGGTGTGGTCTCACCAGGGAAAGAAACTTCTTTCCTTAACTCAACTCTGGAGTTTTGGTTCTTGAGAAAATCAGTTTTGATTAACCCGAATGCACTCAGACTTTTTCTAGTCTATGTATATTCATCTTAGAAGTAAACTATTTTGTCTTCCAGAATTCAATGAGTTATCATTAATATTATTCAGCTTGTAGAAATTATGTGATGTCGTGTTATTTCTTGGGCAGAAAATGGGACATACTACAAATTAACAAAACACTGAAAATATTCAACTCAAATCCTTCTTTGAAAAAGTGTTAAAACCGAGTCAGGGTCATGAAATGACAGGTGTCTACTTATTAAAGATGATAAAGTTAATGAGGAAGCTGAAGCAGATGAATATTGTCCCTGGGGAAGCATATTTGCCATTTTCAAAACCGCAGACATGCAGTCTGGATCCAATTTCTCAAATGCATTGGCTTGCCACAAAATGTAGATCACAACTAGAACAGCTTAATGCAATTTATAGAAGTGTATAACTCAGAGAGTGTAATTTTAAGTACCCTTCCATGAATTAGATTTGTCTCATAGTATTCCTATTAAGTAGGTAAATATCTCTGATCCTCATTATTTAGAGATCAGGTGGCATTAGCAAACCCAAATTATATTTCAGCAACAGAGTTCCAAGCTTGTCAGTTGGATGTTCGGATCATTTCTAAATCAGCAGTAAATATTCTCGATCTGCGACTTAATCTCTTTATTTTCTGGTTCCTCTTCGGCAAAGTGGGGACAATAATTCCATGTGCACATTTGATATAGGAACACACAGAACAGGTTTTGCTGCTTTTGAGATCCACATTTCAGTGTCTTCTACAACCAATAGAAAACCAGAAGTGCTTATGGAGTATGATGCTACACTCAACATATAAAGATTTTTATTTACGAAGTGCAAGACAAAATAAAGGAAATCCGGGTCCATATTTATCCATAGGATAATTAGATTTTCAGGAGTCTGTTTGGGTTTTAGGAGATCATCTTATTTATTTCCCTCATGTAAATTAATGCTCTTAACGTACAGTTTCAAACAATGTTCCCTTATCCCAGCCTGTAATGTAAATGATAGTGTATCAGTTTTATTATCCCTGGATGTGTTTACTTGCTTGATCAGAAGTACAACCAGGTGGTACCATCTTCTCACAACACTTTTCCTTCTCTCTGAATGAGAATGGCTCATTTGAAGTTTGTGAAAGGCATATCCGTATGGAATTCATAGGATTTCATGTTGGGATACAGCAAGGAGACTTGCTAGAAATTGCCTGTTTCAGGCTGATGATGCAAAACTAGACATCTGTTAAATTAACATCTATCTAACATTTTTGCCTTTCAGTCAAATGCATTCAAAAAATTTAAATCTTTTTTTAGCTGTCAAAACAATCTGTCACAAGATATTTATTTTTTTGGTATAATGGGTTACTTAAGGAAAGCAGCATATGGTTGAATGAGCTGCACCTCTGCTGCACTTCCCCAGCTCTGCATTACCTGTGAGCTGCTGGAAGATATACAGGCTTAAATGATTACTTTTGAAAATTTAAATAAATAAAGGAGAACTCTCTACTTTCCAACCTCTTCAATGCCTTTCTATTTTGTGTTTCAAACAAAAATCCAAACTTCTAATGTCAGTTTTGGTAAAAATCTTAGAAAATGGGTTTTGTCTGCCTTTTTGTCTTAGAGCAGTCCATAGGATGATTAAGTACATCCTGCAATAAATCACAGTGGGAACAAGCCTGCATTCACCTACAGGTTTATTTCTTTGCTTAATTTAGGCTATTCATTACTTCTCACATAGAAGAAGACATAATAACACATTAGCAATTACAATTATGTATAATTTTAATAAAAACCTGTAATAATAGATGCTAATAATGACCAAAACAAAAAAGCCTTCAATGCAATATATAGCTCTGCATTGTGCTGGGTTCTCATTCCATCAAAATACAGCCTGTGTATCTTGGTGACATACTGGGTATGCTTTTATGTGCCCCTTTCAGGCCTGTAGCAGTGTGCCCTGCCCTGTCCTGCAAGAATAGTGCTGCAATTTTTCCAGATTAAATTCATAATGAACTTCTGGCCTCATTAAAGTTCATGGGGCTGCTGCCTCCGAATCAGTGAGACCTGAACTGACTGCTTGCTTCCCTGGATTTTCTAATAGGTAGACACACTGGAAGGCCAGTGGTAAAGCTCTCTAAACTCTTTCTTTCAGAATTTATTTGTATACATTTCTTCTACTTTCAGGTTTTGTTTTATGTGTGCTTGAAACATGGGGTTTGTTTGGCTTTTGTCGGTCCCACGGTGCATACGAAGCCTGTGTGAACAGGAGATATTTTGCTCTGGGAATACTCACAGCTCTGCTGATGGGGGAGATTGGAAGTTCTGAGGATGTGATGGATTTCAGCTCTGGGGAGAAAGGTGTCACCCACCCCACGACAGCCCTTCAGGGGGCATCTGGCATGGCTCATTCATGGCGTAGTGTGGATTTAGGTTCATTGTATAAAAGCATTGCAATAAGTCACTGTATTTCATCAGTTATTAACAGAAAGCTCTCAGTTCCCCCAGGAGGAATTCTGTGGGCTTCTGTGTCACTGGGGTATTTTCAGAGACAGGATCTGAACATGGAGCACATACAGGGACATAGACTCTGGAAATCATTCACTTAAATTTAATATGTTGAATTCCATGAATATGTTTCATTGTAGTTTGCTTTACCTTACGTTGTATTTCTTACCACTGACTGCAGCCAAAATACATACATGTTAATTAGAATGATGGGGTTTGGGGTTTTTTTTTTAAAGCTACTTGTTTAATTTTTGCTTTGACAAATGTGCTATAACAGGCTACAGGAACTGTTCTAGGGTTTTGGGGAGAGTTTAGAAACAAGTGTGTTCTAGTAAAGCCTTGATTACTGTGAGATAAATGGTGCTAGGATCAGAGAAAGAAAAATTAAAACCTTAAGCATCACATTCTGGACTAGTGTATGTTGCTAGAGACGCATGGACTGTGGTGGAGCTTGTAGGGGTGTGGTGAAACTTTTTTTGTTTGTGAAACTTTTAGACATTCCAGGCTTTTACTATTCACACAGGTTGTACCCAGGTGCCAGTGTTTCAAGGAAGGACTGACAGAAGTAGATTTGCTCAGAGACAGAGTAAAAATGTATCCCTGCTGATGTTTGATTTCTAAAGCCAGTGGTCATTACGGACACTATGATTTCCTTGTTCCTCTTTACTGTTGTTATTGTGTCTATTCCTTAGGAGTCGTAAAATACTTTGAATAGATGATGTGTTTAAAGTGTTGATGTTCTTAGGTGTAGCAGAATGTGACAAGCTGAAACATGAGCCTTGCCTTTTCTGGGCAGAGGGAGGTTGGCAATAATCTTTAGTAAAGGTGACAATAATCATTACAGCCTCAGGGCTGTACTGAAAGTCCACTATAGGAGCAAGTGTAGGTATTACCAGGGGGTTTGTCCTACATTGCTCAATAAAATGAAACCTGTGCCTTTGGTTGATATGCAAATAGCGGTCCCTTTTGTTTGTTAGGGAAATCCCTGTCGTGTGGAAGCTCACTTCTGCCCTGGCACTCCCGTGAGCTAATCAGTGGGAAGCTGATCCCAATATCCCCCTGCCAGTCAGTCCCCTAAGAATGAAGGGTCACTCAAAGTCTCTCCCCAGCTCACCGTGCCCCCCTGCTGCTCTTCCCCTGGTTTTCTCTTGCCCTGCACTGAGCAGCCTCAGGCTGCAGCTTCCTCTGCCCCACCTCTGCAGAAGGCACTGCTGGCCAAAGGCACGGAGGGGGCTTTTCTGGGAACTCCTCTGGGAAGTGGGGCGGGTTTGCCCATGGTGAAACAGAGACCATGTCATTCCCAGCAGCAGCTGAACCCTCTGTGTTCCCTGCAGCTGGGATTGCATGTGTCCAGAGCAACACACTGCACCAAAGAGGTGTATATATATATATGTATATACATATATATACATATATATACATATATATATTGGCCCCCCGTGAGCACCAGGACAAACTGTATAGAATTTCTTGTCCTTTACTCACTGGCAGGCCAGTCAATGGAATTTTTTTTTGCTGACTACAAATTTGTGCTGGCCCTGTTAGGAACTTCACTTCAATTAGGGTAAAAGCCATGCAAACAGCAAAGCCCAAGAACTTCCAGTATTATGGGGTGTACCCTTAGGCATAGGTAGAAAAAAATCTGAGGAAAATTATTTTAAAGTGCTTTTGCCTTAAAATGGGTTCTTGGCTTTCCCTTTATCTCTCTCTTCCTTTTTCTATTTTTTCTTAAATGAATAGTATTCTGAAGAAGCAGATTTTGGGAGCATTGTGCTGGGAACAAAAGGATTCTTTCAAAGACTTGTTGCTCAATCTTGTTTACAGGATTCTTCTTTTCCTGAAGCCTTCTAAAGTCTTCTCAATTATTCGCTTCCCTAATGTATTCATATTGCTGGAATAAAACTTGCTCTATTTTGAGGAGGACTGCACCAAGTGCAGTTGTTGCCAGTATTTTCTGGGTAAAGCTGAGAAAACTGGCAATGACCCTTCTTTCCCCAGATCTCTGCATGCTCCTGTTCTCTCCACAACTCCTGCTACTTCCCTGTTCTTCTTCCGTCTCAGGACTGCTGTGGCCACTTCTTGGCTGGCTGTGCTGGGGCTCCTGCTGCTTTGTCCTTGACCTCACCACCTCTGCTCTGCCCATAAATCAGGCCTTTTTAAGGCATTTCAGAACTTGTTCATATTTCAGAACAGAAATATGTTGCCAGCATATTTCCTTTTCTAGCATAGTTTCCATATGTTATGGCTTTCCATAGGTGCCATGCCGTTCCTGTCAGGTGGCCAGAATGTCATACAGACACCATTCCTTGGTGAGTAAGGAACAACTGCACTTGTCCATGTGGCATTAATAATAATTATGATGATGATCATCTTTGGAATACATTAATATTGGTTTCTTACATATGTATTAGGCTAATGCTTAGCTAAATAATCATAATTGGCTACTTGAAAATTTTGTGTAAACATTAGTTATTAAACCCTTAAATGGGTCCTTTGAGGTATCATTACCACCATTATATGAACAGAAAAAAATTGACCACATCAAAGATAATTATCTTTCCCAAGATCCAGCAGGGAATCTCAAACTAAGATGTGATTTGATCTCCAAGGTTCTGTTTCAGTCATGGGTTTTGCATGCTTTTACACACTGACTCCCAGGAGTTCAACGTAACTTGTCTGAACAATAAAAATATTATTGTTTACATGGTATTTTTCTAGTCAGCACCGAAGAAATACGTTGTCGGTACTAGTCCTGTGGCTTTTGGGGGGTCTCTACTGCAAATTGAAAGAAATAGTTTTTTTGGATTTGGGATGGCTTTTATAACTCTATTAGTAGTTTTAACCTTAGGTGGTGTTTTCTACTTTGAAATAAAATTACTGAAGCAAGATATTACCTGAAAAATTACAAGCTCTGTTAGAATGCTGTTGAAAGTTAACCCAAATGGCACAGAAATGTCATATGTAGTTGATTATAATCATGCTTCTGTGTGGAATGTTATTTTTGTATATTGCTCTGGTCTGTTTATAACCATTAAGAAGGGAATTACGCACAGTAATGTGTCTAGATTCCAAGGAAGTTATTTGGCCTGTGCATTATGATTTTTATTTGTTGCTTGGCTGCAGGACAGCATATGGAGTCATTATCCACTTAATAACCGAAATAGATGCAACCTCCCTTCCCCTCGGTGAGTGTGGGGAGGGGAGGAGGCAGCATCTGTCACCTGTGCAGACAGACTGAGAGGTGGAGGGTCAGGCAGGGCTCTCATCTCTGCCTTTTCCAAGAAGGGTTGGTTGGTTGTGGTTTGGGGTTTTTTAAATTTTAGTAGCTGGACTGATGATCCTTTCCTAGGAAGGCATGGGCGCTGCAGTGGGAAGGTTTGTTTGCACTGGTACAGAGCACAGTCCTGCCCTTCATGGCCCAGAGAGGGGGGTGCTCATCAGGTACCACGGGCAGGAGGGCACGGTTGGATTCTGGGGTATTCATATGCCAAAGAGATGAGTTCAATGTACTTTGAGGCCACAGGGAAACTGGCTGAGATGAGATTCTAACTAAGTGATTTGCTTAAAGACTGCAACAGCCACATATTGAGTGAGGCCTTTGTAGCCAGAGCAAAAGCCTTTCCATGTTTGCATATTGGTCTTTGGAATATGTACTGATTCTGCATGTCCCTGTCTCCCTCTGTTGTTCAATTTCCTACTCTTTTTTGTGCGCTTTTTAAGGATTTTTTGGTCTTGCTGAATTGTAATCGAGTGGCTAATGGGGCAACTAAATTTTAATAAGGTTTTATTTGATTATAACTTCATTCAAAGCATTCAGAGTAGACTCATGTTAAAAGTAATCCTTTTTCGTTCAGCAGCAGCGCAGTTAAAAATTCACTGTAATCCTATGTTTAAAATTGTTACTCTAAATGAAAACTATACACATTAATTGTTCTCATTACTAGCAGCTCTCAGTTGTGCTAATTTTGGGGTTTATGCATGAGCTAAGGGCACAGTCTATACCTGGCTCTCTGAGAAAATAAAAGATCTGTTTCTTCAGGCACCTACAGCATCAGCCTTGTCACGCTGATGACTGTGGCGAGACAGGACTGCCATTAGTGTCGGCCCTTTGGCATCTCTGCTCGATGGCTGAGCCGCTCAGGTATGCACGGCACATCTCGGTGCCACTGCTCTCCGAGGGGTCTCTGCTGGCTCCGGCTCCGTTCAGCCGCTGTCAGCCCCGGTTTGTATCACACCCTGCTGCTCTCTGCTCCGACCTTCCCTGGCCAGGCGCTCCCCTTCCATCCCTCGGGTCCCCGCGGGCATTGCGGCTCACCTGGGGCCGGGCGGTGT
>JAWWMO010000030.1:4857709-4876420 GCA_035047845.1 Dendrocincla fuliginosa | reverse complement strand
ATGAAGTTTATTTCCATAAAACAGTGCAAGGAACCCATTAGATTCCTTACAGTGGCAGAGCAAGGAGAAATACTTGACCCATCACACAAACTGCTCCAGTGCTGGATCAGACTAATGCTGGGGAGAGACAGGGTTAAGAGCCAAGTGTTCTTACTAATGGTTTTCTCCTTACAGTAAATTTGACTCTAAGTTGACATGTGGAAGATTTCACGAGGTTGATGAGAATCTAATTTTAATGGCTCTGTATTTATGTCAATGTATTGCCAGTCCCCAGGGGACAAAAAATAAGGGGTGAAACACTGAGGCAATCCCAGATGTGTCAGTAGGTGTGGGGTATGGGACAGTTCGCAAGCTTAAAGATTTGGCTTGCAAGTTGTGCTGTACAAATATGAAAGCTGGATTCCAGCTGTCCAGGTGGTTTCTGGTGACATTCTGGAGGCCAGCATTCATGAATAAAACCATCAATTCTTGGAAGCTTTTTGATACAGTAATGATATATAAGTACTTGGCGTTGAAATTCGCCACTGATTACCTGATAATATTTGTGAACTCATCTTTATAACCTCCTCTTTGGAATCATAAAACCCTTACAAAAGAGGATGCAGAGCTTTGTAGAGCAGTGAAAACGCTGGGGTTTTTTAAAGCTAGCTTGGTAGCTTAAGAGAGAGGTGCCTGAAGGAAGCTCTGTGTGACTGGCACAGGCTGACAGAGCAGGTGCTGGACAGCTCAGATCCAGGGCCAGACTTCCAGCATCTCAGGGCACTGACATGGTCCTTCCTTCCCCCTGAGCTGAGGTGGCAGGATCCAGGGGAAGCCCCAGAAAAAAAAATATATGTTCTTTCCCATGGTTTTTTATTGTATCTCCATGTAAGAGGCAGCTCTGATTGTGGGCTTGTGTTGGTTCTGCAGGCAAGCATCATGTGTGCATTGGGCCAGCTGACAAAAAGCCTATTTATCTTTACCATGGAAAGGTAAAAGGTGTTGAAAAGTGAATTATAGAAGCTGTCCTGATATTACACATGGAATCTACAGTTAGAAAAAACCACCAACCAACCAAAAGACCAAACCATCCACACACACATCTCACCCCCATGTTGCATGAAAAGGAACCCTACTTGTATGAGGACCTAGACCTTTTCTAAATTAGTAGGAATTCATAATTAAAGTTAAAATTTTAAATTCAGGTTTTAGCTAGTTACTCCTTTTAAAAGTACTGGAAATCTGGATGTATCTCTTATGGATTCCTTTAAAAACGTTAGTTCCTGGACATATTTGTTCTTTTTCTGCTACTTAGGGCAACTTCATTTAAAAATTAACAGGTAAATAGAATAAAGTGTCTGAAATACAGTTTTTACAAAACAGATTTATCGATGCTAATATATTTTGTTGCTATGAAAACTCAATTATCAGCATGAAACATTCGTTTAGTCATTTGTTTATCAGTGGCAGTTTGTTAGTAGTTATAAGTAGAATTCCATCTGCCAGTCAAACTATATAGTGTATTGATATAGAATTTAGCAGTTCCTGTGTTTTGGGGGGGTGGGAGGAGGCATCTTCCCTAATGAATATATGAACTTGATTGCACTAGCTGCATCTCTGGAAGATGGTGGGGGGACATCTCAGGTACACTGCACACAAGTGTGCCAGTCAGGCACAAACAGGCACACGCTGTGATTATCTCAGTTTTCCAACCTGGAAGAGACAAGAATGTGTTGCTAAATGAGAGAGGCAGTATGGCATGCTCACTGAGATAAAAACAGAAGCTGCCAGACACTTTGGCTTTATTCTGCGAATTCTTTGCTTCCAAACTCTCCTCTCTCCTTCCTGCCTATTCTCCCTCCCATTGCCATTCTTTCTCTTTCCCCCGGTGCTGTCGCGATCTCTCTCTCATTGTTCTCTCCCTCTTTCCCGTCTTTGATGCACATACGTTGTCACATTTCATTGACTCTCCCCTCTTCTCTGTTCTTACACTCACGCCTAGTGGTGCTTCAGCCAGAGCTCGCCGAGTTTTAGTCATGTGTGAAGCTCAGTTTGATCGAGCGCTCCTTTTCTGCCTTTTCACTCTCGCAAAAGATTAAAAGGTGGCGTCACATCGCTCCCCGGCTCCTTCCCGCAGGAGGGACTTAAAAGGGACAACAAAAAACTAATCACTTGCAATAAGCATTTTCTTGCAAATAAAAAAAAAGGGGGAGAAAAAAAAAAGGCAAAGGACTTAGCTGTGCGATTTGAGGCCGGTGCTAAGGATTGGGAAGGCTGGAGGATGCTTCATACTGCTACCAAGGGAAGGAAGCCTTCAGCTGAGGCAGGTAAGAAGTGCCTGAATGCGAGTGTTTGATGGAGTGCTGGGTCGGAGCGCTGCATTTCCAGCCTTCTGTGAGCGAGGCACAGCAACTGCAGCGAGAGGCAGCATCGCTGTGCCATCGGGCTCCTTTTGTTTAAGATGTAAAGTATGCGCTGCAAATTGAATTAGAAATGGGGCTGGGAAGATGGTGTATTCACGCGGAATGCTTGGGGTTTTTTCCCCTTTTTTTCTGTGCATCAGAAAGCCAGCTTTTGTGAGAGCTGGACTTTGCTTAAGGTTAAATTCAGTGCTTAAATCTCGGCGTAAGAGAAGCTTTTGAGTCTTGTAACCCTTGGGGAGCTTGCATTCTGCAGTTTGATTGCAACGGCTAAACTAAAAACCAAATAATTTACTTATTTACTATTTATTGTGTAAGGCAAAATCCAGCGTTGAGTTTAGGTGTAGGTGAATATGGTTTGTTTGCCTGGCATTTCATCGGGTGAATAGCTATACCCTTTCAGACATGCTGTAAAACCTATTTCGTGTTTATGTTTTGTAAATTGAGATTAAGTAGCATCCTGAATGAAATACGTGACTAAAACTCATAAAATGCATCTGTGTTTAGTAAAGCAATCACCAAATTAGAATAATGGATTTATGTCAGTTGTCAAATGGAGTTAACTCTGCAAGTGCTGTCCACAAGTGCACTTGGATTACAATAAAGGGCTTTCTGTTTAACAGCTATTGAGAGGAGCTAATTTATCAGGCAAAGCCTATGAACTTAAGTCTTGTGATAATATAAAATTCTATAGCCAAAAGGGTTTTGTGGTTTGGGGAAACGTGCCCTCTTATTCTCTATAAAAACACATTGAGGCTCTATAGGGATTCCAAAAGAGGAAAAATAATATTAATTACTTAAAAATTTTATAGGCTGATAAGTGCTTTTTATTCACAACTGGAATATTTCACTATTGGGAGTTCTGTTTCTATCTCCACTGGCTCTGGTGCCTTTTTTTTTCTCTTGCTATGTGTTGCAGTTGCTCCCTGTATCAGTAAACTGAGAGTCAAAACAGGAGGAAGGGATTCTGAGCAGCAGGTCTGAATTTCATTGTCACACTGAGGAGTGAGCAAGCAGTCAAGGATAGGTAGCCCATTATTAGGGCTTTAGAGGATAGCAAATAATACTGTAGCCATCAGAGTTAATTGTAAAGAGGATGTGCAAAGCTCACTTGGGCAGCTGTCACAGAGGAGCCAGCGTTCTCTCGGCACAATTTCCCCTCGCAGCCCCCAGAGCAGCCCAGTGCGGCTGGAAGGGAGCGCCTTCGCCCACAACTTTGCTCTGGGTGCGGGTTCCCCCCGTGGCTCAGCGCTGCTGGCGGGGCTGCTGTCACAGCAGAGCCGGTGACAAGGCAGCGGTGGTGACAAGGCAGCGGTGTCCCCGGCGAGCAGCCCCGAGCCCCGGGGAGCTGGGGCTCCATCGCTGCCCAGGCTCCCCACGCCGTGGGGCTCCCCTTCCCGCAGGGTCATCTGCAGACGAAGGGACAGGGCTTGGTTATTTTTCCCCACGAGGACTTGAAAGTGTTTCGCTGTTTTGTTGCGGGCGGTTTTGCTTTTTAACTATAGTTTTGCTGAACTTGTTTATTAGCTGGCTCTGGAATTGCCACCACGCCTCTGTTTCAGAATGTTTCTGTGTGTTCTTCCAAGCTCTTTTCATGCTTCAGTTGTGTTTACATGCATGTTGGGGCAAAATGAATTTAAGGCTGACTTCTCCCAGCAAAAATTGAAGTCCTGGGTGTGATGTGGTACTTTTAATGACATTTTATGACTTAAATAAAGTACTTCTGAGTGTAAATGGTAGATGGCTTTTGTTAGGAATTAGCCATGAAGACTTTGTTCCTTATGAAATGACAGAAAACTGGAAGGCTGAAGACAAGCCACCTGATCTGTTTGAGCCCAGAATGCAGAGCATTTATCTCGCCTTTTGGCATTTGCTCACTCTGCCCTACTAGATGTTAAATGGGTGATTAATAGAAATAGCAGCATTTTACTGATGTTCCAGTAGATGTTGCTGGAGAGCAAAGATTACTTCATCCAGAGAAAGAAATGCAGTGAGATTACAAAAGCCAAAGAAAAACCTCAAGGCTGTTGGTAGTTTCATAATATGAGACCAATAATTTTTGACATGATTACTGTAGGTGCTGTTCCATCTGAAAACCTGGCGAGATCCATGTGCTGAAATGAGGCACGTGTAGATACAACCACCTGGTTTCTTCTAAGGGTTTTAGTTTTTACTTACCTCTTTTAAAATTTTATCACTAGTATTAACATTGCTTGACGAGTGTGTTTTCTTAGAGGAAGTGGTGAAAGACTATCCCTAAAAGTTGTGTTGGTTTTTTGTTTTCTTTTTTTCCAATACAGCCACAAAATGCAAATGTTTAATTAGAGATTACGAAATGAAATGCATGCAACTTCAGGATTAGACTTTCAGTGCAATGAAGTTGCTTTCCTTTGAGAACAGCAAGAGCTTGCCAAATCAACACGTAGGATAATTAAAAGACAAAAAAACCCACTCTCTCTTAGTTTGTACATTATTTTATGTGTACTTGTTTTAACTATGAACAATTGTGAGTTACCATCTTCTTATGTGATTAAATTCTGAGAGAAACCCTGGGATAAGTCTCAGATCAATAAACTGTAGAGTTCCTAATGGCAAATGTGAGAAGAGAAAACTGTGGTGCTCCATGCTGAAACTACTGTTTTATTAATTAATCTGATAAAACAATAAAGCAGTCCCAAAGGACACGAGGATTTTAGTATACAGGCACTAACTGATGCAATTTCAGGCAACCACTGACCTCTATCTGTGGGAATATTTATTTTTGGAGATGATCATCAACCATAACTGATTTCAGATTCAAAACACTAATGTGTGTTTGTTGGTTTCTTTAATCCCAGCTTTTCACGAAAAGCAAGGTAAACATGAAAAACTTGGGCTGCTCAGGATAAAAATGTGATCTCTCTGCATGCAAGTGGTTTGTACCTATTCATACCTTAAATTTAAAAAAAAAAAAAAAAGGCAGAAAAAAATTAATTATTTGAAGATCTTTTAGAGAAGAGGTTTCAGTTTTTAGAATTAAAATGACTGTGTTTCACTGAATTTTATAATACACAGCAGCATGACTTTATTTGGTTTGCCACTTACCGTGTAAGAAAATTTCAGCTTCTGCTTATAACTGGAAAAAAATGCAGATAGCAAAATGTGTGGCAGACCCCTGCAGTCATCTCCCATATCATTTGCACTGGAGTCTTTATTGTAGTTTGGGGTTAGTATTTTCAAGGGGTTTTGCAGATGTGTCCATCAACATTTCTTGAATCTGCTAAGCTTTAGGTTGATGTTTGGGTTTTTTCCAGTAGAGGTTTTCCTTAATTTCTGCTTCTTTAGTTTAGTGCTCGAGTGTACATACTAAGGCAATTCCTTATCCTTCAGAAACCCTTGGCATATTCTATATGCAGAAGTGAATTTTTTTCTACGTTTCATGAGGCTGCTTTAGGAAATGTCAATGCTTTATATATTTATTGAATAATTGTGTAGTTGTTTGGGTTTTCTCTCAGACTTGGTAGTTCCTAATGTTTTAGAGCCAATTAGCCGTGGCCATCGAACATTGGGACATCTCAGTTGGGCAAGGCCAGAAGTTTATGAGCACTTTTACAGTTCTGTGTCATTGAGAAAAACAAACCGGACTGTTGCCTGTGAGAACATTTCCAGAATTGTGTTCTCGTGCCTTCCCCACTTCAGTTTGCTCTCAGACTTGTCAGTTCAATGAAATGGTACGCAATTTACTTTAAAAGATTGTAATATGTCATCAGTTCCTAAAGAGAATTCCCTGCTGAAAACATTGGCAAATTCAGTTTAAAGGCTTATGATACAACATAGCCCTAAGGAATAAACTTTTATCTTTGTGGTTCTCAGTTCTCAAAGTCATGAAGAGAAAGCAAGTATACTTGTATATTGGAATTTTATTTAGGAGTACACGATGGAAAGCTCAAGATAGCTGAAAAGGGTAGATAATTCTGGCCACAATTGAGTTTAGTGCCACATTTTCCAGTAGCAGCAGTAGATTTGTCTCTGGATGATAATTTATGGATAAACAAACCCAAAAATCTGAATCCATGTATTTTTTTTTAAGTCCATTTGAAATTAAAAAATACATCCCTAGTCTCACATTATTGGAGCAGAGGAAGAGTGGATGTCTAGGAGTCTGCAGTAAGGTATGGAAATACAAAGCTGAGGTATGTACGTAGGAAAATGTACGACAGGTAATAGTAATTTAATGACTTATTGGTGAAGCTTGTTTCAAATGCATCTATATCATTTGCTCCATCATTGTGATAGTCTCATTAAAATATGGGAATAAAAACAATTTTAAGAAATAGAAATGGGATTTGGCAATGAAGACATCTTAAGAATCTTATACAGTTGTATATGTTTTTCTTTGTGCTGAAGTAACTCGTGAGTAACTCGATGTAAGGCTTTTTTTTTTTAGCTGTATTATGTAGAATATATTTAGCTAACACAGTTCTTACTCTATGCATGCAATTTTTGAAGATACAGAGCTCAGTTGCTATCTATAACTTATACTGATTTAATAAAATTCAACCTGTAGCTCCTAGATGATTCCAAATCAAATAAAACTTGTATTCTTTTATCACCTGCAATATGATTACAAGGCTTTCTAGCTAAAGCTTTTTGAAATAGGACATTTTTTTTTTTCAGATTGTTCTCCTAAACTTACCTTTGTGAGATCCCAGAGAATAAAATCACATGGAAGTATGAATGCTCCATTTCTAGAAAACATTAGAAAACCCAATGTATGTTTCCAGCAATTTTGATACCACACTGAATACAAAGCCTGTGGCTTTCAAATTTCCCATGTTAATTTTGTGTAGATTTGTCATAATGTTTTTTGTTGTCCTTGACCACAGCATTACCAAGTAATGGCTCTTAACAATGGTAGTTATCCTAACATTGTTAGGGAAGAACATAGTCTTTTCTGTTCTCCTCGTTTCTCTTTATTATTGTATGGAATGTCTATTTTGAATAGATTTTAGTTGACAAATTCAGCTCCTTCAGCCCTTTCTGCTTGGTCTAAATGTCAAACCCAAGACAGGCTTTTGTGCAGTATTTTTTCCCTGGCAGCAAAACAGAGACAAGGAATGTGCTGCGAGATGTTATCGTTTGGTGGGGGGAAGAAGTGTTGATCCTGGGTTGTGAGATTGGTCTCCTCTCCCCACACGCAATAAGGGCTGCTTTTCAGTAACTCAGAGCGCCTGGATTTTGTAGCACTCTCTCCCCATCAGCCATTCATGCCTCACTGAAACCTGGAGTAGCTCAATATTTATATTGATATTCCTAATTGTAGCCTAATCCTGTCCATAACAGATAAGGCATGGTGTGTTTGTGTTGGAAGGACACAAAGAGAAGGGGGGGGGGGAAAGGCAAAAGATGCTGCACATCCAGAAAACACAGGAGACCTTTCCAAGAACGATGTGTGATTAGAGTAAAAACTGCAACGTGAAATACTGCATGCAGATTTCTCTCAATCTATTGTACTATTGCTCTAGTATGTGTACCTGGACATAAATAATGTATATGTGCTATACATATATACATACAGTCTCTAGAGGTCAGTAGAATGTAAGGAATGGGCAGATGTTCAGTGTTCTAATAGGAGACTTTGAGATGCAGTGTATCAGTTGTTGCTACCTGGAAAAGATGAATATGTTCCTAATGAAATTTGGAAGTGAAGCAATTAATCAGAGTTAACAAAGAGCTGAATGGAAGAGAATCATGTCTGTCTTGTTGCGGAAATGAGTGTAAATTATTTGTTTTGGGCCAATTCCTGATAAATGCTCATTTGCGTTCTGAGAAACTTGACAGAAATCCAAGCCATGATTATTGTATTACAGCTCATTATATTGCATCTCCTTCCTACCTTTTCTGAGCGGATCTTTTAGAATGACTGAAACAAAAATTAAAACGGTCTTTTGAGAGAGCATGTGTCAAATGCAGAGCAAATCAGGGCTTCAGCACAGGCAACACATTTTCTTTTCACGTTTACCCAATTAGCCATGGCCAGCCTTAAAAAATGGTTTTATTTTTGTTCACCACCTTCTGACGTGAAATCTTCTGAATGAACTGATACCTGTGGTTGAAGGTTCTAGGTCTTTTTCAAAACTGCTTTCACAGAATCCTTAAGGCTGGAGAAGACCTCTAAGGCCATCGAGCCCAACCTTTGACCAAACACCACCTTGTCTGCTAGACCAGAGCACCAATGCCATGTCCAGGGCTGGTGACTCCACCACCTCTCTGGGTGGACTGCTCAATGCCAGACAGCCCTTTCAGTGAGGAAATTCCTCCTGCTGTCCCACCTGCCTCCGCCCTGGCCCACCCGCGGCCGTTCTCTCTGCTCCTGTCCCTGTTCCCTGGGAGCAGAGCCCGACACCCCCCAGCTCCCCCCTCCTGTCAGGGAGTTGCAGAGCCAGAAGGTCCCCCCTGAGCCTCCTCTTCTCCAGGCTGAGCCCCCCCAGCTCCCTCAGCCCCTCCTGCTGCTCCAGCCCCTTCCCCAGTCCCGTTCCCTTCCCCATATTCCAGCCCCCCCCTCAGACTCTGGAACATACACAAGTACACTGGGTCATGGTTCCATTTGTTCTGGAGGACAAGGATGAACTGTTTCATTATCTTATGGCACTGATTTTTTAATTATTATTTTCTTTCCTGGTCAGTATTAGACCAAGAGGGTACAGGAATCCCAGTCCATTGTAGTGAGCACAGATATAATAAGCTTCATGAATCTGGCATTCTGCTAGCAGTGATTCACTTCTGTGTTGAATCATAGAGACAATGCCATGATGGCACCTGCTGGGTGTGTTTGCTTTCAATACTGTCTAGATTTTGGTTTTCCCTTGTTCTTTGTTTTTACTAAGATCACGTTTTTCCTCATCTTCTTAAGAAACACCTGACATGCAAACAAAACACTTTTAAAACTTACTCATACTCACCAAGCATTAATTCACCAGTCACTGATCAGAGACTTTCAGCTTTAGTTCAGAAAGAAAGCTCAGTAGTTCTCAAAAAATGGGTCTGGGTGCTATGTATCCACAGCACACAAGTTATTGCTCAGTTTGAGAAATGACTGTGCTGCAACACAGGTCCTTTTAAGGCATCCTTGCATGGGAAAGTGTGTGGCTTATCTTCAAACTCTCTACACCACTGTGGTTACACACTAAAAGAAACGAAAGTCCAATTCCAGGCTGTGTTACAACGACACATTTGTATTGCTGTATTGTAAACACTGTGGTTGGATTTAAATGGAGTTTATTCAAAGGTCCTAAGAAATGAGTGGCTTAATATGCTCTCCTTTTCTCTCTTCAGAGAGGTTCTTTGGGTGGGATTTGATATCTTTCTTCTGTTCATGTTGTAATTACACTCCGATAGGACAATTCCTGTCATAGAATTAATTAGGTCATCGATTCCTTTTTCTCTTGGCTTCTAGTTATTTTCGTTAGTTTACCTGGAAGCTGTGCTTCAAAAGTCTCTGTGATGTCCCTCGGTACTTTGGAAAGGACCTTTCAAGGTAGCGTACAAAACTTGTTTTAATAGCGAGATAAACTGTTGCAGGAATCATTCTGCCTTTCTTGCGCCACTGCTCTGGGAATGTACTGAAAGCTTCCTTCAGGCATTAGACAAAGCAAAAGATGTGGAAGTCAGTTCTTATTAAATGTGTGTTTGTAACATGAAACTGTGGCTGTAATAAAAGATGTACTTGGATTCAGTAATAACATGTTCTGATAAATAGTGCCTTCCTGAAGCCTGGTGGGTCTCCACATAAACAGCTCATGAAACTTTGAGGATCAGCCTGGTCCTGGTGTGGGAAGTTGCAGTATCTGGCAATATGAGAACATCACCTCAGAGAAGCAGGTTGGGTGAGGTGTCTGTGTGGAGAGGTCCTGGTGTGATGCCTCTTGGGTTCTCCCTGGCTGCGTTCCCAGTGACAGTCACGCTGGGGTGGGATGCTGCTGAGCAGGCAGGAGACTTGTGGCAGTCTGTTTCCAGTGCACTGCAGGGAGACACACACACTGTTGACCATTCCTCACTCCTGTCCATGCCCCCTTCCTGTCTGCTGGGGAGTGAGTGCTCCAGGGTTTGTTTGGAAGCTGGGGAGGTACTCCCAGCACCTCAGTGAAGTGTGGGACAAGGTGACAAGGTAGGCTAAAGCCAGTTTCCCTTGGAAACTGGATTCTGAGAGAGGGATTTACTAGGCAGTTAATATCTGGGGACCACTACCTGCTTGTTTTCTATCTTGAGCATAAAGAAATGCAGGATTTTATATTGTAGGCTTTGGTACAGGGTTAGTTTGTGTGCTGGAATAGATGTGAAGAACCTGATCTCACAATTCATCTACATAAACTGAAGAGTAGCTGAACTCAATACAAGCAAAAGAGAAAAGTTGCCTCTCTAAATGGTGAAGAATTGACTTCCTCAGTCTGAAATGCTGGCAGGCCTTTGGTTTTAGTAGTTTTATGATGACACATTTTATTTTGCGCTCCTGTTGTTGTGTTTGCCTGATTATGAGCTCTCAGGCATGAAATTATTATATTATAACAGCAGTGGTGCATAGTTTCAGATCCAGTGGCTTTTATCTACCTCACTGGGAACTATAGGAATGTTTGTGGGGGCAAAACTGAGTCTCAGAATTATATCTTCGAAAAAACACATCTCTCTTGATTGAAATTTTCTTCCCCCCATTCAGAATAGTGGAAAGCAGGATTTTAGATCCAACAGCACTTTTGGTGGGTATCTAAGTGAGGTGTGTTTTTGGTCTCAGGAATGTAAGGAGTGGACTGGATCTTTTGTTCTTTATATCCCCAGTCAGTTACACAAGACAATGGGGCAAACTGGATACAACAAATAAGTAGATAAGATGATTCTATCTTAAAAGGGTCTGGGAAAATCTTCAGCACATTCAGCTTTCTGAAATATATAAAATGGTGTTTTTAAAGACTAGTTAACAGCAGGCAGAGTGAGTTTGTGTTTTTCACCCTACGTTTCAAGGCATGCTACTAGAAAATGATGTGTTCTTTTGAATGTGCAGCCTAGTAGGTGATCATAATATTAAAAAGCTGTCTGTGTGATTATTTGTGATTGTGGAGAACTTGATTTCATTACTCAGTTGGTCCCACAGTTCTGTGTTCAGTGCTCTATTTCTTTGTGACAAGAGGTTGTATGCTTAGAAAGCAAAACAAAAGTGCTTGCCTTCTAAAACAAACACCCCAGAACTCTGAGAGAATTATGTGCAAACTTGAGTAACTATGACATTTAGATGTAAAGAAATAGGAAATGACAGTAATAACCAGTATCACAGTAAAATTACAAATTATTTCAATTTAAGTGATTTCATTTTTCTACACGCATTTCTAAAGTCTGTCACCATAAGCTGTTGACTTCACCTCGAATACATTCTGCAGTCTTGACAGTTGAGGATTTGTTAATACTAAATCAGTAATTGTTGGCTTTGAAGAGGGATCCAGCATCTTCAGCAAGAGCCTATTAAACTGTAAAATATGGATTGCCTTTACCCTAATGGCCTCTGAATCCTATTATCATCCCATTAGAGAGTGTGGGATTTTAGTAATTCTGTTGTTGTTTTCAGTGGGCAGCAAGTACAATGGGGAAGGGCAGGGGTTAATGCAATTCATCTCCTGTAATAGTGTAACAGGGAGTCCTTTATCCTTCCCTGGGAGCCTTTCCTCATTGCAGGGAAAGTGGCTGCAGCCAGAACTAGCCCCCACCCCCCAAAAAACACCAACCCCCCCTTGAGATTCCCTTCCTTACCTCCGCTTTGTAAACAGAATAGAAACGAATAAGTTGATAAATAAGCAAGTGCCAAGGAGGCTGCGGTCTAGGGGGGTTCTCAATTGCTTTCATTATGCCAAGTGGTATATTGAAATACCTCTCCAGATAAGAGCATTATATTTTTAATCATTTAATTGCATTGATACGATAATATTCTGATTGGTTTCCAAAAACAAAAAAGCACCTTATTCTTTAAGATCCTCATAACTTTTCTCATTTTTAATGTGAAAAGCATGAACCAAGTTGTAAAGCAAAGGAGGAGAAAGCAAGTGGTAAGACTGAAACTCGTTCATGGAATCACAGCTGCTTATTTTGCTCTGTAACAGCTCCCTCCAAGGATAGTACAGCTTACCAGAGGAATAATTTCCTTAAAGTTCACAGCAGAAAGGAGCATGAAGCAATAATAGTTATTAAGTGGGAGTACAAGAAGTCAGGTACAGAGGGTTTGTCTGCCTACAGTTGTGCACGAGGCCAGCGTGGAACTTTCTCAGCACCTGCTATGATTATTTTTTTCCAAGTGTTTTATGGAGATTGATTTGACAGCTGGATTTCAAATGCTGGAGGCAAGCAGCATTTGATTCTGATTTCAGAGCAGGATCAAAAAGAGGAAGATTTCAAACAGATATTGCAAGATGAGCTGAGAGGGACTTGTCAGTGTAACTTTTCAGATAAACAATATCTGATATGCTGATGTGCATACCATATTGAGTTGGGATTAGTTTGATTCATGAGATGCTTCTAGCTAATATTTCCTTTTCAAATAAAGATAAAAGGGATTGTTATTCAAGGCAGTTACTTTTACCATTATTTATTTATTTATTTATTTTAGAGATCAGAAGATACTTGTAAGGTTTGGAGTCTTCACAACTAGTTTTTCTTGGTTTTCTTCAGTGTTTGTGTTTGGTTCTACCAGTGCTGCCTATAAACACAACAGTTGGCTTTATTCTGAATAGCCACTGAGTAATAATCATGTGAGGAGCTCTTTACAATCCTACCTGTGTTTATTTATGCCTTCTGCATGTTTGATAACAGAGCCCAAGAAAACAAAAGAGAGAGATCTGTTACAGAAGCACTTCAGATCAAGTGCTCTATAAATAATTTCATTAATATTTTATAATTAATATTTATATATAACTTATTATCTTTGCAGTCTTCCCTGGGTTCAGTCTCTGGGTCCTTGCAGTTGTTACACAGGAATCCACTTGCTCCCGAGTGGCCAGATCTGTTCTCTGTCGCTGGTAATCTGGGTCTTGGAGAAAAGGGATCTCCTTGTCTTTCTGCATTCATTCCTTTCCAGAATGGAATACTGTTCATCCTTCCTATGAATGCTGGAAAGAGAGAGCTGCAAGAGTTGCACCTAGATTATCTGCTCATTTTAAATATATAATCAGGGCTCAGTAGCCCAGTTTCTTTATTGTGGAGTAGATAGGTTCTCCTCTCTTTTACCACTAGTGAAATGTAAATGCCTTGCAGTCTGCTACACAAGTAGGTCACTGTTATAGCTGGAACCAAGTCAACGGATTTGTCAGCAAACTGTTTTCCCTCCTGAAATCACCCTCTTGGTTCTGCACTGGGTACAGTCCATATGTCTCTGTAGATCAAAGTCTCCTTCTGCTAAGTGCTGAACAAACCATAGGATGAGGCTCCCTTGAGTTAATAATCTAATTATAACCTACTTAAAGATAGGCTATCTAAATATTTTATGAAACAATGTTCACTAAGACTGTACTAGCAGAAATGTGCTTCCTTTAGAAAACAGTTCTGCTAGATCTCAGAATGAATCTTTGTTCTGATCAGCAGGGCCTGGATGATGACAATAGAATGAGGGAGTATACATTACAATTCTTTATTTGGAGTTTGTTTTAATTTCAGTGTTTTGCTACATTCAGAACATAGTAAAACAAAACATCAGGATAGTAGTGTGGGTAGACTGTCATGGTTTGATTACTTCCTATGATACAACCAACTTTTAATTTGAGACCCTTATTTTATGCTGGATTACTCTTTGTAGGGCAGCACTTGTTAGGAATGTAGCTACTAGAAGGTCTTTCACAGAAGGCTTATCATTGCAACTCTTGTTTCAAACCTACACTACTATATTTTTGTTTATATGCTTCTAAACTGCCGATTTAGAATGTTATGAACTGAAAAGTGCTGGCATGGATTTATGTTTTTCAGGTTTTATTTTGTTTTTTTTCAAATATAAGTTTTATCTTTGTTTAAATACATTGTGATGAAACTTAAACAATTTTAGAAAACCCCAAACGTTAAACCAAATTTTTTCAGTTTGCTTTTTGCATCAGAATGCTGACCTTGTACTTTAAGTACTAACATTAATCTGCCATCAAGACCATATTGTTTAAACATTTGACATACGCCAGAGAGGTGGAGAAGGGAAGCAACAAACAAATAAAGCATATGTGCCAAAGAACTGCATTTTAAATTAACAAACAAATACAAGAGCTGAACTTAATAAAACATGCAGTCTTTTCATTTCAATCTGAGTGAAGAATGGAGACCCAACAAGCATGACTGCTGTGCACAGAGGACTGTGATCTGCACATGCATGATCCATTTCTGTTTCAAGAGCTGGATTATGCCTTTTTGGGTGTATTTTCAGTACATTTATCTGCAAAGGATGTTTAGGCTAAGCAACATGATCTGTTCCTGTTTGGATCACAGGTTTTCTCTTGGCCACATTGGCAATACCTCCCTTAGAAGAACTAATTTGGGAAGGACAGAGCCTTTCTATGCAAAGGCAGATAACGTGAAAGGTTGAGCTTATGATCTAAAAATAACTGTACATTAATTAATTCTTTCTTTCACTTTTTTTATCCTGGCACACCACATGGGGGGAGAGCCAGTAAGCTAATTGAGTCAGGATTAGCTTTGTTCTCTCTGTAATCCAGCAGAAATGTCTGTTATTTTTCTGCAAAGCTCTGCTGAGCAAACGTCAGGAGGCCCAGCAGTTTGCAAGGTGTCATCCTGCTCCTGCCTCCCACCCACTGGTGTTCTGAACAGCAGGGGCTGCAGTTTGACACTGAGCACTTGAAAAGTCCATCCGGAAAAGTTTGAGAGATGTTCTCCCAGAAATTTTTATTTGAAATGCGTGTTTTGAAGGTGGAAAATAACCTACCCATCTACAATTCTATTATTAAATAAGAAATAGTGATTAGTTCTAGAGGGTTTTTTTGTGTGACCAGCTAAGCAACCTTCCAGTGATGTGCAAATTGGAGTCCTTCTGAGCTCAAGCTGAGCAGTGTGATTGTCCCTTTTAGATATTTAAGGCTGGCTTGGTGTGTCAAACTCCAATAATTTTACACAGGATATCACAGGTCTCATTATGGGAACTTTAGCACTGTTGCCTTTACCATGCATGCTTGTCCTAAGTGCAGTGTGTTAGATTTCTCGCTCAAAGTTCTCAGGAGCTTGCACAAGCACTGAGCCTTTCTGACCTCAGTGTGGAATTGTCATTATTCCCATATTATTCTTGAGGATCGGGGTTCATTCAGTGTTGTGAAATGCAATATCCTTTTTGCAAAGTAGAAATGCTTCCCGTGCCACCTCAACAGTGTGTTTCAAACCCACATTCCACTGCAGGTTTCATACGAGGTGTTTGCAATATTAAACTGGAGCTCTCCAGGTATCAGTAATTCTCGAGAGTTGTAATACGTGTTCCTTCCCTTCCTTCTGATGGGCAAAAAAAAGCCCTTTCACCTGCGTTAACAAAACCCTGTCTGCAGCAGAATGTCTGCTTTTTAAATTAAAACATGAGGTTGAATTTGCAAATGCATTTATACCCTGCTACCTCAGGCATTTGAGAGCCACAAGTGACACTGATTGAACCAAGTTATCTGATTCCAGTAGAAGATTTGACTATCCTGAACTCTTCTGACTGTGTGAAAGCCAGACGTTGCATGTGGCTTTTCTGTGCCCCACGCCAATGTTCTGACCATCAGACAGCACAAAGTGCAGAAATCCTTGTTGGCTCCCCCTGTAATCTTTCTACTCGCTCCCCCAAAAGCTCTCTTAAGTAGAAGTACTGCTGTTCCTACTACATTCTTGTAAAACAATATTCTAACATTGTCAGCACAAGTTTATATTCATCACGTACAAAATCACTCTGTATGCATATGGACAGAGTGGCATGTAGAAATTAAAACCAGATTTATAAAATGAGAATTGAGGGAATTGGCAATTTCTTTTCACACTGAAGTCTGCTAATTCAGGATAATTATTCCACTCAGCACTGTATGGAGTTAAATCCCTCTCTCGATGTTTGCAGTAGAGCATCTTCATTCTTCATTGAAATTTTGAAAGTGTCTTTCAACTAGTAGAGAATTAGCTTGTCCTTTTGGGTGTATGGGCACTGGGATGATATATAGTCCATTTTCCCACTGTCCTGGTTGCTGACTGTGAAAGAATGGAATGTATCAGTGGCTGGCTTGATCCTGTGAGAAGGAAAGGCTGCAGTTCCACTGACACTCATTTGTATTGCTGCCAGTTCTTGTGTGGTTGTGTTGTGTAGCAGATCACAGATACAGCCCTGATAAAAAGTGTTTGTGTCCGTGACGCAGTTTAGGGAAGGGGGGAAAAAAGTAAGGGAAAAACAAACAAACCCCAGCCAGGGGCATTGTGCTGTGCAGCAAAGCTGCAGATTTCGGCATGTTGTGGTTGTAGGGAGAAGCTTCATCTCAGGCCTAAAGGGATCCGAAGAACTTCAGAATCTTTTTGCTCAAACTTTGTTTTCATGTGGGTTGTTTTTCATGCCACAGTGCATTGGCAAAACTTTCCCATGTATCCAGCTAACTTCTTTTTTGTGTGTGAGTAAAACGGATTTCACCTGACAGAGTTAGCTCATTAGGTGTTGTGTTTGCCCATTTAGGAAAGCATATGCTGCTAAGGTTTGGGGGGTTTTAGCCAACTTCTTTAACATCAAATTAGCAAAAAATAAAAGGTGTATTAAAATCATTAGAGAGCACAAGTTCCTGCTTTTACGTGAGCTCAATTTTCTCCTGTGCTAAGTCTCCTGAGATCTGTAGACAGTCAGTGCCAAGATAACATTGGCACCATTTTCTTATTGCCATGGTGATCTTCAGCTCTGCTGAATACTCAAGGGAGACCATGGTATTTTAAAGCAAGTAGAATTTGGGTAATTAAAAAGGCTGGAAGGAAGGATCTTTCTAAATTTTACCAGCTTGGGTAAATAAGGATAATGAATTATGTCTGAATAGGAAAGTTATTAGTCTGCTTTACTTGATTAGTACAGAATAACAGTGAGCTCAAAAGCCTCTGGTGGCTGGAGGGGGCAGGTGGGATGCCCACTGTGCCCTCGGTGTTCTGGGTCTGAGCTGGCACCTCCAGCAGTTCCCCTGCCCAGGGGCAGCCCTGCCCTCCCTCCCAGGGCACGGGCAGGAGCCCTGCTCTGCACCAGGAGTTAAGGACAGGGACACAGTCCAGATTTCCCAGGGAAGCTGTTGCTTGGAAGTTGGGCTCCTCCTTTGTATGCAGGTTCATTGAATGCAAATTTTGCACATGACTGGGGGCAGTGAATTGTTCAGGCTCTGCCTCGTTTGGTGGCCCAGTTTTCAGCTCTGTGTGGTTACAGCATGAGTCAGCACTTGGGCTTGTTTTATGATACTCTCAGATTCTCTCTGCTTGCCTTTTTTTTTGTCCTTTCTCTTTTATGACCTTTTCAAGCGTCCCAATCAGTGCACAAAGGCAGTGTAAAGCATGCTGACAGGCAGGATGGTGAGACACCTGCTATGCTAATATGTTTGGGTGTTAAAAAAAGACAAAGTTACAAAACCTTTGTATTTGCACGATTTCAACCCATTATTTCAGGTCAAAATTAGCCCTTCAGCCACAGTAGCTGTTTGTGAAAGGCTGTGTATTGTCTTGAATGTTTGTGTAAAATATGCTCTTGGCAAGCAAATAAGCATTTAAAATGCAACTTAAATTGTTGTTTGGTAAACTTCTTGAATGTTTTGTCAAAACATAAAAATGATTGTGTCAGTTCTTTACAACAGCCTCCATCCATATGCTTTTTTGTTACCTGTTAATACTGCTTGTGATTTGGGGTAAGGGGAGCATTCTTACATACTTCTTGCATAACATATGATATTTAAGTTTGTTAAGTTGCAAAGTAGAAAAAGAAAGCTGGATTCTCCTTGAATGTACAGCTTAATCATGTCACACCTGAAAGATGACCATTATGCTTATTAAGTGTTAAAAAATATTTCAGTCCATTTTGTATGTTAACCCCCAAATTCCTTATCAGGGCAGATTTTAAGGCTTGCTGAGGCAGAGCTCTCGCTGCCCTGGTGACTTTAGAAATGTATAAATGTGAGTCCTTCCAAATGGAATTGGTGTGCGTAGCACTTTGATGGAAGTCAGTATGAAAACTGCCAGGGACCTCACCTGGGTGTGCTGATTCTAGAAGGATGTGAAGCAGGAACACAGAGACGTCTTGGAGCAGGTCCTTGCTGGCACCACTCTGAGGTCTCCTGTGTTTCTC
>JAWWMO010000030.1:4844278-4857609 GCA_035047845.1 Dendrocincla fuliginosa | reverse complement strand
AGGATGTGAAGCAGGAACACAGAGACGTCTTGGAGCAGGTCCTTGCTGGCACCACTCTGAGGTCTCCTGTGTTTCTCCTCCCTGCAGTGCCATAATGATACTGGGAGGTAGGTTGTGAAAACAGATGAAAGGTTCGGGATTAAGCAGGAAATTTGTGTTTGGTGTCAAATGAGTACATGTGCATATTTACCATTTCCCTTTTTGGGACGTGCTGCCTTCAGGGGACAGACTTCACCTTCCCTCAGGGCTCTTGCCATGGGAGCTGGGGAACAGCACTGCCCCTGTGCAAGCCAAAGGGTTGGCAGGTACTGAAGAGAGCCACTGCCATCCTGGGGGAACGTGGGGTGGGTGTTGTGCCTGTGCCCCGCTCAGCTGCAATCCTCCTGAGCCCCATGGGATGCTGCTGGCTGAGCCAGGCTGTGCCAGCGTGGGGAACACCCCGATTGCCCTCCTGAGGAGGTAGGTGGATTTGGACAGCTCCGCAGCAATTGCTGAGGACACAGAGTAACTTCCCCCAAATGGCTCAGGCTCTAATTAGTGGGCACAGAGCTTTGCCAAGAAATGTATTTCTGGCAGAGCTCCACTCCGCTGAGTGGGTCAGCATTTTCCTGATTTTTATTACTGTACTTTAGATGTGATTGATTTTGTTCAACTGAATGTAATCCCCTGGTTGGTTTGTTTTGCCGTATCAGTGTAAGTGAAATTAAGCTTTGGTGGGGTAATATTGTCAGGTTTTTTGGTTTTGTTTGTTTTATTATTATTATTGTTTTTTGGTTTGTGGTGGTTTGTTGCCTCCCCCCTCCCTTTTTTTTTTTTATTAAATGTATTTTAAAATGCTTTAATGGAAGCAGCCATTTAGGTAGATTAGAAGTATACCAGCTTCTCTAGTTATTTGCATGAGGTTTTTATTAAAGACCATAGTCTGACTGTGCTCTAAATTTACCTTCTTTAAAAGGGATCAACCTGTTACTTGCCTGGCTCTAAGCAAGGGCTACAGTAAATAAACATGCACAAGTCTCTGTTCAGTTATTTTTAGCTTAACACTACTACTTTTCTTCTCAGTTCAAGATGAGAGGAGAACCGCAAATAGCCTAAATTAGTCTGTAGCATTTATATCTTGTTAAGTTTCCTGCTTTGGAAAATATGCAGGAAAATGATTATATGTGGTATTCATCTAGAGGCTGATGAGTTTGTTATAATTATGAAGGTAGATGTAATGAGATGAAAACATCTCTTTCTTCAGGCTCTCGGAGGAATTCCTTCTCTCCATATTGCTGGTGGGTTAACTGTTTTCTACCCAAAGAGTTCCTCAGCATTCACTTGGGATATTTTGGGGAGGTGCCTCCGTTACTGTGGAGGAGATTGATTGGCAGCTCTGGTATTAGCATTTATAGGTGGTAACTAATTAAATTCTACATGCTCACGGGTGGATAATAAAGACCCTTTAGCATCTCATTTATTAAAATAAATCTCCAGTGTAATTATCATTTTACCATTATTTAGCATGCTAAATAACTCATTGTTGAGTAATTTTCTAGTTCCTTCTAAAATACAGACTGGACTGAGCTATAAGTATATCCAAACTCTTTATCTTGTACAAAGTTATGATCTAGCAGGTTTAGTTTTGGTTTATGCTTCCTTTTATCTTTCAGAAAGCACGTTTTTGGGTTTTTCTCAGCTCCAAGTTTTTAAAATAATTTTATAATTCCTAGACTGTCTTCAAATATTTAATAGGCAGTCTGAAGCACTTAGCTGAGGAAATTGGAAGATTTATCACTTCCTGTACAGGAAATAGTGTTAGCAAGGCATCTGTGAGAATGGGACCAGGAGTATTTACCATTTGATAAGGAATGCTGAGTTTCCTTGGTATCACTATAGCAGTAGATTAGAAATTGCTCTTTTTATTTGGTTTGTTTTGATGATGGTAATTTTTGTTTGTGTGCTGGTAATATTTTTTTTCAAAGCTGTGTACGAAGTTCTCCCTTCCCCAAAGGATTCTATCTGTTTTTTTCAAAGTGCTTTTATTTATATTAGTAACGTGCATGTGCATCTTGACATAAAATTGTCCAAATTTAATCTGTGCAACTGCTTATGTTTGAGAACCAGTTGCAAGACACTTATTTCAATGTGAGGAGAGATCTTGGCACAGTAAACTGAGACTGGCAAAAGGTTTCCATCACTGTGGTTGATAAGCTTGTAACATTTTTAGGATATTACTTCCATATATATATATATTTCTATGAATTAAGGAGATATATATACACATAGTCATATTTGCATTCTCAATGTGCAGTTTCATTAATCTTTGCTTCAGTTAGATTTTTGCCATTCCCACCTGCCAGTGTTTTTATTTTCCTCTTTTCTTCTTTTCCTTCCCCCCATACTGGTCCTCAAGTCTTTTCAGTCAAGCTCAGCTACTTTCTTATTTTTTATTTTCTGGTCATACACAAAGTACAGCAGAACAAACGTTTTTCCTCTCTGTCCCATGCCTGTTATTACTGTGATTTCACAAAGGTTTGGTTGAGTTTTATGTGGTGATAGAGATTCCTAAAGGAACATGGGTTTGGGGATATTGTTCTGCTATTCCTTTCTTCAGCTGTACTGTGCCTGTGGAAGTGGGAATTTTTGGAGAGTCACAGGCTGACTATTTTGGTGTGGGCTTTTCTCACAGCAGAGGTTTCACCCACGACTGCAGGATGACTCTCTCCCTGTGTAGTGTGGAGGTTCAAGAGTTCAACATAAGAAATAGCACGAGCTCTTCCCTCACAAGAAATTGTATTCTTCCTTAATTGTCTTCCCAGATTCTGCTGTCACAAATTTCTGAAGCCTCACATAAATTTGACCTAGAATAGAATGCTTTTTAATAGCTCAGTTATGTAGATATTTAGTCATTATTGACCTTCTATGCCTATTGTAATGCCAA
Organism: Dendrocincla fuliginosa; assembly: GCA_035047845.1. NCBI lineage: Eukaryota > Metazoa > Chordata > Aves > Passeriformes > Dendrocolaptidae > Dendrocincla > Dendrocincla fuliginosa. Next base: position 4,854,686 of record JAWWMO010000030.1, on the reverse strand, counting down.
GCTACAGCTTGCAGCCAAGTATTGGCCTTCTGGCACAGGAGGCATGTTTACATTTTTCACAGCAAGCTGAGATCACTACTTGATCCAAATTTTTATTACAGAAATGGTCTGAAGGAGAGCAAGAGACCTTTAAAGAGACACTAGGCAAATATCCTGGTGGGCTTTTAACATGTTGTGTATGAGACAGCCATTCTTGGGCAAGATCAATTTCTAATTAAAATCTAAACAACTTTTTTTGGTTTCTTGATTTTTCCAACTTCCCTTTTCCTTAATCCTTGAGTCTCTCTCGAGGTGAAGGGATGATATGTTCTAGAAAAAGGGAGAAGGCAGTTCCTCTGTGGTGACTAAAGCAGTCAGTGTGTATTTGCTTTGCAGGCATAGAGCGAATGTCCACTCAGATTAAAGATAATGCATTTACAGGATGTGAAGGCTTTATCAAACAGGTAAAGCTGCAGTTCAGGATGTGAGGGGGAGTGTTGGGAGTGACTTTGCAGTAGTAGAGGCTTTCTCAGCTCTTGCCAGTTCCTAGGGAGCTCTGGAGAAATGCATAGCAGAAAAGCATCTGGCATCAGTGTTTGTGAGCTGTGCTCTCCCTCTTCCATCTTGGCAATCCTTGAAAACAAAAGTAATTGCCAGTAGGATTGGGGTGGCTGTGGCTGTGGGAGGAACTGTGGGCAGGGCTGCCCACACCATTCGGGTTTTGTAGGCGACAGAAGAGTGTGGTTTGATTTACCTCATTTTTTGTTTCCACAGCTCCTGTCTGCCTCTGTATCTTAGGGGGGGTTTTATCGTGAACGGCGTTTTCTTATAGGCTTTGGGTTTTGGCAGCAAATATTCAAGATTTAGGAAGGAGATGCAGGCAAGTGTGTGCGTGCTGCTTTGTATTCTGCCTCATGGACAACCTCACAGTGTGTTTCTTTAAGTGACAGAATGATATGACTGATGTATTGCTTTCTGGATTGGTCTGTAAAAGACTTGTTCAGTAGGCTGGTACTTCACACATGCCTTTGATATAACCTTTCTTTCACATGGTGCATTAAAATCCTTGGCTGCTTTCTTTGAATTCCTTGGTCACCGAAGATGGGTATTTATGCAAGGGAATGAAGATAAAGGTAACTTATTTGTAAAATGCATAAGCATCTGAATCTCAGAGATGGACTTAAATGTTTAAGCGTTGGCACAAAAGAAAAGATAGTAATTTAAAAAAAGAAAAAAGAAGGCTGCTAAGGCTCCTATACTGAAGGAAAAAAAAAAAGCTTGTAATATTCTCCTAGGTGACAATTAGTGCAAAAAAAATTACCTTTTTTCTACATTTTATATGGTAGAGAGTAAAGGTTCTACTTTTTTTTTGGATTTCTGTATCTTTTGTTTTTGGAAATGCTAATTTACTCAATTTCATGATGACACACAGGCATATTTTGTAAACTTGCAACTTTGATCTTCTAAATATTGTTCCATATTGTGTTGAAAGGTGCTCTGGTAACCAAAGCCCTTGGATTGGTAAATAATTCTAAAGTCTGTCTTGTGAGAGCCTGACAAGGAGGGATGTACAATAAATCTGTCCTTCTGAAACTGCAGACTTGTGTTCCTAGCTAGCTGTGCTTTGCTGTTCATCTATACCCATCTTTTAATTCAACCTTTCAGTTGAATTAACTTCATTTCACAAGAACCTTTTCTAAGGAGCGCCTGAAACAAACTACACTACACGCCACGAAGAGCAGGCCATTGCCATGACCAGGAAAGCTGGCAATTCCCTGGTGGAGCCCTGGTGTGGCTGCCAAAGTGACCTTGGTGGGTGAGGGATGACAGAGTGCTCTGCCGGCCGTGCCTGACAGCAGCGCGATAGCAGCACCGCTGACAAATGGCTCGCATTAAATCGGGGGGCACTTTGGGCAGCGCCGGCGTCCCCATCCATCAGTCCTGATTACTCCCCAAACGTCAGCCGTGCCACGGAGCACATTTGTCAGGGCAGGAAAAAGCAGTTGTTAGGAAGAGCTCTACCTGTCACAGTAATGGACTAAAGCTCGCTGCCTTCTTGGCAGCACAAACCCTTGGCGTGTGTGCGGTGGGATAATGGAACAGGGAGAGGCACAAACTTTGCATGGGGGGGGGTGGAAAAGTTTCTGGAGGGCTTGAAGTATATCTGAGAGACTGGGTTTTATAGAATGCTTAATGCAGGAGGGAATCAAAAACCTTCCCTGAAATGCCTAGTTCAGTTAGCAAAAAAAAACCAAACCAACCCAACAAACCTAACTGAGAAACTATAGAATAGGAATTCATTCAAAAATATAAGTAATTGCAGAATTAGTTATGGGTTGATATTTTCAGTCATAAGTACTTATTCTTGTGTCTTTCACCCATCTTACATGAGGGTTGTATATGCGCATAAGTCACTACAGAGTTAAAACTTTATCATAGAAGGAAGATTTTTTTTATTAGAAAGGAATGAAGAAAATATGGAACTGAATTATTTCATTGGATAATAGATCTACCTTAATTATAGTGCTGCTTTAATTTTGTCAACAGAGATGTGACTGTGGGTTGTTTTTATTTTAGTTTTACTGTTCTGTATAATTCACAGAGGATAAAGGCCCTGATGATTTCTGTCTCATAAATGTGGAATTCTGCAGAAAGTTCATCATTTCATAGTAAGGTATTTCATTGTAAATAGTGGTCTCTTTACAGTCCAACTGACTGAAGAGTAGGACTATCCCATATGAAACTGTATAACTCCGGTATGACATCTAGATTGTAAAACTGCAACCCCTAAGATCCCATTAAAATTAGATTTTGATGTAAAGTGGTTACTGAAGATTATTTTGAACCTGTGAAATTAAATGAAAGACTATCTAGATATTATACCCTGCTATGCATGAAAATGGCCATTTCTGCGCTTCTGTGTTGATACAGCAGTGCCTTGAGGAGATAAACATTCCTTCCATCATCATGGCTTTATTGCTCTGCCATTCCTTTTTTTCCCTGCTGAGTAGATGTAATCAGTTGTATCTGGATTTGCATTAACAACTGTAGGCCATGCATAGTTCACCAGGCTTGCTAAGGAATGTCTCTAAATGCTATTTATTACTGGAATTTGCACACAACCAAGAACATATGATGTATAATGCTCACAGAGCTAATCGAAACTTCCAGTTAGCTTTTGGAACTTGATCTGCTTCCAAAACAGACTGACAAGTCAAGTTGTTTTTAAGTTTCCTGGAAAATGGAGATTTGTGTAACATTCTCTGCCCAAAACATACCAGTGAGGGTAGGAAATTAAATTCCCAACAGTTTCATGACGACTCAACGCAACCCCGGAGCAGTCCTGAGCTTCTCAGGGCAGCTGGTTCCTTGCAAAGGTGAGGAAGAATTTCCAACCCATAGGCGTTTTCATGAGTTTTTCCTCTTAAGGCAACATGGAAGGATTTGTAAGGCAAATCGTGGCAGGCTGTCATGGAATCTGTTGGAAAGAAGGAGCTGTGACAGCTGGGTTTACCAACTAACTTTAATCTTCTCCAGAGAACTCCTCTAAGAGTATTTTTACTGCATTCCATTGCAGATTGGGAATACAATTACAGGGATCTGTGAGCAATGGGTAACTTAATGATTGTTCTGAGGACTGCTGAAGAGGGCTGGAGGTTTATAGATTATAGCATCATTATGTCTCAGAAGTTAATAAGAGAGGGGTGTGATCAATAGACCATTTCAGGGCTTTTAAGGTAAGTTCAGCAGTGCAGCAAGGGAACGGGATGGTAGTGTTGGGTTTGTTGGCACCTCCTGCTGGGGCACAACAGAAAAACTCAGAAAGGAATGATCTGAGACAGAGGGGGATACTCAGAACTTTCCTGCTACAGCCATGGCAGGGATCTTCAGCTACAAGCCCTTGTGTTAATGAAGCTGGACTTTGTCGTGTTAATGATTATTTTATTTATGTGCAGTTTATGGGTGTCGTTGCTTGCATGTTCCATCCCGGTTTTGCATGTGCTTGATGGATTTGTAGTGAATGCAAATAGGATTGTTCATTTGCACGTGGTTTTTATGGATAAATGTTTTCTGTCATGAAATTATCTCTGTGGTACAACCAGCAGTAGTGTGTTAAATGGGAGACTCTACCTTCAATCAAATGTCAAAAGGGGACTTTTAGGCTGTAGCTGATCTTGCTTATTCTGAATCTGTGTGTGTCTGCTTTTTCACACTCCATATGAATAATTTCAAGGAGATGGGACAACGTGAAGTGTGACACAGTTCACTGCTAAAAACTGATATATTGTAGAGGACAAGCCCTTTTATCAATATATTATGATTTGAATAAGTGCTGGTGCAATCAAAAATGTTTGAACTTAAGTTTGTTGTTTCCTGTCAAGGAAGGTCCCTTTCTTGGAGGTTTTGGAAAATTCACTAATCCTTTACCTCTTTTTGTACAGGCTGCCTGAAAGTACTGAAACAATTGTCTCTGTAACTGTCCGAGTTCAACTCCACTTTGGGTTTTCATGAACAATCTCATGCTGTGCTCAAAATATTCCATAAAGGACTATTAAGCCAGGTAGAGAAAATGGATGAGACATTCCAACCATCAAGTACATTCTCTAAACCATTTGCATGCTTATCCTTAGTCATGCTATATTAGTTCGCCATTTATTGCAACTGTAGAAGTTGATACTTTATGAACATGGTGAATTAAGGAAGTTGATAATGCTTGATTTTTCTTGAACAGGTTGACATACCTGGTTAGATAATAGTAAGATATTGCTTCAAGGGGTAAAGAAATAAATGCTTTCTTTATCTGTGTCTTAACATTTATGTGTATCAAGGAATTCTGTCAACAAATTCTAGATTCTGTGACAATTCTGCTCTATTTTATACCATGCTAGTTTGAGCTTTATAGTGCATTTTGTTAAAAAAAAAGGCTAGGGAGAGGCAAAGAGATCTTGAGATGTGACAATTGCTTGAAGTGGTGTTTGCAGTGATGGAAGAGACAGGAGTTCCCCAAGGACGGCAGAACAACCTTACAGTTATTTTATTCTCTGTATGTACACATCCGAGCAGCTGGAGAGGAGCTTGAGTTGGAAATCATCACTTTTGTTGATGATTGTTCTGTCTCTTATTTATCCCTGTCTGTATTCTGAAACTGCTGCTAACTTGCCAGTGTCTTTGGGTTTTGGTTTGTTGGGGTCTTTTTAATGAGAGGTTTTTTTATTTTATTTCCCCACAAGAGAATATTCTGGACCAAATGAGATTAAATTTCTCTTGAATACTGACTTCTTAAATCCTCAGAATTATAGTTTTGCTCATCATTGCTCTGATGTGGAATCATGGAACAGCCAGCTGTCCCTGGGCCAGCAGTGCCCTTGCGGCCAGGGCCAGTGGAGTCCTGGGATGCAGCAGGTCAGGGAGGGGATCCTGCCCCCCTGCCCAGCCCTGGTGAGGCACGTGTGGTGTGCTGTGCCCACTCCTGGCTCCTCAGCACAGCAGAGCCATGGGGCTCCTGCAGCAGGGCCAGCAGGGATTGCAGAGATGATGAGGGGACTGGAGCACCTCAGGTATGAGGGCAGGCTGGGAGAGGGGGGCTGTTGAGCCTGGGCAAGAGAGCTCAGCAGTGTCTGCAGGGAGGGGGTGCCCAGCCATGGCACAAGGGGTGATGGGCAGGAGCTGATGCCCAGGATGTTCCATCTGAATATGAGGAAGAAATTCTTTCCTGTGAGGGCAGCTGAGCACTGGAACAGTCAAGTCATCTTCCCACTGAATTAAATGGCAGGCTTTTGCTTCAGCATTCAGTAAACTGACCAAAGAAGACTTAGAATAGATGCCTCTTTTTTCTCTTTGAATTTCACATCTTTACATCTGAAGAAAAGACTGATGTTTCAAATGTGCAAGTGAGAGCGTTGTTTGGCTTGATTTTTGTTTGACATTTGATACACTAAGGAGAAATAAGAAAGGAATGAGAGTTCAGCATGGGTTGTCTCTAAATAGGCATTAAAAAGTCAGGGGGATGGAAGTTTTTGCAGATGCAGTATATTTTAGTGCTGCCCTGGTTAACAAACACCTATGTAAGCATAAAGAAGTTGAGCTTTTCGAAAGTGTTGTTGAAAACTTCAATATGTAAGCTAAATATTAATTAAATAACACTTTGGTTACAAATGACGAGTTTTGGCACTAAAATCTTTGGGTGCCCAGTTTAAACATAAGGGTTCACAGTTGAACTTTGGCAGCAGTGGAGTGTAAGGGGAGCAGCTGCCAGCAGGGATGACTTGACTGAGATATCAGAGGAGTGAGAGCACTTGAGATTGACTCATCTGAACGCAGGGACTCTGAAATGCCACACTTAGGCCCTGTGGAGGGGGTACTTGGCAGTGCAGTTTCCATATCCCCTCCTAGTCTGAGAAGTAGCCACGACACTGGCTCTGGAGGGAGCTGCTTGGCAGCTTCCCCTGTGGGTGTGAGAGAAGGTGCCGTAATAGGGGACGACAGAATGTGGAGCAGGATTGGAGAGGGGAAGGCTGAATTTTATCAAATGAAATGTTTTCATCAATAGCGAAGCAACAAACCCCTTGTGGGAAACATTTGTTGTTCTGCCATACCCTTGCGATGTAAATACGAACAGTTCTGTGTTGTGTTTAACGTTGCTGTGGGATGCAGGTGTGTGAAAATGGGACAGGTGGATTTCTCTTCACTTTATTTCTCTCCCCAATACTTTTTGTTTCTCTTTGAAGAGGAGAAAATCAGCTTGAGGCTCTTTGCTTTTCAAACGTGTGCACCACAGATAGGTGCCCTGTGTATCAGATCTCTATGTTTTGAAGGGTTTGTAGGTTTTTTTGTTTGATTGTTTTGGGGTTTGTTTTGTTTTGGACTTTTGGGAGGGGTTTGGTTTTACTTCAGGCATGCTAAGTAGTACATAGGTATTGGCAAATAATGGTTCCCCTGACAGAAGTCCTAAAAATACAGCATGATTAATAAGAAAAGCTGGCAATGATTTCATGGTAGGAAAATAGAAACGGCTTATAAGCTAATTTAGCATTAAAATATATATGAGATTGGAGGGCTATTAAAGCTCTGGTAAGGGTATCATTGCATGTATGCTGAAATTCTGTTCACTTTTTGAGGCTTTTTTTTCTTTCTGATTTTTAAATACAGAGTTCATTTTGCTAAAGCAACATCTGCACGGCAGGCCATGGATTTTTATGGTGCTTATTTCACTTCCCAGGCTTTATAATGCTACCCAAAGGCATGCTGTGCTAACCTAGAAATTCACTTTTTATGTCTTGTTGTTTCTGAATAACTAGATGAACTAATAATAGCCTGAAAGTACATCAAAAGTGTGCTTAGTTTGAGCAAGGTACCGGTGTCTTTGTATTTTACTTGAAAAATTTGAATTTGTGAATTAAGCACATAAATAGTAGCTAGGATGTTTTATAGCAGGAGGTATGTGAGTTTATAATGGGCAGACTGGGTGTCCAGCACAGCAGGAGCAAGGTGCTTTCCATCTGCCAGTGGTGTTTCCATGCAGGAAAGAAATGGGCTGCTCATCCTCCCCAACAAGTGCCTTTGAAAGCAGCTCCCCAAATTAGGCTTCTAGAGGTGAAAAATAAGTGTCACCTTGTGCCTGATATTTTGGGGGTGTGTGTGTGTGTGTTCTGAACTCAGAGAGCATTATTTGCACAGTGCTGGAGTGTGAGTGGACACTGGCAGGGTTTGGTATGTCCAGGGGGTGTTAAGGGAGAGCCAGGTTAGGTGGAACATCTGGCAAACACCACTGAGGGTGTAAAGGCTGGCCTTGGGGTGACAGGGAGGGCAATCCCTGCAGAGGGTCACTTCTTTGCATGGGAAGAATTGAGTGCCCTTTCCCTCAGTCCCTGCACCGAGGATTCTTGCATGTGGAATGTGGGTGGCTCAGTTCCATTCCACCCCTGACACTTTAGTTCCTGGGATTTCTCATCCAGGCCAAACTCACTGTTGTACCACCACCACAAGGACTCCTCACCCTTATGCTCTGTGTCACAAAGAGCATAATAGAAAATCCCTCCCCCGCCCAACACTGTTCTCTAAAGCAGACTTAGAGGTGTGGAGGGAAGTTGAACTGATCTTCCTGGAATGATGCTGCCTAGGGGTTTTGGAAGGATGCATTCCTCTCTGCTTCATGTGTTTACAAACAGTTTAAGAAACGTGGCACATCATCTGTTTTCCTGTCACCTCCAGATCATTTTGAGAGGTGAAGGGGAGCAGGGATTGCTTTCCTTCTGGGGCTTCTCTAGGAAGTCTCATTTTTCTTCATGTTTTTCTGAAGTACTTTTTTTCTGCTTTTCACTTGGAGATCTCTACTGTAAGAACTGTTATAAGTAATACTTATATCATCAGATAGTATTGATGTAGTATTTTTAAATGCAGTGTAGGTATGCCATTTGCATGATTGAAACATACACCTGGGTGTTACTCCCTTTCTTTGAGTTAGGTCAGATGTTTACCTGTTGATTTACCAGCTGGTTTCTGAAGGACTTATTGGCAGTTTTTAAAAAACTATGGAATAAAATCTACTTGCCGCTGTTTGTTAAGATATTCAAGTTCGTAGTTCTGAAGGGTAGAAATACTCTACAGTATCTTTCAGGAGTGACTTGTTAGTCCTCCCTTGGGCCAGGCATCTTTCCACTGTCTCTTCATGGGGGAGATTAAATTGCTATAAAACATATCATCCGGTACCCTCTGCTGAAATCCTTTCCAGGAGTGCCACATCCCTTTTAGCTAAAGAAAAATTTGAATTGGTTCTTAATTCGCTCGTAACAAATCCACGTTGACTGTTCCTTATCTTCATTTCTTATCTTCACAAAATTCATGTTTAGCAATTGGTTCCATGTCATTTGATATCAGAGTTAAGCCGACAGGTCTATTAATTTCTTTTTCCTCCCCTACCCCTCACTTTGCAAAGGCAGATATTGCTTTTTGTTCCTCTGGGATGCTTCGTCCTCTCTGAGTGCTCTGAGATGATCACTAATTGGTTAAAGGTTCTTTTCTTTGGTTTGTTTTCCCAAGTATTTTATTGAAAGCTGTAGGCTGAACTTTTGATAGTCCTGATGTGAAGATTACCTGTGATGCCAACATATTCTTTAACATGTTGCTTTAAAAAAAATACTTTACACTATTTTTTAAATTCTAATATAGTGCCTTTTTGAAGAGAAAAGTGTAATCTGTGTTAATAATTCATCCAGTTTTAGCACAACTTTCCTTCTTTTTTCCCCTCCTTGTACTTAAGGGTTTTTTTCTCTCCCTTACAATTTCTGGATCATATTGTGCTTTACATTTCTAATGAACAGGAATAAAACTACAATGTATAATCTTATTCTGCTATTAACAGAATTAGCATAAAAACCTCACAAAGAGGTCCTGAAAAAAATTAATATAGATGTTGTCAAGTTGGAAATGAAAAGGATTTCTAACAATTAGAGCTCATAACACACAGCATGAATATAGCAATTGTTCTGTTATGGCAGCTGACTTGATTTGATGTATATACAATTAAACCCTGAAAAACTAATTTTTAAACATTCTTTGCATATGTGAAATACTGTGCTATCTGCTGTGCTTTTGTTTGGACTTGCCAAAAAGCTCTCCTATGCAGTAAAAATAACTTTAATGGAAAGCAACAAAACCCAGACTTTTTTTCTTTTTTAGCCAAGTGCAGAACATGTGCATTTAATCCCCTTGTGATGGAAACACTTAAACATGCACTTACCTTGAGTGTGAGTGTTCCCATTCTCTGAAATGAGGCTGCTTATCCTTAAAACCTGTAGCCAGGCCATAGGAAAGAACAGGTTTTGTGCATTGTTAACTAAATAGTACTGATGACTCCGTTAACAAGAAAATGCATACAATATCTTTGAATTTATGTCCTTATTGCTCCCATTTTTCAAATTTGAAATATTAAAAGGAAGGCAAAGCTATCTGCAGCCTTTAGAGTCCTGCAAAAGAAAAGAAGCCTCTCATCATAAATACCATGACTTCAATTGCGTTTTTCCACCCAACTGGGTAATTCTGAAGACACAGGCTATAATTCACGCAAAGGAGAGAGGTGAAGAAAAGAAATCACACTTGGTCTGTTGTGCCAGCCATACAATAGTAGCTTTAAGGTTGTATTTGAGACAAGTCTACTTGCTGGTTTTTAAACCATACATTTTGCAGTAAGCTTTGCATTCAGCTTCAGTGAAGTGTTGCGTGGCTCAGTTGCCTGCCATACTGTACCTATTGGGAGCTGAAGGTTTTAATCGGTCTTTAGCTTTGTTTTGTGAGGGTATTGGCACTGTATTATTAAAAAATATTCATAACAGTGCTCATGTACTTGTGGAGTTCCAGTTAGGCTTTGAGACAGTATTTTTGTTGTGTACTGAGTAAGCATAAATTGTCATCAGGTTGTTTCAGAATAGCA
>JAWWMO010000030.1:4813300-4844178 GCA_035047845.1 Dendrocincla fuliginosa | reverse complement strand
TGGGACAGCTTATAAATTCAGTCTCTGTATAGCACTGCTCTGCAATAACTTAGCACAGTCTGACGATGTTGGCAATTTCCATGTGACTTCCCCCTTAATTATTCTTTCCAGTTAGCCATGTTTATAATAATTAGTAAGGATCTTGAAGTATTAGTGGCAGGAGCAGACCTTGAGTAGATTAAACCAGTATTTTATCCCATGCACTCATGCAGCTCCTTAAGCCACACTGTGAAATTGTCTGTTCTTGTCCCGTTGTTCTTTTATTCCGGGCTCTGGAGCTGTGGCTCAGTCATGCCAACGACTCTGCCCGAGGCCGCACTGGGAGGGAAGGGCTGAGTTGCTGAGGGCTGGGGCTGCTCAGCTCTGCTCAGGCTGACTCATGTTCTCCAGTGAATTGTGCCTTCGTGTCAACCTGTTCATTATATGATGGAGGGAAAAGAACTGAGCGTTAGTTGGGAAACGTTGTTGTTAGTCTAAAATGTTGCTTCATAAGGGTTGCTTTTAAGGAATTCCCTCATGTTTAAATAGACAACAAAGTACCTAAAGAGTCAGACTTTGGTTATATTGGTGCTTACATTCCTCGTGCTGCTGTATGCACTGTTGGAAACCCTTTGGGTCTTTCTCTTGTTTTGCAGTCTGAGTTGTAGAAATATGTTCTTATTTAGGTATTCCAGCACCCAGCAGCTTGTGGGTAATAGTTATATCCCATATTTGCATCCAAACTCTAAATATTTTCCATAATGGTTTTGATTAGGTAATGGAAATAGATGACCTTTGAGTCCCTTCCAATCTAACCCATTCTGTAGCTGGATGTGTGAAGAGAGGATCTTGCAGTTGTCAATCCTCATCTTGTTTGTGTTAACAAAACATGTAACACTGTCAGGAAACCGCAGGGCAGGGAGAAGGGCTTGACTCTCCTCAAGCAGCCTTGCTCCCTTATTTTTTAGTGTCAACAGCCAGAAATTCTACACACCCAGCACGAATCCACTGGGTGAAGGACAAACACCACTTTTGCCATAGCATTGTAACCCCTGATAACATCCTAAACAGCAGTGACCACAAAGTTGTATACACATCTTTAAATCTTGTTACTTTCTCGTGCCTACAATGGGTATTCAGTGGGGAAGCAACTTGCCATGCCTCCTGAATTTTAGAATGATTGTGTCATTTGGAAGAGCTCAAATGTCACTGTAAGGAAATAAACAGGAAGATGTACTACAGCGAGGCAATATCGAATGAAAATGGGCTGAGAGGATATAAATGTAATTAGCGAAACGCATTTTCATGACTAGTAAAATTAGCACCCATTTATACATGTTATACACTTGAACCCTTGTTGACACCTGAGGCTGGGAAAATATATCTGCTAATCAAAACATGTAATTATATCCTATGAAGCTGAAGTAACGCACTGAATCCTTGCTCTTCGTGGTGTTAATGATTTTTGAAACTCATTTACCCGATCACCTCGGTTTGTCCTTTCTTGCTGTATTTCTGTCCCCCAAAATAGAGAGGTCAGGGATATGCTAAAGCAATTAAATATTAGATCTGTGGAAGAGGGAACATTGCATAGCTTTGTTAGATGGTATTGATATTAGAGAAGAAGGTGCTCTCAACAGTGGGCAAAAAAATTCTTTGGTTGTAAAATAAGCAAAGCAAGATAAATTACTAACTAAAATTTGAACAGACCTTTAATATAGCTGGGGAGTTGACAACTTTTAATTTCCCACTGGCGTGACCTTACTTTGCTGTCTCCAGAGTTGATATCTACATCTAACTGAAGAAAATTGTGGTCTGACACAAAAACACAAAGGGTAAAAAGGTGTGAGTGATTGATTTTTGTAGGGGTTTGGGCCTGTATAGGAGAATTACCCAGGAAAAGTGGGACGTAAAAAATGCTTACTATGTTTAATGATAGGACAACAGATGAATTTATTTTGGTTTACAGCCCAGTTCTAAAGTAGCATTGTGGGGATGTGGAGATGAATAAAACTAATGTAGAAGAACAGTTTATTTAGGCTGCCAATAGTGAAGTGTGTCAGTGAAAGGTGTGCTGCCAGGGCTGTTGACACAGCTCTCACCCAGCTTTTGGTTTAGGTGTGCAGCTGCAACAAATTGCAATTGGGAGGGTTTACATGCAGCTTTTGGATGGGAAAAGGGAGAACCAGAGTTGTTGCAGAGCAAGAATATTCAGGCTAGTTAAATTATAGGGATGATTGTGAAAGGGAGAAGTGCTTCTGCCGTAGCACAGGGGTTATCCATCTTGGTTAAACAGCTCTGGCAGGGACCGCGGAATAAGCAGTTCTGCAGGTTCTTTTATTCACCTTCAGTTTCTGGGTGTAGCTGACGTAGGTGAACCAAACAAGAAGAAAATAAGAAGAGTTTTTAACAATGCCACTTTATCATTCCTCACTTGCACCATTTTGACATTCTATGAGAATGTTTTCTTTTTTTTTCTGAAAGCCAAGATAATTAAAATTTGAAACTGAATAAACATAATATATGTAATGTTTATTAATCACGAGGAACAGTGAAGAACAGTGTAGCATAAAAATGCATTAACTAGTACATTAACATCAACATATATGTTAACATTAACAATATACATTAACATATTTCGTGTTGAGGTTTCCTATAAAACTGGCAATGAGCAGAAAATTTACCACTTCTAATATTTGAAGGGAAATTAGTTTCATGTATCATAGTTCTGTTGATATAATCTTCCTTTGTACCCTAATTTAATGTAAGGGAAACTGACAATATTTACGTATTGTATTTGCTATATGTAATGCAGTTATTGTCCTGAATGTCCCACTTGGATCTATTAATCTCATTGTTTTAAGTGAAGACTCCTGGAAAGCTAGAGATGTTCAAGAAAAATCCCCAACTTAAGTCTGCAAAAATAATTTAAAAAAAAACCCTTGTTGTGCATACCTTGAAATAAAATTGGGGACTCTGTATAAGTTGTCAAATAAACAGAACTGCTAGGTTAATATGTAATACTGCACTGAATCTGTCCATACACACAAATAGCCCAGCACAGGAATTTTCTGTTAATTACTGTTGGGCATCTTCTGGAGCTGCTGGGGGTGTTCTCTCAGTGTATTCTGTTTGGGATATATGGCAAACCCTGTGTATGAGTGGGAGCAATCACTCAAGAAGTCAGTCTGTTAATTCAATAGCAAGAAGATTCCAATTCTCCATTTGAAGTCGTTAGGTATGGGGTTTGGGTATGAATTTCACATTTTTTGACCCTTTACATAGTGCTTACCTCAAAGTAGGGATGTGTTATGGAATGTGAATACCTGTGCAAGGCGTGGCCTGCTTGGGCAGTCAGAATCCAGGAACAATGCAGCAGGAAAATGGAAGTAGCTCTAGAATATGCTCAGTCTCAGGCCTTGAGTTCTCAGAGTGAACTGCTGTCTGAGCTGTTCATACCTTAATGCAGCCAAGGGTTCTTCATGCTTAGTGACATTTAAATTCAGCATTTGTCCTTGCTGTATCAGTTTATATTACCCAGTCATGCAAGAAGCCTTTTTTTTCTTTAGCAAGGTTGTTTTGGCACTCTCTTCTGAGGATTAGGAGAGCGACATGTCCAAAGCACAGGTTTAATCCACACAATTCGGAGCTTACGTTGTGCTTAATGAAGCACCTTTGCAACTGAAGTGCTGCATTTCCTTTTAGAGTCGGCACAGAGTGGTAGACGCTTTGGATCCTTTCCAGAATAAGACCATTGTGTCTGAGTTGACTTATTTAAGTCAGGTGGACAAAGACCTCCCTCTGAACACATCTCTGGAATGTTTATTTCTGTCCATGGACTGTGGAGAGTAGAAGGTTTGGCTCTCATGTAAAGAATTTGGGCATGGTCTAGTGTATTAAGTTAGAGAAAGAAGATCCCATCCATATGGGGTTTTTTAATGTATGCTGGAGATGCTGACCAGTAAGTAAAGGGTTTTGTCAGTGTCACATGGTAAAAGCAAAGGTGATGAACTTTGGCATACTGTTTGGGAAAAGGTTCCTTCAGCTGGGCCACTGCTCACTTGCACCTTCTAGACTTGCAGTTGTGCCCCTTGTGAAGTGCTGTCAGAGGTGGGATTTACCTGATGGTCTCTGTATAACAGAGGATGTCTAGGACCTGTCATGACTGAAAAATTGGATTTGATGTGTGGAAACTTAAATACTTGCAAATGCTCGTGGTGGAATAATAAGACCAAATAATTCTAAGAAAGCTTTTGAGGTGGGAAGGCCTAGTTAAAATGTTAGAGTTCCACTGGTTGCTTCAGCAGTGAATGTGTGAATTTTATTATGATACACTACTTGGTAAAAGGTGAATTAGTGGATTTTCATCTTTCTCTATAAAACAGAGATTCTACTTTGTCATTATTGCCAGGCTTTGCTCTCTCCTTCAGAACAGTGCTGTTTTCAGAGCTCAAAGTTTCTCTGTTTCACAGGAACAGGGTCAGAAACTGTGTGGGTTTTACGGGTGATAAACATAACTGCATACAGTAAAGATTGGGGTTTACATTCCATTTTCTAATCCGTGCCTTTACTCCCAGGTGATTGAATACAACTCATGGCTGTGGGGGACTGGGGAAATATTTAATTTGAGCACTGGGGGTTACTGCAGGGCTGAGGCATGGTCTGTCCACTGCTGAGAAAACAGTAAGCTGTTCACTCATTCCGTTTGCTGCCTTCTGCCTTTGTGCCATCTTCTCTTATTTGGGAGATACTACACACACTGAAAGTGGAAAAGAGTTTTTACAGATTGGTGTAACTTGGTCCAATGGTTTACTGAAAAAGAAAGTGTAAACAAAACTGCTGGCATGTGAAATTTGTTTTTATTTTAAGTTTCTCTCTTGTCCTCTTTTTACATTAGCTGGCAAATTAGAAGTTGCATGTAGCATTTTATACACGAAGCATGCTTTCCATCCTAATGTGCTCTTGGAATGCACTGAGCAACAGGGACTTGTTTGCAGGGTTTGTGCCCAGCACCAAACACTCAGAGTGCCATGGCAGGAGTGCAGGGCCAAGAAACACAACCTCTGTGTGGGGCCAGCCCCCTGCCCTGTCCCATTCTCAGGAGAGCCTTAGACCTAACCCTCAATCTGAAAGGATGTGTGGGGGGTTCATTTTATTTGCCTTGGAGGAATAAAATGCTCAGCTGCAGCCATTACAATCTGAACATACTTCTTGAGGACAGTCCTCTCTGAGTCATGGTCCTTGCAGCTTTTGAATCATTATGGTTTCTTTTTCTAATAGAATTGTAACCAGTTCTGTTTATGTTTGTTTTTTTCACTTTCTTGGCTGTCTTGTGACGTGTCCTACTCCAGCTTTTCCTCAAGTTTTGTAGTTTGTTGCTCCACTATATGCCAGCTTGGAGCGTGCAATGAACAGGGGGAAATTACTGACGTGGTTCCTCTCTTAGCAGTTTTTCACCAGGAAAACTAACTGTGAACATGAGGGACAGTTTTTGTATGGACATGTAAACTTGGGTCATAACCAAAGGTCATGTGTTTGTGTTTTCCTCCCTATATATGGGAACAACCTGTTTATGTCCTGAACTCTGAAAACCATCTGCATTATGTTCACAGATATCCAAGTTTTAAATGCAGTTACGTGATACAGTGATGTGCAGCATTTAGTAGGTAGAAGAGATTCCTTTTAAAATGGCAAAAAGCCCTTGCTCACCTGTTGCACTGTTTTTATCCAAGCTATTTAAGGACATAAATGAAACCTAAATTCTGGCATACAAAAGGAGCTGCCCTAGGAGGGAGTTGGGGAGTGTTGGTACATTGCAACAGGCCTTTGTGTCCTTCTGCTTTCAGTGTGGTCTGTCACAAAACCAGACTCCAGTGCTGTGACCCAACGCCGGGGCAGCGATTCCCCAGCTCCTCATGGACTTGGTTGTGTGTTGTGATCCCATTGCTCACTTATTCCTGCACCCCTAATCTTGCCTTAGCTCTGTCTGTAACCTGCTCTCACTCTAGCATTGGCAATGACAGGCTGTGTTAAGGCACTCATCATATCCTAATGATTTTTCTCTTAGTTTTGAGATGACTGACCCATTTATTGCTTTGTTTCTTTTTATATGGCATTTATGGACAATGATGGACACTTGAAAGATGGACAATTAATTTTTTTTTTAAATATCAGCCTGTTTCAAATACAATTTAACACTTCTAAAGTTCAAGCCACTAGCTGGCCTTTTTTTTGCTTCCTGTTTAATGAAGACTGAAATTTTGTTCATTCTGGTCCCTTTAAAGCAGAAGGGTCTGATATAGATTGACACTGGATTTACTTTTCACACTCCCTCCTTCATCCCACAACAGACCATGTATAGGATCAAAAGGCACCATTTTGATTATCTAAAATATTTGGAGATAAGCTGTCTGTGAACTGTCTTATGCTTATGGCATTTCCATCATAACGTATGTGGAGGAGGGGGAAATTTTTTCCCCAGTCATGATTTGTCACTATAAACGTTCTTTTAGGGAATACAGTCAGCACAGTTAATGCTAAAAGGCACTTTTGGCATAATTCCAGTTTTAGCCTGTATGAAATATCATTTATGCAGAGTAAGAGACCATGATGTTTGTAATTGCCAGAATTTATAAGAAAATACTTCAGTATGCACTGATATTTCACTATATGCACAAATAGTCATGAATGATGTCATAGTTTTGGGGGTGTAACAGAGGGCAGATTTTTTTCTGGAATGTTTTGGGGGGAGTTTGGAGCTTCTGTGTAATAGCACTGTCTTGTGCTATGGTTTAGATGGCTTTTATCTATCCACTAGAAGCTATTTCAGGATGAATTGACAAGCTGCACTGTGTCTTTGTGCTCAATCACCTCTGTGTGCAGAGTGCCCGCAGTGTTTTCAGAATAACACTGATGATAAGGAAAAGGTAGGCATAAATGGGCTGCTGAGAATTTATGGGTACTCCTCATTCTGTTGCTCAGGAGCTTTGCCAGCACAGTGACTCAACTGGCTGTTTAGTGAACAGGTAGAGCCTTTTCTAGCCAGAGGATGTCTCCTCCTCAGAGATAAAAATAAGAGTTGGTGACTTAAGGGGAGAATGAACAGGAGCTGAGACAGCTTGTCACTGCTGAATCTTGTCCTGACAGCTGCCTTAGCAGAATGCATTTGATAAACTGTGATTGACAAAATGCTTGAAAACTGCAGCTTAAAACTGACTTTCTGGAGCTTGTGAAAGTAGACAGGATAAAGTAAGTACAGTCTTATGAGCACACAGAGCTGTCATCACACGCATAACTCTCTTTAAATTTGAAAACTAGAAAGCTGTAGGGAAACCTTGACTGTCCCAATATAATTATCATGATCATTGCTGTAATTCAGGCTTCATTTGCAGCTAGGTCATTATGCAATATTTTGTGCTTGTTTAGTGCACAAAATCTCATGTTGTAGCTAAATTCAGTGGTAGAGAAGGGGCAAAACAACAAAAAAATTCAGCTGTGGATTTCACTGAACTTTTGGAGTCCATACATAAATTTTGGGGTTTTATGATCCTTTTTGATACTGAAGGAAGACTTGACAACAGTGGACCTGCTTTCCATGACTTCACGTTTCTGGTCTGAGACAATTAGATTCCACTTACTGCAAATTAAGCTCATTATTCTCCAAAAAGAAAACCCTTCTAATGAGTCTTCTGCACAATTGGAGGCACTCAGAGGGCTCTTTCCTTAGGTAGGTTATCTGCCCTATTTCAAACCAACATAATCTCCTTAATTGTCTACATAAAATGTTATATGTCATTCCACAAAATTCTGGCAATTAATTACATCCCTCCTGTGTAAATACTGGGATGATTTTCCAAATACTTCTGTAGAGACTGAGTTGCAAAGAGAAGTTATGGAAGAGTGCAGAGTGCCGTGGCAGCGAGCAGAGCAGTGTGCAGTGTAGTCATTGGACTGCACTGCCAGTTGATGCATTTGGTGGTGTTTGTTCTATTTTACATTTGCATTTAAATGCCTGTGAGGAAAAGATACAATAGAGCTCAACAAATGATGCTTATTTGCTCTTGAGCTGAGTTCCTACTACACATGTGACTTGAAGAGAGGGGGAATGTTTGGGAAAAATGCCCAGGCATTCTTTGGAAGGCATCCTCTGTCCATTCATTGGGCAGCACACTTCCCAAGGACACATCCCCCAGGTTTTAATGTGAAGATAAATTAACAGGGAATAACTAAAAAGACACTCAAAATGAACAGGAAACTAGGGCAATCACCACATGACTGTTTTTGCAGCTTGGATAGAATATATTGCAATGTTTGTCACATCATAAATACCCTTCTGCTACATGGAGTAGTTATGTTTATTTGCTCCAAAATTAGTTTCCTTGTGAAGAATGACTTTGATAGGTTAATATTCTAAACTGGTGAGATGCTTGGGGTCTCCACAGTGGTGAGTGGCATAGAGAATGTAAGGAATGATCCTTCACTGCTTTTTACCTGTGATACAACATCAAAGTAGCAAATGGCACATCCAAAAGGAGCAAAATCTACTTCATTTACATTTGGGGCAGCTGTTGGACCGCTCGTCCCTGGGCTTTGGAAATACTAACAACTTAGAGTGGTGCAGAGCCAGGCTTGAGAACCTGAGGGAAGAAAAATCCAGCCAGGGCTCTTGAACAAAACTTTCAGGACATTTGAGTGACAAGCTCCTGGAGTTAGAGGATATTCTCCAATATTCCTTTCACATATTCTAATGTGATACTTTTCCCTAGGCTAGAGAAGGGATAAAATATCTGTGATGTTACTCGCTATAGGTTGTATTTACCTTCTTTATCAAAGTACCAAGAATAGTTCTGTTTCAAAGCTATAGGTGATCTCATTATAGAGGCTGAAGAGATAGTTGGTAAAATTTGAGACTGAAATCTTGTTCTTTGTATCTTTTCCCCCAGAAAAACCAACACTAAAGCAGTAAGCTTGTCTGCTTGTGAATTGTGTGTCAGTTCTTAGTTCCTCAAAATTGTTTACAGGCACACATGACAAATTAGATTTTACCAACTAAATTACTTGGAAACTGTAATTTAGTTTTGCTTTTTTTTTTTTCACTAATGGAACTTGCTGTAGAAAGACAAGAGAGATCAGTAAGTAAAAGCAGGTCTAAAGGTGGTTGATGCTCATCAATTAATTAATGTGCCATAACAATTTGAAAGCAAACAATAATTCCTAACAGTGAAGAACATAACTGTAATGGGAAGGCAGATGCTGAAGTTATTACTTCAGAGCATGTTTGTTTGGTTTGGGGAGGCATTTCTCTTGCTAGAATACTGATCTCAATCACTTCTTTTGTATCATTACAGGCAGACAGGATGTTGTAGCACCTGTGCAATATTCAGGTTGTTGGGACAGTGCCCAATGTGTGGTAGCACTTTGGGCCTTCTTACCTTTGTTGTCCATATGCCTTAGATTTACACTGGGTTTTGGTCTGAAGAAGTCATTTTTTGGTGGTTTGCTTGTTTGGGTGGGTGGGTGGAGGGGCGGGGTGACACAACACACAACATGTGATTATTATAATTTAGTGCTATTAGAATTGCAGGCTTGTAGTGGAAAAGCTTCTTTCCAGTGTTTTATGCGTCCCTTCCACAGCTGTCACAGTGCTCCATTCCGCTGACTTTAGCTGATAAATTAAAAATTAGTTTATTCCCTTATTTTCCAAAAGAAGCAGGAAATTAGTATGGGCAGATAACCTTTTCTGGTTGACTTATCCTTTCTTTACACTTTCAAGCTGAAAAATATTTATCCCACAGCAAGAAGAAAAACTGTTTTTAGGGAGTTACTTTTAGGTCGGCTGATCTAGGAGGGAAGTGTTACCTGTGAGAAAGACTTGCTTGGAAAAGGTATTAAAGAGAGAAAGGAACCTTACAAAACCTGTAGTTGCTGCTTGAGACTGAAGCTTTTCTTAATTTTTAATAAATTATTCCCATGAGAATCGTGGCTTATGATTTTATAAACGATGGAGATGTGACTCGTAGCTGAGTCACTGGTCTGGATGGGAACACTAAACCATTACTAACAGCACGAAGGAAGAGTTGTTAAATTGACCTTTACTTGAAAAGGCAAAGCAAAACAAAACCAGAAGGGAACAGCATGAGGAAGAACAAAAATGCTGCAAAGGTTCAGCTGGAGTTGTTTTTTTCTTTTTCTGTGAGTCAATACCATGTGGAATTAAGAGGCAATTGTGAATATTTGAGATCTTAGGGCTTGGCTGTGCAGGGGCATTTGAGAGGATTGATCCCAGTTACCAGTGATGTAGTGGCATTGTGAAATTGGTTGACATTCCTATGTAGATGTAATCATTTGGACTTAATAGGGCCTGTCTTTGATTCTTTTTGGAAATGAGAGTAGTAGAAACCATTAATTTGACTTAAAGAAATCCACTTGAAATTTAGCTTCAGTTCACTTTGAGTTCTGAAGCGTAGCAGGTTTGTGCACAAAGAGATGGACACATCTGAGCCCTCCAAGTGCTGGGCTGAATGATGGCTGTTCCTGAGATCCTCATGGTATGAGAACATCCCAGTGCCTTTGGCAGGCCACAGGAATGAAAACACAGACTGTGGTTGTCATTTGAAGTCCTGTGCTGCTGTCTCTAATGCAGCTAATTGCTTGTTTTCTCCTGTATCAAAGACAAGGACAGTGTGCTTGGGAAATCCAGCTCCTGCTCCAGTAGATCTGGTGCTGCCAGTGGTTGGTAATATTTAGGAGGTCCTAAATTGCCATGAGAGTCAAAAATTCTTCTGGCTTCCATTTTGTAACTTTTGGTAGGCTGAGGAGGGGGAAAATGAGTTCACTGAACTGTAATACTCTTTTGGATGTACTTGAACTGTATTAGAGCATTTTCCTTTGTAGTGTTTGTCGTTCTTGCGTGAATATTTGGTGGTGTGTTAATGTATTTTATTTTGTGAAAGTACATACTTAAATGTGTCTTGTGGGTGTTTTGTATTGGAAAATAATTCTGCTTGAGAGCTGCCAGTATACTATGCAGGTAAAGCTTTTTAAGTTTAATTGACTTGTTGAATGTGCTTCAGAGGAGAGAAAAATGAACACAACTTTTGTAAAAGATCAAACAAAACATTGGCTATAAAATGTGCAATAGAACACAATAGAGTAATACAGCAGACAGTAATTCTGTCAAGAGAGGAGAAGAAAAACTGTGTGGTCTTTTTGTTGAGAACAGTTTGTGTTCCCAGACTCTTGTGCATGGCTTTTGTATTACTGACTCTTTTTTTTGTAATTTTTTCACAATCTTAGTTTGCCTCTGGAAATGGTGTGTATAGAGATTGAGGTACCACATTTGTAGATCTGTCCACTAGGCTTGGTCTGAAGTATTAGGGTAGAATATGATGGAAAAATAACAAAAAACAACAAAAAAAGGTTATTTGAGGATAAAGTAGAGCACTGACCTGCCTGGGACTGAGCGCTCTGTCAGTTGTTATGCGTTTTGTCCTATTCCTCAAAAAATAATGATCATCAATAAATGGGGAGTGAATAAAAATGAAACCCGAAGAGAGGAGCAGCTTCTGCTCACAGCAAATGCTCAGCAGAGAGGAAATCAGAGACGGCTGGGACAGGACTCAGTAAGTGTGATGGGAATGGAGAAGTGTTTGGTGCTGGATGCTTTTGTGCAAATCCTGAGAGGGAGGGCAAGCAGCTTGAGAAATTCAGGGAATTTCTTTGTAAGACTCTTTTGCAATGCTTCTGAGGTGCTCCTTGATAAAATAAACCATCTTTTTACTGTTTATTACCAGTAAAAATTGGGTTATGCTGCTTTGATAAATAGAAGAGGGAAAATGAGAGCTTGGGAGGATATTTAGGCTCTGGTCATATTTAAGGTTCCCCAGTTATTTTCTAGATGAATAATGACAGAGAGGCATAAGAATTACAGGCGGAGGAAGCAAGTCATATTATAAAATGCAAGGAAGTTTGCCTGTGAACAAAAAACCCAACAATAAAACACGTGCTATCCTCTTCAAGGGTGGAGCACATATTAAAGCACATGTTTGCAAGTCGGGTACAGAGAGCAGGTTTCTTTCTCCCTGCCAGTGACGGTGGCAGAAAAGGACTGTGGGCACTCAGGGGTTGCTTTAGGGCAATGTAGAGGAGGGCACAGGAAATCCACACAGGTTTTACCTTTTCCACATGTCACTGTGGTGCCTGATAGGGGCTAAAATTAACTTAATGAGCTGAAGATTTACTTACAGAAGATCTTTTTGCCTTATTTTTGGCAAAGCCAAAGATTGTAGGTCATAGCCTGTTCTTTCCTCTCTGATAATTGCAAAATCCATTACTATCCCTTTGAGATATTTTTTTATAAAAGACTGTACTAAATCTGAATAAAAGCCTAATAAGTAGATTAGTTAGAACAATAGTCCTCCTGAGGATGGCTGATTCCAAGAGTAGCTGCTGGAGATAACCCTAAATGCAATTAGGTTTAACTCCCTGTGAGTGTCAGAGGAAGGCAATACCCATGGAGACTTCCCTTCAGATGACACTATTTTAAAGTGTCTCAACATTGAAATATTCTTCCCGTTGGGCATTGGTAACAAACGTCTCCTTTGTTTTTTTAATTGTTGGGGGAAACAGAGCTTGGAAATTTCTGGTTTAGATGTTTCCCCTAAAAAGAGGGATGGCTAAACTTCCTTGTGTGAGCAGTTTGTTGCCTTCATCTGTCTCCTTGGTCAGGATCAAATATCCCAAGGTGGCCACAGGCAGGGGGAAGAGAAAATAGCAGGGTCAGTGACACACACAAGATTAGAGGGTATTGTGAGAACATGTCAGTAGAGGGGCTGTTGATGGATTCATTCTGGTTTACCTCTTGAAAGAGAAATGAGAGCCAAACTGGCATTTAAACAAATAGAGACAGGAAAGATATCAAAGCTTTGCATATTAGAGGCTGTGATGTAACAGAAACAATCCCATGACTTCTTTTTTGATATATTCCTGCATATGCATGTGTTTACTTACATTTAATTTCTCCTTTTTTTAAAATATGAAAACAATACCATAATTTATTATTAAGTTTAGGGGGGAATTGGTACCAGTACTGAAATGAAGAAATGTGCAACATTTTTATTTATCACAGTGTTATATTGATCCTCATTGTGCTCTGCCCTTCACATATCTTCATTTTCATGGTGCTCTTGGAATTGTCTTTCTTGATAAGATAGTGAAGTATTAAATAACTTCACTATCTTCATAAGGGAAATGTGGCTGAAAATCTCATGTTTTCCTGCCTTGCTTTTAAATCACAAGTCTGTGTCATCAAAAGTATGTAATCCTACCACATCAAAATTGAATTTCATGTGTGTAAGGAGACATCTAGTGAGCTATCTCATTTTTATTGTTTGTAACTTGTCCCTTGAAATTCCTGTTCCCCCACAAATCCAGTGGCACAAGACTCAAAGCTGTCATTCCTTCACATTATTTCCATTGCAGCAAAATAGTTGCGCTCCCAACAAATAGCTAATTTGTTGTCTTACATTTTTAGCATGAAAAGTGGTTTATTTTCTAATGTTATGGTCAATTCTTTTTGTATCTGTAAATGTCAATGCATTGCCTTTTTTATTTGCATATAATAAATCACTATGGTATACAGAATATGTTTTTGTTGTTGATTTCTGCGAGTCTTGAGTGCAAGATGAATTATTATCTTATAAAAATTATGAAGAATTTGAACCTGGGATGTACCAAGTAAATTCATTCCCCAGTGTAAACTGAAAGACGGTGAACAAGAATTGGAGTGGTTGTACATTAATTATTAGGTTTCTTGTCTTGTTGGTTTGTGCAAGGAAAATCACATAAATAGATAAAAATAGGTTTTATGTTTCCTGTTTTCTTCATCTGAAAGCTCTCCTGATGTTATGAAATTCAATAATAATTTTCCATTGATTTTGTGCTTTTCAAATAAAAGGGGACTCCCTGATTACTTCACATTTTCCAAATCCAGGATTATTCGAGTTAGTTGTTTTTAGTCAAAGAGAAAGGTGATTCTAAACTGAAGGATTTTAAAAAAAAATGTGTTAAAGTCTCCCTTCCTAAAATTGGAGAGTTTTTACGAGGTGAAAAATTTCTCCTTGCAGCAGTGGAGTTTGGCTGGGTCCTTTCTGGTTGAGATGCAGCAGAGTGAGCCTGATTATGTTGTAAAAGTCATCACAGTGCTGCAAGAAACATGCAAGAAGGGATTTATTGCAGCTGAAACTTTCCATTTGCCAAATCTATCGCAAGAGTTTGGTTTTGGATAACAAAAATGATCTTTCAGACGGATGTAATGATAAAAACTTGTCTATGGGAGTAATAGATAGTACACTGAAAAGAAGTTAGTATGATTTAAGGACTTATTGTATAGCATGTTTGGAAAGTCTGCTGGCCTTCAGGTGAAATTCTAAATTAGACAGGTTTTTATGCACTCAGTCCTTTTGGGGCTAATGATGTCCACAGAGGGGATATGGGCCTCCTGCAGAGCAAGCCTGAACCAAACTACTGCTGCTTCATGTGCCTTTTTATAGATCATTAATACCAAAAGGGTTCTCAGTATCTAGATACTAATGAGTAATGTATTTTTTATTGTTGAGGAATGCTGTGGGTGGGAGGAGATGAAACGTTTTATTGGCTGCATTGCACCAAAGGTGAATGGAATGGAATGGAAGCCAAGGAGGAGAGCCATCTCTAAAATGTTATTTGTTTTATTTCATTCAGATTTTCACACACACCTTTCTGAGAAATTGAAAGACAGACAGACAAGCTGGCAGCAGCTGGCTGAGACAAAGAACTCTCTCATACGTAAGGTTTTTATTTTGCTTCAACTCTATTCCTTGTAAACTTAGAACCTAGTTTAGAACTTGTGTGTCGTGCAATGATTAATCTCGTCCTGTTTATGTTCTGCTTATTGTGTGTTGTGAGATTTCTTTGTTTGTTGTTTCCTTCTGGGTATTTCATGTTCTGTTGAGTAACCCTGATCTCTCTTTACTACTTATTTCTGTTTCAGTGTTGAGCATTACATTCCTGATTTGCTTTAACTAATTAGGGCTGGGTTTTTATGGGAAGTTTTCACTGAAGGAGCTGTTCTCCCTGAGCTGATGTTGCCTCGTGTTATGGGGATCATTCCATGGAGAGGAGGAGAGCTGAGACACGGAAGGGATGCTGGATCTGGGTACACACAGGCGTAATTTAAAACCAATATGGGAGCTGGATCTGGCACTATTTTCACAAAGGCAGTTGCACTTGTTGTATTCCATTGGTAAAAGCTTGCATGTGATCCATGTTTGTCCAGAGGTTCTGCAATCTGACTTGGGAATGAAAGGTTTAGTGATAACTGTTCATCTGCAGTCTTGCTTTGAATTTTTTGGATCTCCAAGTTTCAGTTTCAGACAATCCCACTTGATGTGTCTCTGAAGTTTTGTATCTTAGGGGCTGTGCAAAACAATCAGGGGGTTGTGTTGGTGGTTTTGGTTTTGTAGGGAACCACCTCATTGATAGACAGGGGCTTTTTAAATATCACTCCTTCCCCACACAGGTACATACCCCTTGTTTCCCTGGGAGCAAAACTCCTTTGGGAGGAGGAGGATGTTTGGAAAAAAGCCTGCAAAAAGGAAAAATCATCCAGCTAGTAGTAAGATTAATCCAAAGACATCCCAAGGAACTTTAGTACAAAGACAATGATTCAGTGGCACCTTAGTCTTGACACTTCTTGAATTCCACAAATGCTGTTCATTCATTGGGTATGTGCACTTACACTAACTACAGCATCAGTATGTGCCCTTAGAGAATTGGAAAAGGCCATTTTTTATCAATCCTTTTGTCCTCAACACTGCAATTTTTACCTTGTATTTGAGTGCCTAATGAGATGAAATATGTATTTTGATATTTCCTTCTTTTCTTCCATTGCACCTGTGACCTAGCACAGAAAGCAAAGATACTTTTCCTTTGGGCTTTTCATTTAAGTGCTTAAGTGAATGCTTTGCAAAAGGAAGGCCCTAAGCAGGAATAATATTCTGCCTGCTTAATACTTACATGAGACCTAAACTGAGGTTTCTCATCACCCCCACCTTTATTTTCTGATCAAATAATTGCTTGATTGTTGGCAAAAACTAGTGACTGGTGTTATTCTTTGAGTCTCAGTGTCTGAACAAATACTGGGCCAGTTTAAGTTGAATTCTGGAAAATACTGAGCATCTGTGAGCATTTCCCAGTCCGTGCAGCCCAGGAGTGTTTTCGGACTGGAGATAAGATCTGTTTGTCGGGTTTCTTTGCTTCTTGGAGCAGTGGGAGCCAGAGCAATTAAATGTCCATGATGCTGGTGTACAATGCTAAAAACTGCCCAAGATGGGAGGTGTGTGGTTGGTAATAAAGAGGAAATGAATAAGGAATGGAAAGGATCTTGGATGTATCTCTGCAGTTTTGAAGCACCACGATTATTGGTGTTGTGTGAGGGATTTTGGAACAGGGGGAATGCATGGGTTATGCTATTTGAGCTCTACTAAATCTCCAAGAATAACACTTTTGAGTGCATTTTTCAAGATCACAGGAAGGTTTTGTCTAAAAAATTGCATCCAAATGAGCCCTGTCTTTTTTCATTTGAAGCTTTGAGGCTTTCCATTAAATACTCTTTCTGTGGTTTAATTATGTTCTCTGACAACCTGATACCCTGCCCAATTCAAACAAATTTGATTGATATATTGCTTTGAATTGTTTTGTACTGTTTGTCCAGAGCTGTAGAAATTAAGAATGTGAGAATGTATTAAGAACTATATCGCAACTCAAAAATACTTGATAATATTAATTCTTGCCTCTGGCTTTACAGTAAACGAGCCTTTAAGAAAATAATTGAAGGGAGACAAGCAACAGAAAAACTTACAGCCAGTAATCTGCATGCTCCAAATGTGGTTAGAAAGGTGCAGTGAGCTTAGAGAGCCAGATCCAGAGGTGCTGACTGGCACTGGTATCACCCAAATCTGTTACGGGAATAATTCCAGGGAAGGGACCAAAAGCAACCTTTATATCACAGGAGTGAGGAGTTTAGTTCAGTGTTGCTCTCATTGTGGATTTACCTTACTGGGGATTCTGAGTTTGTATTTCTGGGATGTTTTTTAGGTTCCCATTCTAATGGAAATTCTGTCAAAACGCCATGAGCAAAACCTGGCTTTATTGTGGGATTTTAGCAGTGATTTGTTTAAGTAGCCAAGTCCAGGTTGTGCAATTGCTCTTCATTCGACAGACTGTTTTGTTAAGGAACAATCAACAGAGAACATAAAGCACAAAGTGTGTGATAAATCTATGAGAATGTAGGAAACTCTGAGGGAGAAACAAAACTCTGCTGCATGTCAGCTCCTAGAAGAAAGCAAGCTGACAGTTCTACCAGGTGCCTCTTTTAGGAGCAGTGTTAGAGCATTTGTCTGAACACCACCAGTATTTGAAATAAAGCATTTGCAGTTTGCTTAGGAAACCAAACAGGCTGTGAGATGAAAGACTGAGCTGCTGACAAAATACCTGCTCAGCTCACGTTATACAGAGCCATCTCCTGTGTGATGTACCCTGTCCTAAAAACTGGAAGCCATGAGAACAAGGATTGTTATTTTAAGGAATTCTGTGACAGCTTTAAAAAAAAAATAGCTTTTACACTTTTTGGGTGAAGCATCTACCTGAAAGATACTGATGAAATAGGTGGCAGTTTTTAACATGAGCACTGATCAAATAAACACCATCTGCCAGTGTTGACTCCTTCCATAGTCTTCTCATGCTGGCTGGGTTTATTTCATTATTTTTTTTGTTTCAGAAATAGTTAATGACACATCTGCTGTGTGGTGGAGGTGCATTTTTGGTGATTAAATGTGGACGTAAGATGAGGGCAAACAGTAACAAAACTTCTTCAGGAAACTGAACAAATATTGAAGTGCTATGAGGAACTTAAATATATATATATTTAAATTGATGCCTTTTATTTTTTTATCTTGACCTAGTTTATAATTGGCTCGCAAATGCTAAATGTATGTTCATTCAAAAAACCCGGTTATCATGGCAAACTTTTATTTAGTCTTTATTTTACCAAAGCAAAACCTCTCCATTATGAAGATTCCTCACCCGTGTTCCTGAAGAGCAGCCTCTTCCCACATCACCATGACCTGTTCCTTCTCAGCCAGCAAGGAAGGGTCTTTGTGGTGGCAGTTCCCTTACTGCAGAGGCATTGGCAGAATGAGGCACAACAAATCCAAGCCATTACACTGTTAAACCTGGGTTTGCCCTGCCAAATCACATGCCCCTGTTATCAGGATAAGTAGATTTTAGTAAATCCAAAAAACTGCATTGTCTGGATCTCCATATGGATGGGTGGTTATTTAGTTTTAAGATTTTGAGATAGGTTTCCAATCCACGGCTTTAATTTCTTAGGAAAAACCCTCCTCTGGCTCCTTTAGTAGGTGAAAAACCAGGATGGACTGCACAGAGACATGAATTCTGACTTTGTCTAAAACTTGAAAATTAATCTCAAGTAAAACCAAATTGCTTGTTGTCCTTTCCTGCTACCACTGCTGTGAAAACCCTGTCCTCATTTTATGGTTTCACAAAGGATTTGAGAAGTTATGCAAATAAAACTGTATACAGTCTAAGAAGAAAATTACAGCTGGAAAAAAAACCAACATAATATAAACATTTTTAAAAGGAATTACTTTTTTTATTATTATTTGTTGGGAGTCCTGAAATGTCATGAGTATAAATTAAGCCTTGCAGTGGCTCCTGATGAACACTGGCTGAGGAAATATTGATAGAAATATGTTTAAGGCTAAATATCTCTACTTGTAGTTATTTTAATACCTTTACTCAAACTTCATTCAATTTCTTATTTTGGTAATGAATGTGTGGAAAAGCAGTGCCTGTGAAGTAATATGTGATTAATGTTAATTGTCCTGATAAAAGAAAAAAAGAGCAATCTGACTCTGGAGTTTTGTCTTCACAGACTGCATAGTAATTAAAAATTGGAATGAGAATTCATGCAAGTTGCTCTAAATGCCTACATTAGATAGTGAGCATTTGAAGTCATCCCATGCTCCTTAGCAGTGATAAACAGATTTACATAAGTTAAATGCTTATATTACAAACCTTTTGGCTTGACCTGATCTGTGCAAACATTTCATTTAGGAATTATCAACCCTCTTTGAAAGGCAGCCTTCTGTACGTGTATTATCATTTATGGTAATCACAGCGTTTTTCAAGCTGCTGTGCCTGGAGTTCGGGGGAAGGAGCCCTTGCTTATTCATACCCATATGTATGCTGTGAAACTTGAGTAAGGAGGGAGACAAGAAGAACTGGTGGAAAAAATACATTATATACATAATTTTCATCCTAGTGCCATAATGCTCTAATTTAGATTTCCTTTTACCCACTGATAGGGGGGAAAGTTGAGGGAGCCAGAGCTGGGCTTTTATTATGAATGCCCATAGGTTGCTTTTGTAGAAAGTTTCTTTTGTTTGGGTTGGGAACTGGAAATAAAGAGACTTTATTGCAAACTGCAGCTGTGCCAAAACCCTTATAGTCTCTAGCAGATTACATGATCTATTACAGTGTGGTTTTAATACGGAGAAAGAACAAGGAGATGATTACAGTAAATTATTCCAAACTCTGTTCCTTGCAGACCCTTCCGCTTATTAAAGCTTTTTACTTTGATGATGCATAATGACACTCAGAAGTTGTCAGTGCAGGGCCAAGTATTTTGATAGAAATGGACTGGATTGTTGTGTTTTGTCTGAAGAATTCAATCTGCCCGGCATAAAAAGCGGAGGTGAAAAGCTGAGTCACACAGGGCACTTGTTGATATCCAGTTCTTACTGGGATAAGTGAGATCAGCATTCTCAACCAACTTCAAAGTTTTCCTTCTGTCGTTAAGACTTACAGAGGGATCTGATAGAACAGTTTCATGCTGCTTCAAAATTTGTTTCCTTAAACAGAATTGTTAGGAGTTAGTGTTCGATCCTGGGATAATTGTTTCGGGTTTGAGGGCTGGTTCTGTAGCATGAATGAGCTTCAGGCACAGGCTCTTCTTTAGTGCTCAGAATCTCCTCCTGCTTGCTTGTACTTGGTCCCTTTTTTATTTGAAACGAAAGCTTTTCTTTCTTAAAGTCTGGGGTGAGAAAACACTGTGCCTCAAATCCCACGTGGCTTGAACTACCTGGCCCTGATTAAAGGAAATATTGAATGTGCTGCTCATGCCAGGAGGCCCCCAAAAGGACTTACTGAAACTTAGTGACATAGTCCTTTCCTAAAATAAAGCATGATTTTGAATTGATTAAATAGCATGTGAAAGTGAGAAATGGAGGGCTTTTTTGAAAAGTAAATTATCTGCAATGAGGGAAAAAGAAATCAGGTAACCTGGTTTTTATTACAAACCAGAAATAGGTTAAATTTAG
This sequence comes from Dendrocincla fuliginosa, assembly GCA_035047845.1. Classification (NCBI taxonomy): domain Eukaryota; kingdom Metazoa; phylum Chordata; class Aves; order Passeriformes; family Dendrocolaptidae; genus Dendrocincla; species Dendrocincla fuliginosa. The sequence goes on along the minus strand of JAWWMO010000030.1, from coordinate 4,823,761 downwards.
GGTTTCTATCAACAATCTGAGGCAGAATTGGAATAAGGAAAGTATGTTTTGGACAGATTTATGTGAACCTACGGAAGATAGATAGGATTGGTGTGTTTGGTATTGATTTCTTCATTTCCTAAGCCATTTGTGTGATACCCATTATTGACATTCCTTTTAAAGTGACTCAGAGATGGCCAGGTCTGCAGTTAGGAAGCGATGCCATGTCAGGCACTTGGAGTTCTCCGAGTGGTTAATCCTGTTACTGAGGTAAGGAAAGAGCAGCAATGGGGAAAGCACTGCAGCTGATTAATGATCCCAACACATGGAAATGGGATTTGCTGTCTCAGAGATGCCCTAAATGTGTGGGGGCAGTAGAAATCAAACTGTCTCAAAGTTAAATATGAAGGGGAGAAGACAGCAATACCTCTTAACTGTGAGTGCACAGATACACTGAACACATGTGGAGACCCACCCAGACAAACTTGGAAATCATTAAAATCGAAGCACTTGAGCTGCCTCATAGAAATTAAGAAATGTTATATAAAACCAGCTGCTGCTGTTATAGAGTGCTTCTACCTGTTTTCCCTGTCAAATTAATAGAGAAAAATGTATTTTTAAAATTCCTACACTGAATATGTGTACTTAGCCGAAATCCTTGTTCGGCTTTTAATTAACTTAATTGCAGTTCTCAGTTTGGTTCCTTGACCAAGGTCATGCTCATGGCTGTTGTTTTACATGATGATCAAATTAGCATTTAAAAATCCCTTTTCCTTCTCCTTCCTTGGTCTCTCTCTCAGTGTTTGTGCTGTTTTCTAACCTGAGCCTGGTGTTCAGCTGTACTGTGTGAGCCTGTGGCTAAGAAACCTTCCTTGCCTTTCCTGCTTGGAGCAGAAAGGTGCAGGCACTGCTCTTGGAGTGATGTCACTTAAGAGTGACAGCTGACTGATTCTAGTTGGAGGGGAATGTGTAACAGATCTTCAGTTTGGTTTATAGATATATATCCAATGAGTTCCATTCTTCTGTTATTTCTGACAGGAAAAAAGTACAGAATGTAATTTTCTGAATTCCTAGACTGACTTTTACTTTTGAACATTATCTGTCAGCTTTTCCTCTTTACCCCAAAGTCTTTTTTTCCTCTCTACCTTGTATGTGGTGATTATTTCTATGCGTGCCATAAGGAGATTAAGTTACAGCTCATTTTGAGGGGTATGGGCTTAAAATAAAGAAACAATTGGACGTCATAATCCCCACCTTGGTCAAGGCCAGCTGTGACAGGTCAGGGTTAATGTGTTTGTGTCGTGGCTGGGTGGTGTGCTGTGGAGCTGAGCCCTGTGTGTGCTCCTCTGCAGGCACACAGTGCCAGAGCCAGTGGGTTAATGCCCACTCAGTAGGTGGTTGGGGCAGTGTTGGAACCCCTCAGCTCCAGCCTAAATCCCTGCCCAGGTGGGATGTGTGGCAAGGCACGGGTAAAGAGGGAGGGCACTTGTATTGGCTTTAAGCTGGTGCTTTCTCCTAACTGAGAGAGACAAACACAAAGGGGTTTTTTTGTGTTCTGGGCAAAGTTCCATGTCTGGAAACTGAGCAGACACACTCAGAAGTGTGTTCTGCTGTAGAAAGAGCATGGATAGACACACTTTACGTGGATATACATCTTTTATGTAGGGGCAGATACCTGTGGAGAGGAACTGAGAATGTGGAGAAGCAACGGCACGAGCAGGTGCACTTCCTAAAGTATTATATAATATTTATAATATTTACTTACAGGGTAGTTGATAAAGGTATTTTTTCAAGATATTAATGTTCCTAATTTGTTATTTGATGAATACTGTAAAAATGTGGCTTTCAAGTACATCACACTGTTCAACAGGTACTGGAAGGTTGGGGGAGACTAAAATCTGTGGTAAACTCCCACCACCCTGTCCTCAGCAGAATGCCTGTCATACATGGACATTTTTAATTGGAAACTTGCATCAGTGTAGTATCCAACAGGCTGTGAGCACCTGACATGAAAAAGAAGTTCCGTTAAAGGAAAGTTAAGCTGTGTTTCTAGTGAATTTGCATTTTTGAATAAGACATGTGCATGTCGTTTATGAATTGTTCACGCATACCTCACAAACCCAGTGCCTTCCCAGTGCTGTGTCAGTGCTCAGGGTGGTGTATCCGAGGCAGAAGTTGAGGAGTGTTGGTGTCAGCAGGTGCTGAGTGTTCCAGAGTGCTCCCAGAGTGAAGGCCAAGGGCTGTAAACCTGCTCTGCAGCACAGCTCCTCCTTTCCTCAGTGACCATGCCCAGAACCACAGTGTATAATAGATGTGTGCTAAACATACCCTGGCAGCTGTTCCAGCGTGATTCCTTCTTCCATAAGTTGAAGAATTTGTGGCAAAGATGTGCAGCACACACTTTGCATTGGATTCTGTTCAGACAGTTAGGGCACTGAACAATTAGCACAATAAAGCTGAAAATTCATCAGGAGCAAACAGAACTGGGTTGAAAGAAAGCAGCTTATGCATTGGAATGGTACTGGAGGTGGTTTTTTGCCTGAGTATATAAGATATCTAGTTCTTTTGGGACTGAAGTGAAGACCTGCATTTGCTGCTGGTAAGAATGATGCTGGTAGTGGTTTTTGCTCCAGGAGAGGCTCAGGGCCAGTCAGTGCCATGGTAAGCTCTAACAGCAGGATTGTTGGGTTTTTTCAGAGATCCCAGTTGGTTTTCACGTGCAAGTGGGCATTAGCCATTCAGCACTGTGTGTCAGAGCAGGTACAGACAGAAGATGATGCGGGGGAGATTTTGCACTCACCCTTATTTGTGTAGATATGTGTACTATAGTCCTTGGATTAAAGGGTTATTTTACATGCAGCATGGCCTTCACTTTCTTATACACCTGAAAGAAATGCTACTGAGATTCAAGAAATGACATTTTGTGTATACGTACAATGTGTTACTAATTATATTCGAGTTTAGATTTTTAAACTACAATATTTGGGGGGGGGGAGGGTGGTGTTAAACTCAGCTCAGACATCAGTTTATAGTTCTTTAAATTGTTGATTTGCTGTGTAGTACTGAGCTGTTCAGGCACTCAGTTATGTTGTTGACTGTGTACTGTGCTTTGAGCTTTCAGATATCCTAGGCAGTGTTTTGATTTTTTTTTTTTTTTCCCCTAGGATTTTACTATTTACAATATTCCCGTGAAGTTGCTCAGCTGGCTTTTGGCAGGTTAATATGTTTTGTATAACTGCAACTTTACTCATCTTTCTTCTGAATTTGTCTGTACTTAAACATCTGTAATCCTGGAGTTCCGTGGCTTGGTGAGGTTGTTCAATCCCACTTTAATTTTCATTTTGATGTATTATAAATTTTACCTGGCAAGTAATAGCAGGAGGGAGCACTTCACACAGCAGTGCACCTGCTGGTCTGTGTTGGTGTAAGTGGCACATATTTCAGTCAAGTGATGTGACAAATTATTATTGTTTCATCATTTCTTTCTAAAGAAAAAGAAAAAAATCTGACCTGAAGGAAATGTCAGTATTTCTTGTAAATGTAATAGCTCATCTTGAAGAAATGCAATATTTGAATTCAAATACCAAGAGAAAACAGAAGACAGAATATTAACGTACAAGAGTTGCTAAAAATAAAAGAAATGAAGAACCCTGGTATTTATTTTTAAACCACAGTTTTTGAAGTTATTTTATTATATGAAAATGACAACTATTTATTATAAATATGCTCATAATCAAATCTCACATAGTTTGGGAGAGCCAGGATTACTGGCAGATTTCTTGTTAAAGGGAAGTGGTAGCACTTGCTTTGTTGTTCTCTAAAGGCTTTCTTCTGATGGAGATAAATAGGTAAATGACATGCTTGGAGTTAGCAGGAGAATGTGATTTGATCGTTGAGTAAACGAGCTCTGAAACAGTCCTTCTGATTTACCAAGAAGTGATGATGGTGCCAGCCCTGACAAAGAGGAACGTTTATTCCGCTGCCTGAAGCTCTGACGCTGGAGTCTCTCGAACGTTGTGTCTTGCTGTCAGCTCTTTCGTACAGGTTTTGGTAAATAACAAATTTCTGGGCCCTAGAAACAATCTCCATTATTCACGTAAAAGCACGTTGCGTAATTTGTCTAAACACAGAAACAGAGTGTACACTGAAAGAGTAGCAGACTGATTGTTGCTGGAGTCTGTGTGTGTTGAGAGGATCTGACACGCTTGTGCCAGCAAAATTTAGACCCCTTGCGTAGTGAGGCTCTAAAGCTCATCTCTTCCTTTTTCTGCTCTTATTTGAGGCCAGAAATAGGTATCTGCAGTTACAAAACGTGGAATTCCCAGCAAGAACGAAAGTGAGCAAGGCATTAACCTTATCTAACTTTGAGATTGGCCCTTGAGGTTGTAGCCAAGGACTGAGTGACCTCAAGAGATCCCTTTCAAACTTAATTCTTCTACAAGTCTGTATTAATATCTTTCTGTGACATAGAAGGGAGATAATTAATTTGTGTGAGACCTGTAATTTGTTTCCTGAAATCATAATAATCTTGACCTGAGGATAGACACTTATATTACTGAGCCTTTTGAATCATTTTTGGGACTTCTCATCTATTCAGAACCCAGATCATTTCCTGGTCTGTTGTAACTACTTCAGATTATTCCAGCAGCACCAGTAGACAAGAAGTAGAGACCCACCATTCTGAAATAAACCCCAAACTTATAATATTTCCCAGAACTGATCTTGTAAAGACCATAAAAAAAACTTACAACTGTTCCCTTCCTTCTCTTCATGTTTTCTCTCCCAGAGAGGTGACTTTCCATCCCTGAACGTGCCAGGGTTAGGGCCAAGGTTGCTCCTCTGCTCTTGGTGTCCTATCCAGAACGGATGCCTCTGTGTGATTTGGAATATGTTACTGAAGGGATAAATAGGTCCAGGGAAATGAAACCAGAACATTTTGCACATGTTCTTTGCCCCTGCCATCAGTGTTTCCTTAGCTTGCAGGGTCTGGTGGGGCTCTTCATTACAGATTTTGCAGTTCCATTGTCGATCATAGCAATTTCTTTCCGTTGAAATGAGTATCCATGGTTACTGTATGGCTACTGCAGCCCCATGCACGGAGACTGCGAGGGGGTTTAATTGTTGTATGGTGTATGTTTTCAATGGGTAGTAGGAATTCTTCAGCTTCCAGTCTGAGCACTTATTTCTTGGCAAAATAAAATTTGATTGCAGAAATCCCATAAGCCTGTGTGAAACAAGGGAATTTGGTGATAGGTGGTGTTTTATTAATGTGAAGAAGCATGTATGCTCTTTCCATCTTGCACTCCCATGACTGAAGGAGGTTGTTTCAATAAATCCCGTCGCAGTTGCAGGTTGCTGTGAGAAATGAAAACTTGCTCACGATAAATGCAGCAGTGGTTGGTGGGCCAGCACGTTTGGGAGAACTCGAGTGATGTCTGATGGGGAAAGGACTTAGGAGAAAAGTGAAGGAACAGTACCCAGGAGACATTTCTCAGTTAAGTTTATTAGGTGTTCCCCAAGATAAAATTGGATGTCAGTTGTCAGGCCCAGATTCATCACAATCTAAGGCAAAACAATTCTTACCCATCCTGTATGTAAAAGAAGCAATTGTGTGAGTTGCTGTGTTCTGTCTTGTATTTTGTTGACTGAGCTATGAGACCTATTGAAAATCAGGAATATTATGTAAACCAGTAGGGCTTCTCTGCCTTCCTTTGGGAGAAAAGCAGCGGCAAACAGCCAGCATCACCACGGGCTGCCTGGTAACTCGGGATATTTTCTGGGATTGATCATGTTCTGTGGTGGTGAGTGTAAGGCTACCATCCTCTTGCTTCTGGGGGAAGGTGGCGTGACGTGGACACAGGGCTTAGCAGAGACTTGGTGGTGTCATATTATTGCCTGGCTGCCAGAGCACCTTGTTGCAGCTGCAGGAACCTACATTGAAATCGAGCAAGTCATTAAGCTATTACATATTAGAAAAGCAGCAAATAATTTCAGTGAATTTGATTGTATTTTTACACTGTGCATATGCACTTAGAAAAACACTTTTAATAGTCTTGTTACTTTTACGATATTTTTATACACATTTCTGATTTCTACTGAAAAAACCCACCCGAGTAGCGAGCATGCATAATTTCCTTCTTGTTCATTGATTAGTAGCTAGAAAACAGCAAAAGTAAGCAATGAGATTTCTGCTAATGGCTCTTTGTAGATTTATTGGCAATCAGCAAAGCAAATATTTAAAAGTTTGATTGTTGACGAATAACCTGAATTACAGTTTGTATGCGTCAGTTGATGTGTGCAGTGCTTTGCTGCAGGCTGCCTGATCAATGCCTTCACTGTGCATGCTGGTTTTAGTGCTTTAAACACACAGAATATGACGAGAAGGCAAGAAATGGAGGAAAGGAGACATACAAATGCTGAAAGGTCATAAAGAATCTTGATTTTAAGGGAGGAGTGACTGTTGAGAAGTACAGCATGTTGGATGTGGGACATTCCATCAAACGTAACATTGCAGCGGTTCCTGAACACAGAGCTGACTGGAACAAATACTAGAAGAGGTTTTATGGTGTTAGAAAATCTTCCCATTAACTGAACACAATATGCAGGAGCAAACATATGGATTGGTCTCATTAAGAACAAAGACGTTTGTTTGAGATGATCCTCAAAGGGAAGAAGTGATTTCAGTTCAGGAAAGAAAGACAAAAGAATAATGGGGTTAAATTAGAGCACCATCACATCATCGCACTGGTGGAGTTGGGACAAAGGCAGAGAGGACAATAGTCAGCCTTGCTCTGTGTGGAAAAAGAAGAAAAAGAAGGGATTGAGTCTGTTACAGACATAATAAAGTTTTCTTTGTTTTTCAGTGTTAGAAAGCTTTTTCCAGTTTGTTTGGTGTACTTTGGGCTTTGCTGCTTCCATAGTCAGTTCTGTCACGTGGAACATCAGAAATCCTCAGCACTGAGTGTCATGTTCCTTTTGCTCCTCTCATGAATTTGCTTTTCTTTTCCATGTTGGTTGTCAAAACCTTTCCATGATCTTTGGTCCTGATTCCTCGAGCTGAATGCCTCGGTTGTGATTGATGAACTGCAGGAGTTGTGACTTGCTCTGCCTTTTAGTTTCAGTAACTTGGAGATGTTGGTATCTGTGTGTTGGAATGGATCAGCTATTCTGGTTGAAGCTCCTCTCTGTGTGCCTGACTAAAGGCACCTCACTGGACAGTGTATGTGCCCTGGGGAGGGAGGATGAGTAACTGGAGCATTCTGTAAGTGGCACTTTTAACATGAAGCATGAAAAACCCCTCACATTTACAGGTCTGCATCTGAATTTCCACTGATGCTAACTCTGTGCAACTTGCTTATCTGGGTGTTAGTAAACAAAACAGGGATGAGAAAAAAATAACATTCAAATATAGATGATGTTCCTATGTAGTCCTTTTGTCTCTGTCTCCTCCTTGGCTGGTGTGTGAATGCTGTTAGGTATTTGCAGGGGCTCAGCATGCCAGGATTGCTGTGTCTGATGGAAGGCAGAATCTCTGGCTGGCAGGCAGGCTCGTGTTTCTCCTGCTGATCCCTGAATCAAGCAGGCAGGTACTCTTTATCATCCTCTGCTTAAAACAAATAAATTAGTCTCAGCTTTTCCTTCCCTGTGTTTGTGAGCTCCCTTGTCAGCAAGGCTGGGTCTCTTATGTGCTGTTTTCCTTCCTTTTGGTGAACCCTCCAGTTCACTTCTTTCTCTCCTGCTCCCCCCCCCAGTTGAATCCCCCCCTGCATCTTAAATAGTTCATTTAAGCAGACGTACAGAGGAATCTTTATATGATCTCCCATTATGGAGATTTCAATCTGTTCCACAATCACGATTCAATCTGTTAGCTAGATAAGAGTTTAAGAAATTTTTTAGGCTTTAAGAACTTCGAAACAAAAAGAAGCAGCTTAATATGCAGTTAGCAATAAAGTGTAATATTTACAGTAACGTAATGCCAAGGAGAGATATTGCTCAAATTGAGATGCTAATTTAAAGGACCCAAACTTAAAACTTGAAAAAAATAATTACATCTAAGCTTTATAAAAAATATGAGCCATTTATATTAAAAATAAAAGAGGGGAATGGAGGAAGAGAAATCTATTCTTGTAGTTTCTAAGAGTCCTGGGATGTGCAAAACCACTTTTCTGTAGCTGTGATACTTGTCATAGTATAATACAAGGTGCTGCCATATCATGCTGCAAGCAGCAGGACTGGACTGTGCAGAAAAGGGCAAAAATGCCATCTGCACCCCAATATTTATAGTGCCAGTGTAGGATCTACTACCTGGCCCGAGATTGCATTGGGACCATTAGAAAGCTAGAATTGATTCTATGTATATATTTATTTACAGAAAACAGGACGGTGTTTTTTGGGGGGAGTATTAAGCACAATAGGAGACTCAGGAATATTGAAGTTTATCAGAGAAAGTTTCTAAAGTAACTTCAATTTTCATCTGCTTATAGGATACAATTCACATACATGGTCGTATTTGAATGTCTCAAGTTTGTGTTAAGAGGTGAACATCTGATCATTTTGGTATCCTTAGAATTAGTTGATATATGGTTACATTGTCCCTAGAACATGAACACATTGACAAGACAAAACCCGGGATTTAATCAGATAGATTAACTTTATCAGTGTTGTTTCAGTGTCAGGGGGTTCCCAGTCCCTGATGAGACAGCATGGAATCAGTCAATGATGAAAATTGTGTTAAAAATGCTAACTTTCGGTAAACTTCTGAAACAGGTTAATCCAGAAGGTATTTCTGATGAAAGAGGGTTGGAATAGAATATATCCATAATGAAGGCCAAGTCCTCCTGTCTGTAGCCAAGAATAATCCCAAGGCAAGCCTGCCTCGTGAATTGGAGTTAGTCTGGAAGGTGGGCAGTTCAGAACAGGGCACCAAGTGTTTGATCCTGAGAGGGGACAGAAGGAGGCCAAGCCTTGAGGAGCACATCTTCAAGGGGACACTGTCTTGGCTGGGACCGTGAGGCCAGTGGGGAGTCCCCCTGTCCCCTCTGATGTTTGCTTCTGTGCAGCAAGGGCGTTGAGCTCGGCTTTCCTTTGTTAAGTGGAATGATAAGCTTCATTTCTTTTCTTGATTCAGGAGAAATATTTTGAAATATTATGATTTCAGTTCAAGCGAAAAATATTATGATGACAGTGTTTGTCATCCTCCTTATAACTCTGTCAGGGTCTATTGTGAGTTAGAAGGAAAAATGAGTAGTTGTGGCTGGGTCAGATAGCAGGAATATACAGAGAACTCGGTGTTCTGTGTTGCATCCAGCAAGGTCTGTCTTCCTTTGAAACAGGGATGACCTCTCTGACTGAATACCAAGGAAGTTCAAAAACCTCTAATTTTCCTTGAAATCTATTTTTATCACCATCAGGGACGGGCAAAGTTAAAAGTACAAGACTGACAATACAGAAAGGAAAAAATGCCTTTACTGAATGGTGCTGCAGGAATTCTGTAGCAGAGCTGAAAATTCTGGTTTTTTGGGCTTTATCACTTCCATAATGTGCAGCCTGTTACTGAGGAACGCTTAATTATTCAACTGAATTTCTAAAAGAAATTGTAGTTATTTGTGAATCCCTCTGCAAAATCAGAAAGTTTAATTAGCATCAGTGACTGTTTGCTGCCATTGACACATTGACAATACCATTGCTATTGAGAGAAAAAGCACATAAAGAGGAGAAGATATTTCAGACTGGAATTCCAAAGCATATATAAAACACAAATGTGTGCAGATGTGTGCATGTGCATGAGATTTATTTTACATGAAGCCAGGGGTGGAACAAGGGTCTCCCTGGGTGAGTTAGATAAAATCCTTGGAATGACTCAAGAGCAGCAGTTGCTGCACCAATTCTGTGTCTGTGCCAGGTCCCTCTTTGCTTTGTGCAAGGTCCCAGCGGGGAATTCGTATTTGTTTGGGAAAAAAATAGAAGCAGGGAAGAAATTGCTTTAACACTTGAAAATTTTTCTGATTTTCCCAAGGTCTCCCACTGCAAAGAATAACAACATTAAGGAAGGGAAGGTGTTAAAATATTTTCCATGCTGCCCATGTTAAATGTGTCAATCATGTTGAGTCTTGTCAGTTTTTCACAGTTCTGTTTGTTTGAAGAAGATAATATTTGCACATTTTATACCATCCATCAACTGAAATGTACCCATTGATTCCAGAAAGGTATTTGACCCCGGAAAAGCAGTTACTTCTGCTGAAATCAAAAGACAAATGTGGAGGTGTTTTCGTGAGTAAAATAACATTTTCAAACTTTATAAAATGGAGATAGGAAGGTAGCAATAAACACACATTTTAAAAGATATATATTTTTAAGCACTTGTCAGAAATGTGAACCTGGTGAGATGTGGAAATGTCAGACACATTACATGTGCAGGACGTGCATTTGGCATTTTGCTGTCAGCAGGGGAGTTCTTCTACAACTAATTCCTCAGGAACCACA
>JAWWMO010000030.1:4774968-4810627 GCA_035047845.1 Dendrocincla fuliginosa | reverse complement strand
ATAGTAACTAGTGCACTTTCCAAGGAACCAAAACTGGCAGCTGTAGCTGAGTGTGCTTGGGGCTAGCCTGAGGACCTTGCTGTTCCTCTGAACCATACTTTGATTCCCACTCTCTCTGTTGGGCTGGGAAATGAAAGTAATTTTGGCCATTTAAACTTCTGGATAGAGCAAAGTCTTTATTCTTTGGGCTCGTAAAAGAAAGGAAGAGAATGTGATCGTTGGGGGATGCTTGCTGAGAATTTCAGTGACACCTCTGCGTCCTTTCAACTTTTTTATCTTGCTGTTGAAATTTCTCATTGGAATCTTAATATTTGTTCCAATGTGCAAATATGCTTAGAGTTGTATTAAAAAAAAAAATGCTAATGTACAGGGCTAGACTTTTTCAGTAGTTGATTCCAGGGCTTTTTGTTTCTTATTTTTGAGAGAAACCTCTAGTCCTCCTAGGCTGATCCATCAGCACTGAAATGCACCTGTGGCTACATGCTAATAGAGAAAACTGAGCCCCAATGAAGAGAAGGAATAAACAGACAAGTGTTTTGAATCCTTTAGTGTTTAAAAATAGTGTCATTTTCATGAAGCTTTCTGTAACTTTTTCTGAATGATGGTCTGAGTCAGCGTTAATGGGATTTGAAGATGCGATTTCATGGTGCTCTAATTATTTTAATCCTCATTTTCAGACAATGTTTTATTAATGGCATCGTGTTAAAAGCTGGATAAGTTACTCTTAAGTGTGGCAGGAAGAGGGGCCTAATTAATAACAAGAGAGAGAAATATTATTTACACTGAAGATTTCAGAGAGTGTTTTAGTAGGAAACACCACCTTTTAGGCGACAATTTAAACCATTCAGTGCTGGAGGGAATAACTTCCCACTGGTGCTTGGTCCTTCCCTGGCTCGTGCTTGTGTCTGGGGTTCTTTAGCAGAGCCCTGGCACAGCCTCTCTGTTCCTCGAGCCTCCTGGGGCTGTGATTTGGTTCTTCCCTTCCTTAGCTCTGTGTCTCTGCAGCTCACAAACTGCAGTGTTCAGCTTTACCAGATGATCAGGAAATGTCAAACAAATCAAAGTGTCGCTGCCAACAGAGCTCTTGAAGTGCTGCATTCTGCATGTGACTCTCCTAATTGATTGCTGAGGGGTCGAAATAGCAAGTGCCAATGCATGGGGCTGGAAAGCAGCTTCACACCCCAGCTGTGGTTCTCCCTGTGCTCATCTCTCTGGCCTCACCTTGAGCAGGGTGAGCAGCTCCTCCAGTCTCCATGGGAAGTGCTTACCCTGTAATACAGTTTTAGTTGTGCTGGGAATTAGCTTATCTTAAGTCTGGGAAGATGTTTTGGGCAAAGATACCCTAAAACTGCGAGGGGAAGACACTTAACTGAGTAGAGCCCATCCTTCAGGAACAGCAGGGACACGCTGCGGGCAGGAGGTGTCAGGAGGCAAATTGGTTCTCCTTGGGTATTTTTTTCTAGACTAACTTCAATACTTAACTCTTCTTCCTCTCCGTTGGCTCTCTTGATTCTTCTTTCTCTTTTAAACTATGTGTATAATTTAGGTTTTTTCCCTGGATTGCAGAAATATTAGTCCTAGGAAGTTTTGGTATAAAGGAAAAAGAGGTTTTGACCCACTGCAAAACATAGTTTGCATGTTTTATATCTCCTCTTTGCAGCCTGCCTGCAGGGTTGACAGATGACCACAGAGTCCATCGCAGCTTCCTTACTAAAAATTGCTTAAATCAATTGAAGCAAAAATACAGCTTTTGGTATTTTGGTGCTGCCGCCCACTCTGATCTATGAGAATAGTTACATTTACATGTCAGATGCAGAAAGATGATGATCCCAAAAATCAGGCTTGCTCATCTGTGTAATCATTTTTGAGCATTTTCTAATCAGAGATGCCTTCTGCATTAGCATTGGTGATTTTCAGTTGCTCTGATATGTTTGTTCTGTATTTGTGATTAATAAGCTGCTTGGAATATTTTTTACATTTGATTGTATGAATGTTTTCACCTGTACAAAAAATGCATTGTTACAGAGGTTCCAGAGAATGTCCTGCGTGTGTCTGTTCTTAGTGATTTCATATTCCTAGAAAATATCGGGAAACTGGGGGTTTCTCAGGGTGTGTTTCACCACTCTTTGCTATTCTGGTCTCCACTTGCATACTGGGATGGAAGAACGTTGTCAGAATACATATTTATGATTGCTGGATAAATGTTCATGCTTGGCGTGTCAATGGAGAGCTCTACCAATCCTCTTCCCTTTTCCCTGCAACTGACTGATATGAGCATGCAAATAGATATGTAGATGAATTCCTCAGCTCCCCAGTAAACATCCACAGGGAGGTTTATCTACTACACTCATAGAATGATAAAGCTTTGGCAGAGAAACTTTACCCCCAGCCTGAGATTACCATCTTGGCACTCGTGCAGCACCACGTGTACACCCAGATTCCCAAGGTGGTGATGAAAGGAGCTGGGTTTGTGTTTGCTGGTTTAGCAGATGAGCCGTTCTGTTCAGCCACTGTGCCTTCAGTGCCGCAGTGAAGTCAGGCAAGCGGATGGAACTGTGCCTGTGAGGAGCTTCCCCATGCAGGAAAGCAACTGAATAAAAGAAGGGCCTGAAAACACACAGAAAACTTACTGATATGCTCTGAGAGTAGCAGGGAGGTTATTGGGGAGAAGAAACCCTCATCTTTGAATGCATAATACTAGTAAACATGCAAATTAGATGTTGGTGTTTTGTCTAGATGATTCTCTGGCTGTCATATTTCTTTCCATCAACAAGGTTAAAATATATGTACAGTTAAATAACAGATCTAAAAATAAGGAGAATTTTGAAGGGCAGGGTATGGACTAAGTCTGACAATATCATGAGCCTATTTTCTATAAATGGATTATTTTTCGAGGCCTTCTTATTTTACGTCCTTAGGCTATGCCTGCATCCTTTTTAAAGAAGCCTTTTCCTGAAGCTTGGAGGACTGTAATGCTGAGGCTTTTAAATAATCAGCCCCTTCTAGGAGTGGGGGCTCGAAGCAAAATACCGAATAAGGGAGTTAGTCACATTAACAGAACAGAACATATATGACTCATTAGACATAAATAGCAGCAGATTGAACAGGGTGATAGAGAGCAGTATATTCTAATACGTTAAAGATTGAAGGGAGGTGGCACAAGTGACACGCTAAGGCAAATTACATTGTTCTGCCATTCTGTAGGCTCCAAATAACCTCTGGCCTGAGGGCTTAAGATCCTTCCTACTTGAAAATAAGAAAATAGAGATGGAATTAATCTTGTCTAATTTGCACTTATATAAAAGATATACTGTTATTCAAAGTTATTCATGGGTAAAATAAGACAGGCACTCAGAGTGATCCATCCTACATAGTTCATCTCAGGATGGCATGGGAGAAACATCCCTGTCGTGGTGTGTATCATTAAGTGCAGAGGTAACTACTTGATTAGCTATGCTTTGATAACTGTTTTTAAATTGCTGGAATCATTTGAGGCCTCTCCTAAACACCTAAGTTAAGATAGAAGAGTGTGTTTCACCTGAAATTCTCTCACTAGTGAGTTGCTCTGCCCTGTCCTTTGGCACCGCCGGTTCTCCCTGGAGGGCACGGAGAGAGCAGAGGTGCTGCCTTTTCACTGCAGTCCCTTGTAAGCTCCTTGGACTCATAGCCTAAATTTGGATATTCCCAAGACTTGTCTTGCTTTGCAAATATTCTCAAGAAGCTGGATGATAACAATAATCTTCCCTTGACTTAGCTTTTATGATAGGTAAGTTTACCAATTGCAGAGAAACAATTTCCAAAGCAAGAGCATTGCCATCCTAGAAATGGAGCTACAGAAGTGAGGAATTAAAACACATTGTTAAAATACTTCCTGGACAAGAGCCTTGATTGTGGTTGGCATCTACAGATTTGTTTTAAGCAAATCTTGACCACAGAAGAAGTTTCTCTGTAGTACTTGAGAAGGTCCTCTGCTGGGCAGGGTCTCCACAGTTGTGCTCCTCAAGAGCACGGAGCTCATGCAAGGGAATTCTTGTGAAGGGATTTCTTGCAGCTCAAACACAACACAGACCCGCATCCATGGAATTTCACTTTCTTTTGCCATTATGTATAGTTAAATTTACACTTGTATACACGTAAGTCTTGAGGGAAATGTATAGTTTATTATGTAAAGCATAACACTATACACATTTATATAATTGTAGTAATCTCTACATTTTATTTATTATTATGCTTTCTATGCCAATTTGCACTTTCTGTGCTAAGAAACATCCCATTTTGGTGGGCAGGGTTTGGGATGAGTTTGTCCAGGCCTGTGAGCTGAAGCATTCCTGGATGAGCAGTGTGTATCCTGCCCTGCTGGCTCGTGTGGCTGTGCTGACAGGGTGGCATTTGGGTGCTCTGGTTCTCTCTGTGTTTCCTGGGACTCGCTCAGGGCTGTTCTTTGAGAAGCCTCCAGAGGTTTTGCTGCTGTTTCTGCTCGTGCTTCAGAGTTATCTAATTTTTGCCGTATTATCTATGGAGAATCACAAGTGTCTGACTCCAAGCCTGTGCTTAACTGCAAGTCCTTGTGTCTTTTATTGCATCTAGTTGTAAACAGCTTACAAGGCAATTGTCCAGGCTTTGGAGGCAATTTAAGAATGATGACTGCCGGCTATTGCTGCAACTGGGATTTACTAATTAATTGGTATAAAAGGCAAGAATTAAATGGATTTCAGGATTGTTTGTTGGTTGTTTTTTTTTGCTTTAAACCAACCTGCACAGCATTATATTCCTATTATGTCATGGTATTTGAAAACTGTAGTTCATTAATTTTTTTCTTTGCTTACTGAGAGGAGCAAAGAGGATTCTCACTGGCGCTGAGAGAGGGTGTCAGAAAGTTCACTGAAAATTGTGTAGCATCATTTGTTTTCTCCTCACCTCCATAGTCAGTCATTTCATTGTAGAATGTAATTATTTTGGTCAAGCAATGATTTGCCCATTGGAAAACCTGGATTAACTGCTCCTGAGTGTCTGCTTGTCAGTGATGTTCTTGGAAAAGGTTGCCAAAGAAAAATAGTTCAAATTATTTCCACGCATCATTCTAGGTGAGACTGATCAGCTGAGAGTTCCCAGGTTCTCTTTGTTACATATAAGCAGGAACTTGGAAAATTGCTCTTATATTCCCTGGTGCATCCCTCCTCCACTTCCAGCTCCTCCTCCTCCTGTATGTCTGAGTTTCACTCCTTGTTGTGTGCCTGTACTCCTGGGGCTATGTTGATGTATTTACTGACAGCTCTGGTAAAAATGGAGCTTTCCAGATGTGCATGAGCATATATGCATGTATCACAGCATCCTTCAGTTTCTCATTTGCAGCCTTCTAATATCTCTAAACAAACATACAGCTCATATTTCGTTGTTTGACAAATCTGAGTTGAAATTAGAAAGCATAAATGTGATTGTCATCTAATCTTGGCTATGGGTTTTCAAGGCAGGTGTCAGCCCCTGCTGTTTTGCATGCCTTCCTCCCCCCAGAGCAGCTCTTGGGTTGGGGATGTGCATCAGAAACAGCGACAGCATTTCCAGCCGCTGCTCTGGAGCCTTTTAGAACTTAGAGAAGTTTTATCACTGCAAATTAAGCTTTGAAAGTCCAAAGGAGAAATTGTATTTTATGTGAAAGTCTTTCAGTGCATTTAAGAGTCTGAAATAATACTTTGCAGTTCAATAAAAAGGAAATATCCTTGCTTTATAAACCTACTTCGGGGGGGTTTTAGTTTGTACTTTGGTGTTTTTTCCCCCTCCACATTCGCTTTGAAGCTTACCACTTGACAGATTAGCCCAGTGCTAGATAAAGTACCCTTTTTTATGTGTGGAAGCTTGGTAATTATTGCAAAAAGATTCTTAGTGGCTCATAACATACATATAATCCGATTAGTTCAGAATTCCATCTCAGCTGCGAATGTGGGAGTAATCCAGTTGGTGGTGGTTCTCCCTCTGTTTGGGATGCCTCGGAGGTGCAGGTGGGAGGACACTGGGGCTGGGGTGCAGAGCAGCTGAGGGGACACATGGCTGGAACTTGGCACTAATCCCAGTGCTTTTGGGGTCTGCTTAAAACTCCAGGGCCTGCTTGGGCTGTTCAGCTCTCCAGCCTAACAGAGCTGCACAGTGACAAACCTGTCCCACAGCTGGCAGTGTGTGCTTGGGTCCCTCTCACCCTGCAGCTCAGCCCATCACGTAGGGCTTGTAGATGCTGCACTTGGAGAGGACAACCTGAGCTCCTGCAGGAGAAGTGTGTGCATTTCAAACTGCTGCACTTCTTGGACACTCTGTGTAACATGGAAGTTTGGGTAAAGACCAACTCATGGGGTCTTGGGGGTTTTTCAATAGCACTTTTCTACTTCCTCTATGATAATAGTTAATGATGGGTTTGGGGGGAACTCAAGGTCAAGATACAGCTTTTAAAGTATTTTATTTTTTTTCTCCATCTCCTTCAAATGAGTCCCAGACTTCACTGTAATTTAAACAATTTAACAGTTCTTTCATTTAGTGATTCTCTCACATCTCATCCAGTCCTTCTTTGTCACAGCTTCATCTGTTGGAGCACAATGGGGCAGTTGATTGGTTCAGGTGCTGATCTTATAATTGAATGAAATAATGTTTAGAGAAGGGCAAAGGCAGACAGAAACTAGCCATTTTATTATATATATATATAATAGATTTAAATGAAATTCAAATTCTAAGTACCTAGTGATCATTAGCAATTCATTCTGCCTTCAGTAATAATCAAATTATCTATATTTATTAAATGCAATGTATGTGAATGAGTATGTGTCAGTACACGTATAGATGTTTAATGACTTTTAAAGCTTACATATTGGGCATCTATTCCCACTATTCCAGGCTTACATCTCAAGGAATGTATTTGTATACTTGGTGCAGTTTTATAAACTTCAGTTCTTTGTAACTTTGTATAAAAGGTTCAGTAAAAGAACAGGTCTCTGGCTCAGTGTGTGCCTGGGAGGTGTCGTAATGGGCCTGATGCAGGTGACACCAGTGCAGGTTCATGTTCTAGGAAATTGTGCATTAGAAGGTCTATTAAGATTTTTGAAAAGTAAATACTTTCATTTTCTTTATTTTTTTCCTATTTGCTAGAGTGCAAATAGTTCCTTATTTGTAAGTTTTTTTAACTGTAAACTGCAAAACATTTTATTTTTCCTTGGACAGTGAGTCTTAAAGCATTTAAAATTTTAGCTGCTACCAAGTATTCGGCAGTGTGGACTGAAATCACAAAATACAAAATTAAAATGTCATGGTAAATATCTGCTTCATTGTGTTTATTTTGCACTAAGAGATAAAGGAAGCATTGTTCATAAGGATAAAGGGATTCATTGTTTCAGTTTATTTGTTATGCCAACCAACAAAAATCAGGAATTATTTGAAGCTTTTTCTATAATGCATTGAGCGTGTGTGTGTGGTGTCTTCTGTAGTAGAGTCTGGGTTTTGAAACTCGGTGAGACTGCTTGCATAATTTGAATTGACTTAAATTGGATTTAAAGAAATACAGAAATTTATATTCTGCTTCTGTGGACTATACTTTAAAGATACCAGCCCTTCAAAGGAAATTCTTGCAAGGAACCAACCTGGAGCCAGCCTAGCAAAATTAGTTCAAGGTATCCTGGGGTAATGCTAAATGAAAATGGTGTTCGTGGTGTCAGAGCACGCAGAAACGGTATTAAAGTGTCGGTGCCTCTGCCAGGATGGAAGGAATGATGTCGAGGTAGTTTCTTAGAGGCAGGAAGATACCAATAAACACTATAACTCAATATGTATCTGGTGAGGATACGCAGTGTGAGGTTCTGTCTGGTTGAAGATGGGCTGATCTTCACTCTGCTGCAACTGCCCTTTTGACCCAGGGGGGCTCTTTTAGCACTCCAGTATCTCTTTTCTTGCTGCAGGATAAATTAGCTCCTAGAAACAGTGACGTATGGCACGAGCTGGGGATGTGGGAAGCTTTTTGGGGGTGGGGTTTTTGTAATGAAGGCAGAGAGATGGAGAGATCTGCTTGATAATAAAGCTTAACTTGAGTGCCAGCTCCGTGCTGTTACAGCATATTACTACACAGCAAGGAACGTGGCACAGATGTTGTGGCAGCCATATTTTACACCCTCCAAAAGGTCATGTCGCTTGTTATTACATTCAGAATCAATATTAAGTGAGCGTTCCAAATTTCAGCTGTCAGTTGAATTTATTGCTGCAAACCAAGGCTGAAAGGTTTTCAACTGTGATTCGAGCAAGCTAACAAATTAATAATACAGAAGTATGTGTGCTGGAGCAGGTGATCCATGTTCCAACAGAAAAGGAGGTTTAATTGAAAATCAGAGAAATCAGAGCTGAGATCTTTAGTCCATTCACTCTACCATAAGGGACCTGTAGTGTCTGCAAGGAGCTGTCACGTGGTCACCCTTAGGGCAGGTTTGAGAAGAGATCCAGTTGTGTTCTGCGTGGTAAGGTCCTACCTGTGTGTGTGTGCTCCCTGTAAGTGCCTTATCTTGGCAAATATTCTGCTCTCTGGCACGTAAAAGTCACTTAGATATTCCTGTGTTCTGGCACAGGTGCCAATTCTGCTCTTTCGTTGTTATCTCTGGTAAGGGCAGACTGTGGGAGCAGGTCTGGGTGGGGGAAGTGGCCAGCAGTGGTCCAGGAGGGCTGAGTTTGCATCTGTGTTCTCACCTTCTCCAGGGTAAAGATAAATTGCAGCATCAACACACTTTCTGGAAGAGAGAAGTCCGTGTTGTTCAGTGGGGATGGACTTGTGGGAATGCCTTTCAGTAGGCACAGTACTCACAGTTCAAACCTCTCGAGTCTGGGAAGATGCTGGACTTTCTTAGTGTTTCTAGATATTCTGTATTTTTGGTTCTGTTTACGGTATGGGATGCTCAGAGATCAGAATGGGGAAAACCCCGTGCAGTCTGAAATGTCCCTCGTTTTCTGTAAACGTTGAAGTGACCTTAGCAAGACGAACAGCACGATTTCAATCTGATCTATCTTGTGTTTTGTTCTTCCTTCCCTCTATTCACATAGTTCCATTCTGCCAATTTGCATTTGCTTAAAGACTTTTCCACAATATGTGCAGTACCTCTGTGACATGCTTTGTTGCTTTTCCCCCTTCTGTTCCAGAAAGAGTGGATTTTGCTTCACATTTCTGTGAAGGATTTTCCTCCATTTTAAAGTACAACTGATCAAAATTACAGCTAATCTGCAGCAATTCCCTTACATTTTGCATAAATTTATTCATGCTATTTAATGTAAATTCTGCAGATAGAAGTTTATGGTTCTTGAAGCTAAACTTGTGAAAACAAGGAAAAATTGTAAAGGAACTGTCAAATGCAAATGAGAGCAATAAGGGAGAAAACATGCCTCCACATCTGCCTTTTGTGTACTTTTTGCTCAGCTTGTGGGGCTTTTTTCACCTTTCAATTTTTAGGTGCCCTCTTCTTGGTTGTGCTAGTGCTGAGAGAAAAGCAACAATGTGCAAGTGTAAATACTGTTGTACATTTCTGGCTTCGGGGACAAAAAATTAAATATTTCCCTTAAAAATCATTGTCAGATACAGGGAAAACATCAGTTTATTCAGTATAGGTTTTTTGAGAACTAAGGGGTTAATAGGAAGGCTATCAAAGACTGAGGGGCAGAGCAAGGGGGCAGAGGTGTTAATATGCCCAAGGGACTCTGCTGCACCACTGTGCACAATTTTGGGCAGAGCATAAATCCTGGTCATTTAAAATAGGCTGTGAGGCTCGTAAAGCTGATTGGAGTTCTCCTCAGACCACCACATGCCTTCCTGCTGCAAACCAGACCTGGATTGCAGCCTTCCTGCTGCAGGGAAGATAATTTCTGTCCCATCCTCATTCTTCTCATTGTTTCTGTTTCCTCAGTAACAACTCGAGCTATTTGCATTTGCAATGGTCTTTTGAGACTACAAGCCCTGAAAGCATCAGGCATTTGTATGTACCTTCAGTTTTAGTGAAATGGCATTTTCAAACCATTGTAAAAAACACACATGCTTGTTTTCGTCTCAAATGCAGATGGGAAGTCGTGGAGATATTGAGATGATCAGTATTTATGGTTTTTTTTACATCAGACCATCTCTATATAGCTGAGAAATTTACTTCCATGCTTAAGTGAAACCGTAGCATACACTGATTTTTTTCTTAGTGCTGTCACTTAAATCTAGATAAGAACTTCTTATGTCCTTTTTTCTTTCTGTGTACCTCAGTGAAGTAAATACTTGAGGTTGTATGGCAGCCAAAATCTGGCACATTAAAATTTACAGATGGCAAAAGGCATGTCTTTTCATCTGCCAATGTGTGATTCAGATAGCACAAGCAGACTCCCATCCACTTGACCGCAATGGAGTTGGCACAGCCTTCCTTCTCACTCCGTTCCCAGGCTTGTTGGGTAAAGCAAAGTCAGTGATTGCTTTTAGATGGAAGAGAATTAAAAATACTTAAGAAATATTTATAGAAAGATGAGTTTTTGCATGTTTTGAATTCGGCGGTTGCCAGGGGAGTGCAGGGTGACTAGTTTGATGCGCTGTCTTCCTTAGAAGATAATACTAACTTGTAAATAATTTATATGTCAGAATCTGAGGTCAGGTTAAAATGGATAGAACTTCTTCATTTCATCACATTAAGTCAAATTTGGAGAGCTAAAAGTATAACAAATAATTTGTGTTGGCCAGTTATAGAACGTCTGTATAAACCTACTAGGGTAAGCACAGACTGATGTGACATCCTATTATTTAGGTACAAAAAGGAAAGTTTTGGTGGTATTTTTTGTCTGTTTAAGAAATTATTTCGATAGAAGTTTTGTGGGAGCCCTTTACTCTTTTGGGAGTGGGCTTTTTTTGTATTTTTAGGGACAAAATGTTCTTCAGCACTTGGAAGGTAAGCACAGGGATAGTCCCAAAGGATCCTGCACACCACAGTCCATCCTTGGAGCCCTGAAGCTCTTCTCACAAAGGGCAGTTTTTCATTCTGCAGTGCACATCAGTCTCTGTGGCCTGGTTGTGGAAGGAATTGAGGTTTCTAAGATGTAGACTCTTGTTTGATGGAGCCCCATAGGGTGCTTGCACCATGGAGAGCAGCAGTTCTCAAGATTGAAGAACCAGCATGGCACATCAAAGATTCAGAAGCACTTATTACACTGCCTGTAAGATTTTGATTAGTTTAATTATAAAGCTTGTTCTGATTCTTTACTAACGTGCACGCGGGCTGATTGCAGCTCCCCAGTAGTGTATGTAATACAGTAATATATTGTTCTCTACAGTTTTATAACCACTTTTGCATCCTGATCTATCTGCCTGCTTTGGACGATTAGGTATGCTGGTAATCTGCTCTTTCTGGTTTTCTTTTTGTTCCTTAACTATCTCTGTAATAACAATGCTAATTTATTAGATCAGAAGATGGACCTAAGCAGTAGCAGAATCATAAGCAGGAAATCTTGAGAAAATGAGACTAAACTGAATTTCAAAGGGCAAAAAGCAAGAGGACTGTGATTCTGCAGTCCTGATCAGGCTGAATCTAGTGGCAGGACCCAAAGTTCTTCACTGCTTTCTCTGTTTGTAGAGTTCTTGGAGGCAAAAGTGTTCTCCTCCCTCTTGCCAGCCAACATGTCCCTCCCTGCACCTCGTGTGATGTAGGAGAGATGTTTGATTAACCATTGCCCCAAACACTCATTTCCCCCTGTTTCTACACAGCCTCACGGCTGGTAATTCTGCTCTTCATGACAGAGTTTGGTAGGTGAGTCTGTCCTTCGCTGAAACCATTTGGACCCAGGACGGAATCCACACTGGAAAGGCTGAAGTGTTGTCATTCCAGGAAGGGCTGGACTGGGGTCAGGAATTGTGCATCAACAGCTGGGTTTTTTTCTGTTCTTCCCTTCCAAACTTTTCTCTGAAGAGCATCCAGGTCCCGCTTTTCAAGTGGGCTCTTTAGGAAGATTCTGGAAGCAGTTTCTGGTTCTAGAGGGTTTCTGAGAGCTGAGGCTTTCACAGCCTGTTCTTCACAGTAGCACAGACTGTTCCCTGGCAGTTGTTCTTCAAGAATTCCGTGACTAAAGATAATTCATTCTTTAGGAAGACTTGATAAGTATGGCACTTAATATGTATGCTCACATAAGGCTTTCAAAGAGGGGACTCCATCCTGGAATAACTGGAGGATGCACAGCTTTCAGAAAACTTGTGGCATTTACTGCTCACCTCCAGTTTACCTTCCTGACAGCATAACACAACAGATTAAAACATCCATCCTTTTTCAGTAAATGTAATCACTGGTGATTTCTTTTTAATTAGATCTTTTCCTTCTGTTTTGAGCTGATGGGTTTCAGTGTTCAGGCTGCTCTGCTCTGAAACTTGGGTCTCTTGTACCCCACTGTCCAGCCATCGAGTGGAGTCATCATTACAGCACGTGGGGAAGGGACACCAGGAATTGATGAGAATTTATGAACTTAGTGGATTAGCCTGTAGTTGATACTTATGAATGAATGAGGATTAAATTTTGAACCACATGACATTGATGGGGTGTTCTGAAAGTTCCTGTTTTAATATATATTTCCATGGTAATTTTGAATATTCTGGGGTTTTGGGGTTTTTTTTTTGCTTTCTGTTTTCTCAATTTGCACTCAATGTTTTCTCAACTAAATCACACAAACATTCTGCTTTTGACAGTTCAGCACTAGACATTCACCTCATTTCTTGAGGTGTTTGTAGGCAACACTCCATGCCAAGCTTCTAGCAGCCTGTGTTGTGGCAGTAGGAGCTCTGTTGCCAAAAAATTCACCACTGTGAGCCTGTCGAGAGCAAGCTGAGATGGAGCCTGGTTCCCTGGCTGGAGGACAGTCAAATGCCAGGGATCACTGGGAGGATTTGAAAGGAGAAAGTACAGCAAATGTCCTTTTTTCAGTTATAATTTACCAAAAAAAGATGCTAAGCAACAACCTAGAGACAAATAACTAATGAAACTGCAGTTGTCTGTTCGTGGGTGGGAATCTCATGGTAGCGAGGACACTGCATCAAAAATGGTCAATGATCACTGGTTGCAATTAAATAGGAAATCTAATAGTGTGGTAGTAAAAATGTATACATATGTAGTGTACAGGGAGAGGGAAGGAAATTATCAAAACCTCTAAGAAATGTCTGGGGAGAAAAAGGAAAAGAAATTAAGCTTGCTGCCAGTAATGTTATTATTCAGAGACAGTCCAAAATTCTTTCTGTCCCCAGATTACATTAAAGGACTCATAAAAGCAATTAACATGTAGACTATTTTTCTAAGTCACTGGAAGTTTCACCATCTAATTACCCATTATGTAATAGCTGGAAGCCAGCAGATAATCTCAAGTTGTTGATGCCCTAGGATAATTTAAAATACTTTGGTAGGAGTTGTGTTCAAAAAAAAACCCACCCCAAAACCAACAAAAAAACAAACAACAAAACAAAACTCCACAAATTTTTAAAATTTATGGACATTCCTTTAGCACAACTGTGTTCATTTGAAATTATTTAGTCTCAGACTGAACATCAAATGATTCTGATTACCTTTGTATTACTGGGTTTTCATTTTGTTTTAGTGAATTAGAACTGATGCCCTGTTGAAATGGGCTCCTCTTAGAAAAGGAACAGGAAAAACCAGTTTGTTGAACTGAGATCAGAAATTGATAAAGGCAGTTATTGTGCAGATGGGTGGAAACTATTCTGTCTCTGTTTGGTACCTGAAACAAGGCAAGAGATTTTAGTGGTGTTATTCTTATTCTGAGTTTTAACTTGGTGGTGTCACAGTTTATGGTTGGTCTCGACTCTCTGCAGAGTGAAAAGAGAGAGAAAGAAATGATCTAGTGGCAAACGCCGTAAATAAAAAATGAATTTTGTGATTTTTTTCCTATATTCAATTTTCCAGCTTTCCTTATGTATTTTTGTTACAAAACTACTAATCTCCATAGAAGATGAAAGAGCATTCTGTTGGTTTCATTCTAAAGAGCAGGTCTCATCTCAGTGCTCATGAACACTGGTTTGGAAATCACCTGTAGTTGGTTGTGTTTTCATCAGTGCCACTGTTGGCCTCATTCGCTGAGCTATTTAAACATAAGATAAATATGTACCAAAAGTTTAACAAATGCTTATATACTTGCTGAACGTGACTGAAAGCTACACTTGCTCATTAATTTAATACTTAAAATAACCCATTCTGAACTGCCAAGTACTCCATTTCTGTTCCTTGATGTTTTGCGCTTTTGAGCCTTTTTTGTGCTATATAAAAAGTCCTGAAGTCCCTTTTTTTTCCCATCTAAAAGTAAAGCTTTAAAAATAACAAAGACAAATAAACCCTGACAGCAGTAACTTATTTTCTATTTAAACCCTTTGTTTTCTTACTAGATCTCTCTCTAATCAAGTCCAATGAAGAGGGTAGGATGTCCAAAGAGTAAGATACTCATTGGGGAGTCTGAAGATGGATTCTTTTGCTCACATCTACCCATGTGTATGAATTATGAATTACATGATACATGGGCAGTGCTCCAGCAGAAATAGGGGTCTGTGAACAAGGTCTGCCCACCTGTGCTCTCAGGCGTAGGAACACTTGTACATGGTATTTTAAAAGCCTTTTTTCAGCAGCTCCCCAGGTGAAAACCAGAAGCCTTTTGAAGGCTACTGATTAAAATGTGTTGTAACACTTCAAGTCACTCCATACCTAACATTTGGGTCAGGCTGTAACCTGGACATCTGTCCATGGAATCACTTGTTTCCTTTCTGCTTCTCCTTGTTTGTCTTGCATCTTCCCACCACTGAGCATCCCGGTGTCAGATGCTGATGGAAACTTCCCCCTTCCCAGAGCGTGGGCCCTCTCACACGTGTGATGGCACGTACCAAAGAGGTCCAGCAGAGCAATTCTTATTTTCAACAGCTACTCCTGAAAGGGGTCGGTACTCAGACTTCCATGTTCACTTGCTGTTTTTTCATCGTGTGTTTCATGAAGGTAACTAAGATGCAAGCTCATGTAAATGTTCCTCAGCTCTACCTTGTTTTCACTTTATGACCTTGAGAGTTACTGGATTATTTATTTATCCTGTGTACAGTATTAAGTGCTTTTCAGTGGCTGATCCCTGCCTGATGGGCTGGTAGGCTACACTAGATATAGGGCCAGCAAAGGAGAGGGCTGGTTCCCAACCTACTTAGGAACACATATAATTGATTTTCAGTTTCACAGCAGAAGGTTCCAGTGAGTTGGTTTATTTGGGTCTCCATTACTTTGGTTTTGATGGCTGGGTTTTTTGGAAGCAGTTGTGAAAATAGAAATGAAAGAACAGGATTATTAACAAAAAGAAAAAAAAAAAAAAAACAACAACAAAAATCAGGCAGATCCAATGGAAGAAATGGTTTTATAGTTTTGTGCCAGAATGCAATTTGCTTTCCAGGGAGCAGAGTGATACCAATTTTTTAAATGTAAAGTGCAGTTACAATATTGACAAAGAACATGGAGTTTTATTGCTCATTTGAAACATTCTGTTATGAATATTAGAATAGTTCCAGCACTTTAATATTAAATTCATTGAGTTTATTCAGAGTTATCATAATGGTTTAGGATTTCAGGGTTTTGAGAGAATTCAGCTTAGCGTTGGCTGCTGTTGATAAGTTCTGAATTTATCAGTATTTTATTAGTACAAAAAAGTGATTAATTTTAAGCACAGAGCAGTAAACTTTAATATAATTAACATATATGAATTACTTGAATTATATATTATGCTATATAATTATATAAATAACTTGATATAATTAACAGTCAAATCAGAAATTCACTTAATCCCATATGCTTAAAGTCTACCCAAAGAGAAGGAAGCT
Source organism: Dendrocincla fuliginosa (assembly GCA_035047845.1). Lineage (NCBI taxonomy): Eukaryota > Metazoa > Chordata > Aves > Passeriformes > Dendrocolaptidae > Dendrocincla > Dendrocincla fuliginosa. The sequence continues at coordinate 4,794,762 of JAWWMO010000030.1, read as the reverse complement.
GTGAACTGCTCAGGGAGGGAAATGCTACTCCTATGGAAAAGTAAAAATTTATGACCAAAGCAACAAACTTGTACTTGAGCTGGAACTTTTTAGTGCATGTGACACCAAACATTGAAGGAGAATTTTGAGCCTGGATTTGAGAGATTGCAGTTTAGCTGAGACCTAAGCTGAGAAAGAGAGTAAGTGCCTGAAGGGAATTAAATGCAGCTCTGAGGAGGTTGGGAGTTTGTGTGTTATGCCAAGTGCCACGTTGCCAAGATGCTCTCCATGTGGGAGTGGTGGGTGCAGGTCAGATCTGGGGCAGACAGCAGCTCCCAGGAACCTCTCATCCTCTCTGCCACTCTTCTCTAAGCACTATTGTTCATCTAAACTAAAGTGGGACTAAACTACATGCTGCTGGCATTTCAAATTTAAAGATTATCAAAAGATCTTAAGCTAAAGACTGGCAAAGATTGACAAGTGCAAAAGCACACGTCATGCAGGATTCGTTCCTCCAGGCGTTCTCTCATAAAGTATTTTCTATTAAAAGAACGAAACATAAGCTGACAACATGAAGACAGGAAATGGCACGGATAAGCACAACAAATGAAGCCAAAATTACAGAGGCACAGACACATTAATAGTGAGATCCAGTGTGAGTGTTTCTGCATAATCCTGGAGGCCTGCAGGGAGAACACTTAGAACATTGCTCAGCCCCGTTGGAAACAGCTACAGAAAGTGGCTCAGTGCAAAGCAAGGGAATCAGAGGAGTCCTACAAGGCCACATTTGGGAAGAGCACCTGTACACAGTGTGATTGGAGCAAAGGACCTGAAAGGCTCCAGCTTTGGAAGGCGAGTTCCTTCTGCATCCCAGCAAACAGAAAGCCTGGCTCTCAGTAAAGTTAGGGATGTGCTGGTTGTTACCTGAGATACAGTTTCCTGAGTTTCAGGCTCTGATGGGGCTGTGACACCCAGGAGGTTCTTTTAGTTTTTATCATGATTTCTCTTTATGGGAGGTGTTCAACTAGTGTATTTATCTATGCAAATCTTCTGCAAGCTCAGCACACAGCACAGTCATTTATGTTCAGGTTTGGAGCAGAATACCAGTAGCATGCCAGTAGATGTAGAGTAAGGCCCAAATACAACAGAACACATTGATTAAATAAGATTATATCAGAGGATAAATAGGGTAACAAGCTAGTGCTGTAAGAAAGGGAGAGTAGCTCTGTAAAGCACTGTAAGGCAAAAGATGTAACCAGGTCCACTTTGTGTCATCACATCTTTGTGACTTGAAACTCCCTGCTCAGGCTGTAAGACACAGGATGATGTCTGTACTCCTGCCATCTGACTGGGATGAGGATGGACTGCTAAATGTCAGGGAGGGTCAGAGACTTTTGTGCAGGTGGAAAGCACTGTAATGATGGCTTTTAATATGCTCTGTAGATTAAGTCTCCAATGATACCAAGACTTGTGGTTCTAGATGGCACAGATACATCTTGGAATCCACTGGAGCTTTTGCTTTAGCTCTGAGTTGTGTTTGAACAGCTTCGAGATGTGGGTATGAGAGGGAGACATTCTGGAGTGGTGACTGTACCTTGCTCAAGCTGTCTTTGTTTCAGGATGGCTTTCCATGTTCCCAGAGTACTTAAACCCAAAGGTTTAAGTGAGCTGGGGAAAATGTGTGCATATTTCTCATGATCACATTTCAGTATAAAGTCTTCCAGAGAAAAGAATGCCCTGTGGTTTCTGTAGGACTTTATCCCAGGATCTTTGAGGAAAAGGATAACTCTGCTTTCTGTTTCCTTCCTGTCTTTCTACTAGAAATGTCTCTATATAGTACAGGATTTGAGTGACTGCAGTGCTGAGTAGGGTTTGTCAACCAGCTCCTTGTCAAAAGGCTGGCCTTTGCTTAAAACCATCTAATCCAAATCCAAACCTGTTTGCTTCTCCTAAAATACAGAGTGAAATAAAATATAAATTTTTAATGTGGGGTTTCTTTCCAGCTGTTATGCTATTAACACTTTATCATTAATACATCTCCTAATGGAAATATGAGATGTAGTGTTTCCAGAGGGAATTTCCTCCTGGGGGACCCTTTCCATTATCAATTCCCATACCTTTGATTATGTTCCCTCCCTGGTTTACAGCTTTGAACACTTATTTTTTCACTACCTCTGACGAGCTAAGAGTTGCTTTTTGAGTGTAAGACTGTAAATGTGTGTTTCTGCTCAGCTGTGTGATGAAATCAAATAACATGGCTGCGGAAATAATGATGTCATAGGCATTCTTTGAAAATCTGATGTAAAGGTTAACAGTGATTTGCTGTCAGCTGCTGTTCCTGTGGGAAAACACATTTCTCCCAGCATATTGTTCAGTTAGTTTTTCTAATCTGTGGTGTGTATATATTTAAAGAGCAAAAGTTGCCTTTATGAAATACTGTGACATTGATACCAAACTCTTACTAGGGTAAATTAAGAAGTTAATAAGCAACACAACACTAGAAAGACAGGACTGGTCAGGTCTTCCCTTCCTTCTGCCATGGGGTGGTTCTGTATCCTTGACCTAGTCTTGGTCCTTTTGCTCCAAAACCAAGGCAGCAAAGCATCTGTGCCAGAGGGGTACAGAAAGAGCAGCACTCGCAAGACTTTTTAAAGCAGAAGAATGGAAACAGCTTCAGTACCATTTAAACTAAAGCACCAGTCTACTGCAATTCTTGGGCTGAGGAGAGGAAAACCAGTTTTCTTTTTTAAATGGAGAAGAACAGCATTTGTTCTTTCTGGGTGGAGTTTGTTGGAAAATGGCAAAATCTCATTAGCTAGATGAACTCCATGCTTTTGACTAATAGTTTACAATTCCTTTATTCTCGTGTATTTCCAAGAGCTGCTACTAAAAGACAAAATCAGTACTTCTATCTAGTATTAACTAGCATTTATTAGTAATTGCGTGGAAATACCGATTAAATACAGTCTAAGTAGCTTATTTTTCATTTACACATGTATATAATTTAGTATTTTTTTAGGACTTCTGATGCACAGCATGAGCAAGTTCTGCATGTGTCAGCAGAGCAGGGACCTCATCCGTGGTGTGAAACAGTAATTGTTGGCTTGTTTATAAAACATGTTTCTGTTTTCAGGTTTTCTGGCCGATATATCTTGGCCTTGTTACTTTTTGACCATAAAAGTCCTGATATTTTTTAAGGCATTAGAAGAGTACAAATAATATGAAAAAGCAAACAAAGCAATTGTTGTAGCAAAGTTCTATTGGTGCTGTTTTATTGCTGTGTCCTTGACCCACAGAAAGCAGGTATTTTGTATTTGACTTTGAATTGACTCATTGATGAGTGCCTTTCAGATATTCCTGGCTTAGTTTTGCCTTGGTGCTTTCTGACTCATGGGAAAGAAGGTGGCATATTGAAAAGTATCCGTGTGACTTTTCTTTTCAATTAAGTTTGGGGGGCAGGCAGAAAAAAAAGAAGAGTATAAATACATGAATAAAGCTCTTTTTTCCCATTACTGTCACAGTGCTATACCTATGAAACTAATTCATCATTCCTTTTCAACTGAAGCATCTTAAGGGCTGATAGAACTCCTCTGGTTTGGATTTGGGGTGAAGAGGAAACCCTTATTGTGTAAGGAGCTTGCTGACATTTTGAGCAGGAACTGTAATGAAAGCCGTGCCTTATATGTGTGGATTTGGAAGTGAAAGATAAAATTGAATGTACATTTGTCTTCAAAGGCCATGTCAAGCTCTTTTGCTTTCAGGAAGGAAAACCACTGCTTTTAAATCTGGCATCCCTCACTAGTCAAATCATGGCAGTGTGTGAACTGGAGATATTTTTCTTTTTTTTTCTTTTTTTTTTTTGGCCTGATTATTGTAATTGGAAAAATACCCCTGGTCTGCAGAATTCTGCAAATTGCCATTACTGAGCCTTGGAGCAGTGTGCTGCTGCATCTCCTGCTGACCCTGGCCTGTGTTGACATTGGGGTGTTCTTTGTGTGTGACGCTCCTCCTCACTGCCCTGCTCTCCATAGTGCTAGCCTGGCATTCTCCAAATGGAAATGACATGAAAGGGCTGTATTTTTCTGTGCCAGCTCACGAAGGCAGTGCCACCAAGCTTACATCAGAAGTTAGCTCTAAATGCATGGCCATGTTTTGTTGCATGTAGACTTTGTGGCCATTCCTGGTGTGCTGGAACAGGCAGAAAAGCTGCACAGACACCCTGGCACAGAAGCTTTTGAGGAGGGTCATCTGGAGTGACTGAGATGAGGAAAGCAGGTGACCCCAAAGACAGACAGACAGCAACTGGGTCTTCAATGCACGGGCTTTTCCATCCCTGTCATGCCACCTCTTTAATTCTGACTGGCAGGAGCAAGAGTCCAGATTATGCAATCAGTTTGAAAATCAGAATAATTAAAAAATCATGTGTTTCCTTCTTGAAACCCAGGCTTGAGGCATTCTTTATAGACATGGTGGGGGTAATGTTTAGGCAGTGGTGGTTTGCAGAGGCAACTGGAGGAACACTCTGTTCCTCCTGGCAAGTTTCAGAAGGATTTTGGGTGAGCAAAGTGCAACCATCCTGCTTTAATTTACTCCAGGCAGCTTTACAGATAGAGACTTGAGATATCCAAGTCTCAGGGGTGGTAAATAGCTGCAGAAATGTGGCAAAGATAATTTATTGTTGTATCTTAATTAAAACTATAATTAACAAATAAACATTTTGCTAATAACATGCTAACAAATTTTCTGAAAGGTAATATAATCAGAGACTTGATTCCTATTTTTCATACCCTTTACAGCCGTGTGTTTCCACTGGCAGAGATGAAAAGATCTGTAGGTTTGGGTTTTTTGCTTGGTATTACCATAGTTAGATTCAGGATCAGAATGTCTAATTAAAGATTGGAAAGTTTCTGGGACCTGCAGCAAGTGTTGGCTTTTTCTGTCTTCAGTGTGTGTTTGGAATGAGTAGTAAATGTGCTCTGTGTGCTGTCTGCAGCCTGAAGTCAGAATGCAGCTTTTTTGTGTACTTTAAACAGAAATAGAAGGTCCTGCATTACAGTAACCGTAGGAAATACAAAAGTAATAGCAAAGTGTTTCCTGGTGGCTCAGTCAACAGACACCTAGAAATTGGAGGAAGCTTTTGTCTCCCAAGATACTTTTACATATATTCTGAATCAGTGGAAGGCTTGGATAAAGTGATGCACTTGTACAGCAACTGCAAGCACAAATTGGGAAATCAGGTTTTTTTTCATCATACAGCGTTATCTGATTTTCACAGATTATTTAGTTTTTAAAATATGATTGTTCAATTAAGCCACTTAGAGCTGTTTATTTTAAAAATCTTTTGCATTTGTAAATGGCTTTGTGATCCCAAGCAAATTGGAGCTCTGGGAGTGTATTGCATATTTATTAGATGTTTTGGCCCGTAGAAAATGTTTTCCAAGGCTTTGTTCTCCCACAACATTCTGACAGTGCACACCACTAAAAGCATCCTCCTCTGACTGCACGGAGCTAAGAAAAGAAGTGACCTGGAGGAATGAGAAGAGGTGATAGAAGGACATATTTTGGCTGGCAAAGTCAGGGCTTCATGTTTAATTTACAAAAACATTAAACTTTTCATGTTTAATTGAAGGCAACAGCAGAATGTTGGGATTTCTAATCCCAGGGCTGCTGTGTCAGTGCCACACGGTGCTAGTGGCACGGCTGCCCTCCAGGCTGCAGATGGATGGAAACCTTTTACTAAAAATGCCTTTATTTTTGTTACTGAGGGGGAAAAGGAGAAAACAGCTAAGGCAGCAACAACAAAAACAACACATTAGACATGCACTACTAGTCTAGCTAATTCTAGGCCTGCTATTAGCAGGCATTTAGGCAAATGTAGTAACATTTAGCATCAGCACAAATGCGATTGCATTCCTGCTTTCCCTCTTTCTGGCAAAATATGCATGGCCATTCAAGGGAGGAAAAGGAGATTGGAGCTGTTTGTTAGGTAGGACAGCTAAATGGGAGAAGAGGGTTTAGGAGATGAAGTTGAAGAAGAAACTTGACTGAAGAATATTACTTAAAAAAGGAGTGAGATGTCTTAAAGAATAATGCTGATCAGGTGTTTGGGTGGCATGTTCTCTGCATCACCACTCATTTTAATTTTTTAAAAGTCCATTTTCTATTTAACTCTTCTTTTTTTGTTTTTTTTTTATTCTTGGAGTCTGGTGATACCGTTTCCAAATGCATTCAAAGTTGTCTTTTTAACTGCGTCCATTGTGCAGTTCAAGTTAAAAAGTATTAAAAAAACATATTTTTCATTTTCTAAGACATAGCAGAAAACCATGCAGCAGGACAGGCTGAAGTGGAAGCTGCAGTAATTGCCTTATTTTTGACAGTGAAAAAGGGCAAATGCTGTATTATAAGTCATAAAAAATCAATAGAGTACACATACTGTAATGTGATGCTGTAAAAGGGAAAATTCTTCCTTACCCTAGCTTAGGTTTTTTGTGAGTTGACTGACATCATAAATTACACAATAGACAATTCCTCTTCACTTTTACAATTGAAAGAAAATATTAGTAAAAAGAACTTACCGTGGATTCTAACTGTTATGATTATTTTTTACACACTAAAGTATATTGAAGGGCTCCACATTTTCTAAATGCTTGGCTGTGTAGTCCTTATAAATTTATCATCACTCATATTACCTTCCCTGTTTGAAAAGAACCCCAAACAAATCATCGTTATTCAACTGTTGCTATTTTTAATCATTTCAGTTTGCATTTGATTAGTTAGCTTGTTCTTTGAGCAACTTGATGGCAGGAGGGAGAATTTGTGAGCCAAACTAGAATCGGGTTATTGCAGCTCCTTGTGTTACCTGCTCAGTGCCTGGAAATGGTGATCATTCAGTGTGACCTCCTGGTTCTTTGGGGTCCCCCAAACTCTCGGGGACATCCATAACACTTGGGGCCCTTCGGGTTTTTCCAGCTCTCTAAAGAATTAATGTGTGGAGAAAAGATTTCTTACCAAGTGTAGCATGAACCCTTTTTCTATAGTGAGATAGACATATTTACTTTGGGTTTTGTGTCCCCCAGTGCAGCACATGGGTAGGAATGAGTTTCACCTTCATCTCAGCTCTGTGTATTGAGTGCTAGACTTGCAGCAAATGCAATACCAAGGCTTAGCCAGGGGTTTTAGGATGTTCATTTAGGAACCCGTTTTGTTGTAGGGCTGTGCTGTTAGAATGGCTGAGGTTTGTTAGAGCAGAAGGGTGTGGATTTGGACTCCTTTCTTTTTTCTCCAGTAAATATGCTGCACTTGCTTGATTAGTTTTTTAATTCCCCAAGCAGTTGCCTTGTTTTTATACTCCTTCATAATTTTTTAATAGTTTTTTTCTGTGAGAAAGGCAAGTTAATTTCTATGAACCAGATACTTTGTTACACTAACACATATTTTGTACTTAACAAGTACAGATTTAAGTGATTATTTATATAAAATGTGTGAGAATAAATTCTTCCTCTGCTTGTCTCTTGAGACTTAAATTCACAATTCTGATTTTTCCTACACGCAGCAGTTAATGATTTAATTTGTATTGGTGGCAGTTTAAATCCTGTCACTGCTCAAATGGCATTGACTGCTGCTACAAAAATACACAACCATGAAATAATCCCAGCTTGTTGTTTAAAAAAACCCAAACCCACCAGATTTAAATACTTCATTTCTCAATTAGATACTAATCTTGTAAAGTGAACTGTTTAAAAGAAGAGTAAACAATCCATTCTTCTTAGAGAATCCTTCAATGTGTCTCTCAACATTCCAATTTGATCTGGAATGCTAATGTTCCATTTCTGGCTTTCCGAGGATTTGGGACCTTTTAAGCTGTCTTAACTTTTCCCTGCTACCTTTTGACACATTTTGGGAAGGCATAATGAACTTCTGTTGAAGGAATTCAAAAGTGTTCAACAGTGTCAAGCGTGATGCCAGAAAGAGTGCAAAGTTTTTTAAGTGATCATAGCAAAAGTTGATGTCGAAGGTCCCCTCAATGTTTTTCTTGCCTTTTTTTTTGTTTTCTTTTTTTGGAGGCACATTTCCCGTAGGAGCTGATTTTCTTCCAGCACATCTTAGTGAATTTCAGGGATTGTGCTGACGGGATCCTAGAGACCCACCTCAGAGCACGGAACTGAAGTGATTGCTACTTTTAAAATCTCTCAAAAAGTCAGGGGACTGTGGGGGAAAATACTGATAGTGATGAGAAGGCAGATGGGGCATCCTGCCCATGCTGCTGAATCCCAGCTCAACCTCTGCCTGTGGGTGCATCCTTGGCAGGGGCAGCAACAGTTGGGGTTATCATGATGGCTTTCAGCTGCTCATCTGAACCAGCTTGGTGTCTACAGACAGAAAAAATGGTAAAATGCTCATTTTCCCTTGTAAGAACTCAATGTCTAAAATACTAACCACACAGAATGTCTGAAATGTCAGCTCTGAGTCTGTTGTTTGGTCACTGGGGACCTGAGGGGGACACGACCACAGTGGTGTCACATTGCCTTGTACCTGCTGTCCTTAGGGGGGCCAAACCTGGAAGGGGCTTCCTGGAGAGGTGGTCACACCCCAGGCCTTGGCACAGTGACACAGTCCAGTCCATTGGAGTGTTCCTTGGTTTGGGTCACTCTGTTAACAAAGTGACAGAGCCATGGACCACCTGCAGGACTTTAGATCATAGAGGCCAACTCTTGCCCAATGTTCTCATCCTAAATCTTTTAATAGGAGAGTAGTTGTGCAGTCACTGGTGGCAGCTTGTGCTCAGTGATGTACCTGTCATATTAAACATAATATCACTGTACTAACAAAGCCTGCTTTCAGCCTGCTGTCTCTGAGCTGGCTGCTCTTTTAGATCTATGGTAGTGGCAGAGGATAAATTAGGGTGGGTAAATTTAAATAATGCTGGGCAAAGAAGAACTGGATACTAGAAACATTTTCTGTCCTAATCATTCTATAGATAGGAAGGATATAGCTGTTGATGTAGTTGTTAATTACATTGGAGTTTTTAAACCCATATCAGGGGTATCGTTACTTTAACAAAATCTTAAGTCTTTCAGTGGCAATATTGAATTTTAAGAGTTAGTAGTTACTGGTTAGAGCATGACTTCGTTAGTATACAGGAAAATCATTCCGTGGTGATTAACATCTATTCACATCTTGGAATGCATTATGGGCTCTAAATTACCATAGAAATTAATGCAATCTTCTTAAAAGGGTTTAAAATATGGTAATAGATACAGCATGCCAGCACCTGCAGCTCAAGGTACCAAAGTTATTAAAGTTGGATATAATTATATTTATTTTGCAAGCATCTAAATGAGGGGGAGAATAAGAAACAAAGTTTAATAAAAATTGAAAAGATAGGCACTCAATTTAAGATCAAGACAGGTTTTTTAAAAAATTTTCTTTCATTTAACAAATATATTGCTATTTCTGATGTATGTGAACTACTTAGTCCATTTGAAAGTTTGAATTGTGATATTCCTTGTACTGACTTTATATTAGTGAACTCATCTGGGTTTCTTGTGATTTACACCAGGAAATCGAGGAGGGAAATTTGTTCCACAGGTTTAATTTTTCAGGGCTGCTGCTTCTTACCGGTGCACTGTGCTCATATTTTTAAGGGTCACTTGCAGATTTGCAGATTAATTTTTCAGGGATCTAACAGGGTGCATGAAAAGCAAAATATGGCAGCTCTTGCAACTCAGAATCTTGAGTGAGCAAAGAGCAGTACCTGGAAAGGAGCAGGTGCCATTACCTTGGGGCTCCTGTGCTTTGCTCCTTGAGAGACTGACATGTGGATACAGAAACAGCTGAGCTCACCTTGGCTTCAGCTCCCATTCTGCAATTAAAGGAACACAGCAAACCAAGAACTAATAGTGCCTTTATTTTTTTTTTTTTTTTTTTTGCCAAAGTTTATGATTGTTTCCCAAATGTAAAAGAGAAATATACATATATACCTGTGTTCCTCTTGGGTGTCTGTGGCATAGTAAATAAATATCTCCTTATTGCTTATCCTTTAGCTGTTTTATTGAGTGAATCCCTGCCTATCTTGAAGATAACAAGAAGACACGCTGACATTTGATGGCAGTGTTCATTGTGCATAAAGTGGAGCGTGTACAGCACGTTAAGTGCAGAGCTGGAATGCCAAGAGAGATTTACAGATAACAGAAATGAGCAGGAAACGCTTCTTATTATCAGTGGAGAAAAGCTGTATTTGAAATGACAGCCAGATGCTTGTTTACTGTGATTATAACGTTAATGGTAATATTCTGTTCACAGCTCTGGGCAGCCACAGAGGTGCTGGGGAATTTGGGGAGACTTCAACCATGGCCTTTTTAATTTCTTTTTTTTTTTCCTGAAGTCAAATGATGACAGCTGCAAACAGTACAAAGTGACAGAAAAATGGTATCTGTTTAATAACTGGTTTTGGCTCTGGGTGGAGGGAGTGTTGGGATGTGTGTTTCGTTAGAGGTAGTACAGGAAAGCAAAACCTCTGCAGTATCATTAGATTATCATTCATAAGGACTTCTGTTTCAATTTTCTCAACAGTTCCTTCAGCACTAGAGGCTTTTAAGCATCTGTTGATATTGTGTGATGATCTTAACGAGATCAAAAAACAAGTGTTTTCTGCATAGGAATGAATTCAGAATATTTTTGTCCCATTTGAAATGGAGTTAGAATTACAATTTAGTCCTTATGTAGATATCCTTGTCCAGCTGTAACACTTGAGATTCACTTGAGCTTTGAGACTAAAAGTGGAGAGTGGAAGAGAAAAGGGAATAAAAAGAGTGGGATTAAAAAAAATACCAACCCACCACATCCCACAACAAAACAGAAAACAAGGAAAGTCAATAAACAGTGTAATTATTAATTCATTCTGAAATTAAAGTAATGGGTTTTTAAAGTGACACCCAATAACTAAGAGCTTGCCAGGGCAATAATAGTGGTATTTGTATCTCTTTTAATGTAACCTTTCCCTTTGTGTGGAACTATTAAAAAATGAAAGGAGAGAATATTTAGAGAGACAGGTTTATGTTACCTGATGGTTTGCACCATCTTAATGAGGCCAAAGCAGTAAAGGCTCTCAACAGATCCTGAGGTCTGGATGATGAATAGCTGTCTTCCACTGATGAAACACAGTGTTGTGCTCAAAAATTGCCGTTTAAATATGAAAATACTTATTTCTATAGTTAGGAACTGTTCTTGAATGATTTACTCTTCCTCAGGAATATGTGTGCAAGTGTATTTGAATTAAAATCAAAGAAGTCTTTCTTCTTGGCAGGAGGAAAGTTGAAGTGGCTGGATTAGAGAAATGATTTACGGGGTGGTGGATTGGGAAATAAATAAATTAAGACCCGTGCACACGTGGGTTTAAATACATTTACTCAGGGAGTTCAGGCGAGTCTCCAGAGAACTGATCCTTAATCACATGCAGTAAAGACACAGGGACAATTCAGCAATTGTTCCTACTGGAAGGTTAAATGTGTGGTGGATAAGGAAGGGATAGTTTTACTGGAAGCGTGGCTACTCATCATTGCCTATTGATTATCCTTAATGGCTTCATTTATTAAAGGTGTTTCTTTATTCCATTTGGTGGAAATCTGCTGTGCATCAAGCTTTTCATTGAAAGATGATGCTTAGGATTTCTCCTGTGATGATCCTTAGGATTTCTTATTTTAGGCCTTTTTTTTTTCCATTTTGGTCCATTTTATTCCCTTGAAAAATGTCTGAAGCACGAATCTGAAGGTGGACAGGCAGCAAGTGCCCTGCTTCACCTCCACACGTGCATTAAAGTTGATATAGTGAGCTGCAATATCTAAAAATAGAATTGGTAAACACATGTCTGATTGCTGAGTGTATTCCCAGGGGAAACCAAAGTTGCTTAAGAAAGGAATATAGCTCTTCTTCCACCCAGGAGCACCGTGAGAAATAAATCCCATGTAGTTACCTTCCCTTCACTCATGCTACCTTCACATACCATTTACAAGAGAAAAAACCACTGTCAAAATAAAAGAGGTATTACTTTCTGTGACACACAGCTACATTGTTGGTCTGAAAGTTTTATTAACAGCTCACATTTATATATTTTTATGATACTTTTAAAATAGTGAATTATGAGCGATTGAAAATACCCTCCAGCTTAATTGAGAACCATTATGTCTAGTAATTGCTAGTGATTTCGGAAACAGCCGTTGTTCTCTGGCCTATTAACATAATTTGAATTTTTTATTGCACTTCATAATTATCTGTTGGAGTTAAAAAACAGGCCCATTTACTGAAGTGTTTAAGAACAAAAGCCCCAAATGGGCTGGATTGTGATGTATTATTTCTATTACCCGACCTCGCTGGAACCGTTTTGTACATCAGTTTTTGATGGGGTCGTGACTTGTGAGAGAGAGGAGAGTGGATTTTCTGGTTTTCATTTCACTAAGTGTAGGTAAAACGGCATCTGGTAAAATTGTCTTTGACTCTTTCTTACATATCTACTCCATTTAGTCCTCAATACCACTTTAACATGATTTTCACAATAGCTGAGAGAAGCACTTTTTTATATACTTAACAAATTTTATCTGTTCACTGTGACAAGTTGGCAAAGACAGAAGGAGCTTGACCCCTGCTTGGATTATAATATTTTTATATCAAGACTTCTTTTTAGTTCTGCGATTTGTAGTGAAAAAAACCTCCTAATCTGTCTCTGAGATTTCTCTGTACTGCAATAAAGGAAATCCCTGATACTGGTTTTTCCAGCAGTGTTTGTGATATAAATGCCTCCAGTGACAGGAAGATCTGGTTGTTCCTATTTCTGTCCTCATTCTTGGTCAAAATGGTTTTAAGCAGGTTTTTTTCCCCCCTTAAGTGTTTAGACCTTGAGTCTTCAGGTAATCTTCTCAATTAGTGCCTGGGGTGTGGAGAGACAGCAAAGTGAATTTCTCTTAGCAGCTCAAATTGCAGGTTCCTGTTAAAATTAAGGTTTTAAACAATCTGGTATTGGAGGGGGAAAAAAAGAGGATAGGGAGAGATAGAAGTCCTGGGCTTCTGACTGAAGGTAAGGATAGGGAAATGAGTGATGAACTTTTCAGGGAGAACTGTAACTCTTTCTGTGTAACCCCTGGCAGGTGATGTGCCAGGCTGGGTACTCTGCTTTCTCTATCCTCCCTGTCTTATTAAATTCATCTGCATTCTCCTCAAATCCATCCCATGTTTTGTTCAGCCTTTGTAGGGTCCTACTGGAAAGTCTGAGAAGATGTGGGGACAGAGGACACGGAGCTGGAGGTAGGCAGGGAGGGGCCAGGCTGCCAACCCCTCTGACCTCAGCCAGAGCTTTGTTTAGGGCATGGTGTGGGGTATTTGCTGCCTTCTGTGGCAGGAACATTTTACCTGTTACAGAGTCAGAAGGCACATGCCAGGAAATTGGTACAGCTCTCGGGGAAAATGGTACTGATGGAAAGACAGTCTTTGAGCTAAGCGAAGCAGTTCCTCAGCAGGGTAGGGGGGTTGGGTGGTTGTGTTTGATTTTATTTCGGAGGAAAGGCTTTTCTAATCAATTGGCAGCCCAGCTGTAAACTTGAATTCCAGACATGAGCTTTCTCCAAGCTCTGAGTTAGCCCCCACAGAGCTCAGAGGGCTCTCAAAGTCCCATTCATGCCTTGGCCCGTGGCAGAATTTAGATTTGAATAAATCCAGAACATTCTCAGGATTAAAATGGCTTTTTTTTTCCACCCTCTTTCAGGAAAGTTTTACATAGGTGAAGTGGAATGAATGGGAAATTTCTTAATGTATAAGCGTTCTCCTATCATTGAAAATGATAAAATAAATGTTATATAAGTGGGATTCTTCACGCTTTAGTGTAGGAGGCATCTTTTGGAAGAGTAGGGGAGAAAATCCCACGTTATCTTTTGTTGTTAGTTAAGCCTAAACTAGGAATCTGGAATTGTTATACTACCTTTATGGTAGTTTTTACTGTGGGCTTCTGGCTATTACTGAAGATCCTTCCGTCATCTTGGGAATTGGGCTAAGTGGTTGCAGGACACACTCTTTAATACCTTCAAGAGCTGCTTGTTTGTTGGTCTAGTGACATCAGTATCAAGCAAAACATATTATCTTTCTTCTCAGGAGTAATGAGAGTTGTTTTCTGAAAATGATTCAAAGATCTTGTTAGGGTTAGGACACCATGTGCATGCACGTGTGTGTATGTACATACTTGTGTTCATATAATATCCATAGATGTGGTATACACCTCATTCTCCAATATTAGGGGGATTTTTTGCAGCAGAGTGAAGGAAGATCCTTAAATTGGGCCCCGAGAGGGGTTTATCTGCAGTGACAAGTTTAGTAGGCATTGTCTTACTGTGCAGAAGCAAAGTCACAGCTTTAAAAATTCCATTTGTGAAGTCTTAGCTGCTTGAATTGTGTGTTGTTTCACTTGTATGCCAGTAATATCATGTATTGGAAAGGATGCTGCTCCTCCCTATTTCTCTGCCTCACTGCTTCCAGGGGATGCTAAAATCAGATGTGAAGTGACCTGCAATTGTTTGATCTGGATGTGAGAGGGAAGCTGTCGGTGTGTTTAACGTGGGAGCAAGTTTGAAGAGGGGAGAATTGATTTTCTTCATTCATTTATTTGTGACACACAGCTGTAAATACAGGGGTTGAGCCAGCTCTTACCTTAAAATTGCACTGTAAATGAATATTTGAAATAATTACCTGGAGTTAAAAAATTCAGACGAGTTTGCAGTTGCTTTTATGGCGTGGAAACCAGACTTCAAGGGTGAAAAAGAAACAATCCCAGATATCTTAAGTACTTTTTAATGTTCTCTGTCTCCATTGATAGCCTGAATTTTTGACAGCAAAAGCATGTACAGTTATATTCAGTTCATCTTCCCTGACTGCTTTCTCCATCAGCCTTACACTGAGTTTAGTTATGACTTATAGCTTGAGCATGGCATTTGGGAGAAACCAGAAAAAGTAGTATAAATGTAAATGTGAAGAGCTACAGCTCATTCTGGTTTTGAAATTGTTGGTGTGAAAAGAACTCAACAGTGTTTTATTTAAACAAGGTCTGCTTCAACCTTGATTGACTTGCAGTAAATTGCCTGGTACGAGAGGCAAAAGGAAGTGGATAGAAAAATGGCAATCAACACCAAATGTTTCCCGTATTGATTGACAAGCACCAGAGATGTGCTCGAGTAAGATAAATTGGCTAACAGAGCCCATCTTGACAGCTCCTGAGATGGGAAAATTGTTCCTGTTAATTTGCTGCTGGGACCTTGTCATTTACAGGGATATATATTTGAGTGCCTTCTAATGGTGTAAACAAACTTTGGATTCCTAAGTAGCGTATTTCAGCTTTAATTTCTCTCTGGCCGGGTATTGCTGAGCTGTAGTTACAAAGCGCTTTAAGAGGGAAAAGATGAGAGAAACCGTCATTATTGTAAAGACTCGGTGCTGAAATACAGGCTGGGCCATTGAAGCTATTCTGTAGCCTGTTTGATTTGCAGTGGGGTTGTGGCTTTCCCCAAAGGCCTGGAACAGAGCCCGTTTGTTGTAGAACAACATGAAGATCGTGTCTCTTCAGTCCTTTGTTCTGGCAACTTCATAATGAAAAGATTTCTTAACCTTTTTAACATATCTGCTTTTGTGCTTCCAAATGCCTTTTAATCAGGTTACAGGGTTTTTTTAGTACTGCAGAGTGAGGCTCCCTTTTCCATATAGTGGTCTTTCATGTCTGCAATTTCTTTTCATTAAAAGGGAATTTTATCTTTTTAATTTCCTGTATTGCTCTCCCAGAGTGCCATTAATTATGGCAATACACAGCCCTGGTAAAATAATTAATGGTCTGATAGCTGTTGTGTTGCAATCTGCCACTCAGAAAGGTTTTCTTTTGGCTAAATCCTTTCACTTACACTGAAATTTGACATAAACCTTCTCACTCAGGAATCAACATTTTTCAGTTTTCACGTAAGCAAAGTGAGCAGATTCCAATATTTATCTAAGGTGTGGCCCACCAACAGTAAATATTTTCCATTCTTCCATAATTTATATTCTGTTTCTTTATTTGAGTCTCCTTTCCAAACTCTGAGCTACAAAACAACTTTATAAAGCTGGAAATATTTCAAACCTTATTCAGTACTAGGAGATAGCAAAATTTTACCTGCTTATTTGTGAGTGGTTTGGTAGGTTGGCCATAATCCTGTGCTAGGGGTACCTCCTGTATTCCATGTCTTCTTCAGGGAATAGCTGGTTCTACCAGAAGACACCAAAGTGATTTTTAACTTCTTATTACTGATGGTATTTCACTTCCCTCGTTGATTTTTAAACTGCAGTTTAGGTCCAAGTTGTGTTCCTAGACCTGAGCACAGTGGATGATCCTACATTGAATAAATCCTGGTATTCCAGCCAGGAAAAGGCTGCTCCTGGGGGAGCTTTCCAGAAGCTTTCCAGGACTCTGGAGTGAAATCCTGCTGTGCTGAGAGCAAAACTACATTGCATTGACTTCCACGGAGCTGAGATTTCACTGTGCTTTGCAATTAAAGGGTGGGATGGTGGTTCATTCTTCAAGGAGGGATCGGTAGATTCTTGCCAGGGCACCCAAATGTTCAGTGCAAATTGTCGTAACAGTCCAAACCCACCCATTAAATGTTGAAGAAAGAGAGATGTTTAGCTACCTGAAGTGCAGTAAGACACAGGGAAGTTGAAAGCTGACACACTTTTTTGCTTTGGGGAAGCCCACCAGCAACAGAAAGGACCAAAAAGTTAAACCTTGAGTTTCTTGCACACCCAAAACTTCTGCTCAGTGAATATGGGTGGTGTAAGAAATGCAAGAGTGGACCTTGAGAAAAGAAACCAAATGAAGCAGCAAAATTTAATTCTCAATGTAATGGAATTGTAAGTATCAGTATTAATAGAAGATGAAATCCCATCATTCTGATGCTTTCCTGACTGCACCTCAGCATCTCCCAGCACTGAAACCAAAACACCTCTAGAGTGTCACCGCAGTGGGACAGCACTAATTCACAACTGGACTGGCCCCACTTTTAGAAAGCAAAGAGAAACACCATATTTAAGCTGTAGGTGGAACTAAGAAAAGGAGCCTTTAATAGCCTGAAGCAGAATTAGCCCAAATTTAGCACTGGCACATGATAGAGCATATTTTAAGCATATTTTTAAAATTATTTGCCCATTTACATAATACAGACCATGTGAAGCCTTGTTTTTATTTCACGTTTGCTCACCAGAAATTAGAGCTGGTTTTTTTTTAGTAGGCTGTAAAGAATTAACTCAACCCCCTCATCATTATCCAACTCCCACCTCTTAGTGCCGTGTCCCACTTTCACAGAGTTCCTTAAATAATTACAGGTTGGAGTTTTCTCATGTTTGTTCAAGATAAGTGTTATTTTTCCCCACTATTCGTGGCTCCAGGCACTTGAATGGCTGAGTGTTGCACTGCTCCTGGAAACAAATGTCTGTAAGAGCCATGAAGCCAGCATCATTCCAGGGGAAACACAGAGGGGATGGCAGGAGTGGCTCCTGGAAAGTATTGAGACTTCCAGGGAAAGAAGGTAAACAGAAGGTGTTTGGAGAGGGGAAACAAGTTTGTAGCACAGCAGAGCCTCAAGTCCTGGTGCCCCCAGAATAAAGATCAAATCAAGTGCTTGTAGATTTATCTGAGGAGGTAGATTTCATAGGGGGCCTAGTAATTACCTACCCAGCACCTAATTACAGCTCCTTCATTAGTGGCATTCCCTGACATGGATGTTTAGCTGATAAGATTGATAAATAGGGAATTTTCTTAGATCCCAAGTTTGAAAAGCTGCACATATTATTAAGTTACTCTAAAGGTAAAAATTCATTCACATATGGTTGTGAAGCTTCCAATAAGTTTCTTCTCAATACATTCCTAATCTTAGAATGTTATTTTTGTGCCACATGGAACAGGCAGTTGAGGAGTTGTTGTAATTTAAAGTTAGTTATACCTTTTTTTAGGGAAGTTAAGTTCGTGCTGGTTGGTTCTGCTCCCGTGGATTTGTCTCTGCTCTTCCTGGCTGAATCAGAGGGAGGGTCATATTAGAGAAGACATTTTGACTTTATGAGTGATGAGAAAAAAAAAATCATTGAAACAAATTACTGTTTCCCAGCTATGAAGGTATCAAACATATGCCAAGTAATCAGCTTGCTAGTGTAATAGGTTCATGAAGGAAAAGGGGTTTCTAATCTTATTCACTGGTGTTTTTCCCAAGACAGCAACAGCTTTTATAAAACGAGGCTTGTAACTTCTCATTACAGAATCTAATCTGCCCAGAAGACATTGAACAGCTGCAAAACCCTAACATCTTCTAGCTGTAAATTGCTTTTATTATTTATCTTTGTTTAACTAAAAAAGAAAGGGGCATCAGATGATTTAACAAGACAAGAATTAAATGACATTAGCTTTTGACAGCAGCAAATTATTCCTTTACATACTGAATTGGTTTAGATAATTCTTAAGTCATGACTCTCTCCTTATTTTTAATATCCAAATTTCATAAAACTGATACATTTTGTAGATGGATTGCTTAGAAAAATTAATTTAACTTTAACACTGGAAGTCAGAAGTGATTGATTTCCAAGTTAGTCTCATTCTTCTGCATAGATTTTAGTAATGACAGTATCCTGCCTTGGTACAGTGATTTTCTTATTCAAAGATTGCACATGCATAGTACTTGAGCAAATATTAATCACATACAAAGGCCACATGGTTTAGGGAAGGTACCAAAGGTTGAACAGGCTTGTAGAATGGATCTGTAATTAAAAAAAACCACCAAAAACCAAAAATAACCAAACAAACCCAAACCAACAAAACAAACCAGGACTTGGTGGTGGTTCTTCATCGTTTCTGTTATCTGCAGTTCTCCAACTGTATTCCAGGGGGTTCAGTAAATGGCTTTACTTCAGAGAACAGGAAACAGAACCATATTAAATATGGATATATTTTAATGTTGGAGGGGGTTTTGGTAGCAGAAATAAATTAAAAATTGTTCCTAATAAGTATTGAGAGAACTGGTTCATTGAGATGTAAATCAGAGGCGTGATGACTTACTACATCTAGATCTCTTTTTTGACATTCTCTTTTAATCTTTTCAGAGCCATCCTCTCTCTTTCCCTGGTCTGATAGGATGGTATCAGCTCCATCCTTAGTTGCCCTGACTCTCATTTTGGTGCAGAGAAATACCTAAAATCTTCAACAAACACGCCTGGGCAGAAGGATCAGCCCAGTGCTTTTAGGGAGACCTTGTTTTCTCGTTTGACTCTGGTGAAAGAGTCTCTGTGAAAACCTTTTTCTTAGCTTGGCTGGGTTTGTGCATGTTTGCTTGCAGAGATAGGAGCTTCAGAAGCACTGCAAGTACCTTCCCTCAGTGATAACTCTTTGCCATCCAAATCCAGATTTGTATCTTTCCCTTTTGCTGTTTTGGAGCTTGTTTGCCTGAGAGAAAAAATTCGCAGCAGGACTTTAAGCAACAGAAAGCAACTCGGTGCTGAAGAGAATGATCACAGATTGTTGGATTTCTTTCCCTTTTTTTTCCCAGGGCTTCATTTGGGGCTTTTGTCTTGTCAGCTGGGAGAGCAGGCTGCTGAATAAAGGGTTCCCCAGCGGTGGGCACAGCTGGCTGAGCATTGCTGGGCTGTGCTGGGTGCTGTGCCTTGGGTGTCCCCTGGGAGTGGCAGCACAGCGTGCAGGCAGTCACTGCTGCCCTGAGCCAAGCTCTGCCTGCTGGGGCCCCTCCAGCCTCGGGTCCATGGAAGCACAAATGCCAG
>JAWWMO010000030.1:4734228-4774868 GCA_035047845.1 Dendrocincla fuliginosa | reverse complement strand
CAGTCACTGCTGCCCTGAGCCAAGCTCTGCCTGCTGGGGCCCCTCCAGCCTCGGGTCCATGGAAGCACAAATGCCAGTTCAGCGACAAAAATCACAGATGTGCTGCCCCACCCTGCCCTTGTCAGTTAAATGTAGTAATTTCACCAAATACAAAATATTTCTATTCCTTATGCCACTTAGGGCAAGATATATTTCATTTATTAAATACAACTCTGCTTGAGAGTGCCCAGGCCACCCGTGCTTTGCATTTATTCTGCAGTGAGATATTTTTTTTTTCTCTTGAAGGAAGCAATTCTTCTGGGGAGGAAGAGGAGAGTTTGCTGAATGTGCTCTACCTCGGGAAAGTTTCTCCTCCATCAGCTGCCTGCTTACTTTATAGTGCTTTGCGCTGCAGAAACATGCATCTTACATTATCTAGCTGTTTCCTGACACATTTAGCAGCACTTCGCACTCTTTAAAGTGAATTTAACTTTGCTGACAATGTAGGTGCTTCACTTAGGCTGCCTTGCAAACGCAGTGAGAACGTGTTGAGCCTGGAGGAGGAGGGTGGGCAGTGTGACAGGGTCCTGCCTCTGGTCCCGGTGCTGATCCTGTCCCCCTTCCCTCCCCACTGTTTCCTGCTGGAAGGGAGCACAGGAGGAGGAGGAGGAGGAGGAGGAGGAGGATCTGATCCTTCTCTTTTCTCACTGCTCGTTAATATTCAGCCAATGCCATTACTAGGTAGCCTTCTGTGTATAATTTTAGTAAATGTGAGCAATGCAGCAACTTCAGTTAATGATCCTGTCCCCATCATTTGAGTCACTAACATAATTTTATGGGATTACTTCACACAGAGTCCTGTACTCTGTATTGGTGTAACATGAATATCAGCAGCCTCAATCAGTAAATGTCAAAATCATAATTGCCAATTAAGTGTTTTACACGGTGTTTCTAAAGCCGTCAGTTATGGAGAAACAACTCATCTGCTTTCCCTCTTTACTTCCTGAGCTTCCTGCGTTAATGCTTGAGTGCTGCTACATCCTCCAAACAGTTTTTAAAAAAAGAAAGTTATCTTAAAGTTTCCAATCTAATGTGTTAAGGGTTGCAGGGTGAGACATTGATTTGTGGGGGTTTTTCTCTCTCAGTCCTGGTCCTTATGCCCAAACCTGTATTGATAGTAATGTATGAGACTCCCTGTAACTATTACAGGATAATGACAAGAGTAACTGGAATGCATCACTTAAGAGTGTGGGATGGCAACACACAGGTTGTCATCTTCCCCCTGCCTAAATTCATGGCCAAATGGCTGTTTAAGGGGTCTGGATTGACCCTTTAGACCTGTTAAAATAATGTACCTTTTTGGATACTATTTATGTCTGTCTAGATGTGTGTGGGTAGATATACTTGAATCTGTAAAAATTAAAATAAATATATACACACACATTTTGGAACGCATATTTACATGGAGACTGCTCAAAATTCTTAAATTCCAGGGGTGTTTGTAGGTTCCCTGCTTCTTGTGGTGTGATACAGAGGTCAGGGTTTCACACACATATGGACTTGATGTATCCATAAAACTCCATAGGTCCTTTACAGGAGCGGGAAGAATGGAGAGTATGGAATGTGTATCCCAAATATCCCTCAGTAACTCATAAGCAACTTGCTTCTCTTCTTTGGTTGTAGCTCTTATTTTGGAAAAATGCCTTGCAAAAGCTGCATTCAGTATCTGTACAAGTCTTTGCCATGCATGAATATATGCAGTATGAACATGCACATGAAGAGATATTGGCAATTTCCTATTGAAAATGTAATGTATCCGCTTTATGTTTGGTTTCTCTTTCTAACATTTGTACCTGTTTTATCTTTCTTTGAGTATGTTACACAATTAGGTTATTGCTGTCACTGGAAGGAGCCAGTATATAGAGTTTCTGTCAATGCACAACTGGATAAAAAACCTATTCATAGAAGCTTTAACATATTAATATATGAAGACTAGACAAAAATTGTAAGAACTTCTATTGACATTATGATTTAACTTTTGAAAACAGCAGTGCAATAGAATACTGATGTTACCATACATTGCAGGATGTCTTATATACACTGTAGGGTATTGCAGATCCCCTTGTGAAATGATGACACTTAGAATCATTTCAAGGGATGGGAGGTTTCACAATATGACACATGAAAGGGTCTGACAAAACCTGTAAAGCTTAGTCTGTTCTTTTAAAAAGTACCTTGAACTTATTTGACTAAGGTATTTGTATTAGACAGTGCGACTCAAACTCATTATTTCTCACTTCAGAGTATATAGCAACAAATAAATTACATGTATCATGCTCTTTATATCCTAACTGCATACCCATCCTTCTCTTTGGTAGTTTCACAGCTGTTCTCTTGGCTGGGGTACTGCAGATTCATTTCCTAAGGCAACAAAGCTTCAGAGTGTCTTTCTGTTCCTCTTCAGGAATTCTTCAACTCAGTTCACACCAAATTTTACAAAAGGCTGGGTGTTGTAAGATACTCTGAGTGTTGCAGGGGCTGAGGATGGGGAGAGATAAGACACTCTCCTAGAGCCCCACAACAGCAGAGGGAATGGCTGTAGTGGGAGTTGAATGTTCAATAGATGCCAAAAATGAATTTGATAGAAAGATCAGGTTTGCCCCAACTACAAGAAAGGTTGGACTCAGATTTGGCAGCTTATTAGGAAGTGTAACCACGGGCCAGGCTGGGAGTGGGTTCTGTGGCTCGCAGATGTCTGTGTTCCAATCAACATGTGCTTGTGGACAGATCTTCCTCAGGAACCAACTTCCCACCAAAACAATGCAACATTTTAACAGCTTCACACCTTCTGTTTTCTCTAAGATCCAAACAGAGCTGCGGTAATTAGACATTTTAGCTTTTCTTCAGAGGTTTGGGCTGTATTATTTCGTGAGGTAACAATATGATTAGCTTTCCTGACAACGAAGTCTTGAGGTTTTTTTTTCCTTTCTCAATGTGCTCCACAAAAATGCACCTTAATTGCTCTAAAATACCATATGCAGTTTGCAGAGAAGGAAGAGATCTTTCCCTCCATCTTATACCCTCACCCATCCAAGAGTTTTATAATACACCAGGATATTTTGAGGTGATACATAAATGCAGATTTAGAATTTATAAACTTTTCCTTTCAACTTCCCAGTTGAAGCAGAGCCAGGATATGTGAGAATGAAATGCACCCAGTGGGCACGAGTGTCACGTTCCTGTCAGAGGTGTGTCCAACCTCAGCCTCTCTCCTTCTTTCCCACACAGTGCAAAGAAATAATTAGAAGCTGGTTTTGCTCAGTCATTTCCCTTGAACGTTTAGGATAGTCACGGTAGTATTTCATAAGAATAAAATTATCGTGAATAATAACAATAATTATTCCTATTGTCAATATTAGAGTTATTTCCTCACAGATGCAAGTCCACAATGAAAATAGTCAATGCATATTGAGTTTTCTCTAGGAAAAAAGATCTAGATGGGAGTTACTATGGAGTAGCTCAAATCTATTTCTGTAATATGATAAACTTGGTCAGTCTCCTCAATATATCCAGTGCTAAAAAATATAGTAACAAATAATCATAATAGTCACTTGGCTTTCTCCAGGCATGTATTTTATTTCAGAGTTTTGAAGGGAAGAAAGTAGTTTGTGCTGTTTGCTGGTATCATGCAGAGCAAATTTGGTGGTTTTCAGGATCTATGGGGGCCTTTGGTTGATTGCTGCACTCCAAATATAATTTATATGGGCTGGAATTTTTCATATTCTTGCTCTTCTTTTCCCCCTCCTTTTGAATTTTATGCATGACTCTAGAAGTTTACCCAATGGTATAAGCCTTAGTGTAATAATCTCTGAAGTGGAATAATTGTCTTGCAGTCCTGCTGTCCCCTGTCACATCTGTCAGTGGGTTTGGGGACGATCTACTGGGAAGAAACTTAGCTTTGAGAAAGCCCTTGTGTGGTTCTTGTTACTTTGAGAGCTTCCTGTGCTGGAGCAATTTTCTTGGCTGAAAAAATAAAATCAAATCAGCTCACCACGATTGTTATAAGAGATTTACAGATGTGATGCAATTTCAGGAATTATAGTTCTGTTTCTCATTGGTCTTAGTTAGCAAAACAAAAACAAAACCCAAACAACAAACCTATTTCTGTGCAAGTTTTTCTGGTGAAATAAGTAGCGGGTGCAGCTGCATTTGGAGGATCTGAGAGTGCATTGTGGGGCCTTTTAGTGTCTGGTGGCAGAGTGTGGCAGTGCCACGTGGAGCAGGATGGGACCCTTCTGTCCACTGGTTTTGGAACGAGTTCCCAACAGAGCTGCTCACAGTGCCTTGAATGTGATGCAAAGGGACACGCTGGTGGCAGTGGAGGGACTGGGGGGCTGTGCCCAGCAGGGATGGCATGGGAGGATGGGCAGTTACAGTGCAATTACTTGGCTGGGGGGAATTTTATCATTACATTCATTGCTGATCTTTGATCCCTGTGTCCTCTTTCCCAGGTCGTCCCATCCCACCTACATCCTCGTCCAGCCTTCTCCCCTCTGCCCAGCTGCCCAGTTCTCATAACCCTCCACCAGTTAGCTGCCAGATGCCATTGCTAGACAGCAACACGTCCCATCAAATCATGGACACCAATCCTGACGAGGAGTTCTCTCCTAACTCTTATCTGCTGAGAGCGTGCACAGGGCCACAGCAGGCTTCCAGCAGTGGTAAGAAAATTGCAAACATATGGAGTTTGTTTGTGACATGTCTGTGCCAGTTTTATGCCTTTTTTTAATTTTTCTTACTTGCAAACGTGTTCTCGCATCAGCACAAAATCAAGAGCATCTGTGGAAATGGGGCAAACAAAATCTTCCTGGTTGGTTTTGTGGAGACTTTTCTGGAAGGGAAGCACAATGCATCATATGTGGTTTTCCTTCTTTTTGCTGAAGAGAGATTTTTAGATTTAGGTGTGTCATAAGCAGTGTAAAAATATTATTGAATTCTTGTCAAAGTAGGTTTCATGGTCCTTGATGTATCTTGTAAGGGACAGATGTACACACAATGATTCTTTTTTCTGCATGGGCTAATCCAATCTCTCATTGGGTGATGAGGTTTTGTCTCTAGAAATGCGTGTTGGTTCTGCCAGTCTGTGTCTGTTCTTGTTTCCAAATCTGTCTGGTTCTGTACTTACAATGTCACATTTAACTAAGATCTGCTATTTTTCAGCAAATTAATTCTTGTCTTTCAGGACACTTTTAAAACATTTGCAGCTCTATCAGGCATGGAATCTGTAGTGCTTAGGGGTTTTTTTCTTTCATTTTTATTTTTACTTTTTAATTTTTATTAGCAGGTGGTGACTTTTCGGTTTGACAGCAAAAAAATTGACAAATGAAGATGCAATTGCTTTTTAGAAATAGAGGCAAAATAAAAGAAGGCAGTATAGCACCTTATTTATTAATTTTTCTTTTTAAACAGAAATACATTTAACTGAACGTGATAGGTTTATATGTTCTCTGCAGTTTCTGATCTGTCTCTTTGCTGTAACAATGCAGCTCTGAACAGTCCTGGAGGTGCTGTGTGGTGTGGAATGTCGGCCTTTGTGGTGGTGTGTGATGGGAGGATGAGACAGTGAGCAGCTGAAAGATAAGATTCAGAGTAAATATAAGGGAAAACTTTCCCCCGAAGCATTGGAGTAGAACAGGTGGCCCAGGGAGCCTGGGCAGTGTCAGTCCTTGGAGCTTTGCAGGAACAGGTTGGCTAAAATCCTGTGATCTTACCTCAGAGCTGCCCTTGCCTGGCAGGAGACAGGATTAGGGACCTCCTGGGGTTCCTTCCATCCTGACTTATCCCTTAACCATGTTAAATTATAATTGCACAAAGAAATAATAATTCAGGTTGAGTGTGCTTCTTTGCTACTTGAATTATGAGAATGGAAAAAATAATGCCAGTTTTTGAAGGGTTTTTAAGAGGTTCCGGGGAGCTGCAGACCTCAGAATCTGTAGAAACCATGGCAGTGGGGAGTGGGGTGTGATTTATCCTGGAATCAGCGTGGCTTCGTGCCTTTGCAGCCCTTTGCAGGGGTCAGCCACTTCTGAATAAGGGCAATCCAGGTGATTGAAGGGGCTTTGTGTTTCCAAAAGGGTCTCAGTAAAATCCCTCACTAAATGCTTTTAAGGAAACTAAACAAGCACAGGGGTAAGCGGGAAGGTTGCAACGTGGTAAGGAGTTATTTGAAAGACAGCAAGCACAAGTTGGAGCTCCCCAGTGAATTTTCACAGGACATAAAAATCCTTGGGGAAGACGGTAAGCTGTGGGGTGAGAAAGTGATGGCAGGATGCTAAGAAGGAGTTGAGCCTGTGAGCAATCACAAAAGCACCCGTGAGACCAAGTAGCAGGGCAATAAAATGACAGAGGAAATCAGGGTAGAGAAATGTATAGTGATGTTCATGGAAAAAGCATCTCTGGTTCACGTGTTGGTGCTGGACCATTGCCTGCCTGCTCTGAGGAGCTGGGGGGTGTTTGCCTCATCCCACAGCTGGGGAATGGGTGAGTGTGACAGCTGGAGAAAGGGAGAGCAAAACATTGTCTAAAGGGTGTGGATCAAACAGTTAGGAGAGTTTTAAGGGGAGTGGGAAAAGTAAATGGGAGAGGGATGGAATAAGTAGGAGGAAATCAAGGGCAGGGACTGTGAACTGAAGAAGAGGCTTGGGGGATACCTGAGTGCTTCAGTACTGGGTATTTGCAGCCTCTGCTGGGACTGAGGGAACCAGCAGGGCTTTTCTGAGGAAGCTGGGTTAAAACAACATCTGAAAGTTGGGTGGAAGAGCTCTTTATATCCCCTTTTAAATAATAATACCTGTCTCTTTATATTTTGTGTTTTGCCAGTTGTCACTGTGAGTTGCCCCAAGGAACCTCTTTGGCATGCTCGGCTAGGCTTTGATCATTCTGCATTTTAACATTTTCTCCCCACATAGCCCATTTAATTCTTTCATAAACAGTCATCTAATATATAATGGCTTTTAATTTTTAGAGTATAGGAAACACATGTCTGTTTTCAAAAAAAAAAATTAACCATAGGGATGGGCATCCTTATTTGATCAGCACTGAGTGTTCTATTCCATGGACTTGATGCATCCTCTGGAAACTAATAGGCATTTTCTAGTGGGGTTGGTTTTTCTGTAGTTCTCACAATGTCTCTTTACAGAATTTATAAGAACGTACCACAGATAATGATATTTACAATAAATTGGAGAATCCTGCCATTTTTTGTGGCTCATCATCATTATCCTTGAAAGATTTTCAGAGCAGCTTTAACCCATCTACATGTTAGGGAAAGGTAGATCAGGCTCTGGTTGGGGGGATTTTTCTTTTTTTCTTTCAATATCTATGTTAGTTCCTATGGAAACTTAGCAACATAGATCCACACATTTGGGAGGCAGTAAATAAATGTAAATATTTTGTTTGGGTTTGGGGTTGGGTTAAAAAAGATGATTTTTTAGATACGTAGATTTAAGGCTTAGATCCCAGATAATCTTTGAATCATTAATAAATATGTTCTAAAGTCTTCTTTGAACATTTCTATGAGAGTCTTCAAAGCACATGCTGAATATGAAATATTTGCTGAAGTCTTGTACTAATTACTGTGTAGAAGTGCCCTCTTATTTGTCTGATTGTGTCCTTAGGCTTGCCTCAACCTCCACAATTCCAGGTGAGCTCCTCAGCGGGTTGAGGATGAGTCTTGTTGGATCTGAGGGGATGCCCATCCACTCGTGCTGCCCCGAGCCCTTCACAATAGCCATTCTTAATAGATAGGGGAAAAAATCACTAATCACATCTGGTATCAAATGAGCAATCTATTGTTGGTATTATGAAGGCCTTTAATCTACAATAAATCTTTGTTAGAACTCATCAGAGCCCCCAGTTTGAGAGAAATGTGATTATAGGACTCTTAAAATGGCATTACATCATCGGGGTGATTGGTTTATCATTTGGAGAAGCGACATCAATCATAACTAGCATAACCACACAGTAAATGAATTCAACCTTCCTAGTGCAGAACAATGACACAATAATTGCTCAAAATCAGACTTAAAATGAAATCAGAAAATGCACTTTCTTTAAATATGATGTTAACTTAATGGAGTATATTATTAAAAATCGTGTTTGAGGAAGTTCTATGTAATTAAAAATATGTGAAAATGTATTCCTTTTTTCTCTCATTAGAACCTGATTTCAGTTGCAGAATCATTTTCTATGCAACAAGATATTATGCTGTTTTTAATTGAACTCCCATCACTTACATTCCTCTGCTTGTATTTCTTAATATAATATGCAGCACAATTATATGTGATGAAGGACAAGAGGTTTTTGAAATCTGGTGCACCTGCTGATAGTATTTTGAAAAACACAAATATTATAGAAGAAAATGAGACCTTTTAGCCATGAAAAGTTAGTGGATTTTTTTTTTTCCTCTTCAAAGAAGGTCAGTTCCTGTCACACCATTTTCTAGGATGGAGTCTGTCAGTAGGAATAGGCTTGTTTCTTCCTGTATGTGTTGTATCTATGTTCTTTCTGGTAAAATAAGGTGACTCAGCTCGCTGGAATGCCATTTTAATGGCTTCAGTCATACTGCAATGTCACAGGTTGGTTTTCAACCTTAAGGGAAAAGATAAGGGGTTTTGTTGTCTGCACCTTTGTCTTTATTATATCGAATTTATTGCTGTTTAATCAAATTTTGGACTCTCAACACAAAAACTATCCATTCATTTTCCAACTCAAATAAAACACAGAGGATATACCTACTCACATATCAGGTTTTCATATAGTGGGTCTGTAATTGGACACATTTAACAGCTTCAACCATTCTTAACAATGAGAAAGCAAAAGTAGAAGCAGAATGATTTTTGGAGCATTTTGATTTTGAGAAGATTCGAGACTGTGGTTTAGATATTGTCACAATTCCCCAGAACTTGCTGAAGTTTAACTAGAAGGGAGATTGGGCCCAACTTTTCGTTGTTAACGTGTCTTTTGGACAATGATACAAAGCATTTGGCTCAAAGTGCCAGGATTTGCCCACGGAGTAGTTTGGACACTGATTAGGAGACAGTTTGCTTTGATTTTTTCACAAGCAGTTTTTGGCAGCAAGGAGGGAGGAACAGAGAAACAGGTTGGCTTGAATTAAATAATTGTTCTTTAATGTTGTCTGTGAGTTAGAGTTGAAATAAAGAATATGATTCCTTATGCTTATGACTCTATTTTGTGGTAATATTATGCAAAATATCAATAATTGTTACATTCAATATAAATATCTAGAAGGATCTCCCATGCTCAACAGGTACAGCCTGTCTATAGGATTTAATTATTATTAATGTGTAATTGCCACCATCTCCTTGCAGCTTAATGCTGTTTGTAAAAACGTTCTTTTCTAAAAGAAGCCAGAACTTCCATCAATGCACTGTAGCTGGAGGTCTGATTTGAGATCCTCTGCTGGGAGTGCTTGGAGGTGTTTGTTTTATGTTTTATACCCCTCTGCAGTCTGGCAGCAAATGAAGTGGTGGTTCCACTTTCTAGTCTATAATGCAGACCCATACAGAAGATAGTCATCTTTATGAAATAAATGAGTCTTATAGAAAAATAATTACATCTCCTTCAGGTGTATGAGAAGAATGGATGGAGACTGAATGGAGACCAAATTCCTTTATCAGCTTACAGGGCAGAAAACGAAGGAGCAGCAGCAAAAATCTAGAAGTCATAGCTTTTATTATCTTTTTCCTTATCCTCATGGTGGATTGACTTTGGCTTATTTAAGAGACTAAATAAAAGAGTTTGGATATCTCAGTGGGTAGCACTTTGATCTGTTTCCCAGCAAGACATAGGTTGAAACTGTAGATAAGAGACCGTGGCGTGCATCGCTGGCCCAGCGTGCTGCCCAGGCGCTGGAGGAACTGTTCTCCTTTCTTCAAAAGCGTGCATGCAGAGTTACAGAAGCCTCCTGCTTTATTTAGTTACCCAATGAACAATTCAAGGCATTACCTAGTAGTGTTACACCCACTTCCAAGCTGTCCCTCCCTTAGTACCACCCTTGACACACCTCCCTGAATTGAGTGGGTGGTCCTAAAAGATCACCTCTTCATCCATATCTTCCTCTTCATCAACATCTTCTTGTGCTGCTTGGAACCATTTCTTTATCCATTGAAATCCTTGATGGGGGACACGAAACAATATCTCAAAAATGTGGTACAAACAGTGATTGGCTAACACTATTCTATGGTGTTAAAAGCTATATTAAAGATGTGTGCACTATGGATCTTAAGGCATCAGCCAGCACAAGAGGGACATGAGCTCCTTGGAGCATGTGAAAGACTCAGGGGCTTGGAGCATCTGATACACTGTGAGGGGCTGAGAGCTGGGACTGCCCTGCCTGGAGAAGAAAAGCCTTGAGGGGATCTTATCCCAGTGGGAAGGAGTAGCAACAAGGGAGACAAGGAATGGAAATCTTCCTTTCTGTGCCAGTTGTTTTACTTTGGTGCTTGTTGTTTGGTTACTTTGGGGTTTGTTTAGTTTGGTTTCTGTGCGTCACTTCTGAGATCAGGTAGGGAGGAACAGGGATCAGAAAGAAAATTTTTGGCCTCCTCCTCTTTTGTCACTTTCCTGTGGTTTTTCTAAATTATTTCCTATCCTTTCTTCTCTCTGCTTCCAAAAGGCAGCCCTGAGTTACAGCCATGATACAACTCTGCTTAGCAGCAGTACAATATATTGTGAGTATTCAATATACTCACAAGGAACCTTCTTCTGATGACATTTTACAGCAATGCAAACAAAAGGGTTGTAAATTGAGCATTTTACGTTGTATTTCCAAATTAAGGGTAAATTGTTTGTTTCTGGATCCAGTGTTGTTACCATTATTGAGAATTTCCGAGCTCTGGGCTTTTTTCTACCTTGGCAGCTCTGGCTGCTGGGCATTGCCCCAGAAGGAGAAGCAAGCAACACTAATTTGGAGATTCTATCTTTAATGCTTTAAGCATCTCAAGAGCATAAACCACTCTATAGTTCTTAGACTTCAGCAGATGACAATCCAATAAAGACAAAGAAAGTAAAACCTGTTGGTTTCTGGTGTTTATGCTCTGAAGCCTGGCCTAGCTTTGAGGTTTTAAACAATAATGTCTTTGTACCTATATTCTTCAAACAGTGCATGGATGTAGCAGCAAGGTCTTAAAAAAGATTATTTTTTCCCCCCAAAATTTGTTTCCAATACTTGAATTCTCTGAATCCTTCATGGCCAGTCACATTTTCATCCTGTTGCATCTCTTGAGCTGTGAGTCTAATTTTAGAGCTCGGAACTGGGACTGGAAATGGAGGGAACAGCATGAACTGTGTTTTCCCATTGAAATGAAGGGTGTACTTTTTCTGAAGTATCAGCTCCATGTTGCTGCAACTATTAGTGATATTATTGCTGCTGTGGATGATGCCAGCAGATGGCTGAATTTCAGCCAGAAGACACGATTCCAGATATTAAGATATTGCAGAAACATTGTCTTTATTAATTTATGAATCCACAATCGTAACAAACAAATCTCAAACAGAAGGGTCTATGGGAATAAAAATGATAATACATTATAAAAAGCTATAGAATTGAGAACAGACTAAATTCTGTTGTTTATGTATTTATGTCTTTTTCTTAAGCTCATTGTGGGTTTTTCTTAGCTGCTTTGACCTTTTTTTAGTTGAAGGCTTGTAGAAGTGTTGAAGTGGAAGCCTCTGTAGCACTACAAGTGCCCCAGCAATGCAATGCAATGCAGCAGGGGCTGCCCAAGGTTCCACTTCCCCACTATTGGACTGTGTTTCCTGATCTCCACCGTGATGGCTGGGACACACCGTGGTGACTGTGGCTTATTGTGTCCCCTGGCAGCTGGTTAGAGATCACCAGTGACAGCGAAACATGGGAAGCTTTTGTAACTTCAAGGCTAGATATTGTTGCTCTGTGTCTTTGCACCAAGCAAATGGGTGCCTGGACTTGGTACCTCACTTGGAAACTGAAAGGCACTGAGGGTATTACAATTACAAGCACAAAAGTCAGGGGTTTTTTCTTTGTCTTTCAGATGCTGGTCGTGTGTTTTTCCTCTTTCTGTGTAGAAAATGCCTCTTGCTAATGCTCTCTGCTGTAAGTCGTGCTATGTAGGAAGAGTTTTTCAGTCTTTCTAATAATTTTGTCTTTTGACACGGAGTTTTTAATCTCCTGAACTGCATCTCCTCTTCTTTGGCACTGGCATAGTCCTAACAAGTTCCATAGTGGATGGTGCTGCTGTTTATGAGGAAAGGCAACAATTGGAAAGCATTTCATGTTTTTAGCTGTTACCAACACAATTTGGTAGCTGATTGAAAGTGAAGAGTCGAGCATATGCAAGCTGTTTGCGCTTCAGGGGCTCCAAAGTAGAGAACCTAAAATTTAGGCTAGAATTTTTTTCAGAGTTTTTTGCAGTATTTGTGCACAGAAGGTTCTGTGGGTGGCTTGGTTGGCTGGTTTTGTAATAACAGAAAGTTATTAACTTCATTCTTTCTCCCTATAAATCCAAATAAGTGCCTTTACAAACACTTGAAGGCAAGGAGACACTTTTCAGCTGAGTCAATATCTTGTCCTATGGATTTCCTGATTTTGATAAGCTTTATTTAAGTGATAAATTGTGTATTTATCTAGTGCTTAATTATTACTCCTAGTTATAAAATTACATTAATAGATTTACAATTTTATGATACCTGTTTCTAATATGCTTATAAATATTAGTATCTTATCAGGTAAACCCATAAATATGTCACCTATTTATCACATTAACATCTCGAGAAACTGAGTCTATCTGCATATAAAGCAAGATGAAATCAATAGAAATCAGGGCTTCTTTTTCCTTTAGAAGATATTCAGTCTTATTCCAAAAACTACAGGAGGTGGAGACCTCTGGACATCACTGTAAAAACTGCTCAGTGGTTATTAATTATTCTCACAGTCATTTTTTTCCTGTATTTCTGTATTCATTGCCTCACAGTTCTCCCATGCATGTCTTCTACATCCTTCAGCATGAAGAGATCCAAACTGTGTCATTTGCCTCTGCCTATTCTTCCCTTTCTGTGTACCTGCTCCAGCCCTGCCATGGAAGTGCAAGTCTTGTGCTGAGCAGTTCTTGTGTTGTTTGTAATTCCCCCAATGTTTGAAATCATCACCCAGTAAAGCTACAGGTGATGGGTTGTTTGGGTTTTTCCTCATGTAGGCTGATCAACCAAATATTACCTTTTTAATTACATTACAAATAAGTGTAATTTCTTTTTTTTCTGCCAGATTCTTACACAGGAAAGCTGAGGACTCTAAATGTTTGTAAAAGTGAATTAGTGGGAATCCTGTTGCATTTTGTCAGCTCCCCAAATGATTCCACAGCTCAGCGTGTGACATCCCCCCGTGAATGAAATTCTCTTGCTCCGTTCCGTGTGTTTGGCTTGTGTGTTTCTGCCAGGCTGCAGCAGTGCTGCTCTTGCTCCCCATTCCCTGGCTTGCTTTTATTGCAGTGACCTTTTCCATCCCCCCGGGATGCTCTTTGTCATTCCCCTCTCTTCGATCCCTGCCTCGCCCCACCAAGGTATCGCCTCACACGTTGTGCCCCAGCAATAGTTCCTTTCTGTTTAATGAATTTTTGCTGGGCTGGCACAGTGTGTTTTCCAGGAACTGAGCTTTTCTCTCCTTTTACTGAGGTCAGAGCTAATGATTTGTGAAATAAATAAATAAATGCATACCTACAGGCAGACCCGTAACAGCAGCTTTATGATTGTAGGGATAACTGATACCTTGCATATTTGGGATCTGAAAAAAACAACCTAGTAAATCAAAAGGAAGGAGAATTGGCAACTTAGTATGGAAGTTGTATTGTTTGGAGAGAAGACTCCTTGTCCCTCATCCTATGCTAATTTAGGAGCAATAACTAGAACAGTATAAAATGAATAAGCTTTTATAACAATAAAAAGCAATATGTGAGCATAGAATCATATATATTTACCAAAACCTTAAAAATTAGAGGCTCTTAATATGCTGATAGATCTTTCAAAATGTGCCAAAGAGGGACTGGCTTGCTGTGAACTACCATGCCCCCCAAATTCCATTCTTACAATACTGAACTTTCTGTTATTCTGAGGCCTCCTTAAGAAAAAAACATTTAGTTTGAAAGGTCCTTCTTGGTCTTCAGTATTCAGACCTGGAGGAGAGTTGTTAGTATGGAATGGAATGGGAAGTCCCAACTGCAAATCCACATGATTTGGGAAGACCTCGGAAACCTGGGCTTTAATATTGCATACTGAATCAATTAAATCTGCAATGTATGAGCCATGGTAATTATTTTGGGGTTTACAAATACCTCGTTCTACTGAAATCAGCAGGAAGTTTGTACAGGAAACCCCAGTCCTCAGTTATGTAGTGAGGTGTGAAACGTTCTGCCTAACAAAGCACGGTGCTTGAGCATGTTTGTTAATACTTGTTCCCCCAAACAGGTGGATAATTGTTTTCCTTGACACAAATCTGTCAGTTACAGGGATTAGCAAACACAAAAAGGTGTGAAATCTTTGTTAGTTTGTGAGCTTCAGGTTTCTGCAAACATAATTTACGACAGTGGAGAGACAATTGGAATTTGAGCTCAAGGGGTAAGTGATGGTTTGGAGTTGGTCTGTCAGGTTGGGGCTGGGCAGATAAACCCTTAGAGACCCAGGGTTCATCAGCTCCTGGCACCTTCATTTCCAGTGTACTTAAAAACTTCCTACAAAACAAAAAAAAAGAGTAATATGGAAGCCAAACAAATGAAAAGGTAAAACTTAGGAGGGCTGAAACAGGAAATGTGGACTTTTCCAATTAGCATATTTGGTTCGGAAGAGCAATATGAAGATTGAATGTCAAGGAAAATGTGGGTTGGGTTTTCCCCAACTTCTAAATTTCAAACTTTTTGTGGGTAAAAAAAGAAGTAAAAACAGACTTTAATCCTCAAAAGGAGAGGTGAAAAAATTTGCTTCAAAATCTTAGAAATGAAATGGTTTAGCATTTTAAAAATCATAGTTTATGCATTTTCTGTCCCTTCCTCCTTTATCTATTTCAGCTAAAAATGTAGAAAAAATTCACTGAGGTATTCCTGAATAGTTTGTCTCTTTGTGATCTGGGGCAGGCACTTGGCAGAAACCAGGTAAAGAATGAAACCCCATGAACTTAGAAGCCATGGAAGTGCCATCAGTCATACTGGTGAGTGTTCTGTGCAGCTGGAGAAGATGGTGCAGAGAAAACCAGAAATTTCCAAGACTCTGAGTTGTCAGTTTGAGCCTGACTTGCAAGCCTGATGAGATTTTGGAGGCTGATGTGTGTAAACAGACCGAGAGCTGGTGGTTGTGGTGCTGCAGAAAAACTGATCTAAGGAAAAGAGTCGAGAGTGTGGCCAGAAACCAACCTCCCGAAAGGGCTCTGTCAGCAGCTAAAGCCCATCCATCTCACAGGGGGCTGTGTGTGTGTGTATATATATAAGGTATATAATGAAAATCACTGGCAATCATCATTCAGAACTACATAGATGGCCACAAAACTTCTTTCTTCCCTCGCTTTCCAACTATAGGCCAGTCCTAAATATTTTTCTTGCTCCTTCTCTTCTTTATTATTGGTGACAGCTGGAAGGGTTCCACATTCTTCCTTCTCCAGTTCCTCTGAGATCGTGCCAGAATCGCAAATGCATTAAAGAGTCTTGTTTCATTTTCTTTTTTTGGAACAATTTCCATTAATAATATCCTGCTGTCACAAAGCAACTGGTGCTGTTTCACAGCTCTTTATCTGGCAGTTTTATTTATTCAGGGGAGCTCCTTGAGACCAGGAACCCCAACAGCTCAGCTGAGTCTCCTGCTAGAACTGCTCAGTCAAGTTTGGTTCAGCTGCTGCAAATTTCTTCATTTTTAACCTTTAAATTTCCTCGAGGAAAGTAGCACTGGTGGATCCTGCTGGATCAACAGCATTCAGTGGTTTCTTCATAGCATGGGTTGGTTTACAGAATGGTATTTTTTTTATAGGCTAGGCAGATTCAATTCCAATTTCCAAATTCCCAAGGGGTTTGGAGGCACAAATTCAGGTTCTGCATAGCTGGTTTGATGTTTGTTCTCCCTGGCTGTTGGGTTTGTTGGGTTTGGGGGAGGAGAGGAGGATACATGTTGGTTTAGGTTGGGGTTGTTTGTTTTTTTAACTAGATGTTTGAATATATACATTAAATACTTTGTCTTCTGTCTGGGAATCCAAATTTTTGAGCTGTTTTTTAATAACCAATCTGTTAGGTTCATTTGATTAACAAAAAAAGTGCCTCGCTGTTGATTCTTTTCAGGAATTAATGCTCTATCATGCTGACTTAAATTAACAGGATCTATGGAATTATCACCATCAGGTTTCAGTCTGTGCAAGAATTTAATTATTGCTAATTCCCAGAAAATGCTCTCAGGTGGTTTTATGAGAAAGCATCTAAAAGGTTTGAAAAAACTGTAGTGAAATTATATCGTTTCAGGTTGTGGTTTCAGTGTAGTGTTATCAAAGAACAGAAAAAGAAAACAATAAGAGAACATAAATAGGAGAACTTTCCCCCTCTAATTTTTTCTAACCCTGCCATGTGTTTTCTACCACCAAAATTCTCTGTATCTCCCTCCATTTGATGCCTTCTCCACCTTTGATTTGAATTTTGAAATGGGTTGAAGGTATGAGACATTGTTGATTCAATAGCTGGTCCAACAGGGCAGGACCTGTGGCTCAGCCCTGAACTAAAGGCAAGGGATTTTACTCCAGCACCCATGGTAAAACCCAATTCTGGGAATATCCAAGTTTCTTCTTGAAAAGCAATGGAATTTCCCAAGTCAGATTTACTGGCACCTTTGGATGCCATCTTTTATCTGGAATGCAGTAGACACTTTTGAAAGGATTATCCCTTTGAAAACAAAACAAAATATTCTGTAGAATTGTTATTTTATTAGAGTGGTTGAATTGACCAGTTAAAAAATATGTTTGAGGAGTCTTTGAAGATGAGTTGGTTTTTAACCATGAGGGATCTTATATGTGGTATTAGCTTAGGGAAAAAAAACCAACAACTATTTATTTTGAATACTTGTGGTTTTTTTTTTTCTCATGGGAAAAATAAGTCAATCCCTGTTTTTAAACCACTAAGCACTATTTTTAATCCCATTGTTAAACTATTTCCAGGCTATTATAACATTTGCTATTAGCAATAGTTCAGCAGGTATTATTTAATAGGTATTTATATTTCTAGATGTGTTGGGTCATTTGTGGTTTGCCCATGTGCAGCCTGGAGACCTGTACAGTTTATGGATAATTTTCATATTAAACATGTATATATACATATATACATGAACATAATCCCTGTGGCTCACATTCTCCTTCCCATTGACCTGGAGTGGGGAAAAAACACTGTAGTGCACAGTTTCCTTGTCCTACATTTTGTCAGTGCCCAGCAGATGGTAGAGACTGTATGTCTGAGTTAATGGAAACAAAAACTGCATGAAAAATACTATATCCAGAGAAGTAAAGTCACGTAAACCTTAAAAAAAAAAATCAATTAATATGAGCCAAGAAATGATGGAAAGGTGGGTGATGACTGAGACATTAGTGATGGCAGCACTTTGAGGCATTCTTAAAAATTGTATTCTGTGCCAGATTTCTCAGGACTTCCAGCTGTCATTTAATCACTCAAATCAGCTTTTAGAGTTTCAGAGGGTCAAAGAAGAGAGAGTTAGAGTTCATTTTGAAAACGTGCTCATTGTTCAGGCAATTGCTCTTAAAAACCTCACTCCACAGTATTGAATAAGCTGAGATTTGCAATTTTCAGATTTCTGCCTGAAATAGTCTTTGGAGGAGTTCTGCTTAAATCTCACTTTGTTCCTTGGTGGGGGGAATAAGGAACCCTACAAACTTGGCCTCAGGTATTCTCTTGGCAGAAATGGTGTGAAGGCATCTTAAACATGCTTTATTTCCATTGTCTGATGTTGGCCAGGAATTATATCTTACATGTGGCAATATAACCTTGAAATTCATTAGTCTAGTAGCTGGGAAATGTACAGATGGTGGCGTTTGGCAAGCGATTTTGGTAAAGGTCTTCTCTGTTTGAAGTCAGTGATTTGATGGTTGATTTATTTATCACTGGTTTAGTGTAATTTAAATGAAAACTTAATTAAGCGAGCTTTGATTAAAATTCCACGCGAAGAATGTAAATGTTGGTAAATGATAATTACTCTCAGAATTGCTAAAGTATTGGAAATGACAGACTGTCTCTCCTCTTACCTGTCTGGCTGCTTTGTTTTGGCAGTCCCTCTTCAACTCCTCCGCTGTGTTTTTCAGAGTGCACTTTTATGTAATAGTGTTCTGTCCTCCCAAATTACAGACTGGCTTAATTACAACCAGCTCTTCACAACCCCCGCGTGAACCTCACATTTTCACAATTATATATATTAGTTCTTAGACAGTTGTGCTGTTTGTCATTTATCAAGTGCTTGAGCTTATTCAGCATCAACACACAGAATCAGGAGTGGAAATGACGAGGTTTAGGTTGAATGATGGAAAGGCAGGGAAGAGAGCCAAAGTCCTGCAGTTTAGCAAGGAGGGAGGTTGAGCAGAAATCAGGAAATGTTCTCTGGGGCAATATGGGGCTGAATTAGAAAGGTGATGCATTTGAAGTTACCTCTGAGGATCAATCAGTGAGTAAAATGCTTGCTCAGTGAGTACAGCTTGGTGGTATTTACATTTCCAGCTGCAGTTCACTGACTTGTATCAGCTGTAAATTCCCTCTCTACATGCTGAGGTGCCCATTTACATATGTCCATGTTCACATATGTTATAAATATAAAATGTGAATTATAGATTTACATGCTATACATATGTATATAACAAAAATGAAGGTGGAGAAATAAGGTTGGTTGGGGTTTTTTTTTAAATTAGGAATAGTCTGGGTGTTTGGGAAATTGTTCTGGACAAAGCAAGGAAAAGGGCATTATCTGTAATTAGAAATAATAATGTATAATTGGTTCATTTGCCATATTTCTGCAGTTCTGATTTAGTCGAACAACGTGATCATTATGCCACCAGTTTTCAATAGAGGTGTCACAATGAAAAATAATTGCAATATTCCACAATATTAACTGTACCCTAATTGCAAAAGTTTTGAAATATAATTACCATGAAAGCTAATGCGACAGGGAACATTAAGCATAATTAGTGTATTTTAAAAAAGGGGAAAACTGTTAGAAGCTTGTTATTGTCTCATAAGGTAGCTTCAAATTAGCGGGATGCAGAGCACTTTCATCGGAGTTTTCTATAATTTTGGTTATTAGCACAGACTGCAATAAATTTCTTTGACATAGCCCACACCTGCTAACCCTGCAGGAAGGCATTTCTAATGTGCACAGGACCCAGGCTCCTCTCGGAATCTGTCACCGTGTCCTGGGAGGCAGCTCTGCAGAAGGGTTGGGTGGGGGTTGCTCGTGTGTGTGTTTGGTGGGGTTTGAAATAAGCATGGATGCTGCACTGCTCAAATTTCTCCCGTTTCAGGGAATTTCTGCAAAAAGCACTTCAAACAAAGCATTATTACACATCAGAACCATGTGCTGAGAAAATATATAGGGTATTCCTTATGTTTTCTCTACAAGACGGCTGCATGCTTTTACATAGGGCATGAATGTTCACCCACATAATTAGGATTTATTTTTTTAAGTACAGGAAAACCATCTCTCATACCTCTTATGGACTAGCATGTTTCTGTGTCCTGGTAGCAGGGCAGAGGATCCAAGCCACAATAAGCAGTGTTGGCTTTCTGTGAGATCAGATTTTCTGTGAGAGACATCAGGAAATTTTCCTGTGGGTTTTTGGGTAACATTTTGCAGGTAGAAATGTAATGTTTTTCTGGTTTTGCTGTGTTTCCAAATTATTGAAACATGATTTTGGAATAAGCTAGCTCAAGTTTACAGAGGAATATCATTAGTTTAGGTATTGGTAGCGGACGCGGATTTAAGAAGCACTTGTTTTGCTTGGTCTTAAATTACTGTTAACCACTGAGGCTACTTTTTATCATCTCTGTTTGTTGTTATTGCAGATGTGTGACAGATTTCTTTTTGGAAGGAAATGATCTCATACATTAGGTAAAGTTTTGGATGAGGTGGTGCAACTCGTTCTTCCCTATAATCTTCTCAAATTAGCATCTGATGATAATTGTTGAAAGTATAA
The DNA here is from genome assembly GCA_035047845.1 of Dendrocincla fuliginosa. NCBI lineage: Eukaryota > Metazoa > Chordata > Aves > Passeriformes > Dendrocolaptidae > Dendrocincla > Dendrocincla fuliginosa. The sequence goes on along the minus strand of JAWWMO010000030.1, from coordinate 4,754,629 downwards.
TTTAGGAAAACTTTTTGCTTTCACTTTAACTCCAGTGGGTTTTAATCTCTTCAGTGCCTATACCAAAAAATCTTAACATTCTTCCCAGGACAATATAAGATCTTAGGGAAACCTGTAAGAAAGGTTCTTGGGGTTTTTTTTGCCTCTCAAAAGTAATTCTTAAGTGATTTAAGCCTAGGACAGAGCTTGTTTCTGCAGAAGTAATGGAATGTTTAAAGCTGAGGAAAGACATGAAGGTATGGAAATGCAAGTGGTGTTTACACTGTGCATTCTGGAACTCAGCCATCTGAAGGCCAGCAGCAAGACTTGGAACCTGCTCCTTCTTTCTAAAGTTAAACCAGTACATTTTTTCAGCCTAACCCCATTTTCTAGAAATTTCTCTTCTGCAAGGTTCAGGTGTTTTTTTTGAAGTTCTGTTGAACTGTGCACATGAAAATCTGCAGGTATTTCTGAACAGTTGTTCCATATGTATGTTCTGGAGGTTGGGAAGTCTTACTAGAATCCTTCCAGCTGGGAAACAACACTGCAAGAAGTGGCAGTGTGTGATGTAACCCTCAGAACCATGGCCAGCCCACAGAAGAATTAAGTTGGATAATAGGAATCATGCCGTGTTCTCACTTATATCCATTCCATTTACTTCAATGGAATAGATTACAGACTGTTCACTGTTTTGTTTCGAGAAAATTAGTCACCCTAATTTTTAACTTATAGTGAAAGACAGCAAAAAACCCCCACCAAAAACCTGAGCCACGGAAGAGTGTGCTTCACATTTTCTAGAAGGAAGAACATGAGCTGTAATGTGTAGGGCTGGAATACCTTTATCCCTGCATTTGACTGCATATATCCCTCTTTTCCTTTATAACTGTGACCCTTGCACTGTCTCCCTCGGTGTGCAGAAATACAAACCCAGTTCAGCAGGCAGGTGTGCCCTGTTCCTCCCCACCCTGCCCAGCCCCTCGTGCTGCCTGCCCAGGACTGTGGGACTGCAGCATGAAAACGCAGGCAGGTTCATCAGTGGTGCTGACAAGCAGCAAGCCTCACAGCCAGCCTTCTCCAAAGGGCCCTGTTTCTGAGGGGCTCAGTAATGATGCCTACCCTGGAAGCCTTTTCTTTTGATTATTCACCAGTGCTGAGACTTATGAGCAAAACATTGCCTTCATTTGGCAGCACAAGTCAGCTCTGCCTCAGCTCAAACCGAGCTGATTGCTGTGAGCAGCCACAGCGAACCCTCCTTGTCCCTCTAGAAAAGGAGCTGAGGGATGTCACTTCTGCAGAAGACTGACACCTTTTGCTTAAAATGCATCGATGTTTGTAAAGCACCTAATTTTCATCCAATTAATACCCAGCTTCGTGGTGTTGTACCTGTAAGTGCAGCCTGCGTGTGTCACCTGCCCAAGTGCAGTATTGGTCAAGTATCATGCTTGGTAAAGCAAGAGAGCCTTTGATTGCTCAGAGAGTGCCAACAGCCAGCTGTGAGCGAGTTCATTCACATACAAAGGCTATTGTAGTCTTAGTTTGGCATCTTATTTTGTTCCCTGGTTGCCCCCAGCCTAACACTGGGCTGCTTCCCCTGCCCCTGGCTTTGTGCTGCTGCTGCTCTGCCTTCCTTTGTGCCAGCTCGAGGAGCTCCCTCGTTAGCTGGATCATCAAAGTGCCCATCTGACAGCCCTGCCAGCCCGGAGCCCAGCTTTGGTCCCACTTGGCTTGGCAGGCTGGTGGTGTCACTCGCCAGCAGGAAGGGAAGAGGCTGGGGCTGAACTGCCTCCTTTGGCAGCACTCTGGACTTTGTCAAAACCAGCTGGAAAGCTGCACTCTTAGAGATACTTGTGCAAAGATGAGCTTGTAATTAGCTCTGCTTTGGGTCCGCTGTCAGAGCCTCCTTTGGAGAACGCCCTGCCGTGCTGAGAGGTGCTGCTCCTGACTCGCCTTTTCATGTGGCAGTCTGAACTGACTCTCGTTGCTGAGCTCTCTGGACCACATGGCAGAAGCTCTCTATGCCTGTTGTTAATCCTTTCTCTGATGAACAACTCTGTACTCCGCTGCATCTCTTCTGGGTTTGCTTTTCTGTGTTGGTTTTGTTTGTTCTTTCTTCCTACCTCTTCTTATTCTTCTTCTTCCAGTTACCAGTAAACAGGTCAGTTCTTATTGCAGCCGTGGCAGAATCACAGGGCCTTCTGCCAGCAGGTACAAAACAAGAGAGGTGACCCTTCCCAAGCAACTTGGGGCTCTACTCCCTTTTTAAAGATCAAATCTGATGTATCTGGTCTTTTGCAAACAACTTTAAGCTACGTGTCAGACTTGCATTGATTCTTTATTTAATGCTTACTGTTAACTCCTTGGCATAATTCCCCTGTTATTTATTATATAAAACATTATTTCATTAACTAGATTGAAACAGATGAGGGTGGAGAACAGAGTTCTGTCAGACAAATTTGAATAGGTATTCAATATTCAAAATCAAGCTTGAGATTTTCAGGAATTAATCTCCATTTAGGCTCCTGTATGAAAAAGAATGATTTCTTTTTTTCCTTTGCTCTAAAACATGTATGCAACTATTGATTCATACAAAGAAGTGTGCCCATGCTGAAAACTGGAGAACTTTTTTTTTTAATAGAGTCTATTTAGCATAGAAATTGGGCCTCATGGCCACCATGACAAACATCTGTTACTACTGTTCAGCATATCTAGATCCGAGGTGCACCTTCTTGCCTTTTGAAATGGTCTTTGAAAGTGAACACTGTCCATTGTGGTGCAGAGGGGCTGGTTTTCAGAAGATTGCTCTGGAGGGGAGGATCAGCCCTGTAGCTTCTGTGCCTGTGGAAATGCTCCCAGCACTGCTGCACTTTCCTGGGATCTCTCTCGGTGCATTTCTGGGTAAAGTGAGAAGAATGCTCGGATGTATTTTGTTCTTGATATATTTGGGGTGAATTGTGGGTCTTTAACTCACTATATTTCAGTTTGTTCAATGGTTTGGGAGAAAAGAACTGGCTGGTGGAAAGAAAAAAATGACGTCTGTGAGTCAGTCACCTGCTCCTGCTGTTCCCCACAAAGCCTTTGCCAGTGGTCACTGGGGATGTTCTTGTCTTCAGCTCCCTGAAGAGCTCATGGTGTGTCCCTGCTGTTTGTAGCAAACCAAGAATTAGACATCTGAATCTTTTTTGATCTTCCCCTTCTTTTGTCCATCTGCTGCCCAGTTTAGATTGAGAGGGTATTAAAATAAGATACCAAACCCAGGTTGCTTCCCCCTCTTTGTTAAGCAGGGAGGGTGCTTTCATTAATAAGCGTGAGAATTAGTTTACTTATTACCTTAGCTCCTAAAACATACAGCCTTAAGGGGATTATCAGCAACTAATTTGTGTTCTGAGCTTCCCAGTGTATAGGAATGCCCAGTCCTCCTCTCATTAAGCCTTTTTATTTATTTTTCATGTGGGTTCCAAGTCAGACGTTTCTTGTTGGGGTTTGCTGCCATAAATAGCTGTCCATTTTTTATTCCCACCAGCTGTGGGACACCCAGCAAAGTTTATGAATTGCTTCTCCTTGACAGATCACAACCACCACAATATTCTGCCAGGCAGCCACCAGCAGCAAGTGACTGATATTAGCTCTTAAGTCTCCAGAAAACTCTGTTCAGTAATTAAACATTAAGCCTCTGATGCCTATCATCATTCTCTGCCAAGACCCTTTACAACACAGGTTTGCTATGTTCGGGTAATGATATTGGAGATGATCACTTACTCTGGAAATGTAGTTATCTGGGAAGAATGAATTTGCTGAAATCAGAATTTCATTTATGAGCTGGCTTTTCAGGACTTTGCTCCTAATTCTGACATTCACCATGCACAAATATTTATTTTGTTAAAAAATCCTCTGAACACAGGATAATTGACAAAGGGTGATGAAAAGAACAATATTTAGAACTGTGGCACCAGTAGCAGTGTGTAATATGATGCAGAAATCTGCCTTCTTTCAATAAGGACAAATGATGCAACAGCACTTCAAACTTTGGGCATCATTTCCAAGTTAATCTGCTCTGCTTTGGTGTCAACATAAAATTGAGATCAACTCACTAGCAGCTCTGGAGTTTTCAAATAAAAATTCAAACTTGTAACACATACAGCACTGTTGACAGAAACTGTGAAGTCTGTTTTCCATCAGTGTATGTACATAGCTCATTTAATGTTATTGTGATGAAAAATAATAAGAATAACCCTCAAATAAATTAATAGCTGTGTGTTGTTCGGTAGCAGCCACAGCTCCTGCTCACCAGCTGAAGCTGTCAGTCTCTGTAGCAATTTTCTATTTTACCACAAAATGGCCAATGAAAATAAAACACACAGAACTTTAAAAGATCTGAAGCCTACAGTTGCAAAATCAAGCTGTAGAAGCTTGCTAACAAATAAAGGTATCAGTGCAGCCTGAGTTTGCCCAGCTCTTTTCCACTGTCAGGGGTTGTACCAAAATCTGGAGCTCTGCTCTGGCCCCCCAGCCCCAGCAGGTTTGAGCCCCCAGGGAATTCCTTCCCACCGTTCTCCTGGTGGTTCTTCTCCAGCTTTGCTATTTATTCAGTACCCAATCTGCTTGTCTGTGTGGTCCTCATTGCCCTTGCTCATCACCCAGCGATTCTTATGAGCTGAATTCTCCTCTTTAATTTGCCTGGCTCTGTGTGTGTGGCTTTGTTGTGGTTTTGTTTTTCCCTCACCTTTCTCAGTATGTTTAAGTTCCTCATCTGGGATCTCCCGATGTCTCCTCCCCTCTGTTAGGACTGCCTTTCTGTCCTCTTTCTCCCAGTACCTCGATGTTCTCTCATTGCCTCCGCCCTCCTGACAGCTTCCCATTTCCCAGCTCCTCATCCCACCTCAATCTTTTCCTAGGCTTCCTATTTTCTTGACTACTATCTCAGCATCAACCAGTCTGAGATCCTGGGGTTCTGAGGGTCCCACACATTATTCACGTGTGCCCTCCCTGCTGCAGGTGATGGCTGGAGAGAAAGCAGTGCAGCATTTTGGGCAGGTGGTGGCACAACTTTGGCCACTTCAGGCTTTCCTGCCTGTTCCATCGCCACTGCAGAGAGGCTTTGCCAGTGATTCCATCACCAGTCCCTGTAGCAGAGACCCTGTAAGTCAAGGCACTGCAGGGCAGAGTATGAAGCTGCTTCTACCAGTTTATAGTGATTTTTGTCCCTATTTGTTCTCACCTTGGCATATGTGCCATTAGCGTGGTGTTGCTGTATTGCCTGTCACAGATGGTTTAGAGTAGCCTGGAGCCCTGGGTGGAGGAGGGAGGGGAAAGCTTGTCTTTGGTCCAGCTGCAGAGTCTTTGAAACAGTGAAATTGGAAACGCAAAATAAAGCTTTTGTGAACGTGGCCACAGGGATGTCAGGCAGCATTCCAGCGATGGAGTCACTGCTCTTCCACGTGCCTTGTCTGAGGGGAGGAGCAGAGGCTGTGCTGGCAGTTCAAACAGAACATTCCCCTGTTCCCTTAATACAGGGAAACCAGAATATTCCCACTGCCTGCCTTCCAGGCAAAGTGATGGCTTTTGGCACTTGCCAGAGCAAGACTAGGCCAGTGTTGGTTTTGTAGGATGTTGACCAGGAACTTTGGGGGTTCTCTAAGGGAGAAAACCAGAATATTCAAGTAGGCAACACAGAACAAGACGAATAATTGGTGGGGCTTGTAGTGCACGGGGCATATGTACAGATGAAAGATTGTCCAAAAAAATGGTGGACATGTAAATTTATATATTCCTTTGTCATTGAAATTCTTTTATCAGTTTTATTAATCTTTAGAAAAGCGGCATAGGAGCAGCTACATTGAAATTAATCTTTATTTACATCTCTAAGAAAAAGTATTAAAAAATCACTATGCAGAAAATAATAGAATGTTTACAAAATCAATATACATTTTTGCTTGGAATAATGATGAACAGATGCAGCCTTGGAAACAGCAGTATTGCATATTGATATTTCTTTTTAATATATCTCTAGGATACAAGCAAAAATTAAAATACTGAAAATGCAAAGTATTGGTGCTGCTTGGTTGTAAATAAAAAGGAGGTTCACATTACCAGCATACAGAATAGTTTTGAATGGAAGCCTCAGATTATAAGGCAGATTCAGCAGAATCTCACATTTCTAAAAAGAATACTTGAAAGAAAAATATTATGTCTTTCATAAAATGAGAAGAGCACGGCTAATTTTTAATGCCCAAAAGTGAGATTGCCTTCCAAGATGTTTGATGTCAGGCATCATAATTGCTTCATAACAGAGTGTTGAACAGTAACTTCCACAAAGAGCCTCCTGCAGGAGCAGTAATGCCATATTACATTAATCCAGAATTATTCACCTACTGTTTGGAGACTGTATTTCAAATAGGAGTTGCATTTCAGGTTTGGAGAAATAAAATGTCTGCCTGTAAGTCTTCTTTCTTTTCCACCTTCTCTCATCTCTGTTTGAAGATAAGAGTTTGAAATGTTAAACTAGGGAGAGTTGAGTTGTCAGGGAAGTGTCCCCATGGCCGTTGTTATTTATTTGAGAGGTCTGTAGCCCGACACTGCCTCCAGGCACCTGGAATAGATCATTATTTAAATGCACAACTTGGTCGAGCACCAACTGTGTCCCAGCCATCGTGTAACTGCACTGACCGAGGGTGTTTGTGTGCCTGGATATGCACGTTTTTTGGGTTGATCTGGCTTTGTGTTGATTTTTGCTCCCATCAAGACATTGCTGTTGGCAGGCTGATGGGTGTCTGCAGACCACCCCAAACACAGGGCAGAATCTTAAGTGGGATCCCTCCCAGTTTGGTGGCACTGTGAAGTTTGTGTTACAAGGCTGTGCTTTAGAAATGGGTTCCTACATGTAACTTTGGGTATTTTAATTTGTATGGTGACCTTTTTTTCTTAAGTTAAATGTAACTTTCTTAGATGTCTTAGGTTCCCATAACAAATTGAAGGTTTGGTTCATCAAATGGGATCAGGTAGAATGTAGCAGTATTACCACCAAGGCTGTGATAAGGGAATTTTGGGTAGGTCTTCTAACCAGTTTGTGTGACTCATTATTAGGTCATAGTTTGGATGAAACTATTTGATTTTTTTTTTTTACCAAGGCTAGAATGGGCATAATATGATTTAACTGAGCTTCGAAACCCTGTAGTTCCTCTGGCAAAGTGCTCTAGGGTACTAGAAAACGTGAAGAGGAAGGAGAGAGGAAATTCTGAAAGCAATTAGAGAACCCTTTTGACAGCTCTTTCAGCTGATAAAAAGCCAGCTTCTTGCAAGAAAGTATCTCCTGGCATTGGTTTGTGTCTTATGGACAGTTGTGCTATTAATATGCAAATTCAGGATGTAGGGGAAGGCATGTGTTGAGACACTTGCAGATGATTCAAAATTAAAATAAAATTACCAAGAGTACAAATAAGACTTTTTTTCCCTTTCAAATCTAGCAGTCAAATATGTTTGAGAGGGCTCAGTATTTTGCTTTGAAATCCAGTTACTCGAGCCATCAATCCTGTGATCTGAATTCTTGCACATGCATATTCATGCCTGTGTTTACATATTTGTTTGTTTATTGCATCTGCTACTTCAGCGATGTGTAATTTCTATTTCTCCCTTTTGTCTGGGGGCCTCTCATATTACATTTAGATTGTATCCTTTATCATTCCAAATTGACATTTATGCTTTTGCTGCTGTTGTTTGCCTAGCTCCTCTCTGGTCTGGATCAACAATTTGTTTTAATCTGTGTCACTTCTCTTATCTGCCTGTCCACAGAGCTGCCGCCGCTGTGCCCCCACAGAGACTGGGTTCGCAGCGCCGCTCCGAACGCGCCCAATCTTAATTGCTTTGCCACTTGGTTTGGAGGAACGCACAGACAGCACGGGGTGCGAGACCAGCTCTGACAAAAGGAACGCTGTGCCAGTGCCTGTGAATAAATAAATGCCATTTACAGAGAGGAATACTGTGGCAACAGAAGGGAAGTCACAGGATGGAGGCTAATGATGGTTTCAGAATGTTTTTTCTTGTTCTTAGCAGGGAGCTGAGTGAAGTCCGGAGAGATGTAGAGCACGGGCTGCTCTACAGGTACCACTGTCTTTGTAAACAAGAGTTTTAGTTTTAATTCTCCCAACTGACTGGCTTGAAAACTTCGTGGTTTAAATGAGAATTAATCAAGAAACATTTGAATTTCCAGTGGCCTCGGGAAGCTGTTATGCTTCCTGTGGATTCTTTGCTTTCTAATAATCATTTTAACAGTTTGTGTTCAATTCCCTCCTTATACTCCTTCTCCTGTTCAGTTAAAGGCTGTGATGTCAAACAGTGTAGTAGGTAAGAAATACTGGCATAATCTGTGTGTGGTGACAGATTTGGAGCTGTAAGCAAAGGGCTGGAATTACTTTGTTTTCCATACTGAGTAATGAATCTCTCTCCACTGGAAAGAGGAATAATGAGGGCAATCAGAAGAGGCAGGCAGAGAGCAGGAGTGGAAAGGGGCTCTGCAATACTCGATAGATCCATTTAGGAATGGAGGCTGATAATGGGAACCTGATAAAATAGAGGGGAGCAGGGATATAGCAGTGAGGCAGCTGGGGCACCTTCCTGCTCCTTTTTGCTGTCCATAGACACCTGTGACCCACTGCACACACTGCCAGGGCCTTGGTGGCCCTTGTGTTTAGTTTGGGCTAAATTCCATGCCCCAGGAGTTGACCATTTGTTACAAACTCGGATGGGAGCACACGATGCCCTCTCGGGAGGGAAACGTGCTGCACTGTGCAGGAGAACGTGGTGTGGGAGGAAAAGGCTGTCTGCGTTCATCTACAGCCTGGGATCAGTCCCACTGATGAGGAGGTGACAGTCACCAGCTCGGTGGGAAACAGTACTGATGGAGATGTTTAGGAAGGAAGAAATCTGTATTAAAATTTGATAGGGTAATAGGAGAAATGTCATAAGGAAGTGCAGCATGCATTTAAACTGTTTATTGAGTTGCTGGTAATAGCTATGAGATATATATATATGCACACACACACACACACATATATATATATATATATATAAAGACAAACAATAATCACCTGCCAGGTCTGGAAGCTTTACCATGGTGAGACATCAAAGCAAGTGAATACATTTTGTGTGTTTCCTCCAGCAGTGCGTGCCCCAGTGACAGTCTTTCCCACCTCCATTTCCTTCCCTTTTTTTTCTTTTCTCACGTAACCACTATTGTTGGGTTTACTCCAAGAAAATAAATACAGTTTTGGAGAGTACATGATGTTTGGAAAGAAAAATAGGGGGGAGAGAGATTGTCCTTTTTCAGAGGTGTCCTGCTCTGTGGGATGGGAGCAAAAGCAGCCCAGCATGTGCCTGCTCAGGCCTGACAGCAGATAGATAATTCAGGGACAACAAATAAATGATGAGCTATTTCTAGCTCTTAAGAATAGTGAGATTCTTTTTTATTTTTTTCCACATCCTCCATAAAAACTGAGGCAGGCAGCATGCCTGTCTCTTACAGCCTTCTCACATGTGAATAAACAATGCCTGTAGCTCTGTAGCTCTTTAATTTTTGATCTCAAGAAGCTTTATTCTGTTTTTGCTATGCAGTGTCTCCTTGACCAGCAGCTTTGTTTGCAGCACGCTGGGTTTATTAATTGCTCAGAGTTAAAAAAATCTGTTGTGCAAACTTACATGATCTGAAGAATGAATGTGTTGCAGTTGCATTTGAACTGCTTAGTATGAGTCTTGTGAATGATCAAAAAATGAGAGCAGAAGGGTATTGTCTCTTCCACTGAAAAATTATGAAGTGTTAGAAAATTGAAGGCAATGTATTATTGTGTATCATTTGTGACAGTAATATCAGTACTTTGGCTGGGTCTAAGTGATGCCTTTGTTATTATTTTGCTGCAGTTCATTTGAGCAATATCCACCAGTAACTGGCTTGACTCACCAGTGAAAAGAATAATGTATATAATGCACAGTAGCTGGATTGAACAGGCAGCTGCCCTTGCTTTCAGTGTCCAGCTATAATCTGTGCTTAGAATATGGGCACAGGACCCTTGCTTTTGGAGTTGGGGAGATCTCAGTCCCTTGGACAAGGTAGGGATCTTCTGGTGTGAGCCAGGGGGACACTGAGCTCCCAGATGCCTTCTACCCATTGCAGAGCTCAGAGTGCCCCAGCCTGGCCTCTGCCCACCCTGCTGGGCACTGGATCTGAGCCACACTGGATCTTGGCCACACTGGCCACATGGAGAAGGTCACAGGAGAGGGAGGTTCTACCAGGCACAGCTCCCAAGACATGGAGCATCTGCAGAGACAGCCTGGTGTCACCCAGGCAGGACTCTGAGCTCTGTGCAGGACATGTACATGCACATCTTACAGAATTGCACACTGGCCTTGATGAACCAGTCTCACTGGCAGTGTAACCTGGTGTTTGGCCCGTTGGGAATATCTGCCAGTCGAGGAGTGTGTTGCTGTGATCTCCCCACAGAAATGCCAGGCTGGGACTGCTGAGAGAATCCCATCCTTCTGAGCCACAGCAGAGTATCTGGCAGGTCTGAAACCCCTGATTGTATTCAGGGCAGCGTCTGGGCAGTCCATCACAAGCCACTTTTTAGCTACCTGACCCTTTGGGTAGGTTGTTTTTCTTTATTAGTGCAAGACATGGAAAAATATGGCCAAAATCTGTGCTTGTTAGCTTATGGTGATAGAGTAAGCACCCGTTTTCAGCTGCCTAAGTCAGGTATGCACATGTCTCACTGAAACACTAATATGAGAACTCACTTGGAGAGATCACTGTCTGACTTTGAAACAGTGCCTTCACTCAGCTGAGATTGGAACATCAAAAATGTGTGTCTGCAAACCGTGTAGTTTTTCCAATTCTTAGCTCCCTGACAGAACCAGTAAGATTCCTTTCCTGAGCCCACATTGCACAGAGAGGACAAATTTTTCAGGGGCACAGTGAATAAAGAAGTGCTGGGCTTGTGTTCACTAAGGCACAGACACCCATGCACAGCTCTGGGAGTTTGGGGAACGTGGTTGGCACCGTGACCCTGTGTGCCAGCTGGGGTGTGTCGTGGTGCTGGGAAGTTCTGTGTTTCCTCCTCTGCTGGCTCAGCCCTGCCTGCAGCAGAGAGTGCTGTGAGGTTCACTTGGTGAATGCTGATCTGACTTTGCAGAGAACAGTTGTGCTAAATAGACATTTGAAATCTTCTGTGCTTGTTTCACAAGGCTGAGCATGAAGGAGGCAGGATGGATGTGGGAGCACAGAACTCCTTTCAGCCAGCGAGGGTGACTGATGATGTGTTTCCTGGCTTGGTGTATTGGTGCAGGTTAGCACACCCCATGATTGTCTTTCACTGCATCATTTGGTGTCAGAGCTAAGCAGATACGCTGTGGTTTTATTTTTCTCCACTGTTATGCATTCAGAGTGTTATTCTGGAGTATCTGCTGCATTGCACTTCTTTTTCTTGATGTGTTCACAAGAATTCATCCATCCACACCTTTCTCCTCTTGGTGTTCATTCAAGTAGTTTATGATCAACAGTTGAGAGAAGATTTCAAGTTGCTTTTGCATTTGTCAACACCGAATTGCATCTTCTATCCCACCACCTGTTACGCAGCTTTGCTTCCTTTTGAAGGGCTGCCTAGTACATTGTATTTTAATTATTTTTAAGAAAATGTGTGAACTTTCAGAATTAGCAAGATTTGTTCCCTCTGTATTTTCTCAAGTTTTGAGATCTTTTGTTAAATACTCTCTACCAGACTTCTTTCATTCCATAAACATTTTCCAAAGGAAAATACTGAGTTCACTCTCTGATTATTACCTTTCCCTTTAACAGCTATCTATTCCTATTGCGAATTCCTGATCTACGTCTTTGAATCTAATTTTAGTTGGCATTACAACTCCTGTATCAGTACAGAAGAAGAGCTCCTTGATCTCCAAAATACCTGCTTTTTCATTTTTATATGCTAATGCATGTAATATACTCTGCCCTGTGATACTGTAGCTGTTCTTAATTAAGCAATCCTTAATTCTTATTCTTTGAGCAGCTTAGCCACCTTGTTCTCAAACTTGCTCGATATCCTTGGTTTTCAGATTGTGCAGGGCTTTGACATCCTTCCCAGACTGGCAGTGGTGTGCCAACTGTGTTCTCTGCTGTAGCTTAGGTTTTGATGTCTCTTGAATTTCTGCAACTAAAAAACCAAACCAAAGTTGATTTCTGAATCTTAGTGTTTAGGAATTCAGTTAATGTGGTCCCTCATATTCTGAAAGCGTTAGCACCTGGTGGCTTTCCTCTTTCCCTGTCTCTGTGTTAAGGGAGAAGAAATGTTTGAACAAGTCATTGAAGCTCGTGATTGCAGTTGTCACGTTACTTGATCATGGTATTGTTTCCTTATGATTGAATCCATTGGTTTGCTCGTGTCTGTCAACTATATGAATTTACAAACTCTGTATTTCTTGGCCTTCTGATACAAAACCTGATTTGAAGCCTGGTGTTCCTATAGATGTATTTTTCACAATACTTAACCTGATTTATTTGTGATGTGGAACAATCTCGTGCTGTTCCTTGCATGTTTGACCTGTCATTTAGAACTGCTGTATCACCAGCATAAACAAAATCCGATATTAACTCTCAGATCATGCAATATCTCTGTTGTTCCAATCTCCAGTTTTTTCTCATAATGAAGCAATGGCAGAGACAAACCAGAGAAGAGATTGCATTCTCAGTTTGACACCAGCTGCCGTGTTAGACTCTGCTTAAGTTTGCATTTTCCTTAACCACTGAAGCCATACCTTGGAATACAGTTAGGCAAACCTAATTATTTTTACTTGCTTCCTGTAATATTTCAAGATATGTGAAAATGAATCACAATGGGGGTTATCATATGCTTTCCTAAAATCTATAAAGTTTATAATGGGTAGATACTGCTTTATTGCATTACACAATTTATCATCATTCATTCATGCTGTAAGTCCTTTTATTTCTTTCGTTTTGATTTTAGGAGCTCTGTCTAGCTTGAATCATTTAATTTTTGCTGTGTTGCCTCCATCAGAGTTACATTAAGCTTCTTTATTTGTATTAAGAAGCTGGGGTTGTAAGCAGCTTGACACCACCCATTCTGGGTGAGGGAGGGACACAGTCCCGTGCAGGGAATCCTGTTTGGGATGGACTCCAGCTCAGAAAGCTCAAAAGGCAGTGAAACTGCTAAGGGCCACGCTTTGAGCAGCACAGAGTTTCAATGTGAGTTTGGATTTCACCCCCATTCTCCATCCTGCCGGTCCCTCACACCAGGGAGACCCTCCTGCAGCTCTGGGAGCTCCTCTCTCCGGTGGGAGATGGGCATTTCTGCCTCTGTTTCTGTGACTGAACCTCAGCCCAGCCCCTCTGGAGGCTCCAAGCAGAGAAGCAAACAGGAAAATGCTGGAAAGGGAAAAGTTAGGGGTGAGGGGAGGGGGCAAGAAACACTGGACACCGCAGAGAGTATGATGGAAATCTCAAACAGTCCTTACTACCATGAACTTAATGTGAAATAATGCCCAAATGTCTTGAAAGAAAAATAGAAGGTTCATATATAGGAATGTAACTTGTGCAGAGAAGAAGAGGGAAGAAGAAATCCATTTTCACCATAGGAAATTTTTTGTATATAGTGCCATACAAAAAAACCCCAAACCTGCAAGGACTCTTGTAGCCTACAGAGTGGAGTTCTCCCTGGTGGGAGCATGTGCCTTTGGATGGGGAACACAGATTACACCCAGGAAAAGGAGGAACCACAGCAAATATTGTTAATCCTCATCAGAAACATACAGTCATGAGCCAGTAGAATACTGTGCTAGTCATAGTTTTCCCCATTGATGCAGGTTTTGTGTTCAACACTCAAGAAAAAAATTTCTTTTACTAGTCAATTAGTTTTTATTTTATTTCTTGTGAAGATTTGTAATATTAATTACCAACATAAAAACAAAGATGCGGCGCACTGAAACAAATGGATGTGTTTTTATGCTTAGATTAAAACATTACTTGTAATTGTTTACAGTGAAGTCTCCTTGCTGACACAGTGGTGTTAACAGGGTTATAAACTTATAAGTTCTTAGAAGGAAACAGAGAAGTATATTATCTTGTAGCTATGGTGTAATCTACCATTAGTTACCTAAATACCGCTGCATTTGTACTGTATCATGTACTTATCAAACATCTACATGACTCCTTAACTATTTCCAAAACAAAAGAGTCATTATTTACCCACTGTGAAAATAGCCTTGTGTTGGTGGTATTAGAAATCATTAGCTCTATTAAGTCCCTTATCAGCTCTGCTAGCAGCTGGAAATATCCTGCAGCTCAGGAGGGCTCCAAAATGTTCCCCAGTCAGTATATTCTAGATCACTTTGTTTTCTTGTGCACTGAAAACAGATTATAATCACATTCAGCCACAGGCAAAAAGAGAAGCTGACAACAGTGGGAGAAAAAAGATTTATGAAACTTTTCATTGCTTGGGGCAGTATTTTGTAACAAGATAACAGTGTTGTCCCTTAGATAGGAGCACGAGTGAACAGTTTAGCTCTGTCTTTCTATCATCTTGGTGTTCTCTGCCTCAAAATGACAATTATCACACCATAAATACAGCCCAAAGCATTACAGATGTCTATAAGCAGAATCCATATTAATTCTTAATGTATAAAGAAGAGACAGATCAGTTTATGTTAGCTGGTTTTTTTATGAGTATAGAATAACAAATAGAAGTATTAATTTTGTCTTGTCATTGCTTGCTTTGAAAAGGATTGACTCCAAAAGTAGTCTCTTTAAGGGCTGGGTTTAAGTGAATTCCTTTATCAGTCCTTGCTCCAGCTGAGGGTGGCCCTTCAAACAGTATGTCTTAAGTAGCAGGATTAAAATAATTTCTTTAACATGGTTTAAGATCATGACTTTGGGTTCTTTCCCAGAAGCACTTTTCACAAGAAATGCTCCTTGTTGAGAAAGAAAAAGAATCGTTTCTCAAAAGCTCCAGTGGTGAAACAATGATTTTTCCATGCAAGTATATTTTTAATTCACTGGTTTTGTACTCCCTGTTTTAAAACCCCTCTGAAATAGTCCTGATTTCTAAGAATTATATATTATGGGACCTCACAGTAATGTGTCTGAATTTGGAAACAGGACGGTGTTACTGGGACTAGGGGAAAGGAGTACATAACACAAAGTGCTGCACATCTGTAGCACTCATGAAAATGGATGGGTGTGTAATTACAGGTAATTAGGGGTGGGGATGTGTCTGCAGTGTGTGAGGGAGCTGATGTGATAAGGCTGCCTAGATCTGCCTGAGGTGGGACGTAGGGTGTACCCTGCTCAATCCTGCATTTCTCCTGCCCATGCAATTCCCTTGTCCCATCCTTCACAGCTCTCCTGGTTGCTTCCTCCTCTTCTCCTTTACCCTGAATCTCCCCTGAAGAGAAATGCACCAGTCTTGGAGGAGCTTTGCCCCTTGTCCTCCTTTTCCAACTCACCCGCCCTGCCCTCGTGGTTCTCTTGGGGCTCCCATGGTGGACCCTCCTCTGCCTTTGCCAGCCCACTGCTCTGCTCCCAGCAATGTTCCTGCCAGCTCCCCTTCCCTCCCCTGGGGTGGCTCTGGGCTGCCAGGGCCAATGCTGCAGGAGGGCAGGGATGTGCCTGCCCCTGCCCCAAAGCCCAGTCTGGCCCAGTGGCTCCACTGGGAGCCCCGCTGAGGAGCAGCAGGATTTGTTCCTGAGCAGTTGTGGATCAGTTTTGTACCTCAGAGTGTTCTCCTGTGTATGCCCAGTACCCGGACATGTCCAGATAACTCTGTGCACCTAATAAATTTCAATGTGATATGTATAAATTCCATCCCTTCCGAAATTCTATTTTATGTGTGCTTCCTTTTTTGTTGATCATCCGTGGGAAATTAGTATAGGTTGGATTCACATTGAATCTGTAACTCTCCGTGCTGTTTATGTGAGGAGCTGAAATCTGCCTCACTTGAGTTCCTGCCTCAGCATCATCTGAAGTATTTATAACCAAGGCTCTAAAACTGTTACAAAGATAGTAGCATGCCATTTCTTTTTATGCAAAACTTGCTTTGGTATGACATATCTGGAGCAGAGAAAAGGCTAACATGCTTATTTTGCCAGCTGACCTAAGTGAACAAATAGATACAGAAAGATTGGAGTGGGAATTGTTATATTTTCTGTGATGAATCAGGTTTTGAAACAGGCTGAGAGTAATTTGGTGCCATGCAGGGATGTCAGAATTCATGCCAGTTATGCAAGATGTTTGAATCTGTGCAAGAATTGGAGTAACAATTTTAAGCAGAATTATTTGATTAGAAAAAAAAAAAAAACCTGTTATGTCTTTCTGCTGTAAAGCTGCTCCACACACATGGGCAAATATAGGAAAGAAAAGGATGGCATTTAGGGAGGAAAATTGTTAGCAATTTTTTATTTAGGAAGATTGGACTATACTAAGATGAAATGCCTGATTTGGAATTTCTGTGTCACAAAAGTATCATGGACCTTGATGTAATTTGAAAAAGTTTCTGAAAAATATAGAACAAGGTGTTGCCAGTGAGTGGGGGGTTTATATTTCAGCAGATGCTACAGAAATGTTGGGGTTTTTTTGGCTGTCGACATATTTTAGGGATATTGTCTTTAAAGAGCACAGATCATACTTGTCACTAATTATGTATTTCAGCAGTGGAATCATAATAGGTCCTTTGTGATGCTCTGAGAGTTGGTTTTTAGTGGTTGGCTTTTGTTTCACCAGGAGTTTAAGCTGGGTTATCTTGGAGGAGGGATTGTAAGGGGTGAGGAGCCAAGGGGTGAATCTGGACGATTGCAGAGATGGCAAGACAGGGAAAGAATTACAAACTACAAAAGCAAAGTACAAAAAACCCCCACAAGCTCAAAGATAGCAGGGAGCAGAAAGAGAGGGATGAGAAGGAAGGGAGTGACAGTGTTTAATGATGAGTTTTTCAGAGCCCCCAGAGCTCTGGCACTGGGCACCAGGGTGTGCTCTCTTTACCTCTGCTGGCTCAATCCATAGAAATAGCATCTTTCCTTGAGTTTTATGCTAATTTCTTTATGTTCTGGCCCACGAGCACTAACCTGGCCAGGGGCTGAGGCAGCTCCCATCTCCTGTTGTGACTCCAAAGGGCAACTGAGCCAGGGCCCCTCTGTGCCAAGGGCAGGGGCTGTGCCAGCCACACACTGATACCCAGAGCACACCCAGCTCGCTCTTCCCATCACTCTGTCCTTGTCACTTGCTCCTAAATTTGACTCTGAGGCTGCTTTAGCAGCAGGTTCCCTCTGTTCAGAGGGTGTTTTGCAGCCAAAACATACTTTTAATGAGAAGACCAGCTGTTCTCCCTCAGGACCAAGCTTCCACTTGTTCCTTGGTTTTCTCCTTAATTGTCTTATCACTGATGAATAATTTAATAATTTTTCTTGAGTATTTCATAAATTTAGAGGTTTGTGGTGTCTCAGTTAATAAAAACACAACGTACAGCAACAGTTGCTTCTCTTCCCCTCCGTCCATGGCACAGCTGGCCGTATTTCCCTGAGCTTGTATCAAAAAACATGCAAGTAAATTGAAATAGTGAAACCGTATCAAGATGTCTATCAGCATCCTACACTGATGTGCAGTTTGGGGTTTATTCCAGACTATTTTATGATGTGGAAAATATGCATGGAACAGCCTTTAAGCTTTAAGGATGATTGGCTTGCATGCCCTGTAGAGGGTAGCTTTTGCTCTTGCATTTCTGTTAAAATATACTAATTGGGCATTAGCTTAAAAATGTAAACCTCTCCAATGGGCAGGATTTGTGTTACATATCATTTGGAAAATCTCTCATCAGCTGTGGGGGTTTTTTGTTGTTGTTGTTGTTTTTTAACAGCCAGTTAAAAGGTCAGGCACAATGATACTGCATTTCTAGATCTTTATCCAGTGCAGAAGTTGTCCCATTTGTTTCTGCTTACTGTAAGGCATTATTAAAATACTCTGCATTAAAAAGAAACAAAACCCAAAAAAAAAACCCCAAAACCAAACCAGACACCCAAACCAAACTTGGCTGAAAATAATAGTTGAATTTCAACATGGGAAACTTTCTGTTTAGCACCCCCTGGGTTTAGTTTTTTACCTCTTTTAATTTGTTCTGACTGGAGGAAATGTGTCAGGTGAAGAAGGGCAGTTGGAAGAAGGAAGAGACCAGGATGAAACCAGGGGACCAGGGCTGAGTCATGCAATTCCATGTTGATTCATTGCTCTGTGTTTCAGTTTGTGATGTAAAATTCTGACAACATCCTTACTTTCTTAGGCTTCATTTCCGAAGCCCATTAAAAGCACACACTGCAGAGAACGAGGCATTATCAGTGCTGTCACATAGTGGGGGTTGCTCTTGATCCCTCCAGTGTCTGTAACATGGACTGCAGGCAGTTTGGACGGAGCAAAACTGCCCAGCTGGCATTGCCAGAGTCCAGGATTACTGCCTTTCTGATCCCCTCCTGTGCCATGTTTAGCTAGCCAGTCCAGCATCTCCTCTGCCTTCCCATGTTTGTGAATATTTCTTTCAGCTACGCTCATTTCACATAAAATCTTTGCTATTTAGGCATTTGTATGATTTTAGAACTGTGTCAAAGATAACCCTAATTTTTGGGTTGCGTGAGAGAAAAAGATCCTGTTTATTCCTGATCCAAGTGGCATGTGCATGAACCCACCTTGTGATACCCTTCTGAAAGTGCAGTTTGAATTCTTGTTTTCAGAATGAATTTCCTCATTGGTAGAGTTGTCTGAGTTGATAAATGAGTGTAAATTAAAGTCTTTCACACACATCAGATGCAAGAAAATTACCAAAAATGAATGGATCTTGATTTCTTTTTTTTAAGTTTGTGATGTAACAGTTATTGGCATAGAGAGTTACAACTACCTAAGAGCAACAATTTAACTAGATAATTTTATTTTTTTTAAATAATTTCATTCCGTGATAAGTATGGACACCTAATAAGTATCCTACTACCTAAAACTATAGATAGCTGAATTTTACTGGTTACAATATAATGAAAATAACTTAAAACACTATAGATGTTTTTGGGGGGGGTGTCCTCTTGACTTTAGAATTTCTTAAGCTTGACGACTTCTCTGTTTCTGGCTGTTCCTTGGAAAATGTGCTTGATAGAAGGTCCTTGCAGGAAAGTCTCGATGTGTCGAGCATGTCTCTACAGAAGATTTTTCTTGCATATTAGTTTAGAAATAATAATTGTCAAGAAGCCTCTTTCTATGTAGCAGACTGTCCTGCTATTGTAAGAGCTCACAGGACATGCTTATTTTCCCCTTCTTTTCTGCTGACTCTTGCCTTGCCCCATGTCTTCAAGAGGCAGAATTGCCTGACTGATTTCAGAATCCTCACCTCCTTTCCCCTCCACCAGGATTTCACGAGTCAACTTCAGTGTCCAAAAGATTGGTCCCTTAGTCTGTGTGTTTGCTGAAATCCATCATGTTATGGCTTTACCTGCCCTGCAGCTTTTCTGTCATCTTATTTCCCCATTTTTAAATTCTTCTTTAATATTGCCACTGTCATTATTATTAATACAACATTGCACCTGAGAGCTGGGGTTGTTTTTTTCCCCTTTTATGGTATTAAAGACCACTTGGCACTGTGGTGGTCTCAGGCATTCTGAAGGGAGAAACCTGATATATTAGGGCAATTATGATAGCTGCTTTCATACCTTAAATAGGACGTAGAACCTGTTCTCTCATTTCTCAATACCATCTTTCTGTGGCTCTTTACTTGAGTTGCTCTCAGAGACATGAAACCATGGCCTTGAGACAGAGAAGGGCGTGTAAAGATGGTGTTGCTCTGCGTAGCTGGGGTGAAGCTGTGTTTTGAGAAACAAAGGGTAGGGCTGTGCTATTGGCTCTCTCCTTGACCCTGGGAACAGGCAGCCTTGCCCAAAGGCATTACAGTTCCCTGCCTTTGGCTTGTTCTGGCAATGTGGGAGCACCTGAGGGTTTGGTGTCTGCCAGGGTGATCACACAGCCTCTTCAGGTTGAGGATTCAATGCCTTCTCCGTGCCAGAGAGGTAAGAGCAATGCATATTGAAAGTGGCAGCCCAAAGCAGAGCGGCACTGAGACTCTGCTGGTGAGCTGGGCACAGGATGGCACAGAGGAGAGCAGCACTGCCCCAGCACGTGAGCAGGGGTGGTGTTTGCTATCTCACTCAGTGTAAGTGATTAGGCAGGAAAAAGAACCAGCAAATCCATAGCCTTGTTCTGAGAGTCTCTTCAAGTGCTCATAGGAGAGTTGCATGGAAATTGAACATCGTAATGAAGACTAAATCTCTGCAAAATGTTGGTAGTGCTATTTAGATAGGGCAACTCTTGGTCTTTTCCACCTCGACAAAGTTTGCAGTGGGCTGCTTTGTT
>JAWWMO010000030.1:4696559-4727884 GCA_035047845.1 Dendrocincla fuliginosa | reverse complement strand
TGCCACGGCAGCCCTTCACCCATCCCACTGTGTGCCACGGCAGCCCTTCACCCATCCCACTGTGTGCCATGGCAGCCCTTCACCCATCCCACTGTGTGCCACGGCAGCCCTTCACCCATCCCACTGTGTGCCACGGCAGCCCTGCCTTCCCCCTGCCCTGTGCCCACAGGGCCAGGCTTTGGGGGCTGCAGCTCTCCTGCTCCGTCACGGTGTGCAGTGGAAGGGAACAGCACAGAGACAGAATTTGGCTTAGGTTTGGGATTTTAAGGAGGTTTTAGTTTGTTTTCAAGGAGACAAGTGCCATTTTGCATCTTGTTTCAGCTGAGGTTTTCCTCTGTGCTGGCCTGGTTTGTTTAATTGTTTCAGCACAGAGAAAAACCAACTTAGCAAACTGTAGGGGTTTTTTTTGTTTGTTTTTTGGTTTTTTTTTTTTAGCATTTTGGTTCTGATTAAACCCAGCTAAGTCGATTGTATAGCTTATGATTACTTCAAACATTCCTAGATCAGACTTTGTATTCTCAGATTGCTCAACTGGAACACAGTTAATGCTCACTCAGCTTCTAATCCGAAAGGAGCGTTGCTGATGTTCTTGAGTGCAGTAAGATCTCTTGAAGAACTGCATGTTGACTATGTGGACACCAGGCCCCGATGTTTCACAAGTGCTCAGTACAATCCATATGTACTAGCATTGATTAGCATTCGGAATGTCGTCTATTGGTGAATTTAAACGAGGAATTAAAAACTTCAAAAAGCCAAAACATGGAGAGTGCCAGTATTTCAGATTCCCAGTTCTCCTCTTTTCATTATGGTTTTAAGAGACCTCTCCTTAAAATCCTGAAACTTTCAGCTTGTGTGGTGTACTCTGGTGAAACTCCTAACGCAACTAATGATTGAGAAAAGGCATCCTTTCCTCTGTACTTTCCCCCAAACCAACACTGGCAACTATATCAAAAATAAAATCTCTTTCCCGATGGAAAAAGCCCGATGTGCTCCATCAGGACACTCACTGTGTTTGAGCTTCCAAATAATAAAGCAATTTGCAAGAGGCCTCGGAGCGTGTCCTGCCGTACGATCTGTCAAGCCGGTCCTTGCGCCCGCTGATCCTTTATTGGGGACAAGTGATTTACCTCTCTGAACTTCAGAGCTCAGCACATTTGCAGGTACTGCTGTGGAAGTTTTAATTTAGGCAAAGATGCTCATAAAGAAGCGCTCAGATGTTCAGATGTGAATCCAATTTTACATCCCTGGCAAGTTCAATAGCGTTTGCCTCCTGCTTTTGATTCATTTCAACAGGTTTATGAAAAAGCAGCATATTAAGCTTTTATCTCCCTCATATATATGTGAGTGTGTGTGCATGCTCCCTAGTTAGTACTTTATATATATATATATAAGCTCTTATATGTTTTAATATGAACTATATAGTATCTATATGATGTTGATATTAGTATTTGTTTTATTTCTCTGTATTAACCGGTACATTCATCTTGTGCCAGATTTCAGAGGTTTTGCAGCTGCAGTGCATGTTCAGTTACCTCTGCACGGCTTATTTTGCACAGTATCTTATGTTTACTGTGTGGGAACTGAGTCTTGAGGCGGATTAAATTAATTTGTGGTAACTTAAATTCAGCTCTTGCTTCCTTAATCTTACAGAAATGCTATTTATTCTTATTGATGTGCTCTTGGCTCATTTTTAAAAACAGCCTCTGTGATTTTGTGGTGACAAGATTCAGAGTCTTTATTTAGCTGGCTCTCAGCAAAACCAGTTTGTTTATGTGGGTAGGACTTTTCCAAAGTATCCTCAAGAAAGAAAAGTAAGTTGAGAAAATACGAAGCACATGAATCTTTTGAAGTAACTTTCAACACAAGGGCACCCTTTTGTATTTTATAACTCACAGATATCCACCTACTGCAATCCAAACATGCTTTGTTTAAAGTCAGAACACAGACTAGGAGAATAATTCCACTTAAGCTTCTGTGCATGTGGAGATTGTCCAAACACATTTTCTTCCTGCTGTGTCTTACTCCACATGCTGTTGTGGAACGGGCCAGGACCTAGTGTAGATTAGAGATTTGATGTTCTTGGAGGTCCACATGGGATTTTAAAAGTAAAACTTTCTGGGTTAAATAGTCTCTTTCAAACTTAGATAGACATAGCCAAGGCAAGGCTAGTGAGGAGAGCAGCACATATGACGGCTCTGAAATTTAGGGTGACATTTCATGGTGAATTTATTTCACCATGGAAGGTGACTTTGTATTTAAAGCAGTTGACACTACCACAGGGTGCATATTCGGGCAACAGACACTCAGAAAAGATAAACAAACTGCTGTGTAGGTTTAAGACAACATGTGGAGGATGTAGAATTTATTATCATTCACTACTCAAAGTATCTTGTCAGAGGACAACATCTATTTGCCTTGTGCAAGTCCCAGTAAATCTGCCTGTTCTTCATCAGCCTGTTCTTCCCCAGGCCCACAGAAACCCTTAAGAAAATGAATGATCTCTCTCCACAAAACACTGTTCTCTTGGTGTTCCCTGGTTGTGTAGCTGTGAGGAACCAGGTGCTTTCGTTTCTCTCCCCTGGGGCAGGCAGTCTGCAGTGCCAGCAGAGAGCTGCTCCTGGGGGTGTTGTATGGAATCATGGAACCCTTTAGGTTGGAAAGGTCGTCTGAGATCATCGAGTCCGAGCCTTAACCCAGCCCTGGCAGGGCTTGTCCCTAAAGAGCCAAGCTGGGTGCTCAGGACCAGGCAGGACACAGATACTGCTGCAGCTCGGGATGCTGTGCCAATAAAATATCCCCCTGGGGTTCTGGGGATTGGGTTTGAGGTGTTATTTTGTGTGTTGGGTGTTTTGTTTGTCTGGGGCTTTGTATAGATAGTGGCCTTAATTAACTTAAAGTTAATTAATCAGTTCAGCAGTTTTCCTATACTACTTTGTTTCATTTCTGAAAAGATCAGTCTTGCTGCAAGTGGTTTCCCCTTGTGATGTTTTCTTTTATTGTTTGAGTCATTAAGTACGGAATTTTCTTCAGTTTCTAAAAACAAACATACATCATTAGAGTTATCATTTCTGTAATACTACTGATTCATTTTCACTAGAAAACTCCAACTTGATACGTGCAGAATGTGTGGTTTGTAACACAGTGTTTGTTTTCTGTATTCTCTTTTGCTATTTTTATTGGATATAAATTATTGCAATGTGTGGAATTGCACTTAAATGCAGACCAGTAGATAAGTTTGTTTAGAAAAGCAACTATGGTTAGAATGACACCTGCTTATTCAATTTTCTTTTCATGTACCTTTTTTTTAATCCACTTGCCTTAATGATTAGAAACCACTAGTTTTCATTATCAATGCAAACATGCCAGTACACAAAGAATGAGGAAAGTTTATATCCTTATCACTAAAAATGTAATCTTTTTCAGTGAAAGAGGTTGAAAGAGTAGCCTAATTTTCAGATCTTACTGTGTGTTTGTGGCATTACTAAATACAAGAATGCAGGCCAAATCCTGATCACATGGAAGAACATGAAAGATATCATCACTGCATTGTTGCTCTCTTATTTGGAGTTTAATCTTCTTGCACTGGCACAAATCCTGTTCATTTGAAGCTGATTGGTAAAATAACAGTGAATGACAAGAAACGGAGATCTCTGGTTAAATTTGATAGAAACCTAAAGACCATATTCCCAAAAGCTGTTTTTAATCCATTAAGCTTCATCTCCTAAAATCCCTGATTGAAACAGGGAGGAAAAGGTTCCTCTGGGTAGATGTAGGGAATGATCAAGCTAGGCAGCTGTCCCGGCTGCTCCACAGAGGGGACTTTCTCCAGGGAGAAGCCATAAAGAAGGCTTTCAAAATCTGAATAGGGTCTTTGTCAGCAACCCACCTGTGCAGCCTGGAAACACTGTTTGGTGTTGCTGATCTCAAATAATCACCGATCTGATTTACCCCCATTTTGATGCGTACAGGTCCAAGAGGCACGCAGGGTTTGCCGGGTTTGCCGGGTTTGCCTCTTTTCCCAGGCAGCATTCCCTTGACAACACCAAGGAGAGCAGCGCCATCGCACACATCGGTGATTTCTTTTCCTCTTCTCTTCCAGGCCCTTCAAATCACCACAGCCAGTCAACGCTGAGGCCGCCCCTCCCTCCTCCTCACAACCATTCCCTGTCCCATCACCACTCCTCGGCCAACTCCCTCAACAGGAACTCGCTCACGAACCGCCGCAACCAGATCCACGCGCCCGCGCCGGCGCCCAACGACCTGGCCACCACCCCCGAGTCCGTGCAGCTGCAGGACAGCTGGGTGCTCAACAGCAACGTCCCGCTGGAGACCAGGTGGGTGCCGGGGTGGGCACCCCAGGAGCTGCCTCTCAAGGGCACAGAGAGCCTTTGGGGTGGCGGGCTGTGTTTGGGGCGCTCTTTGGCTGGCACGGCGTTGGCGGTCAGTGGTGTTGGAGCACTCACCAGCCTCTCTTTGCTTTGCTCTCCAAGGTGGGCAGGTGAACATCTCTGTTCACTTTTTGGACCGTCCCTGCATGCACAGCTCATGAGATTAGTGCAGCATATTTATATCCCAGGCACAGGGGAGAATTGCTTAGAATTCACATGGACCATGCTGCTGAGAAATTGCACATGTTGCCTTTCCTGATGCAACAAACAGAAGCTCACTTGACATTATGCATTTTGGGAGGTTTGGAGAAACAATCTGAGATTCAAGACTGACAGTGCTATAATTTTAATTTATACCTCATCCAGCATGTGAGTTCATTTTAATCTCTTCTGTACGTGTTAGCAGCTTGATGCCTGTGGGGCAAACAGTGGCATATAAATGAAAAGGTGCAGCACTCAGGCCTGACACAGAAATAAATAAATGAATGCCTGACATGCTGCTGGTCCAAATATTCTGGTTTGTTGTCCTTTGGGGTATGGAATGTCAAACATATTTAACTTGCACTTTAAATAGCAGAGCTGGCAGAGCTGATCTCTCAGAATTTAAAATTAGCCATGGCGGTGCTGAATAAAGTGCCTGGAATAGCAGGGTGGTGTTGCTTGCCCAGAGAGTGATGAACACAGTGTACAGGTGGAGGAGCTGGGCTGCTGGTACCACTGGCTGCTTCTGGGGTCTCAGCTGCTTGGTTGCCACAGCTTCTGAGGTGTTCCATTTGCTTTGCAACCTCCCAGGAATTTAATGCCCCTCTGCTGGGTTACTACCTCTGGTGTAGTCACACAGCCATGCAGCTTCAACTCAGGCCCTCCCAAAGCTTGGTCACAGACTGTGATGTGGTTTGGAGCTCTGGGAGGAGCTGGTGTAGCTGGAATGGAGTCACAGCAGCCAGGCTGTGCTTACTCAGGAGTTGTTCAGTGCTGGTACCCCCATGGGGGCAAATGAGACTGGAAAGGGCAGGGACTCTGAGCCAGTCTGTGCTCCTGGGCTGGGCTGGGCACAAGGGGCTGAACTCACACTGCCCTACATTGCTAAAAAGGGAACAAGGGTGCCATGAAGAAGTGGGGTGCTGAAAAGCAAATGCAACTTATTGAAAGCCAAGATGGCCAAAAAAAGAAAGGAAAGGGGTTTTAACTTACTGGGTATGGAACTAACTTTGGCCAATAAAAAAAATATAAAGGGATGCTCAACTCTTAACTGAGAACTTCTGCTATTTTTTAGAACTTAATTTGGGCACTCTGAATTTGTCCTTTATTGGTAAGAATTACAAGATAAAAATGTTGGTCCTGTTCAGCCCAGGCCAGTTCTTCCTGTGTGGTTCATTGCCCAGGATTAGAACATAGTTTTAATTCTGGTCTAGAGCAGTCCTTGCTGCACCTGGTCTGCCTGTTTCTATATGAAATTGTTCTTGAGTACAGCAGTTCCTGAAAAGTGTAATTTCTCAAGTTTTAAGATTGTCCTAATTTACCAATCGCTTCACATTAAGGGAATTTTTTGGGGATATTCACAAGAAGATTCTTTGTCATAATACAGGCAATCCCTGAGCCACAGCAGTGGATGTTTCTCTGGCTGGTTTTGTTTCACGCTCTGATTTTGTGCCCATTCCCTGCCAGTGGTGACTATCAACTCCATTACTGACTTTGGTTCTTCTCCTCTTTTTCTTTTTGTCATGAAACCTCTGGGAAAATCTATGTACATGTTGATGACACAAGGTTACTTTGTGAATACTGTTATTTTTGGAGGTTGCAGGATGCCCTGCAGTTAATTGGAGCCCTTTGGAAGATAGGTTTGTCACAGGCAAGCATTAAGCTATTAGAAAATGTCCTGGCAGAATTGCTGTGTTCCAAGACTATGCCAGAGTTGCTTCAGGATCGATTTTTCTTCTTTTCTGAAATTACACACCTGACAGGGCTTGATGACGAGTTTCATCACAAGAATATTAACTCAGAAGATGACTATTTTTTTCTGTTTGCAGTGAGTTTTGCTGAAATGGATGCTTGTAAAATCACTGGAGACTTTCAGAATTAGCCTGTAATTCTTTCACTTTAAATCTGGCATTTCATCTACATTCATACCAATCGTACCACCACCACCAAAAAAAAGGATAAGTTTTTGGTAACTTTTTACTTCAGCCTTTATAGCTGGAGTTCTTATTGCAAAGCACTGACTCCCCTCATACTGCCCCTGCACGATGCACTTCTTTTAAATTTTTATCTTGTCTGTTTATTAATCTCAGTAGTGGAGTGCTCAGGAGGGAAAGCCAGCACTGGCACAGCCTGGGTTGTCAGGACAGAGTTTCATAACTTTGAGTTTTCACCCTTCAGTTGCCTTCAGTGGATTCTGCTCTCAGCTGAAAATGATGTGCAAGTAGTCACGTTAGTTAGAGATCATGAAACAAAAAGTGGTACCTGAGCTGTCTGAAGGGAATGCTTTGTGTCAGCACTACAAAACTCAGATCACAATTTCGAGTCCAGGTGCCTCTTTATCTGACAGTACCGAGTGCTGAAATCATTGAATAATACAACATGTGTCTGCATGTTGTTATTTTTTTGTTCTGGTAAGAATGTTTTAACCTTCCCTTCGTTCCTTTGCTGTTTTAGGCAGTTTGGTCTAAATTCAGCCTGTTTGGAGACATCGCATTTTCCAAATCTCTCTCTTCTTTCAGTGCTGATTGGGGGTTGTTAATCATATTTGGTTTATTTTCTTTGTGATATAAAGGAATCTTTTACTGCTTCCACATGTTTTCCTGTGGCCTCTTCAGGCAACTGTTACCCCTCTCTCCTTGTGCCCTTTGTGGTGCTGTATTTTTTACATAATTATGCCTAGCTGTGTTGCAGCAGTTCAGTGCTTTTAGTGGAGTTCCAAATTTGCAAAATGCCTCTACAGATTCTTAATTATACTTTAGAATCATGGAGAGGTTTGGATTGGAAGGACCTATAAGGGTCACTGTGGATGAGTCACCTTCCAGTAGACCAAACTGCTCAAAGCCCAGACCAGCCTGGCCTGGAACACTTGCAGTGATCTGTGCCTGATTTTAGTGTGCTTGTTCCTGGTTCAGGGCAAGCAAATAGGGACTGCATCTTCCCTCCTCTGCTGCTGCTGCTTTATGGCTGCAACAGCCCCCTGGCTGGCTACATAATTGTTCTGTTTTCTTTGAAATAAGGGTCCGTAATGGAAGGGTTGAAATATCCCTAAGTAAGGACGCAGCAATGCATCGCTGGAGCATTTTTATGGTGCTATTTTTATGGGTCATTTCTGCAGTATTTAGCTGCTTTACCTTTAGGCTCGGAGCTGCTGTTTAATGCTCTTTAACTTTTACTGTCCTCCTTGCAGTCTGTTTCAATCCATGTCCTCCTCCTCCTCCTCCTCCTCCTCCTCCTCCTAACAAAGTGCTGGTTTCTGCCTTGACCAGTTAAGAGGTGTTCCTTTATTGCTGCTTTAATCATTGCTTTCGAGGGGGCTGTGTGATGGAAATACTACCTTTGAACATCCCCCTGTGAGTCTCGTTCCTCCCCGACAGCCAGAGAGGCAGCACCTGCTTTAAAGCTGGAAATGCTTTGAGGGCACAGGGAGAAAAGGATGGCTTTGCCAGGGAGGTTCACGTGGCTCTTTGCACTGCAGGAGTCCTGTGGTGCAGGAACCTCACACAGGCACTGGTCAAAATGGAGTGACTGGTGAGGGAGGGGAACAGAGGAGCTTTGCTGGATGGGTGTTTGAGATTGCCTGATGTACTCATACTTGTTTCAGGACTTTATATTGATATTAAATTAATTAGTACTGTTATAATTTATAATACTTAATCCAGGAGGGGAAAAAATAGTTAAATTAAATAGAAACCAGTCTTAGTCTCATAATTTGAAATATCTTCACTCCAAAACTTGTAAAGATAATTTTGCATCCTTGTCTATAATTTCTTTGAGCTTGCTTACAAGGATCTGTTGCTAGGCTTCAAGGAAGACTGTTACATGCCAGTGTTTCTCCTGTGTTTCAGGAGAAGGGATGATGGCCACTCTTCTGGTGATTGTTGGTTTCTTTAGATGCTGTGGGCTGTAGTGTAAGAGCAGGGATCCAAATCTGGGATCATTTTAATTCAGTTTAAAGATGCAGCAATTTGAAAATTAACCTGAAAAGAACTCCCGTGACCCTTAAAAGAACTCCCATGTGGCTCTTCAAAATATGTGCCTTTTTCTGGGTTCAAGCTGCATTTATTACTTTGCCAGTTCAATTCCACCCTCGGGTGTCAGATCAGCTGCACAACTTCTGAACTGAATATATAAACTTGCAGTTTCTGCGTGTGTCGAAGTTCCAAGCTACAGCTGCTCTCTGCAATTGTCTGCCTATTTTCCCTGGTGTCTCAATATTTTGATATCTTTGTACGTGATGCAAAATGTTCTGGAAGAGAACAGTGAAACAAAATTTCTTTTCTTTTTTTTTAATGTGAATTTCTAGGATATATTGGGCATAACAAACAACTACTTGGAACAGGGAAGTAACTGCTCGCTCTAATTTTGCTTTGTCTTCTGGGGCTTTCCCTTACCTCTTACTTAAACTGTGTAGCTATAGACAAATGCTACAGCAGGTTAGTCCTCTGAGACCGAGGGCTGGGGCAAGCACTGACTCCTTCATTCTCCTGTTCCTGCCTGTGAAGGTTGCAGGAAGGTCATGGGGACTTTCCAAATAATTGGGATCTGCGTGGGTAGATTCTGGACCTGTCTAAAAATCAAAAGCAT
This sequence comes from Dendrocincla fuliginosa, assembly GCA_035047845.1. Classification (NCBI taxonomy): domain Eukaryota; kingdom Metazoa; phylum Chordata; class Aves; order Passeriformes; family Dendrocolaptidae; genus Dendrocincla; species Dendrocincla fuliginosa. The sequence goes on along the minus strand of JAWWMO010000030.1, from coordinate 4,718,711 downwards.
TTTAAAGCATCGAGGAGAGCAGTCAAAAGCATCCCCAAGGACCTGAGGCACATTTGGGCCACGTCCTTGGAGCAATTCCAAAAGCACTGTAGAAAGGTCGTTTCTAGCAGGCTGCTGGAGTATCGTTCTCATAACAAATGTAGGCACTGAGAGAAGGGAAGAAAGGGGGAAGGAAAACACTACAAAAGCAGGATACATAATGATGATTCAGAAAATCGATCTAGATATGCTCCCACTCATACACATAAGCTCAAAGAAGCTTTTACTGATTGCAGATAATTGCATGTTTTCACGATCTTGTTGGTTTGCATTCTGAAGTTCTGGGTTGTGCAGAGTGAACAGGCAGTGTGAGTGGCTGTGCAGGAAGAGGCAGGTATGTTTAGGGTGTTACCTTTTACTAAAAAAAGTTAAGTTTTTGTTTCCCTTCTTTAAATTCACAGATAGACTGATAAAACTCAGAGTCCTATTATTCTAGTCTATTATTTATAGACTTGAAATAGCACTGTTAGCACTTTTTTCTTGTTAAGTGAGTAGTAGAATTAAGAGATCATGGGGAGCTTACATGTGTGTCTTTTAAAATAGAGGTGTTTTGAAATAACGTTCGTTAATTGATGTGGAAAGTTAAAACTGAATGGACCCATTGAAATGCAAAAGATTGTTGTCATTATCCTCACCACTGAAATAACAAATGTAGGCATTATTGACTTCATCACTTGGCACTCTGCAACACACTACCCAGAACTTTGCTGCAAAAAAGACATGAGGTTCCTGCTCACCAAGGGAAAGTTCCTAGAGTTGAGCTGATGCAGAGCTGCCTAAATGTTCTTACATCTGCATTATTAGTTCTGTTCCACTTTCATGGAAATGCATATGCAGAGACACTGATTTTTGTGTTTGTTATTCTTCCCTAGGCATTAACCAGCAGTTTCGCTGCTGCATTCCCAGGGAATAGAAACCAGTGCAAGAAAGAGGTGCATGAATTTCAAGGGCAAAGCAGTTATTTGCTGGCTAAGTCCCACAGGAGCTAACTAGGATTCGAGCAGACAGGCTGAGTGAGTGTGCTCACCACCTCTTGCAGGACACCCACAATCTTTTTTGGTCACAGGGGTCAGGAGGGTGAGGGGTGGCCACTGTAGCTCCCCAGGGCTGCTGAGCTGCTCTGTGCCACCAGCTCCATCAGCACCAGCCCTTCAACCCAGTCAATCCTTTCTAGCCTTCCCGGTTTTCCCCTTCTAGAGTTTATGCCTTTCCATGTTGGTGTTCTGCCTCTCAAATTCTTGAGCCGCTAACAAGCCCCATCTCAGCACTCCTTCCTTTCTCTGTATCTTCCACCTGACCTTTCTGCAGCCTCTCCCACAGCTCTGTGTCACAACAGGGCTGTGCCATGGGGACATACCAGAGCCAGTGGTGGCAGCCCCGAGAGGATGCTCTCCCCCAGAGAATCTGGCAGTGGGGTTAGAGAGAGAAGGTTATAGCAGTGTATCCAACAGTATTTCAGTCTTCCAGATGAGAAGCAGGTTGTCCTGTAGGAAGCTGCACAGAGCAGAGCTGCTGTGGTACAGTACAGGTGTGGCTTTGTGAACGTTGTCACTTTGGTTTTGTTCAATAACGTGACAGGTGGCTGTGCCCAGAGGTTGGCACTTGTGTTTTTGCCCTGCCTTGCTATGCTTTGTGTGTCCAGCTGTGACTTTGTTGGAGGGTGGTGGTGACACCCAGCCTGGTACCTTGTGGCAACTTCTGTGACACTCTGCTTTAAACTCTGCAGAGTTTTTGGAATACTTTGCCTGGGGATGTGAAGAACCCAGCCTTTAATGAACCCTCAGCCTTTCAAGAGCTGAGGAGCTGGTGGTACTGGAGCTGTGCTGGCAGCGGGGTGGTTGCAGCAAGGTTCAGAGTTACGTTACAGTGGGTGGAAATGCCCTGGTGATAGTGATGTGTCCATGCTGAATTGCTGTTTCTGTGCCTAACAGAGTGTCCTTAGTTCCTGTGTCATCCTCTGCTGCAGGCTGGGAGTCCCTGCAGTGGTGGGTTGTCCTGAGGGCTGTGCTCTGTTTGCAGCAGCCATTTGGGGGTGCACAATGTGTGCAAAATGGCCAGGTGGTTTATATAAATGTGTGTTTTAAACAGCTTTCCACTGAGAAATCTGTCTTACTGAGCTCAGTCTGTAAATTTGATGTGATTGAGGCAATTCCTTGTAGCTAGATGATTTAGGCATATAAAGATAACATGTTTTAACCTTTATTACTACCTTTAGAGCTTTTGGGGGGTACCCAATTCCCTGTGTTCTGGGCAGTAAAAAGGGTAGAGACATCAGTGCAGTTTCACCACGTCAGAGAACCCTCAGCTGTGGAAACCTGGCCGATGGCCCCATGTTTTCTGCAAGAACATGCAATTCAATCTCATTTGGAGATAGACTGAGACACGGGTAACCAAAGCTTGCACCAGTCTACCAGTCAGAGTTGATTTTTGCATAACAGGCATAAGAACAGCTTATGTAGTTTTCTTCAGTCCCAGGTTCTCTTTTTGTATGGAAGTTAGAAAACTGCCATAAAACTTCACTGTCTGAATTTGGCAGCCACTTTGAGGCTTCCACTGACATAAAATGACCCATGGCTACATTTTTGGAGGACTTTGAAGCCTGGAGAAGGTGTGTTTTCTTCCTGCCAATGAAAGCCAGCATTTTATATTCTATATTCCATTGTTTCTTTTCTACTGAGAATAAATGCCCAGTAAAATTATAGACAGATGTGATTTTACCACAGCTCGAAAATACTTTTAAGTCCTAGAACAACTAAGTTGAACTGTTAACTATTCACTTTTCTATTTATTGATTACTATTAAAACCCTATAAAATTATAAAAAGAGACAATTTAAGCATTACAATTCTCTCTGTCTTTTTTTTTAATACAGAATAATTTTAGGATAGTATGAGGAGGGAAAGAAGCAATTTATGTTAGAAAGTGTCTTGTTCTTCCTTTCTATTACAGTTTTTCATTGCAAACCCATTTTTTTCTCTCCACTCATTCTTGCAGTGTGCTGTCATGACAATCTGGCCAGAAAAGAGGGGGGAAAAAACCGATTGTTCTCTCAAAGAATATAGAAGTTAATACAGTCTCTGTCAGACCGCTATTCCCTGAACACCAGAGGTCCTTTTGACCTGTGGGAAAAATAAATGCTAGAGAGAGCTCTGAATTAATGAAGAAAGCAAAATATAGCTTTTTCCATTTACCAATAGTGTGTGCAGAACGGTGGACAAATGTCCCCTGGCAAGCTCAACCTTGAGAGCTGTCACCTTTCTGCTGGGGTCCTGTGGAGGTGCCGGGCTGTGACCCCCACGCTGCAGCTCCAGAGCCCCAACCAAGCTCCCTTTGGTTCTGGGAGCAGCACCCAGGCTCCTGCCACAGCTCCCAAGGACACTTCAGGCACTAAATCACTGTGTGCTGACAATCCTAGTTTGTATTTTGTTCAGTACAGGATTGCCTTATTGATCCCCAGAAATTAGAGGAGACCAGACTGAGACGTAGCAAATTTACTCCTGTGTTTTCAAAATAGAAAATTGGACCCAGTTTAATTCAAATTACTAATGCTAATTGTGAGGCAGAAAATGTGTTTTTCTTAATCGTGTTTGATGGGTGAACAGGTAAGACAGAGAATACAGTTTTTTAATTCTTCTCTGGAATGTATTTGAAATGAAGTGAGCTGGTACAAATCAGATCATTTCTTTTCATAAGCAGACGCTGTACGATGCTCCCAGCCTTACTGCTGTGAGGCTGTAATTAATGTTGATAAATGCTCATGTTCTCTCTGTGCAGCTTCAGCCCACAGACAATTGGTTGTACCAGAGCATGTCAAATCTCACATAAAAATATGGCTATAGATCATTGGGTTTAGGGATAGAGTTGAGACAAGTCAATTTATTTCCATTAGCAGCTGCATCTAGATTTAAAACTCCAGGGGTCCAAGTATTTTGTCCATTTTGTTCTCAGTCTCTCTGGTGTGCTTTGCTATAATTTAAGGTGTATCTGCTAATGTGGCCTCCACCTTCGGAATGCACTGACAGTTTTCCAGAGTGCCTCGGTGGGTATTTAACATATCTTTAGTTAAATGTCTTGATTTAAACTTCTGAAGGCAGAACTTGAGTACTTGGAGATGTTGTCCTGTCTTCTGATGGCTGCCACTTTGCCAGGAGTCCTCTTGTGGGGACAGGGAACTTTCAGCTTTCAGAATACAGGAGTAGGACTTGGGGGTATGGAAAAATTCAGGGTTTATTCAATGACATTCTTCTCTGCACTGAGAATGACACCTTTTCATGCCTCCTTTTCAGTCAGCCTTTTTGGCTTCTACCAAGCTATGATTAGTTTTAATAATATCATAAAGCTCATGTTTGTATGGATAAGTGTTTAGGTTTTCTTTATATACTTTATGTATCTCAAAGTGGATCACGGTGGAACTATTTTTGTTGTACTTTTTTTGTCTTCTCACATGAAACAGTATATGATTGACATGTTCTATTAAAGCATATCTAGATATTCATTAATTCAATTTTAATGGGAGCAGAGTTTCATTATATATCTGAGTTTACTTTAACAATGCTTTATATTAAAATTTCCGATGGTACTGGGGCTGCCTTCTCAGCTAGAGAGGACATAAAATTCCTGGGTTTAAAAACCTTGACACTGCAGATAAAGGCAGTTCCAAGGACTGCAATTTCCAGACAGATCTCAATCTGCTTTTGGGCAGGAAAAGGGTGAGAACTGTTGGTCGTAGACCCTTAGGTCCCAACCTGAGAGGGCCACTTGTGCCCTGAGGATTCAGGAGGAGAAGGAGGTCTTGGACTGAGGCAGGGCAGAAGTAAACTGGATGAGGGATGAGCCTTCCTGCCTGCCTTTGTGCCACCAGCTCTTTTCTTTCTCTGTCCTGCCCTCCTTCCTCGTGCTCCATGTCACTTCAGTCCCTAGGTGCAGTCGTGGGAATGGTCTTGGACTCGACCTGTCAGGTGCTAATCGGGTTTGAACCAGGCAGAAGGGGCAGAGCAGTCAATAGATCCAGTGTTGCACAACCAGCACAGGAACAGCGTTTTCCCAGCAGTGATTTTAACTGCACTGCTGCAAAGCAAAGAAACATTTGAAATGAAGTGTTCAAGAAATCAGACTTTCATTCTTTCTTGCTTGTGTGTAACTTGAAGGTGTGTTTTTTTTAATTGAAAAGGCTGGGTAGTTTTGAGGGGGAACCCTTTTGGCATTTGATTTTTCTGTGTTTTCTCATAGATCAGGTATGATGTGCGGAAAAGAAGCAATCCTAAACTCTAAGGAACCTCAGGGATAAGGGAAAAAAAAAAAAGGCAGCTTTATTTGTTTAAAAAGCCAAAACAGCTACTACAACAAAAACCTGAACCCCCCAAAAGACAATGTTTCTATTAAGTAACTGGTCAGAATTAATCTTCATGGGTTTGATTGGATTTGCTTTGATTTCATTTGTGTGTCTGAAGTCTCCGAAACAGCAGGAAAAAGTTGTCTCAGGGGAAGCTGCCACTGTCTTTGGAGACTGAAATGTTTTCTGAAACAAACTAGATTTTGGTCACTGTTGTAAGTGATGTACAAGGTCACTTGGAGTTTAAAAGTCAGTATTAACAAAGGCAGTGTCAAAATAAATTTCATTAAGAGAGTTTATTAACTAATTCATTAAAAAATACCCATACTTTGAGCAGCTGTCTTCACATGGGAATGTTTAATCATAAAACTGTGAAATCTAGCCAGCCTTCCTTTTCCTGTCTTCTACCTGTATGCAAGTTCTGTGCAATTTATCATACTCTGAGTTTCATTTTAAAAAAAACCCCCAAACTCTAATATCCTTTAAAATCATTTCTGCTGTTCTGTAGAATAAGGACAAACCATTCTATACTTGACAGTAGGCACATGCCTGATGGTGGGCTGGGAAATGTTCTTGGGAAACGCATTTCAGCTTCAAACTTCCAAATTGTTGCTGTAATAAACAGTGAGTGACATGGGTTTTAAAGCTCCAGCAGGTGGTTTGAGAGCGACATACTGGATTGTATCTGAAGAAAAATGTTAAACATATTTTCCATTTGAAGTTAGGCTTGGGTTATTTTAGGCTGTGATTTTGATTTTGGAGTTAACTGAGTGTCTTCGTTGTGACTGATTCCAAGAAGCACGTGTTTTACAGAGCTGTGAAGGGGGAGGGAATGGAATAAATCTTCAAGAGCTCTTTTGTGTGAAACCAAGTGGCCTTCTTGGAGACCACTGCCTTTATTCTGTACTTCTCTTCTGATTGGGAACATGCTTGGAGTCAGTTCTTCCTGGCTGTCAGAAGTTAATCTAAAGAAACTTAGAGTTTGCTTTCTCCGTTTCCTCTGGAATGTGTTGACAGCATTTTAGGAGATTTTGTTAGGAAATATATTCTGTCCTTTATTTTTTTCCTAACAAATGTATGGGCAGTTGGAGTAATTTCTTTCTGCTGAGTCGAGTGCTTTTGGTGATTTTCTTAGTTGTTCAAATGAAACTTGGGTAGCGTAAAAAAAAAAAATCATGGCTAATTCTGATTCTGACAAGATGTTTTCTTACAGGACTATGGGTGTTGCTCTGTATGTGCCAAGACTGTAAATGAGAATTGTAATGTTTTCTTCTTAGAATATTTGTTGTGTAGGGGATTCCAAGGGGAATTCACAGACAATTCATTGGTCATGCCAGTGATTTAACTAGTATGAGGTCGAGTTGCATCTAACTGCAGAAAAGATGACCAAAGATATCCTGCCCCTGTGTTTTAGTGCCAGTTGTTAAGCTCCAGTGGCAAAAAGACTGTGAGAATTTTCATCTCTATTTCTTCATACAAAATCCTTTTTAGGTCACTTTAACAGGCTGTGGCATCTGGAACAGAATAGGAGTGGAAGAGGTTCTTTCTTAACTACAGGACTTGCCATTTTCAGCTGTGTTCCATGTTCTGTTTTCCAGGCACTTCTTGTTCAAGACATCTTCTGGAACCACTCCTCTGTTCAGCAGCTCTTCCCCCGGCTACCCGCTGACCTCAGGAACGGTTTATACTCCCCCTCCCAGGCTGTTACCCAGAAATACCTTCTCCAGGAACGCCTTCAAGCTGAAAAAACCTTCCAAGTATTGCAGCTGGAAATGTGCTGCTTTGTCTGCGATCGCTGCCGCAGTGCTGCTCGCCATCCTGCTGGCCTATTTCATAGGTAAGGCTGTGTTTGCTCTCCCAAATCCCATGGCTGTGTCAGCAAATGGAAGTTGAGCAGGGAAAAGGATGGGTAATGTGCTTCACAAAGTTGTGTTCCTAATGAGCAAAGGGTATTATTATATCTTATAGTGGTTAACGAGGAAAACTAAAACGTTCAAGTCGTATTCACTGTCATAAGAGCAGTGGAAGCAAGGAATTGATTCTGTTAACTTGAGGTGTTGGGTGTGCACCTCTCAGAGATGGTCCAAAAAGAGTCATTCAATGACTTTTTGAGGTACTACCAATATGTTTAAAAAATATTTGGACAAAATCATGAGAATTGGTGAATCCACATAAGTAACATAACCCAGTGGCATTTGAATTCAAACGTTACCATCACATTCTGCCTTTAGATAAAACACACAAAATCATTTTGATTAGTAGAGCTCTGTATTGGTCTATGTGCCTAAATCTGGGGGATTTAGGTCTGAATGGTCAGGTAGTTCCATTTTGTGTGCTGTTATTTTCCATATTCCACACATCCTTAGTTTGTAAGGAAAGCTATAGAATTCATAAATGTTGTGCTCATTTCCCATGATTAATATATTAGCAGTGACCACACCATGTCCTGATTCTTTCCATGTTTTGAGATTTTTTTAAAACACGCCTGTGATATTTTGTCTTTTTTAATTTAACTGTTTCTGGTTTCCTCCCCTGGTATCCCACTCATTCTCTGTTGTTGTAGAGGTTTTTCTAAGTGTCTACACAAACCAGCTGGGTATTTTATGCCTTTTCCAGTGCCTTCAACAATACATGGATGACAGTGCTGTGCTGCACAAACTCTCTCTCTTCTCTGAGTAAATGGCAAAATTATGGTAGCTTGATGATATTTTCTGTTAATACTGTCCACACCAATGCTGTGTGTGTTTTATTTCATCTCTGCAACTATTCTCCTGTATAGCACACAGAAAACCTACAAAGATTACTGCATTTTCTCTCTGTTCTTCTTAATTTTGATCCCATATAACCTGACCCTTCAGGATAGACACTGTTTTGTAAGAAACCCCCATTTTTCATACTCGTAATGAACCTCCCTATGTAATTAATTTATCCATAGTAAGAGCAGACTGAGTATTTTATTGCTGCTGCCTCTTTAGTCCAGGCCTCCATCCCAACACCCTCAGTACCACAGGGCTAACCATCTCTCTCTATTTCTCCTGTAGAAAACCTCAGAAGAATAACAAGCTTAGTTTGATATATAAATGAAAGGATTGGAAAGCACATGATCATTGAACTTGACAGTTATCATACAACAGCTCCCTGTTTGAGTGATTATGCACATGGGAAATGATATCCTGCAAGGTGAACATTTTAATCATGTGCATAACTTTGAAGTGATGGATCATGAAATGTATTTTTCCTTGGTATTTAGGTTACTCTAATCCAAGTCAAAGCTTTACAATTTGGTTATTGCTTTATACACTTTCATATATAAGACAAGAGAGAATGTACAGCAATGTATTGACTCTTAATAATTGATGAATGATGTATCATATTTCAAGTAATGACATAACTGATCCATTTTGACAGAAGTTTTTGAGGTCTTCTGCTGAAAGAATGAGGAGCACAATAGAGTTGGCTGTGAACACAACAAAGCAGGGTTTAGGAAGGGAGTGTTGGCTCAAGGATTAAATAATGAGAAGCTACCTGACAAGCTTCATGCCATATACAGAAAAGAATAAGTATATGTCAAAACCAGAAAATAGCTGAAATTAATCCTCTGAATAAATTTGATGGATCCACCGTGATCCTAATTTAAAGTGATGGAAAAGAGAGAAAAGAAAAAAAACAAAAAAGCAGTTGCATAGCCTTGGGTAAAAGGGATGTGCTTTGGTAGATGGGGTTCCATTAGCTGAAAGTAACAGGTATGGAAAAAGTCATCAAAGTTGGCAGCAAATGGTTCTGCTCCTCAGCTCTGTCATTGTATCAGTGCTAGGAAAGACCTGCAGGACCAAATGAAAAAGGCAGTGATGGCAAAGAGGAGGTAAATTATATTGAAAGAGTACTTGCAAGTGCTCGGAGTCCTTAAGATTTATTAAAAAAAAATCTCATAACAGATAGAAAATAATAAATATTTAAAAAATTATTAGACATCCTTTTTGCCTGTCCACTAACACACAAATACGGTGAATGAAATGAAAAGGAAGTATGTTTGAAGCTTTCAAAATAAATTCATTGTGCCTAAACAACCTTTGGAACTTTTAGCCACGCTACATAATTGATGTTAAATAAAGATACTACTGAGGAGATTTTAAGAAGTTAAACATTTGTCAAAATAATGGCAATATGCCTTGTTAGAAGGTAATTTGGGGGGTTATTTTTCTTTTTTTAAGATATCTATGGATTGATTGTTTAGATCATAATATGCCATTGAAGTTTGGCTATTTAAATTCTTCTTTTATAGGCAATCCCACTGTTATCTGTGTTTCCCTAAATCTTCCTTTGTAAACTATCCTGACTGATGTCTGGGAAAAATTCCTGCAGATTGCACTGGTCCACTGTGATAGGGCATCTGTTTGTGCAGAATACACTTGGGTCTGGCTGTGTTTTACCATCCTAGACATCTTGTTCTACAGCTGAACTCCTTTGCACTGGCAGGGTTTCTGCAGACACAGATCAGATTCACCAGGTTGTAAATAAATCAAATTATATGGATTTTTGGGGTTTTTTTTGTTGTTAAAGGAATGGAGAACTGAGAAAAAACAGATAATGTGTATGAAAAAGAACATTTTAGGGTGTTTCCATGGCTGACTGTTATACTGCTTTTCATAGTAGAGAACAGGAAAAAAATCACTTCAGTTGACCTTTCCTTTACAGGGTCTGCACAAAGTTGTCTGTGTATTTAAAGCCAGGTTTATCACTTCTCCCTGTTTCTTCAGTAGCCAGATGTGAATAAAATGCAGAGTATTAGTTGCTGGTATTGCACAACCTTTTTTGGTAAATTCCAGCATTCAGGACAGAAATAAAATTGTCCCCCAGTCCTCTCTGAGCCTTATGGCGTTTCACAAAGCCCAGGAGTCATTCCTATTATCCAGGAGTGACATGTGAAGAATGTAGAAGCAGCCATTCAAATGAGGACATCCTGAAGATATTGGGCTGGTGGTAAAACCCAGTTCCAAGAAAGTAATTTAGAAAGTGTCAAAAGGAAAGCATATAGCACACATATTGTCTTTGTCAGAGTGTTCACTTGAGAGGTTAAGGGAGTGATGAAAGCATTTGTCATGTTAAATTAGTTTTTAGCTCTTTTGATTCATGCCAAACTTGGAGGGGGAAAAATAAAAGGGAAGAAAGAGGGAGCAGAAAAAGAGTCACCTTGTGTTTTTCACAAAGTAATTGCTGCCAAACGTAAATACCACATTTTTGTGAGCCCCTACACTGCTCTGATTTCTGCCAATCTATCTCTGAGCATCAAAGAACATCTGACCATCAAATGGCAGTACGTTAAAAAGATGGTAATTTAAAGTATTTAGACTTTCCTGGGGTGGGGGGGGAAACCCCAAACTGTTATTTCCTGTAGAAATTAAAAGGTGCAATGGGTTTAAAGATGTTTCACTTGAAAATAATACCTTCATACTGTACCTTTTAGAGTACTGCTGTTATTTTATCTACTATCCTTTGGAAGAGGATACAGGAAAAATAGAAGGAAAATGACAGATTATGAGAGCAGCAGGCTTGCACTACACCTTTAGTGCCTAAGTTGCACATGAAAATGTTATTAGCCATTTATTCCTCAGTGTTATTTGACCTTAGTGACACATGAGGTTTAAGATAAATTTCAGGTTTCTGCATAAACTTGAAATAATATATTCACTTCAGTGTGACTGAATTGCCAAAGGGTCTGGCAGTTAATTAAGCAAATGAAAATGCCTTTTTTCTTTTTTTTTTTTCCTTAGTTCCCTATATATATTTGAAATTAGAACCTGAAAAATTGTTATGCACAGAACATAAGACATCCAGGGAAATAAATGGTTAATTTATGTAGCTATTCCTCTTGTACCCACAGAAGTATTCATTTGTTTCTGCGACAGTCAGACAATAAAATTGATGGGGGTTCTTATTTGGAACTGGAAGTCTCATCTTTGCATCAAATATGTGTACATAGCACAGTTTGCATAATATTTTCTTCTTCAGGTGTTGTGATACCCACTGGAGTTATTTCATTCCCACAGATGAGTCAGTTATTTGTTAACGTAAGTGCTTCGATGAAGTTTGTTCACTCATCTTTGTAAGTTCTTCCACTCCTAAGTCCACTTGTCTTTCTTATTTGGATTCCAGAGATGAGGATTCATCAAAACAGGTGGCTGAAGTGCCTGTCTTATGTACCCATTGATTTTTTTCTTTTCCCCCCCTCCCTCTCTCTCCAAGTCATTTTTGACAAACAGGAACTTAAGTTTAATTTGATTTCTTAAGTTTCACTTGTTTTTCACTTGTGGAGTCAGAAAACCCCTGACTTTATCTTGTCCAGACTTGAGTGAAATTAAGTATGCCAGACATTTTGGAAAGCAAGACTGCAAAAGGGAAAATCATGCAAAGCTGGAACCTCCGAGAGGCAGAGGGCATCTGGCTGCCAATCACCACGATCAGATTCCCTTGAAATCAATGGAAACCGAGGGAGTGCTGCATCTTGCGAGATTAGCTGATGACAGAAGGTTCTGTTCTTAAATTTGCATTGAAAATAGGTGTCAGCTAGGGGCAATAATTAAATTTTAGAATATGCCTGTCATATTCTAAATGTCACACATTCAGTGATTCTTATTGACTGCTATCAGTCAATCTGAGAGAGAAAAGCATGGCAGGAGCTTGATAAGCTTGTGTGATGCTGCGTCTGAAAAGAGAGGGTTTGAGCCTTTTAGGGAGAAGCATCTGGTGCCATTCCATAAGGAAACTCTGTGCTAGTGTTGGGAATCGTGGTGCCTGCCTCCAGGAAATTTAGATATGGCTTTCTAGCCTAGCAAGAGTCCCTAGTCCACAGGCCAAAGGTGTGAAAGAATCATCAGGGGAAGGAGGCAGTTTTCCTAAAGACAAGTTGCTTCAGCTGCAGTACATGTTTAATGCCACAAAGAACAGGAGGACTTGGAGGTGAGATCGCTTGGGTGTAGTTTCTCTGGGCTTTTCCTGAGTCCAAAGGAAAAGCCTGATCTACAGATTTGTTCCAAGAAAAAGCCAGTGCACCTGTTGTTTTGCCTAGCAGAGATCTGAGGGGTGATGGAAGTCGGAGGCTTTCAGTGTGAAGAGCCAGTCTTGCAGCCTGGTCAGTTCTTTGTCTTTGGCACAGATTTTCAGACAGTAAACCAGAATGAGACTAACGTTTCCATAACTCAAAAAGTGCTACCCCTCTTGACATGGAAACCTTTCCTGCTCTGCAACCTTGACAAGAGACAGGGAGGATCATAGAATACATCCTTCTGTGTGGTTTTGGGCGTGTGTTTTCAGGGCACCTTTTGGTTTGTTAATGCGTATTGCACAACACAGTCTAGGACTGCACATGCTAGCAGTGCTCCCCAGAAGCTGTTTTTAGAGAGATGGTGTTTGCAGATAGTAATTTAGTAATTATTATTTATACAGAAGAGGTTTGGGCTTTTTCTAGTTGGTGCTGCAAGAATGGCATCCTCAGAATGGTGTGCTCAGAGATGCTTGCTTTTTTCCTCTCAGATGTGAAGCATGTGCTGTGCTTCCCATGCCCTTGCATCCTACCTGCACAAGCGAGAAGGGGTTTCATGATGGCTCTGGGACAGACCCTGCTCTCACTTTCATCTGTGCAAAGACTGAATAGTATGGATTTGTTTAGGAGTCTAGGATTTAATCCCAGAATCACAGGTATGAAATCTTGTCAGGGTAAAGAGATAGCAGAGAAAAGTAGATGCAAAATGAGTCTTGCAGTAAGTCAGGGGTGGGGGGGGAAATGATGAAAAAGCATTGAGATATTTTAGTGAGACATGCTTTATAGCCTAACCCAACAAACTGAGATGAGGCCATTTTTCAGGAGAAGGGTAAGCATAAGGAATATTGAAGATTAAATTTTGCTAATATAATGCCAAGTCAAAGAAAGCTATCAAATAAACCTATGGTCATTCTCTCTGAAAAGTCAGTGTTCAATATCAGAGTAAAATGTCTCATTTATTCCTGGGTAAACATTGCTTTCTTAGCAGTTATTTAGTGTGACATCACCAGTTGATCATTTATGGATCCATTTATATTGATTATTTGTTGCTGTGTTTGACTCATAGTGTTGTTTTGCACTTAGTGTGCTTATGGATTTTATTAATTTAAGTGCAGAAGTACATGCTTGCCTTTAGAAATACATCCCTTGCCCTATGGGGTAATAGCAGATTGAAAGATGTCACATGCATTTGGGAAGTGGCTGATGCAGCTCTTATAACAGCATTATGAATGCCATGAATAAAACCCAACAAAAATACTGAAGTATACTAGAGAGACAAGGGACTATTCAAGGAATATTCAAGGAGCTTGAAGGAAGACAAAATAAAAAATTGGAATTAAATTCAATTTGTGAAAATAGTAAGACAGGGTAATAGAGTACAGAAATTATGGAGCAAAGGAAGTTGAACAGTGGCAAGAGAAATGACACATCACTAGGAACTGACAGAAAAATTTACTCACCATATAATATAATGGGATGAAATTATCTCCTTTCAGTAATTTAAAAAACTGTTAAAGAAAGAGTTTTCAGGTTCATTTCAGCCTTTGCTTCTTCAGGCTTTAATTTTATGTATCTTGTTGCATGATGCTTTGACCTGCCTTCTCATGCCACTCCTCAGATCCCAGCCATCTTATAGATCCTGTATGTCCAGTAATAAAGTCCCTGACTTGCCAAGGCCAGTGAGTTTGGGCACCTCACACACCACATTCACAGGAGGTTGTGCTCTGGTAGTAATTCTTCACATGGTGGCCTTGTAGTTATAAATGGGAAAATGGACATCTTCCATGACAACCTGTGTGACCCCGGGGCCAAACTTTGCGCCCCAGATTTAGGTTTACAAGGTTATAGGATAATTGGGGTTGGAAGGGACCTCTGGATGTCCCTAGTCCAGTCTCCTGCTCAAAGCTGGGTCGTGTCTGATGTCTACTTTGCTGCTGAAGACCTCTAGGGACAGAGATTGCACCTGGCTTTATGTTCTTGATGACCTGTAGGTACCAGCAGGCTGTTGTCAAACCCCCTGAGCCCTTCCTGGCAGGGCAGGTGCTCCAACCCCCAACCATCCTGGTGACATGCCTGGTTTATTGATGGCCTTGTCATATCCCCAAACGGGATGCAGCTCTCCTAGAAGCAGCCTAGTGAGAGCTGAGCAGGTGGGGATGATCATCTGCCCCAGCCTCCTGGCCAGGGTGCTGTTCCCACAGCCCAGGGACACCCCAGGGCCGTTCACACAGAGCTGCTCCCAGCCTGGCAGTCTCCACTTGGTACCTCTGCAGGGACTTATTCCCATTTCTAGTGATCTGAGGTGTTTTTGCCCAAATAATGAGGAGTGCTATAAGCTCTGACACATGTCCTTTCCCTGGGTGTGAAGGAAGGTCTGTTTTCCAGAACAGAATTTGACTGGGATGGCTACAGGTGAGCCAAAGCTTGTTTTATTTATTAGAGCAATGGGTGTAGAAAGGAGAGGCTCCTTCTTGGACTGATGTGTGTATATTTTCTTTATATTCAGCGAATTCTCTCTTACTTAATTTCCCATAATCGTTTCTGACATCAGAAACTGGAATTACAATGCCAAAATGAAGAATGTAGTTGGTTAGAAAAATCATGTTTTGACTCGTATGTTGAGCAGATTTGATAATGAGAGAATCACTACTGAGCCCCACTGTGTGATTATGAGACAATATTAATGTCTTTATCTTGGCTATTACTAAATAATTACTAGAAAAGGAAAGTATTTGTATTAATATAGTTTCTGAATGGAAAAGGATTTTCATTCTCTAGCGTTGGTCTCACAGAACCTTAACTGAAACTGTAAATATGCTCTGGGTTTAGTTTATTTTCTTCTCTGAGATGTCCAGATTTATCCCTCTGTGTCATGTTTAATTTTTAAAGGTAATATACATAATGCATAACAGTGCTGCAGTTAATTTAATTTTAAGCCTTTTTTTTTTTTTTAATTTGCTGGTTGGTTGATCAGCTGATTTCCTCCAACATTTTTCTTCCTAAATACTTTCTGAGAGAAGGCACAGAATAGATGTTTTCACATGCTGATGCCATCGTGGCAGAATAGGTTGGGTGGGAAGGTGTGCTCTGTGTCTGGCACATCATTTGCCTTGCAGGAATCCACCTGGATTAGACAAGATTCTTGGAAAGGTCAGTCTGTTGCTTATGTGCTGCTTGTCCCTGTGTGTTAACAGTTTTTTCATTTAAATCTGAGTGGTAGATAAAACAGAACTGCAAGAATAGTGCATTTTCTACATATTTGTGTCTTCTCCTTTCAGTTCAATGATTTCTCCTGCAAGAGAATTCCTGCTTTGTGCGAGGTGCTAATGTGGGGCTCAGAGGATGCAGGAGATGGTCAGAGTGCCCCATCCATCTCCACTGTATCCACTGCTGGTCTCAGGACCCCAATTTCACATAAACTGAATTTAGTGCCTTTATACCAAGAGCAAGTCCAAACCCATCCCACTACTGTCAAGAGATTTGGCAATGTAGCTGAAATAATTCAGTGCAGTCAGGAGAAGAAAATGACAAATTTTCAATTTTCAATCAGGACCTTTGTCCTACAGCTTCGCCTCCTAAATAGGGAAAGCAGGAAACCCCTGTGTAATTCCAGGGAAGGTGGTTTGATCCAAGGCAGGTGGCTTGTCAGCAAACCCAGGATTTGCTCCTGATTTTTGGAGTTGTGAGGGTATGTTTTCCTTTGCAGAAGGAAAGTGGTACTCCTGTCAGACTGCAGTGTCGCTAAAGGATTTCTGTGCTCAGTTATTAAAAGCTTTAAAAGAGAGGTAAATAGTGCTTGATATGCTGAGAAAACTGCTGGATGCTGGAAAAGTGGCAGGAGTGCACAGCGAGTATCCCAAGCAGAAATGAACTTGCTAGATCTTTGCTGGTCTGTGGAAAAGGCAAGATAACTCTAACCTGAAAGTTGGTGTGCCCGTAGGGTCCAAGGCCTTGTGAAGGAGAAAACTCTGCTCGTTTGAAAGAATGTGGTGCAGAGTTGGGACCTGAAAAGACAGAATCATGTTCAAACTGGCCACAAGGTAGCAGAGAGCACCAAGAGCAAAGAGGTTCAATGTAGGCCCATGAGATTTATTTAGCCAAAACTTTATTTTTCCTATTGTTTCTTTCTTTCATATGTATCCCCTTCTACATCTTGAGACTCCATTAATCACTGACATGCAAAACTCCATCCACATGAGAAAAGCAAAAGGAGAGCCCATAATGGAGTCTGCTCATTAAGAAAAGCTCAGGGACCTGATTAGTGTGACTCTTGCACGGGGAGTTTTAACTTTGTTTAAAACATTTTTGTCATTTTAGCTCTTGTCACGTTATTGTCTTTACAGCCAGAATCTAAACCTTAAAAACATCCAAGTTCTTAAACAAGGGTTTAGGGATTTGGAGCTTGTTTCTTGAAGAGGATTAGGGTCTTTTCCTACAAGAAGAATTTTTCTGCACCTCTGGAGGCTTCCTGAAAATCCTAAAACAAATAATAGAAAAATAGTGATTTAAAACCTAATTTCTAATACAAACCAGCTCTGGCTGTCGAGATGAAGAATAAGCTTCAATAAATGGGAGACAGACGCAAGGCTCTTCAGTATGAAGAGTAGCGAGGATGCAGAAATAGAAATGGGTTTTTCATTACATGAGGGATTAGAGTTGGGCCAGAAATGCCAAATATTCCGTGGACCGCAGCTGCACTTTCTGTCTGCTGTTGTATTAGCTGGTAATAGTAAAACAATGATGTGATGGTAGAGACAGCTATTTGTTCTCCGAAATACAGCAGAGTTGTTTTCCCTTTCTTTGCTTGCATTGCCATATTGTCCTCCATGGCACGCCTTAAACTTCTGTCCTTTTGCAGCAAATGGGCTACAAATGGAAATATCCGTTCTCCTTGAGCCCCACCTGAGGATGCTCCTCCAGCTGCTGCTGTGCTCCCTGAGCCCATTTTTCCTGCTGTTGTTGTGACACTCCTTAGTCAATTTAGGGGCTCGTTATTTGCACAACCCGGGTCAGGGCAATTGCCTGAGCAGCCGTGGGCAAGTGCCACCCATCAGGCCTGCGGGGTTACTGGTCCTGGGAGCAGGGAATTTAGAGATGTCCAGGGAAATAGCAGGAGGCATCTTTCTCCTTGATTGGTTTGTGGCGTTCGATCAGCACTGCCCACTCTCGTACGAACAGAGAGACTGGAAATAGTAGTGGTTTTCAGGCTGTAGTTGGGTAGAAGGTTTCAGTCTCACCTTGGGATATTTGTTAAGAGAAATTGCTGAGGTTGAGAAGCTGTGATTTTCATCTCTTTAGGTTTTTTCTTTCAGATCTCTGACAGAACAAGTTTTATCTTTTGCTTTAGGCCAAAGCAAGGTTTAACAACATCTAATATGCACAGTTCTCTTCATCTTTAGATTATGTTCTTTCCTGTCAAAAATCTGTGTGTTTCCTTTTTCTAAAATCACTGTGAAAGTGGTCTGCTTATCTCCATTTCCCCGTGCTATGAAGCATTGTTTTAATATGTTGTTTGACTTTTTCAAGTGAACATTCATAAATCACTCATCTTTTCCTCCATATTTACCAGTAGAAAACTGTAAACAGCTACAACAGAAAAAGGCTTTTAAACACAGTGCAATTTGCTTAACATTGATTTGGCATTCCTGGAGCACCAGACACACAACAGCTTCCTTAGCAGTGGGAGTTTGCTTTGCTTCGGCTGTGTGTGCATTTCAGAATGTACCATTTGCCTGTGGTTTCCAGGATTTGGGGAGCAGATATGTAGGATGGAATTCCCTGGTTCAATGAATTTGGAATTCCTGGATACCAGCTGCAAAGCTATCAGCATCCCAACCTGCATTTCAGCCCAGTTCTGGGGCAGAGGACCTTTGAGCAGCTACTTTTAGCAGGGTGGTGATGTTTTGAGCCGAGGGGTTCAGGTCTCCAGGGGGTGCAGCCTCCTCCAACAATATTCTGGCACTCTTTTTCAAGGGCCCCAGAGTCACAGGAAGAGAACAAACTGCAGGTTGTGGATTGTGCTGCAAATCCAAATCCTTCCCTGCCAAACTCTGGGGATGGGCCCTTGGGTTGCCAGTGAGCAGAGTGGGTGCTGTGCCTTGTACTCGAGAGCAGTGTGTGTGCTCAGCCATTTCCCAGGGATGGGGCAGCACAGAGCCTCGGGCTGACTTTGTGAAATCCATCCTATTTTTTACCTTTTGAGTATGATGCTTTATTCTGAGCACAGATCTTAGTTTTTCCTTTGTTTTCCCTTCCTTTTTCCAAACCAAAGCACAGCACCCAAAGCTTAGGAATTGCAGTTCTCTTAACACATTCCTATTCTTGCAGCCGATTTTGTTTTAAATGCTCTCCATTAAGAGTTTCTGCTGAGTGCTGCAATTTGCCCATGCCAGCAATCCCAGGGCAGTTTACAGAAGAGGTGATGGCTGTGTGTACTGCACACCTTGCTCTTTCTTTAGGGCAGTCATGACTCTGGAATTGTCAATATTTGGTTTATAGTTGTACAAATCAGTTCCCTTAGTTCAGTGTCCCTAGTACAGGTCACCAGTAATGTCTGTGTGGATACTTTTAGCAAAAATTTACAAATTCTTTTACTCGGTTTTACTGTGTGACCCCAAATCTTTGTTTTCAGAGACAGAATAGTTTTGTAATTTCTTGCAAGGCTGAACAGGCCTGAAAGCAAGTTAATTGTTTTCAGCAGTCACTGCTCAGCTGGTCACAATTCCAAGGGGTAGGCACAGGGGTACTTGTAGGTAGAGGTGAAGGCATGCAGTTGTATGGAAGAGAAGAGTGAGTCTTTGTTTCCCTTCTCTGAAAATTTAAAGAGTCATATCCTTTCTTGGCTGAAGGAAAATACAAGTCCTGGTTGCTTTGTCCTCACTTGCAGTGTCTGTAAGACTGGGGGGCTTGTTCCCACCCTCCTCTGCTGGGATACCTTCTGTTAAATACAATTTATGTCAACGTGCACTATGCATGTGTGTTCAGTCTTTAATAAACACTACTTAGCAGTGCCAGCTGTGGGTTGAGGGTTCCTCTGAAACCTGTGTGGGTCTCCATGAAAATATCCCCTCTGTCAACTCAAGAACTGGAATCTGCAATCATTAATCCTGGGTATCCCTGGGTTTCAGTAATATAAATGGCCCACGTGCCATTTAGAAACAGAGACATTATTACTTAGGATGAAATGCCATTTCAGTTTGAACTCTGACTAGTCTGCTAAGATATAGTATTATTCTATGATAGTTTTACCTTTTAAAGCATTTTCTAAATATAAACAGTTTTCCCCTAAGCCTTTTTGTGGAGGTCAAAGGTCTGGATTGAAATGGCAAGCTTACAGTAGAGTTTGGGCTGCAGATGATGAAAAGGCCAAATTATTGTTTGTGTTTTATGTGTATGTGATATGTACAAATTGAACTGATTTCTCCATATATTTTCCTGATTTCTTTCACCTGCTTTTGGGTGTGTGCTGCTAAATGCACTTACATCATACATAGATAATATTCTGTGCTGTACTAAAATGAAAAAATATCACTATAAACTGACAGAAACTATGAAAATATTTCCCCTCTTTTTTAACTTGCTTATTTTATGTATTTTTCAGAATTTTACCCTAGGCTCATTCTTGAAAATACTCCATGTGTACTGTTCTGAAGTTTGTTGGGAATGCACATGCCAGTAAAGTCAAGAATGGGTTAATTTATCATAGTTTGTGTAGGGGAGGAGTTTACAAAAATGGATGAGGCAGTAACTGGAAATAGTTCTGTTTTGTTTGGTGACATTTCCAATATCTTGAAGTGGTTTGTATTTTGGAGGAACCCAGTACATAGTGGCCACCAGTAAAGAATTAGAAAATCGTCCACTTTTATAACACAAAATCATAGAATCGATCGGGTTGGAAAAGACCTCTGAGATCATCGAGTCCAACCCTTGATCCCAGTCCAGTCTCTTTACTAGATCATGGCACTAAGTGCCCTGTCCAATCTCAGTTTCAAAACCTCCAGGGATGGTGAATCCACCACCCCTCTGGGCAGGCCATTCCAGTGCCCGATTACTCTCTCTGTAAAGAATTTCTTCCTCATATCCAACCTGGCAGAGCTTAAGCCCGTGCCCCCTTGTCCTATTGCTGGCTGCCTGGGAGAAAATGTCACTTAGACCTGTCGTTGCTGCAGTGTTTTGTCTAAGTTTTAATGTAGTCTGAGGATCACTGACCACTGAACCAGGCTGTGCCAGCAGGGGCACAGATCAGCTGGGGCTGCAGAAAGCTGCCCTGCCCTGGGCAGATTTTCCTGAAAGAGGGCACTAGTGAAAGTGTTTGGGGAAAAGCCAGTTAGGACAAAGCTGGGGAAAACCCCTCTAACTCTCACCTTGCCAGCGTGGTGTTAAACCCAGGCTGAAGGTGTTCTTGGACCCCTCTACAGCTCCAAAGGCAAGTTTGCTCTGTGTTTCTCTGGGTGAAGATCAGATAGAGTCTCCTGTTGGGGAAGGCAGGGAGGGAGTGCAGATTCTTCACTTCCCCCTCTCTTTAAACCAAGATGATCTGGATGTGACCAGGCATGTCCTCCGTGCCCTTGGCAGCAGCGCCGGCGCCGCTTCCCAGCGTCTCTGTGGCACCATCAATCTGTTGGATGGGCTGGGGTGCCACGCTCGGGAAACAAATAGCACTGGTGTCCCAGCCAGGGACTGACAGATGGGGAGAAACTCTGCTGGCCTCTCACTGCATCTAGCTAGGAAATGGATAACCAGCTTTTTTCAAGTTAAAGTGAAATAAGCTGAGCCCCAGGTCTGCAGAAGGAGTTCCATGCTCTGCCTCATGGCACTTGCCTCTCTTGTTAAAGGCAGGCTTGCCATTGACAGGTTTCTTTTAATCATACCCTTTTATCCATTCCTCTCCCCCCAGCTTCTATTTCCTTGTGCATGTTTTAATTCTTGACAGTCTGGACATCTTCTAGATAACCCAGCTATTGCTGATGTCTTTCAAGAAAGTGCAGTTTTATTTATACTCTTGGATTTTCTTGAAGGAAAACCCACATTCTGTGGTGCTGCCGTGATTAAACAAAAGTTTGTGCAGAAGCCAGTATTGTAAATTTTATTTTCCTTAGGGAAAAAAAAACCCAACATCTGGTTTAGGAGCAGTAAAAAATTTTGTAAGTTTTATTTATTTGCAAAGCAATAGCTGCTGTGATTGAAATTAAACATGGGATCATGCTGTTTCTGATTAATTCTAGCACAGAGGAGCCAAAAAATAACTTGATTTTTCTGTAAATAGGCTAAATTAGCATCTGGTAAATAATGATAGTTAGAGGAATTGAAAAGAAGGACAAAAGTTTTATTTTCTGCTTGTTGAAATTACTTACTCATTTTTCAAAAAATAATGCTTGAAGTTAAGACAATGATTCACTGTTCTGCAGAACTGAGATGAATAATAGTTAATGCTAATTTAGCTTATAAGCACTTTACTGTGGGGAAAGTAAATGTTATTATTCCTACATTCCAGATGGCTAAATTGAGTTTCAGTAATGTATATATTTTTCATTACTGTAAAAAATGAATCTTATGTCTGCTGGCTTTGAGTGTCTTCTGAGGAGTATCATGCTCTATATTCTGTTATTTAAAAGCAGTATAATAACTAGAGGTAAGGGAGAGCAATAACTAGAGGTAAGGGAGAGCAATAACTAGAGGTAAGGGAGAGCAATAACTAGAGGTAAGGGAGAGCACTGGGTTTCAGAAAGAAGTCTTAGCACAGG
>JAWWMO010000030.1:4623503-4696459 GCA_035047845.1 Dendrocincla fuliginosa | reverse complement strand
AATAACTAGAGGTAAGGGAGAGCAATAACTAGAGGTAAGGGAGAGCACTGGGTTTCAGAAAGAAGTCTTAGCACAGGCTGGGAAATGTGATGGACAATTCATGCCTATTAAGACAGCAAAGCATGATATGCAATTCTAACCTTGTTTTCTTGTGCAGTAGCAGCATAGTTTGTTTGAGCTAACATCTCAACACCTTCACTTGTGAAGAGCTAACACTTGGTCGTTACTTTAATGAAGAATATCAAGTATAATGTTTGAGTTCTGAGTCTATTAAAGCTAATATGAGGGTCAGCTGAGCTTTGGGGATCTGTGTGTCAGAGTGCTTGTCTCACTGCCCTGCTCCCCCTAACCACTTGTTCCCCAGCCTGTTGGATTTTCCCAGGTGACTTCATGCAAGAATAGGGCTGTAGCCTTGGGCGTCACCATATCAATTAAAAATCTTCCTCTGGTCTTTCAGGATGCAGGACTAGCTCTCCTAGCACAACCTTATCTATCCAGTTTTATTTCAGGATCCCAGGTTGCTGTCCCTGTGGGGGAACGTGTTCCTTTTTAGGCTGTTTTCTGGGAACCACTGCTGCTCGAGGAAGTGCCTCTGTTTCTGCACCGTTTTCCTTCTGTAAGCTGAGCAGAGGAGAAAGAGAAATGAGCAGGTTCTGTTGAGGGGAACAAAGCCCATGGCTTTAGGTGCATGGGCTGGGTGCTGCCAGGACATCAGGTGCCACCCTTGGCCCACACTCAGTGTTAAGTCACTTTTTACTACTGTTTAGCTGAGGTGTAGACAGTGATAAAGGAACAATTTCTTCAGAGCAGAAGTGAAGCTGGACCACTTGAGGAACGTTTCAGTGCTGCTCCTCTTCTGAAAATAAATTGCAAATACAAACTTCTGGGGCCATCAGCCCAGTGTCTTTTATTAGCAGGATGTTCACCTTAAAAAATAGTTAAAGTGCAATCTAATGTGTAAGGAGCTGTTACAATACAAAGACTATTTTACATTAATGCTCTGTCCTGAAGGCAAGAAGACAAGTTTTGTTCTATTTCCCAAGAACAGAGCAAGGATAGGGGACAGTGATTTCTGCTGTCTGGTTTTCTTTTGGAGGGAACGGATTCCAGTCCCCTATTAAAGCTTTCAAAATTACTCTGCTTGCCCAGTAATCTGCTTTTTCCCCACCTCTGGTTCACTCCTCCATCTTCTGGTGCTGATACCACACACTCCTTGTTTCAATGCTGGCAGGTGTAGGAGCAGTTGTGTTTTATTTGTGTTACTGTTAGTGGCAATACTGCGCTTTCTCATCTTAGAATCTTCAGGAATCTTGAGCCTGATTCCAAGGAAAGCAACTTGTATGTTACGACTGAAAAAAAAATAATTATAAGGCTTTGCAAACGAAAGATAAAATATAAGGAGATGTGTTAGCAGTAGCTGTTTGTGTGTAATGTCAACAACTCTGTCAACGTTCCCAAACTGCTTTTAAAAGTGTACTAGTTGTTTTTTAAGAAGACAGGGAATATTTTGATCTTGACAATAAGATTGTGATTTCCTTCAAGCAACCTGATGCAGATTAAATTGAAGAGATGTTGCAAAGATGTTTTAAATCACTTGTGTTTCCATGATACAGATTAATAAAACTAGATTTGTTTTTTTCTTGATCGTTAATGTTTGTAGAATTTCATTCAGTTTTTTGATAGCTTTTTATTCTTTGATTTCTCCATGGAATTAGTATAAAAAATTACATGTTTTCTTGTTGATGTATATGAATGGAAACACAGCTGGATACATCTTATTTTAGTGCTTTGAAGATTGCTCTTTAAGTGCTTGTGTTGTGGTGGAACAGCAAAGTTATGCAGTGTATTGTGCTGCTAAAAAATTCAATAGCTTCAATCTGCAGGGTTCGTGTGCCACTGCCTGAGCCTTTCTGCCAGCAGATGGGATGTGCAGGGACAGGCAGAGTCCTCCTCCTTCCTGCCTTTCCCCATCCTCTCCCCAGGTTCCATATATTTTGTCACTTGTCACCCCAGCAGGTGTCTCACGGCAGATAGAGGCCCCAAAAACGTGAATGAAGTAGCACATAATTTAATGATTGATTAACAAAGCAGGCACTGAAGGGAAAAATGCTTCTCTCTCTGATACCAGCGGGCAACCCCTAAATCACCAGCCTCCACAAAGGCATGGTACAGCCACCCCCAGGGGGAATTTAAGGCAAACTAAGCTGGGCAACACAGGGGCACTGCCTTGGGTACACCCTGGCAGTGCTGCTGGGAACTGTTCTGGTTTTTAGTTGCAGCGTTTGTCAGTATTTCTGATGAACCAAACACGAGGTTATTTAACAGGAGGTGTTGCTCAGACTGTGTTTTGTGTGCCTGCTGCGTTGATATCTGCACTGAAGGCTGGCACTCCTTCCCAAGCTGATTGCATGGGGTTGGGTTACAGCGTTTCTGGGGTGACAGGAGCCAGGGGACAAGGGAAGATTGAGCCCTTCTTGTACCTGAGGGAGGATCCAGCTCTCCTGAGCCACCTTCACAGCACTGAGCTCAGGGCTAGAAGCTTGGGTTTAAACTAAATCATGCACAGGCCGATGGAAAGGGACTGAGAGAGCAATCTGGAGTTGCACACTGCAGGGTTTAACTCCAGATTTCTTGCCTTGGGCACAGCCCTGGTGACTCTGGGCTCTCGTGTCACACAGCTGGCAGTGGCTGTGCCTTCCTGGGCAGAGCTAAGCTGCTGCTCGGCTCTTTACATGGGAAAACTGCAGGTTGCTTTAGTGTAGACCAGTTTTCCATGTGAGTAATAAGGATTTATTGTCCTCTATCTAAAGATGCAGCTAAGGCTGGTGAGGACAAGCTCCTGTGGTTTTCATGCAGTCCCACTGCGTTTTTCCCTGAGGAGTCAAATGCCTGTCCTGCTCTGTAGCTGTTGAACCCCTCTTAGACAACACTGTCCTTGGTCCCACGATCACAGAATCATCAGGGCTAGAAAAGACCTCTGCAGTCGTTGAGTCCAGGCACTGTCCCAGCACTGCCACAGCACCACTAAAGCCCTTGGGGGCTGTTACTGAAATCAGTGGAGACCATAAAACAGGTGCCAAGTGGCCATGGAACACGTAAGCTGTTGAGGGATACTTTTATTTTGGTATCTCCTGAAATGAAACCTTAATATCCCTGCCATTGAATTTACATGACAGATCTAGCAAATAGCCTAGAAAATGATACCATTAATTAAGAGATTCCTTAAGGACTGGGTGCAGATACAGGAAAATGTGCGTTATGGCACCATTCAGGAAAATTTATTCTTGCAATTATGGTCATCAATGCTGGCACGCCTATTCTGAAAAGGGAAATCTGCATTTGTAAGTAAGACTGGAGGCTTGTTTCCAGCATTCTGATATTGTAAGGTTTGCTAAGTTGCTAAGATACAGGCAGAAAGGTAAGTGTATTTAATACATCTTGTTGAATAAATTTTATAAAATATTACTGTGATCTGTGGTTCACTAGGTTTTATCTGAGGCTTTGCTGAAGTGGAATTGTCATGAAAAATAGTATGGACTTGATTCATGATTGCATTATTCCTCTTCCACACTGATATAGCTACATTGAAAATAATTGGCTTAGACCAATGGGGCATGAAAAAGATGCAGGGATGAATTTGGCTCTGTTTCTTGAGATGAAATATGTGCCACTTTCTGTTCAGCATTGGCTGTACCTTAACAAAAATCATAAGGCAAATTACATCAAATCACACTATTAAAAGACACATTTTCTTGTTCTGTGCAGTACAACTGATCTGAAACATTTATGTGTTCAGAATTTTCTCAAAAGCACACTTTTTATCCTTGCCCTGTATTTAAAAATTGATAACCAAGGGGAAAAGCTGTAAAGTTATAAAAACAGGTGGTTTTTTTCCTTGTAATGGTGTCATCTTCTGCTAAAACATAATTGAACTCAAGGTTTGCATTTGCAAATGACCTTGACTGAAGTTTTACAATTCAAAGAATTCATTTAATGGCTTAGACTCTCTAGAATGCCAGAATCGCTTTATGGGGCAAAACCTGCGTAGCTCCCAGTGAGGACCCTGTATTTGACAAAATCAGCAAGTGACTCTTTCTGCCTCTTCTGGGATGATTTTAGATTCTGTTTACAGAGAAAACCAGTACAAGGCAGCAGTTCAGAGCGAGGCTGGGTGATCTTAGGAGCCTTGTTCTTGCCTGTGGCTCAGAGAACCAGCTTGTAAACTCTCTGGAGGTACCTGGCTCAGCGGTCTCCTGGACCCAGGAGCCCTGTGTTGGCCCCAGCTTTGGGAATAATCTTCACTGCTTTCTGCACGTGGAGACTGGTTTGTGTGACGAGGATGGCATTGCTGGCTTGTGCATGCTGCATCTTCTGAGCACTGCAACAGTTCCTACAAGGGCAGGGATGGCTGTAGACTGTGCTTGGTGCTTGGAATTCTCTGGATCACTTCCTTATGCTGTCTTGGTTATGGAAAGAATAAATGATGTATTTCTGCCTGTCCGGCTCCTTTGCCCCCTCCTCTCTTCTTCCTCCCTGAAGGGAGACTGTAGGATTAGGTTTTCTCCTTGATTCAAGTTTTTAAACTCTTGGATGTTTCTGAGTGAAAGAGGAGAGAAAAGGACAAGAGAATGATTACATACCGTTAAGTGCCTGAAGATGAAAATCCTCAGTCTTAATTTCTCACCTTCAAGCCAATATCCATTTGCTTCTTGAATAAATAGTTGACTAAACCCCAGAAGCATTAGTGAAAAAGCAGCAGCCTGTGTGGATGGCTCCTTGTAAGCATGCCTTGGGTTTTATCCCAGTGCTGCTTGCCCAGAGGTGTGTCACGTGCTGGCTGGGAGAGTGACTGCTTGTTGCACATTTGAAGTGCAATCACGAGTTGATTGGAATGTATGTTGTTCTTTCTAGCAAGTTCTTTATAGTTTGTTCTTTAGGGATCTTTTAAAAGCCATAAATCACAGCCTTATGATTGCTATTCAGAGTAAGCTGCCTGACTGTATCTCACAGTACCCTTCCCCAGGTTCCCTATTTCTGTCTCTAGCTCCCTCACCAAGCTGTGTGTTCCTCTGAGTATACTCAGGTAGGAAGACAGAAGCAGAAGATGATAAAAATAATTTCTCTCTTTAGGAATACTGCTCCCCAGGGAGGACAGTTACTTGTACAAATAATATGGGTGCTGTTAAAACCCACAGACAAGAGAAGTAGGTACTGCTTCTGTGCTATATCATTGCTCCAGATGGGGTTTTTACCTACAGACACAAGGCAATGAAACAACAGAAGGTGGGAGGCAGCTCCCTGTTTCATGGCATGTGGGCAGCTCTGGCTCCTGGTTTTGGATTCAGCCAGGTTAGGCCCAGTATTTTTAAGGTTGTACCTGTCAAGCAGGCAGACTCCATATGGACCATGGGTTTGGACAACTGCGAGGCAGGGAATATAATCCTTTGCTTCTGCTTGCTGGAAGAATTGGATGGCACTGAGAGGCCTCTGCCTGCTAGATGTCTGTTTGTGGGTTTCTTAATATGCCCTCTTGTTAGGAGTACATGTTCATCACAGCCTGCTCTTTATCTCCACTCAGAGAGATGCTTGAAAATAGATGAAACTCGGTGATCAAATAAATGCTTCCATTTTAACCTGAAAAAATATACACATGATTTAAAAAAAAAAAAAAAAATTAAAATAGAGCTTCCCATTATTCCCAGTGCTATTGTGAGAATTGGGCTGAGAGCCATACAGTACCTTCCTTGCCAAAACGGGGCATGACTAAGTTTGTTTAGCAGGCTTTTCACGGGAGTCAGTCCTTACACTGCAAACTCCTCTCCTGTCACCTGCTTTTAAATGCTTCAATGTAGGAAGCCTGCTGCAGGTGGTAGCAGTAGTTTTCCTGATCTGAGGCCTTGGGCAAATTCATCTGAATTGCTTTGAAACTGCATATTCAAAAGTCAATAAAATAAGAGGGTCTGATGGTGCAGCTGCAGCATATCCCCTCCAGCTGGGTTAGCTGAGATGTTTCAAGGCCCTGGACTAGCAAAGCCTGGGTGTGATGTACAGATTATACAGAGAGCTGCCAGGGAAGAGGTTTTGGCAGATTGGGTGCAGCAATACCCCCTGCCAGCAGACTTGGGAGGGAGTAACAGTGGCTTTCATGCTATGTGGCATCTTTTGCTGGCGTTCCTAGACAGAAATTTGTTGGTGCAATAGTGGCAGCAGGCCAGGGGGAGGAGATTGCCTCGAGGGTAAAGGGATGGAATGTAGGGAAAACAATAAACCCAAAAAGCTCCAGTTGTTTTGAAAGCGATTGGCCATCCCCAATGCCTTGGGATGGCTCCAGAATGAACTGTGCTGTGGGCGGGTTTCGTCAAATTGCATTCAGAAATCATATTTGCCCTTGGGCAAATACCCTTGCTTTTATGCATACCAGGCAAGTCACGTGCACCAAAATGGAATTCACATGGTGCTTTAGTCAAAAAGCTAATGTCAGTCATCATACCTTTTATGCATATCCAGTCCCTTGGTTCTTTATGCCCATTTAAATATGCAGAAGTGCTTTTTATTATTACCTTGCATCTAAAGCACTGGGATAGATATATAGGCCGTGTAATTTATTGCAGTATAGCCCCTTCTCTGCATATGTATTCAACACTTAGAAATACAGATTAAAATCATAGGCATAAAGTATTTTGGTTGTCGCATTCTGGTTTTCTCAGATTTCTGCCGTTAAACAGTGGAATTCATTCCATTTGTGCACTGGAAGCATCCATGCCTTCCAAATGACTCCTTCAGTAGCACTACATGGCTTATCTTTGTAGCATTGTAGTGCTGGTACCCGTGTGAGCAGCACAGTTCTGGCACAAGCAGCCCAGTGCCTAAAGGTGAGATAATCAGAGAATACACGCGGGGCTGTTATTTGAGCACCATATCGTTGGACTGCACAGTATGTCCCTCGTTACTGAAAGGGCTACCATGAAATTTAATTTAGGATTTTACAGACACATTTTGAATTGGAAATCTCTGTAATAACTTTCCCTTTGCTCAGCCTTTTAACTGTGAAATTCAGTTGGGGAGTTTTGAAGCAGCAGGTAGTGTCGCAGCACTCTAGAGGGATTTTGCCAGGATTCAGCTAAAGTGCTTGCGAGTGTCATTTCCATATTTAACTAATTTCAGTTTTTAATTAGCTCCATGTGAAAAATGAGAGTTCACGCTGAGCTAAGCTGTCAGCATAGAGCCTTGTTTCCTTTCTAGCCTCTCAGGACAATTATTGCAGCATCCCCTGGTTTTTTCAATGAGAGTGCTTAGCCACCGCACGCTCCGTCCCTCCCATTGTTCCCCGCCAGGAGCAGGGGAGTGTGTTGTGTCTAGCTTGCTAAAATGGAGAAGAGAAGTTCTGAAAATATTTCAAACGCAAAATTGGTTCAGTAAAGGTTCAAAGAACTTCTTCACAGGTCTGGCTCAGAAACATGCAGCAGAATGGGATGCTCAGCCCTCCCTGGCACTGTGCAGGCAGTGCCATTGTTCTGAACAGTCATTTCAGCTTCATTACTTACTGCCTTGGCCAACAGTGTGTTTCAGCAAGCACAGGGTGCAAACAGGGCTTTCATGGGGCTTTCTGCAGCCACAGTGGTAACAATGCAGTGCTCCAGACACTGTTCATCCCAAAGGCCTGTGCTCCTCTGTGAGCAAAGAACTGCTTTTGTGTAACATCCCATCACGGAGTACAGGGATGGAAAGGTGTTAATCCTGCATCTCCAGTGACAATTTACCTCTAGGGACTTGAATGCAAAAGTTAAAATAGTTTTCAAGAATGAAGCGAGAGCTGCAGTTCGTGTAAACTCTGCAAAGCCATGGGATGCAAACAGATTTCTGAAATAATTTTATGAACTGAGCAATGCTGAGTTACATTTGCATGACAGTCATATAATACCATTGTTATTTTTGAAAGAATGCAGTCATTAAATTGTCAAAATTACATTTAAATGGAAAAGGAAGATGAAATAACTCTGTGGGTGTTGTCTCAGGGTTGGTTTTGGGGTTTTGTTGTTTCTCTAAAACCTGTCCTAGCAGGTAGATTTGTAAAGATATATGAATAGGTTTGGTAGTGTCTTCATTTTCATTTCAGTTCATACACTAGCAAAAGAGAGGTTATGTGTATTTTATTTCTCACTAATTAGTAAGGACAGCCACTTCCAGTGGACGGAAACAGAATTTCTCTATTAGACCATAAAATCAAGTGCATCTTTTTCAAATCAAGATAGAGGCGGGGGGGGGAACCTTCAACTGTGGCACTTTCTGGGTTCTTAGTGTTTGTAATGTTGTGAAAGAAGAAGGTAAATACCTTGCAGAAACTTGTCAGCTACAGTGACACTGAGGAGCTACTAGTCATCTTCCTTTTAAGTTATTGAGGAGCTGCTTTGATACCTGCTTCCAAGATGAAGCAAATCCTTGAGGGGGGGAGGGAGGAAAATAACTTTCATAGTGAAGAGTGAGGCTGAAATTCTAGATAGATTTTCAATATAGTTTAGGGTTTGGGGTTTCTTTAGAATAAAATATTTACTGCCTCATCCATCAAAGGGGAAAGATACCTAATGCTGGGTTGGGTGCCAGCCAGCTGGGGGCAACAGACATGAAGAAGTAGAACTTGAGCATTAGCTATGACTTAGTAATGGGTCATTCTAGCTACTAGATGTTTCCCTTTGCCCCTTGTGGTGTGAGTTGTCTTCTCTTTCAAGATCATTCCCAGTTATTATATAGAGAAAAGTGTATTGTATTAATTGCTTAACGCAATTCAGTTATGCCTTACAAAGTGTATGTACTTGAAGGTAAAGGTTTTTGAGGGTATGTAATCTAACTTGTATGTTTTTCTAGGGTTCATTAATTAGTTGTATACAGTGAAGCATATGCTGATGCATTACAGCTCATGTCCCATTCACCCTGCAATTTAAACTGGTGACTTTGCAGGGTAGAGGTTTTTAATGGGTTGCATTGCTGTTGCTTGTGAAAACCCCTATTTTTTCAGCCATTGTGAGGATATTGGGAGTCTAAAGTACTAAAAATGAATAGAGGAGTTGTGAAGCAAAGCTCCCTCCACCTATGTCAGTGACAATTTTTCTGCAATTTCTGCAGTGGTGGGTTGGGTTTGGTTTTTTGTTGTTGTTGTTGTTATATTGAGAAGATCAAATTGAGCTTGGCTTAAACCTCCATATTAGAAAAGGCAATGCGAGGTTTAATACATAAAGAAAATGAATGCAAATATTAATATTCCATTAAGCGTACATTATTATGATGTTTCTTAGATTAATGGTGATGTAGGTATCCAAATTAAATAAAAGTGTCTTGCATTATTCATGGTGCACAGTGCTTGGAGTGGACTTAGATGGTCTGGTGGGCTGTCCTGATGTTTCTTGGGACTTAGATGCATAGACAAGCTTTTGTTGCTGTACTGGCTGATGACATTGTGTAACAGGATGTTTTGGTGATGCAACTGATAATCATCCGTGAACACACAGAGAAATTCCTTCTAAAATGTCTGTTGCTGCAGTCTGAAAACTCACAGCTCTGCCACTTCAAAATAAAGCAGCGATCTGAGATCAAAATCCTGGCACCACGAGACCCTTCCTTGATTTCCCATGTGATCCCACAGAAATCCTGTCCTCAGCTGCAGCTTCCACGTCCTCATCTGCTCTAGAATCCTGGGTGGGAAGATGAGAAGGTGCGAATGCAGGAGGGCAAGATTTCAGTCTCTGAAAGCTATGGAATTTTTGCTATGACCCTCCTTTTTCCTGGGCAATATAAGCAAACTTTAGTCTGGGAAATCAGGCAGGTATAAGATTGGAAGGAGTTACAGTAAACCCATTATGGGAAATGATAAACAAAAGTCATGTAAGGACAGTGGAAAAAATTTTCTCAAAAATGTAACTGAAGTCCAATTTGATAATTGTTTAATTTTTTTAAAAGCTGCCATTAAAAAAAAAAACAACCCATACAAAAGAATATGAGTTACATGGCTGTAACTGACTGGCTATGTACGATATTTATCAAATAAACCTGTTTATTTGATTTTCGTGTTTCTATTCTGGCTCAGTAGGGCATCTAAATCACAATACATTAATAATGTCAGCTTTTCAAGGCTTATAGAAAGTCTAAATCTGCCTGGATGCTAAATATAATCTGTACCTTTATGTCAGGATCAAGATATGAGTTAGGCTAGGTTTATATATACCTTTTGAAGCATATTGTGAAAGAAGTATAAACAGTTTATAGTGTTGAAAATGAATGAGAAGCTTTGGGGGAAGAAATCATCTTTACTTTTCATCTTTGGATTTATTTCCTCTTTGTAATGAACTTTCAACTCCAATAATTACTTTGTGTAGAGAGTAAAACCCTAAACTTTATCATTCAAGCAGTGTTTTAAATTGTGATTTTATCAGGTGATTAAATTAATTCTGTATCATTTCTATTAGAGGAAGAATATATTCTGTGATTAGAAATTACACTTTTTTGTACCGTGGACAGAAATGTAGCCATTCATAATCATGCAGTTTCACTTCATTTAGTGTATGCAAGGGAGTAATAAAGGTAAAAACTATTTTCTTATCAATGTGCCTTACACTCAGAGGCTGAGTCAAGGTCTGAATGCTTTGGAACAGTTAAGATTATGAAAATCTTGTTCGACATGTTTGTAGAGATTAGGGCAGTTGCAGTTTCAGAGGACGAACGTAGTCGAATAAATGTTTGACATGGTATCCCTTAGGTTTATGATCAGTATTAAAAGTAAAGCAGTTATTCTAATTCTTGTAAGTTCAGGCCTCAGTGATTTGCAAGAGTATATTTGTGTCTGTATTCCTTGAAACACCCGTTTCAAGTCTCATCTAGGTTCTTCCTCCTCTTGGAAGCAGAATAAAGATGAGCTGGCTACTTTGTTCATGATAATGGTGTCTTTTAGGTGTGAAATTAAAATTGGATTCGATTTGCTTTGTACTAACATTGAATGCTCACAATTGCTCAGGGGGGAAAAAAAAGCAAAAAAAAGGGTTTCCATTGTTTTTGAGTTAAGAGCATCCCTTTCTGCTCTTCTAAGCTTGTTGCAAAAGTGGCAGTATTTTGGCAAGGCTGGTAAAGTGGATATTGTATAATGTGATTAGGGGCCTTCCAGGCTGAAAGATGCTGTACTGGGTAAATAAAAATAGATACACTTTTCTTATTAGTTACAGCAATCTAGTTCAGATGCAGGACCAAAAGGGTTGGAGCCTCGACTCTTGGAATTGCCATGAGAAGTGAGTTCACGTTGCAGTCTCAGGAGCTGATTAATCATGTGCCAGCTCTCTGTGCTCTGTACAATCTAAGGCCTGTCATGAGAATAAATGAATAGTGCACTGTATTCTGCTTCTCTTTTAAGGGCTTTGTCGTGAGATCCCGGATTCTGAAGACAGCCTGCAATGCTGTTACCCTTCTTGTGACAAAAAGATTGCTCAAAGTGGCACAAAATCAAAACATTTCAGTGAAAAGGACTGAAATGGGAAAAGTTGAAGTCTAATCCAGGGATTTTTTTTTTTTTTCCTCACCTGTCAGAGCATTGACTGGGGGACCAACAACTACCCAAGGTGCAACTCATGTTCCTGCAGGCTGGAGCTCTGCTGCCTGTTGTTTTCCTTGGAATTGGGACTTAGGTCTGCACATCCTCCAGTTATCCCCACCCCCAAAGTAGCTGCAACTGTGTGCAAGCTTTTCAAGTATTTTTGGAAGTAGAAAAACTGGAGATGGAAATAGAGGAATGAACTTTCAAAGCATTGCATGGCAGATAAG
The DNA here is from genome assembly GCA_035047845.1 of Dendrocincla fuliginosa. Classification (NCBI taxonomy): domain Eukaryota; kingdom Metazoa; phylum Chordata; class Aves; order Passeriformes; family Dendrocolaptidae; genus Dendrocincla; species Dendrocincla fuliginosa. Next base: position 4,684,660 of record JAWWMO010000030.1, on the reverse strand, counting down.
CACACAAATCACATTACTACTAATGGGATTTGTGGGTATATCTTTCATGCTGTGCCTTGAAAAGTCCATTCCATTCAGTTTATTGACATGCACAGGGAAAGAAAAAAGTCAGCTGGGGGGGGGGGGGTGTGATCAATTTAAAAAAAAATCCACTTTTTTGGGGTCCCCTTATTTCTTCTGTGTGAACACAATGACAATGAAGCATCTTACAGCCCTCTTTGCATCTCCTTTTTCATCTTTAATAACATTTATTCAAAAGAAAGCGATTAATTCCTAGCAGAAGTTTTGCTGCTGCTGACAACAATGCACTCATTCGTAGATCCTTTATGGTATTTCTATAAAACACTTCTGGGGCTGGATGATTTAGAGCCAAACAGTTTGTTGTCTAAAAGAGTTTACATGCTGAGGGTGAAATTATGCCTAAGGATTTCTTTCTTATGTTTCAGATTGTGTGAAGTCAACTTTCCCTTTCCATTGTGTTTCCCAAAAGGCACAGCGTGTCCTGTGTTTCCCTGGGGAGCAGAAGGGGCATGACTGACTTTCGTGCCATGCAGAGGGCACCGTGCTCGACCCTCTTCCACAGCAAACCCTCCCCAAAGCCGAGGGTCTGCCTCTGATGCCTCTGAAAATGAGGTGATGAAATTGCAGTTTACTGTCTCTGGGGTTATAGGAACACTCTGGATGAGAGAAGCAGAGAGCGGGATTCTCTCTGCAGCAGGAATGGCAGCCAGAGATCTCTTAAGATTCATTGTTTCATAAACTTACTGGTTACTCAGTCCTCATGGCTTCCTCTTGTAGCCAGGAAATACACTGCCATTCCCTTTGGAAAGCTCCAAAACATAGTTGCTGTTGTTATTTTAGGTGTAAAACTGTTGCAGAGCTCAGGCACAATTAACAGGAGTATGAACTTTGGCTGGGTGACATCCAGAAGGTTGTACGTGGGTAACAATATGAGCTTAAATCAGTTGAAGGAAAAGTGAAAAAAAAAAAACATGCTTCAAGATGTAAAAATACACAGCAGTGCCATTATAGTTAATGGAATTCTCCACTTTCAGCCTTGTAAACTGAAAAAAAGTGACTCTGAGGAGGGAGAGGTCTTGTTCAGTGTTATGGGTTGGATAAATAAGACAGCAAAATGGTTCTTTCTTTTGCTCTCCCCAATACAGGCAGGCCTATTGTTTTATTGGCAATAGAGTGTTCTGTTAATTCCTGAAGTTGGGTGTTTTGCTAATGTTTTATATGGAGTTCCCAAATGAACTTTTAATTGAAATTTATTAAGAAAACATAGTGCACAGCTAATAGCATGGTGATGATTAAGATGAATTGCTGAGAATGAATGACCTTGAAAGTAAGCCATCTATTTGTAGCTGAGCTTCAACGATCACAGTCACTAAGCAGGACTTTTTGCATACATTTCACTACACAAGTATTAAATTTAGATCAAGTGATCTATTTTTGAAATGCTACTTTAACCTTGCCTGCAAACAGTGGAATGCTCACAAGTAGAGGAGGCAATATAATCAGGAATACATCCAAATGTTTTGTATGAGGTCTGCAGGATTCTCAGTCATTAATATTAAAGCAGGAGTTCATAAATACCCTAAGTACTCGTAGTCCAGAGAATTATTTATTTTTTTTAGCTGATCTTTAATCTCTGGTGTCAACTCTGTAAAGTTAAATGCTCATCTGCTGTGGCCCTGGGATCTCCAGGATATTTTGAAAATGCATCTGTCATAATTATAACTGGCTGTGCTGTGCTATTAATTAAAGAGAGTATTTACTGTTGTGCCAATGAAGAGCTACAACTGGGTTGAGAAAGCTGCACAGACCTTGTGGCGTTACAGCAATTGCCATTTAGGTACTACTTTCTCAGCCTAAAAATCATGCTGCTTCTGGGAGATGCTTCGTGGCATAAAAATTCAAGGGTTTGCCTGGGATGTGTTGAACTAAATGTTCTCCAGGTTGTCTGGGCTGGTGGATGGTTTGGGACGTGCTGGGGTGAAATGTGGGGCATAAACACGTATCGAACACTTCAAAAAGCACTGTAACTAGTGGATACACCAAAGGGGGTTGTATCTGTGTAGGGGCAGCGGTGTTGGGTTAGATGTAAGTCAAGTTTAATTTCATTTGTCTCCAACATCCAAAAATGGTTATCCTGTAAGAACGGGCAAATCACGTGTGTACTTTTCCCTACTGATCTTCCTTCCTCTGGTCCTTCGAGGTCTTTTCTGAAATGAAGGGTGATGACATGATGTTATTCCTTGCTTTGTTCACCCTTCCCATAATGAGTCAATATTTGACTGAGTCGAAATTTTCAGGGAACTTTCTCATCTAGCCCAAAATTTCACTTCTGTTTGATAATAGTCAGCTCCGAGGTCATTATTTTATATGTGGAGTTAGGATTACTTTGTTCCAGTGTAGGCTATTAGATTGTAACTGGGTTCAAATTTCACGTGCCATTTTCTGGCCCAGTAGCTCAGTTATGTTATGTCCTTGTGCAGTTCTTGCTCAGGCCTCTTCCTGAATAATGCATTATGAGATGCAGATTGTGCCCCCTCCCTGCACAGCCTGTTTGCCATTTGGAATTCTATTGTATCATGTGTGATAGGTTTGCCCTTTTTTTTAAGCGGCACTTTAGCCATTCCTGTAGATAATATATCGACAGTGGCAGCCGTCCACCCAGTAAACCATGTGGCTTTTGTTTGGTTTTAGAAAAAGGCGTGGGAATGGGATGAATTTTTCTCTGGGATACCCTCAGGAGGACTCTGGCATCCTTGTCACAGTCACACGAGGTATTCAGGGAAGAACAGCAAGTTCTGGCAGTTAGTCCTGAGTTTCAGGAGAGATGTCATCATTTTTCTAGCAAGGAAAGGTGCTTGTTTATTTTAATACTACTTCTTTTAAGTAACAAGACTCATATTCTTTTGTAATGATTTTTCAATCCCTTTAATATATGTTAAACCAAAGGATGAAGGTTATAGATCCTGGAGACACCGTCCCTTTTTGCCAGTAACATAAAATGAGTGGGATATGTATAATTATGAGTTCAGGTCTTCGGATGCAATGGCTTTCTTTGAGTCACATCCCATTCCAGCTGCATTCTGACAGTGCCTGTCTGGCTCCTGCTGCAAATGTGGCTGAAGGCTGGCCAACAAAATGATGGAGCAGAGGATGGTGTCAGCCTCTGGAAATCATCTGCAATTTCCTGAAATCTCTATCAGGCACGTTTGTTGCCAAGTGGGAATTTTGTGGGAGGAGCCCTTTGCTGGTTGGCCCCACTGGTGACATACCCTGTACACAAGTGGCACTTGCAGACTTGCCCATCCCACACAGCCTCGCTGTCCCCTGTGTTCAGCTGCTGGTAACTGTGAGACACATGAGCAATGTCTGGATCTCACTGAGATCTAGTTCAGTAGATTCGGATTGTATGTGCATGTTTGTGAACTGTCTTATAACCTATTGAGATGTGAGAGGGGCTTCTTCCCTCCCTCCGTGCTCCTCAGCAGAGACCTGAATGTGCTGCTCAGAGTCAGAGGGTCTCTCTCCAGGCCCCATGCAAGCTTTTGCCACGCAGCTCCTCCACTGCTCTTTTCTGACTTTGAGCCCCCTGCTCTTGCTGTCTGGGGCATCTCTGGAGGAGGGGCTGTCAGCTGTGATGGATTGTGCATTCCTTCTGTAATGGGGGCAAGGAATCACTGGGGAATAGCCCTAACGCACTCGTTTCGCTTGTGGCTCGGGTTGAACTCGAACCTATTTCTCCAGAGGAATAGCAGAAGGACTTTAAATTACTGTGTTTCTGGTCTTTTAAGTAACTGTTATTTTATGAATAATAATTGAGATCAGTAAGATCAATTTCTGGTATTCCTGGAGTTCTGCTGAAGGATCAAGAAGCAGTAACTAGTAAAGGACCACGAGTCTCAGCTGATAACATCTAATACAAAGTGAGCAATCATGTTTAGTTGTTTTTAAATTTTGGGGGGATACATTTATTCTTTTCAAGTTACCTGGGTTACCCACAAGCGTAAAGCATCAAACTTCTTTTGCTTCATGCAAATATTGTGGTGCATTAAACCAATATTCAGACCATATGAAATAAAAAACAGGTGTGCGGGTAGGTTTGAATATATATGCTATGAAATTAGATTATGCTAAGGTTTATTAGGTGCCTTTTGTTTTGTCATGCCTGTGATTCATTAGGCCTGACTTGGAAATTACCTTGCTGTTGTTTGAGACTCAGTGTATGGCAATAGCTAGAGTTACATCATTGTTCGCCTCGTGAGTGGATGCCAAGGAAACTTGGAGCATTTCTGCTCCTATAATACACTGGCCTACATACAGAAACGTGCCTTTAGTGTTTCTTTGCTCATCTTGTTCATGGTATAATGATGTCTTTTTCATATGGGAGGAGGTTGGCCTGCTACAGACAAACATGATATGACTAATCTAGTCCTGACAAAGTGATGGGTTTATTTTGGATGACAGTAATTTAGGGTTTAGTAAGCATGACAACTTGGAAAATGAAAATATTCTGAATTCTGTTTACTTTTATAGTATTTCCATCTTTTTGAGTTGCTTAGGGAACAACAAATTTCTAAAAAGCAAGCAGTGCATCTTCTCCAGACCCTAATGGGGAAGATGCAATAGGAATTGAGGACAATGATGGGTCATTAATGTGCATATTTCTCAATTTAAGAAGGAATACCATTGAGTACAGGGATAAGTGAAAAACCTCATCCTACACTGCCTATTGGCAGATACTGAGTTGTACCACAGGGAGATCTGTAGCACACAAAGACACCAGAGGTCTCTCCTTTTAAAAATACAAGGTCAAGAGTGACAGGAGCACAGAGGTAAGACAAAGAGCTTCCTGAATTTGGAAATCATTGTGCATTAGACTAAACTCTGAATGAAGTGGGTTTATGGCCAGAACAAGAGAAGACTAATGAAAGAGGAATGTGGGGACACTACAGAGTCTTAGAGAACATTCAAGAACATTTTGCATGTAAGTTTTATCAGTTTTCTGTGGACTTTTATACCTTTGGGGACTTCTTAAAATAATATGTGATTCACTCTAGCAAGCTCTGTCTTATGTAAGTCTTAGGCTGATCCTTGACAGCTCTACCACCTGGAGTGATGAACCAGTTCTCTGCTTTTGTTCTTAATGGGCAATGCAGATTTGGCTTCCAGGTGCTTTCCCTCTCTGTCTCTGTGTGTTGCTAGGGTGGGAGTGAGAGGTTATTATTTTTTTAACAAAATCTCAAGGTTTTACTTCAAAATTTATTCTTTCTGAACTCTCATGTTTTAGAGAATATTAATACACAATTCCCTCTTCTGACTTACCAGATATTAGTGTTAAATGAACCAGATAAATTCTGACAAGCTCGGTGTTTGAAAATCACGTATCAAGAGACAAGCTCTTAGAAAATATGCTTAAATATTGAGGGGATAAAAAGCAAACACATAGAAATAATACCTATGAAACGTATATAAGTGCTCTTTAAAATGTAATTTATGAATACACCATACATGTAACAGATGAAATGGCACTTCTTCAGTGTTTTAAAGCTTCAGCGATGTGTTTGTCCCTGAAGGTTAATCTCTGAACCAAATGTGGACCTCTGGAAATGTGTTGCAGTAAGCAGGCTGATTTGGAAAATATTTTGCTAATCAGCTTTGGTTCTACCTGAGTACCAGCTACATTTATTTGTAGTTTCAAAATAGAAAAGAAAAATAAAATACCTATGAAACAGCTAGGAATTCACTAGCCCGAATTGCTCCTCTGACACACATGCACTCAACAGCTGAATGGATCCCCGTATTTCTAATTAAACGGGCTCCTACTTATTCCTTTGCTGGAGGCAGTTTTGTTTGATTAACAGAACAAAAGGTTAATCATATAAATTTGCCATCTCCTAGCGTTGTGAAGCAGCAGAGAAGAGGTGTCTGCTTGTTCTCCCTGCTCGGCTGCCAGTCAGCTTTGCTGGCTGCAGTGCAAACCCGCAGCCTTCCCCTCGGGCCCCCGTGACACACTTTACTCCACTTATTCCTGGTAGAAGGTGAACGTCCCTCGTGTCTGTGACTCGAGCTGCCTTAGTGGAAGTTTGGAGCCCACCTCGTGGCTGTGTGAGCTGGGCAGGACATTCTCAGGCTTCTCTGTGAGGGATCCAGCAGAATGCAAACCCCTGCCCCGTTAGGAAGGAGCTCTAATTGCTCCTACCTAATGTGCATCCATGATTAAAACACAGAGCAATGAAGTTATTAATGAAACCACGGTGTGCTTGGAAGCAGATGGATCACGGGCTTTTTTAATACCATGTTAATAAGATCTTTTATAATTCCTTGTCTGAATTTACCTGGTAATTATAAGGTAGCAGCTATAATTCTCCTGGACAGACTATTAGTTATGATTTCCTTATCTCTCTTTTGTAAGGACTGGTTCACATTAGAAGCAGCAGGCTTTCATCTCTGCAAGTGACCTACATTTATGCTTATGCTTGCAATAAAAGAGAAAAAAAACCCTGCAACTTTGAATGGTCATGCTGAGAGTCTAAAACACAAAAGTCCGATTCTCCTCTGTGACTTTTTTTCATTTGGGGGCTTTGAAATTCACGTAATCTTTATGTACTCTTGGCTTTCGGGGCTGGTCCGGCTGAACCTGGTGCCTGTGCTTGGTGTGGGAATTACTGACAGCACAAACAGTCCCCCAGCTCAGCCCCTGTCCCCAAGCTCAGCCCCTGTCCCCAAGCTCAGCCCCTGTCCCCCCAGCCCCTGTCCCAGCCCCTGTCCCCAGCCTGGCACAGACATCTCTGCTCCACGGGCACAGTTCGTATAAGCTGCAGCTCGGTGGTGTTCGAACTTTGTGAGGGATTTTTCAATTTCATTTGCCGTACTGAAAAGAAAATGATTTGTTTGCGATTAGACTGAAAAAGCCTTTTAAAAATATTTGGTTTGGCAAAACAAAAAAAAGTTCTGACTGAATAAAACATTTGTATATTTTCCAGGAATTCTTAAACCTTCCGTGGAGGTACATTTTGAGTAGTTTCTCAGCAAAACATCATTTTTCAGGTTCATGCCTAGTATTTTTTTTCAACGTACCACAGTCTTTAGGATATTTATTTTTTTCATAATAGAAAAAAATTGTGAATTCAGCATGAATGTAAAATCTGGCAACTGCCGTCTTCACACAAAACGTGTCCTGATGTTATTTACTGTTCTTAGATGTCTGCTTAGCCCATGGATATGGCCAGGGGAAGGTGGTGTGAGGAAAGCTGTCATGCTCTCCAGCTGCTTTTGTCAAAAAGGTTAAACTGCAGAGATTGTGTGCTGAGAGATTTTCAGGAGTTGGGATAGATGGATTTTGGGGACAGGGAGTGCTTTGCTTCGTTTCCTTGGGGTTTAGGAATAGTGTGTGAATCGGTCACATCTAAATGGATTCCCTGTATTCAGAGATTACCGCAGTGATGGCTCAAACCCTGTAAATGGAGTTCCTGGGAGAAGTCTTCTCCTTTTCCTACCATTTACTCTCTGAACACTTAGTGTAGGGCCACTGCTGGGTCCTTGGTGACCACACCAGCTCTGCTACATTTGCTTGGAATTGGATGCAAAATATCTGCTAATCTGGTGTGCATCTGGCAATTCTAAGGGTGCTCATAATTATATTAAATTATATTTATTTCCTGCCCCTAAACTGACAGTGAATCCTCTCAAACACCTCTTTACATAACTGGAAATGCTGTTCTCTGTGGTATATATGTCTACATACAAACTGTGTAAGCAGGAAGAGTGCTGATGGTGGGCGTAAAGAAAGGGCATAAAACCAGCTTGGTGGGCTTTTCTATCCCTCACCACTGCTCTGTCTTGTGAGACTGCTGTGGGCATAATATGATGAAAGTGTGGAGATGTATGCAGGTAGCTTCTGTTTATACAAGGTGAAGATGCACATAAATCCACTGGCTGAATGATTCAGACCTGTCAAGTCTCATGCATTATGCACAGGACTTATTCAATTAGCCCTGCCACAGTGCCTATAACTCATGCAGTTGCACGGGGGATGCCTTGGCTGTGCTCCCACTCCACAGCTTCTCCAGGTGCAGCTGCACAGCCTCCGACATGGGACACAGTCCTGCCTCTGCTTGGGCATGGCTGGAGATGCCACAGGCAGGTGCTGTGAGCAGGCAAACCTTCCTGGACGCCCTGGGACTGTGGGTGGCTCGGGTTTGGGAGGTCAAAGCAATGGCAAAGCCCTGGGTTTGTCAGAAAAGCTGAATCAACAAAATGAAGATAGAGGCTGCGCAATGGCTTTAAGCTGAAAGAGAGTAGATTTGGATTAGATGTTAGGAAGAAATTCCTCCCTGTGAGGGTGGGCAGGCCCTGGCACAGGTTGCCCAGGGAAGCTGTGGCTGCCCCATCCCTGGAAGTGTCCAAGGCCAGGTTGGACAGGGCTCTAAACAACCTGATCTAGTGGAAGGTGTCCCTGCCCATGGCAGGGAGGTCGGAACAAGATTACTTTTGAGGTCCCTTTCAACCCAAACCGTTCTGCGATTCTCTTATTCTCGTCTGTTGATTTAAATAAGTTGTACTAAACACAAAGCAATTGCGTTACAATGTGATTAGTATACATAGGGCTAAAGCTGGTTTTATAATCAAGGTATAAATTACCACCTATAATTTAAACTCGGAGCTGGTACTTGCAGCAGTGCTTTGTTTCCAGGATGTGTCCCCTGCAGAGCTGGGGGAGTGGTGTGTGATGCCAGAGCCTGAGCAGGATGCTTGTTGTGGTCGACTGGGGTTGTAAAAGCATTTTGCCACCTTAGAAGATGTGATAACTGCACAAAAATAAGGCACATGCATGTGTCATTGCTTGTTTGTTGGGTTTTGGGGTTTTGCTTAATTTTCGTTATTGCGTTTTTGCTTTGGGGGGTGTTTTCTTGGGTTTGGGGTGGGTTTTTTTTTGGATATTGCCATTCCTCCGAGCCAGGGCGGCTGTAGGGTGTGCTGGCCGCGGTGTGTGCCTGGCAGCAGCCGTGCTGACCCGCTGTCTCCCGCCCTTGTGTCCGCAGCGATGCATCTCCTGGGGCTCAACTGGCAGCTGCAGCCGGCCGAGGGACCGACCTTCAACAACGGGCTGCGCCCGCCGCGCCCGCCCGGCGAGGACGGCCTGGCCACAGCCCCCGCCGGCAGAGGTGGGTCCACACCGCGCGGGATCTCCACCCAAAAAGGCTCATTGGGCATTCCCACAGCTGGGAGTGGAGCTTTGGCCCCTTCCGCCGTGTTCTGGGAGGATGCGCGCCCGAGGGATGCTGCTGAAGAAGGGATTGGCCCTAAATTGTGTACCTGTTTGGTGGGGTTAGGTGTCCTGCTTCCAGAGATCTCAAAGGAAGAGCAAGATGAGGGAGCTGGGTGGGTTCAGCCTCAAGAAGAGGTGACTGAGAGGGGACCTCATTGATGTCAGAGGATGGACCAGGCTCAGCTCGGTGGTGCTGAGCAATAGGACGAGAGGCAGAAACTGATGCCCAGCAAGGTCCATCTGAATATGAGGAGGAATGTCTTTCCTGTGTGTGACCAGCACTGGAGCAGGTTGGCCAGAGAGGGTGTAGAGTCTCCCTCACTGGAGATATTCCAGACCCCTCTGGATGCAATCCTGTGCCATGTGCTTGAGCAGGGAGATTGGACCAGACGACCCACTGTGGTCCCTCCCAACCTGGCCCGTTCTGTGGAAAGCTGATGTAGTAGAAGTGCATTGTACTGCTTGAAGAGAGTCAAGAACTGGATTTGCAGCTGGAGCCACATCCCTGTTTCCTCTTTTTCTCAGATGAATTCTAACAGCAACATCAAAGACTGCAGCATTTGACCCATAGTAAACAGCCTGTCCTGTGATATTGGTATGAGCAAAGCAGGCAACACATGGATTCTTTTAAAGAAAAATGGTGTTCCAGTAGAGAATGACAAAGACAGGGCAATGAGAAGAAAGAATAAGGGAAAACCTAGAACCAGAAATACTTTCTTAAACTGACAAAGCATATGTTAAGAGTACAGATAAATTACATATCACAAGAAGGATTTTAGTCATCTAAATTGAATGCTTTTTACTGGTGAGGTTCAGGGGTTTTCTTTGGTACATCCCAGTAAGGCCTTCTTTGCTTATTACAAAAATTACGATGAGAAGGCAGAACAGAATGTCTGAATTAGCCAAAGCACCTCCCAGGCCTTGGTGTGCTGTGCTGGTGGGATGGTGAGGCTGAAATGGGACAAGTATGAGCATTTGCTTTTGGTCAGCAGAAGAATTCTGTTCAGGGCTGAGCATCGTCTTGCTCTCAGGACCAGTGGCTCCTGTTAAACATGCTAATTGCCAAAGCAAGTGTGAGAACCAAATGTTGACACAGGATACTTGCAATGGATATATGGAGGAAAAAATCAGTTAAAATAGAGTTGGGCAAGGAAGCTGAGTTGTTCTTTGATGAGCTTGATCATCTAATGGACTTGCTTTTGTTTTCACTAACTGCTGCTTCACCTCAGCTTCTCCCTGTTTTCTGTGGAGGGACTAGCTTTGGCTTCCTCACCATGAAATCCTAGTGGTGGCAAAAAAGTGAAGTGTTTTAGGCAAGTGTTCATTGGTTTGGCTCCCACCTCTGACTGGGTGTAGGTCAAACTGGATGAACAGCACATCCCTAAGGCAGAATGTTTTTACTGCTGCTGAACTTCCTCCAGGTTGTGCCCAGGTGAGAGACCCTATGGTTCAAGGCAGGAACCTGAAGAGCTCAGGTCTGCAATTATGGTCACTTAGCAGACAACTGCAGTGTTTAACACTCTTCCCAATTCCCTCCCCTGCAGCTTTTTGTGCCATCTCTGTGCAAATATAGGGCAGCAGGATTGTTGAACTGGAATGTGCTCCTCTGCCTGGGGCACTTAGTGCAAATTCTGCCAGTTTATCCCAGTCCCACTCTAATTAGCTTTGCACATTCGAAGAGGTGGAGATGCCGCTGTTTGGGGAGTGGTAACCTCCTGTAGAGGAGACAAGGAGACAAAACTGGTTATGTCTCAAATTGCTGCAGTTAACTTTTCTCAGAGCACGTTGGAAAAAGTTTACTTGCGCTGCTGACATTTTGTAGAAGGTTGCTGCAATGTTGATAACCTGGGGGAATGGGGAAGAACAATATTTAGGCAAGTAATCTTCCACAGTGGAATAAAATGAATGACAGGTTTGGATGAACACAAGGAATAACGAAAAGACAAATTCTTAGAGCAGGAAAGGGTGAAAAGTTTTTCTGCCTCACCTTTCCTTTTATTATGTCCAAGTTAATATTGCTATCCCAGCAGTTTTTAGGAAAACCTCTGACAGCTTTTAACACAACAACCATTTCAGGGCTCTGGCTGTGGAGAGTGACCTTTCTATAATTGACACAACTCAGGATGAAGCCATTCTTTTCAAAACATGGGTCTCCCAAAGAAACCTTTAACCCCCAGTCTGAGAAGGGCCACTTAAACACAAGCTGTGCCTACTCAGCAAGCAAGGCATTTTAAAGTAGAGCAATTTGAAAGAAGTAATAAAGAAAAAAAAAACAGGTATTCAATTTGATCTGCTTGTTCCTTATTAAGAGACTAAATTTTGGTACAAAATAATAAAACTGCAGTTTAAGAGGAATGTAAATGATTTTATTACTGCATTTGCCTATCTGCACGAAAACAAAATTCACTAATAAGATAACACAGATTCAGGTTTTTTGTAATTACCCACTACATCTCACTAATACTGGGTATGTCTGAAAGGAGGAGGCAAGTGCAATGGGTAGAAAAATCCTCAGTTGTGCTGTAAAACTGCAAATGAAGTCCACCATGCTGTGGAAGTTGTGCTAAACTGGGGATTTAGATGAAGAGACAAAAGTAAATAAAAATGCCTTTTTTAATACAATTATAATGCAGTATCCCTTTCTTAGTGTGTAAAACCAAAAGACTGGCACTGCCATGGAATTGCTACAGGGATGAGATAGGTTATAATGACATCTATAAAAGCTTTCTGAGAGTGAAGCCCACTTATGTTTTACAGGTTGTAAGGATAATGTTAGAATTTGGGTGCGATAAATCTAAACTGGGGGGGAAGTGGAGGGGGAAAGAGACATGTTTGGGAATAATTGCTTCTTCACAAAGAAGTGAAAGGATGGCCTTATGGAATTTTTCTATGCCTGGATTCTGTTAATCTGTGCCAGGAATGTTTTCTACATCTAAAATGATGTGGTATGTTAAACACACGTTGCCATAAAATATGTGACTGTGTGCTGTTTCCTTTGTAATTGACAGAATATACCATGAAAGTCAACTTTAATCATGTCAGAGGACACCTAAGATAACCTGCCATTTATGTGGAAATAGCCAAACTAGCTCCAGCTGCAAATCCACATAAAGAATACTTTGCTATATAGGTTTTTGTTCAGGACATAGTGTTTTTGGTGTGCTAACAATTTAGCAGATTTTCTAGTAATTCAAAATTGACTTAGTATTTTATCTTGGTTATTTGTTGTAGTAGTGTTTTATAAAGCTGAAAAACACATTAACAGATTGTGGTCTCTCATCCTCAAAATCCCCATTTTAAAAGACACCAAAGATAGTTGTGGGCAACTGTGGACCTGCAAGATCACTATAAGTACAATAAATATACTAATTGGAAAAAAGTAGATATGAATTTGTGTTCTGATACTCACATAATTGAGGGTTTGTGTCTCATTGGACCAACCAGCTTGATCCAGGTTCAGTTTGAGATATTTCACTAAGTCTACCACAATGCGTGTGGATTTCAAGAAGACAATTACAGTTAATTAAATATTCAAGTATTGAAGTGTCATGAAAAATACTTGTGTATGATGCCAAGTTCAGCATTGTAAATCTAATGGAAATAGTGAAATGAAGAAAATTAAATTTGCTGTTAAGTTTGACACCATCTTGCTTGAGATGAGAGAGGAGAAAAGCAGATTCCTCCTGCTCTGGCAGGAATTTTCCATGGCTAAATGAGGAAAGCTGAGCTCAGCAGTCATTGGGAGGCTGGGCAGGTCGTCTTCAGCCCTCTCCAGATGATGCTGAGAGCTCTGCAGCTGCGAGTCACATTTTGGTTTGCACTCAGAAAGTAATACTTGCTCGTAGTTAGGCTATTTTATTAGCACTGTAGCAGGCAGGCAATGCTGAAGAAGTCACAAAATGATGAAATGGGAGGCTCTGCTACCCTTAGGTACTGATATTTTGGGGTTCAGATGCAGACAGAACATCCTGACTCGAGTGCCCGAGGCACTGGTGCTACGAAAGCTGCTCAGCAGACAGTGCAAGGACTCAGGAACAGCTGCAGGGAACTCTCTGTCATGTTGGAAAAGAGAACCTCATACCTGATTAACAATGTAAGCAACAGGAAGCTTTGGGCTCCAACTATTTCCTGTCAGACGCTTTGAAAGAGGCGATCAAAACGTGATAAACAATCAATGTGTTTTAAATGTCACTTCTGTTACCTTCATTCAATTTAATCAAGACATGCCATCATTTTCCAGGTGGATTAATCTTATTAAGTAGTTATGTGGCTAATATAATGTAGATCTTAATTAACACGTTAGCAGGCAGAACTATGAATATGGGCTCTCTGAAGGCTTGCAGATGTGGTCGTCTGAAAATAGGCCAGGCTCAAGGGCTGTCTTAGCAAAAGCAAAGGATTTGGCTAAGTGCAGCAGAAGAGAAGAGGGGGTTTAGGTTTGTGATCGTGTTCATGGTGACATCATGAGCTGCTGTGTTCAGGGTTAGGTGATGAAGTGTGTTTTATACTGTCAGAGATGATATGCTGAGGTAGAAAATCACACTAGTATGTGTTTGTTCTTTATGCAATGCAGTGAACTAACAGATCTCGATTATATTTCAGTTAGAATTGGATTCTGAAAACAGTGAATCCTGTGAAGCCATGCTCGCATGAATGTGAAGGTCTACCTAAATTTGTAGGTGTGTGAGGGTATTAAAGCATGAGACTCACTTGCCCCTGCAGGACCCCATTGTTGGCTGCCTCGGAGCCAACAGAGTTCTTCAGCAGGCGCTCCCTTGGAAGATTTTCTTTCCTTTTGCCACAGCAGAAGAACCTGAGCTTTTGATTTTGTATCAGAAGCTGTTTTAGCGGACTCCTGAAAGCTCGTAGAAATTGAGAAGCTTCCTTTCTTACTTCACCAAATAGAGCTCCTTGGTACCTCAGCATCTTCAGCATAACTGAGATGTCCCAGCAGCTCCTCCAGACAAACTCCCACTGCTTGGTGTCTTGGCTGGTTGTAGCTGTGGGAATTTGTTTTGCAGCAGCAGAAGCCAATTTATTGTACACATTTCAGTAAGAGTCTGTTTCCACTTGAGTCTTAGGGCTCTTAGGTGGTAGTAGCAGATAATTTGAAGCATAAGGTCACGTAGGGAGTCATCAGTATGGTGATAGTGCATAGCACTGGTTTTTCCACTGAAGACATTTGTATAGAAAAGAAATTTTCTACTTTTTTTTTATTTGTCTTTGTGGAACAAAAGAAATGTCTGGTCAAATAGGAAATCTACCTGAGGAAAATTAAACTGTCATTGAGAACCGTAGTCATTCTCACACATTCTCTTTTGGCAAAAAGCCAGTGGAGTGTATTTTTATATTGAATGGTTTCCTTTACCTGGCTGTACCATAAATTTCTTCAGAATTCCAAAATCCCTGGCTATGTAACAAAAAACAACAGAAAGGTAAGTTAGATTGAAAGATAAGGAAAACTATGTCTGCAGCAGAGATTTATAAGAAATACAGAACTACAGGAAAAGAAGTGAAAGAGAATTCTCTTTAACCAACACTGGTGATATTTATTCTTTGCATTTAATTTGTGATGGTCCACACGCTCTTGGTAGTTCACTGTGGATCCATTGGAATGGTTATTCTGCTAGATCTCTGCCAAGACTGTTCTCAAGATGCAGTTCCTGGTGACCCCTGGGATGAAGGCACAGTCACAGCTCTGGAGTCAGTCGCTGTTTCTCTGCCATGCCTGTGGTGTGACACTGCTGGTAGCCAGATTCCAGATTTATTTTTAATTTTAGCTCCAGCGTGGGGCACTGTAGTTATAAATACTCGAGTATATCTGGCTTCAGTGTAAATACAGTTCTGCCTCCGTAGCTGACACTGCTTGACATCAGTTAAATGAAAGGCTGACTGGGCATGTCCCATCCGTGCCACCTTGAATCTGACCTCCAGCTCACAGCTGAGACCTGCTGACAACTTAGCAGGGGGAGTTTGCATTGCTGTTGTCACGTCTTGCCTCTCTGATAGCTTCAAAGGCAACTATCCTTGAATGCTAAAACAGTCTTTTCAACTGTATATGCCAAAATAGTAATTCAACTGGGTAAATAACAGAGCAGTTTAAATGAATAAGTGTTATTTAGCTGATGAATATATGTTTGACTGAGTGATTGAAATGGCTCCCCTGGGTAAGATAAAGAAGTATGCTTTTAAAACTCTTTTGTAGATGTTTCTAGAGAGGAAATGACAAGGGGAAAAAAACCCCAAGTATCCATGGGGTTATGAGATAAACAGATGAAACTTTACAAGTCACCCACAGCAGAGAGAATGATCTTGGGATTCATTTGTTAACAGTAGTATGAGTTGTTTGGGTTAGTCTTTCTTCCTGGATTTGTCAGTTTGTCACATCTGTAGCTTCACTTAAATGCAGTTGATGTTCTTTGAATGTGATCTGCAGTGATCCATCAAAATGGAAAGGCTTCTAAAAACAGCTGGAGGGGAGTGACTCGGGTGGCAAGATGCATTCTCTGCATTAGGAGGTGAGGACTGAAGGGAGCTGTAAAAAAGCTGGAGTAAGTAGAGACAGGGTTTGTCAGGGGAGCTGTTAGTACAGGAAAAGGCATTGCATACAAAAGCTAGGATGATGGGCTGCTCTTCAGGTTAAAAAATAAACTTAAGCCTGTTAACTAAGAAAAAATATTCAATGGTCATATCTACTTTGCATTTCCTTTATGTATTCTAACCCGGGGAGTAAGGAACATCAAAGGGCCAATGTTGGGACACCTCCTGTAGTATTTTTATGTTGTTGTTCTGCATTCCTCCTCTTCAAGGTGAGAATTTTTAACAATTCTGTCATTGTTAATAATTCTGTTTTACAAGCAGTCACCTGAGAACATCAAGATCACGACCAACTCAGGTGCACTGGCAGCATCAAAGCAAGGAGTAGAACCAAGATGCTGTCACTAGTTTTGTGTCTCGTATCAACAGGAGGAACTCAGCAGGAATTTATAGGAGCATGATTCAATAATACATAACCTTAGAGCTCTGATATCTTCCTGGACTTTAAACTTCCTAAGTTGTTCCATTCTTTGCTCTGTGTTAAGCACATCTTGATCACTTGTGATAGTTGAACATCTAACCTGCTCTTAAAGTCCTCTGCTCTGTTGAACCCCTGTCACAGTTCTCTTCCCAGGTAAATTTTCCTGAGACACTGAAATGTTCTAGAAAGAGTGGTTTGGAGAACTAGAAATGCCACAACTAGAAAAGGTCATTTGTGGTTTAGAGAAAGAAAAGAAAGAATAGCGTCTGTGGGGAGATGCTTCCACAGATAATATCAAATCTGAACTGAATCATCGAGTCATTTCAGTATTAGGAACCTGAACCTTGTCTCTAGGCTGACTGATAACTACAAATTCAATTGTCTTACCAGTTCTCATCAATTTTTAAGATGATAACTTCAAAATCTTAATGAGAAATATAAGGGAATAGTTTTTTTCCAAAAGCTTTTTTTACCTTTGCATGCTGAAGTAGTGTGGATGTAACTCTGGTTCTCCTGAATCCTGGATTATTATACTTTTAGCTTAATTATGTATTTGAGGATTCTTGAGTCCTGAAAAATACCCTTTCCCAGATAGAAATACCATGTAGAATTTTGGAAATCCAAAGAATGTTAAGGCTAAATTTAACCAGAAATACTAAAACTTGAGCCTACGTTAGAATTGAATTTATTTGCAAAGTTGTAAGTCTAGGGAATATATACTCAACAGACTTGGAAGCAATATAATTAGCAAGAGTCATTGATGGTGGTGTTTTGGAGCTGCTTTAAGAGCCAGTGAAACCAGAAGTGCCAACAGGGACTCTGCTGGCCTTGCCCTTTGCATGCTCAGTACATTTGGTGCAGTGGATAATAATAATGATAATAATTACTGGAAATAGCTTTTTCCTTGACTGTTTGGATGTAGTGGTGCTAAAGGACAAGGCTCTCCAGAGTGTATCAAGGAGCCTTTGTCAGATTAGATATAGCTGATGTTCCTGAAGGTATACCCAGTCTGCTTCCAAAGGAATTATTTACAGCATGCTTTTTAAGAATCTTGAAAAAAAAAATCATCATTTATTACCATAGCTTGGAATTGTGCAGTAATGTTGTATTCCAGGGAGATGAAGGAGCCCTCAGTTCTTTGCTGGTGTCCCCGCTCTGCCAGTGATTCCAGTGTAGCACCCAACAGGCATTTTCTGTGCTCTGGTTTTCCTGCCCATGTGGGTAAGGACTCATTTAAATTCCAGTGCGATGGTGCTCGACTGCATTGAGATTGGAACTTTGAGATCTCTTCTGTTGCAGTAATCCATTAAAAATGAAACCCCGTAGTTGTTGTGAAACAGGCTATGTTTGAATCTGGTTCCTCTCTCTGCTCTTGGCTCTCTCTAAAGGCACAGTCCTTGACTTTCTCAGCCATTTTCCCTTTCTTTGCAGCCCGTTGTTTCAGCCTCTTCTGCTTTCTTTTTCTTTGTTAGTGCTGTGATGTTATTGTAGAGCCATTAACATAGAAAATGAAAAAGCAAACAAGTTGCCAAAGACTGCATAGCAGTTGGTATTCAGAGCATTCTTTCACCATTTCCAAACACTGCCAACATAATATCTGTTTCATTATGTACAAGTGTAAGTGCTGCTAACATAGATAATTTGGAATCTATAATTGAAACAGTGCTTTTACAGCTCTCTCAATTAAAGATAGTCAAGACAGAAAAGCTGTTATGTACTTACCTGCTGGAATTAGATGTTGTTCTGTGCCATCCTCTTGCATTCATACAGTGCTGGAATATATTTCAAAAGTAACTTGCCAGTTATTGAAAATAGCATTACACCATGAAAAAAGCACCAAGTAAACATTGAGGTTTTCACTCGTGCCCTCAGGTTATATCAGAGGCATCACTACCATCCAGAGTATCTTAATAGTGATATTAAATTTCTGTGATTGTTAACAGGGGTTTTTTTTGTGGTTTTCTGGTCATTGTAGTGTCTTTTCTAAGAATTTATAAATGGATTTCTCACCGTGTAGTTTGGGACTACTGTTTGATTTTGTGTTGTTCATTTAGATTGAAGTTACCCGTTCAGTTCCCCTTCTGGTAATTTTTTTATACTCTGGTTGTGTAAGAGACACAACTGAAAAGAGCACAGGGAGGTTCACATGTTCTTGAATGACTCTGCTGTTACTATATTTGATCAGTAAGAAGCAATCACAGAATTAAAGGGTTTGAGGCATTAGAAGATTGCAGATGTTCCACAAACAAACAAAAAAAAAAGGGTCACAGAGTTCTTCACTTCAAATCTAAGGGCCAAATTCTTACCTAGTGATTGAAACAGCAGACAGACTGCATCAGAATAAGGAAGTTACAGTTTGATTTAAGAGGTGTCATTGCCACAGGTGTTCATCTTGACTGAAAAAACCTACCTGTATTAAAAGCCGTGATCTCATTTGATTTCTATTTGCTTTTCTTTGCCAGGACCGTGGGTCACCAGGAACAGCAGCATAGACAGTGGAGAAACCGAAGTTGGACACAGGGTCACCCAGGAGGTGCCCCCTGGAGTTTTTTGGCGGTCTCAGATCCACATCAGCCAGCCACAGTTCCTGAAGTTCAACATATCCTTAGGGAAGAATGCTCTTTTTGGTGTTTATATAAGAAGAGGACTCCCACCATCACATGCCCAGGTACTTTATTGCCATATTTGTTGACTTTCAATGTCAAAATGGAAGAAGTTTAGAGCATCTGTGTCAAAGTTGAAGTTTATGGAACTCAGGTTTAGGGATTCCTGTGAATTACTTCATTTGTGATATTTGACTAAACACCCTGATATTAGCATTTCTAGATTGTTACATACCTCAACAGTACATCGATAAAAGAAGTATTCAATGGTGTTCTTGCAACTGAAGCAACGTTTCAAACCTCTGATAAAATCTGGCACCACTTGGGATAAACCCATCCACTTATACACCAGTCACAGTGATGGGTGGTGTTGGTCCAACTGCCACTGTCACAGCCCTGTATGCAGGGGGAGTGATGCACAGCCAGCTGTGTTACATGGAATTTTCTATCTTGGTGGAAGTTTTAATCTCCACGGGCAGTTTGAGTGGCATCTCTGCCACCCAGGCAGGTTAGAGAAGATGAAGCAGTGGCCATGTGTTTGAGAGCTTTAATTTAGCCACTTTTCCCTCAAGGACAGTATTTAGATAGATCATCTGACTCAAACAGGGGCAAGTCTTGATTCCTAACCAACCTCAGAGATGAGAACTCAGTCACACCACGTTTTTACAGTACAGAGCAAAGGGCTGTAGGTAAGGGAGCTGTGAAGTTACTGAGGCCAAACTTAAGTATCTTTTTCTTCTAGGCTGTGCAATGGGTGTTTTAATTTCTTTGCAATGAGAAGGTATAGCTATATTTTCTGTTACAGGGAGATTTTTTTTAATTGTATTGAAAATTCATCAATGTGAATGGAAAGATTCCCACTTACTTAAATTAAAACTGTAATGAGGAAGAATATATTTGCAGTTACACATACTAAAAAGAAAGAGCCTCCATCCTTTAGAGTGGAAAGGAAGCAGAAATAGCAACCACCTTTTGGAAAGGACCCCTTCCTTCATTGCTACTACAAATCAGTTCTTCATTCAGAAACTCTCAGCTAAAATTAAATGCCTTATTTAGTATATGATTTCCAAAAAGCAAACGTAGAACTCCATGCTCCCTTTTGGGGAAACCTCATTTAACATTTCTAGATGCCTTGCCCTGATTGACAAAGAAGAGCTTCTACTTGTTTTGTTCTTATTATTTGGCAAGTAAACTGAAGTTGCATAAATGGTTAAAACGCACGATCTCAGCTAAAAGCCCAGAGGCTTTAACAGAATTGCATTGCTACATATTGCCATGTAGGGAAAGCAGTAGTGCCTGCAGAGACATCCCAGCCCCGGGTGAGCGGGGTCTGTGTGCATGCACAAGCTCCCAGCACAAACAGGGAGCCAGTTCATTTGCTGGGGAAAACTCCTCTGTCCTTATCTGAGCTTTGGAGCTGCTGCCCAGTATCAGGGGATTTATGGAACTCTTCTGCACTGCCTCTTGTTCCTTGGTGTTTATTCTTTCCTGTAGTCCCAACTGGGGACCAGAATCTTTGATCAGAGTTGGGAGGAAAGGAGTGAAGAGGTTTGTATGGGTTTGTGACCTCTGCTATTCAATGAATTTGTGAGAAAGGAGCTTTGCCTGTTCAAAATCCATCAACTTACTCTATTATGCTGTTTTAAAATGTTTCCTGTGTTGTTGAATGGATATATCGGACTGGTAGGGAATCAGATCAGCAGCCCACAAGGAGGGGAGGGCATGTGGTCACTTTTCCATATAATTAGACATTAGCAGAGAGCATCCCAAAGTTTGATAAAAAGACTATATAAAGCAGGGAGATTGCAGAAGGCTGTTGATTGATTTTTAAACCATCCATGCAACACAAAAGATATCCACAGAGAATATTTTCCAGGGTGGGGAGCTTTTCTTAAGAATGTTTTGGCTGTAATGCTTCAGTCTGTTGTCTTGAGGGTGAAAATATGTCTGTGGATCTTCAACTGTTGCAGTGAGGTAATGGCATCATTCATTGAGCATTTAATTCAGAATTTTGGCACTCACTTCTCCTCTTCAGTCCTGGAAATAATGGCCGTTTAGTTGAAGAAAACAAACAAAAGTATAAATCATGAAGTGAAAATTACTTAGGGCAACCAAAGCTCCAAAGCAATCATCAAGGTTTGCTATAAATACAGGTTAATTATAATTCTTTGACTAAGACATGGTGGAGGTATGCCTGTGTCTTTTATAAGAAATCTAGCGGGAAGTAACTGGTAGCAACAAGTATTTTTGGGTTTTAATTCAAGGTGAACTTTATATTGCAGTATGATCAGATGTGTTTGTTCTAGGGTTCATTATGATGTTCTCACCTGAGAAGGCTATGATCAAGCAAAGTTTGGGGTTTCTTCTCTCACTCCACCTCACATCGATAGGATATAAATTTCATGACCTTTCTGTTAAATTAAATAATGAGAAATATCAACTGTGTTTCCTTCTGAGCTGGATTTCTCCTCAGAGAACCTGCTTCCCAGTCTTTAGATAAAGCAGTTTCAAACCTCTTCTGTAAGTAGAGTTACTGGAATCCACTAGTATTATCTGCAGTATAAACTAGCCTGCATCTGGTCTAAATCTGCAGTATAAACCAGTATAGACTTTCCCACATTCATGCGGGCTCCTGATGCCTGTTAACAGCAGAAGATTCCTTGGCATTTTTGCCCGGCAATCAAAATTCAGTCAAGCTGCTACCAAGAGAAATAATTCTAGAAAAAGAAAAGCAAGCTGTTACAGACCTGAGTTAGTGAATAGAAGCCTTGTTCTGACAGAAGGGAGCACGAAGCTTTTGTATTAATGAAAATAGTCTGAAGTTGACACCAGACGATATTTTAAAACTGAAATTTAAAATCCTTGTTTCTGTTGGTTGGGGACATGAGCTCCAAAGCAGTGAACAGCTACACTTGACAGTTCATCACTGATCAGTGCTGATATGTCAAGCCAAGTAAAATCCTTTGTGGGAGCGAGTCAATAATCAGCAAATTAGGTACATGATTAACCTGGGACAAGAAGATGCAGTTCCTGTCTGAGCGCCCTGCTGAGATCTAACCTTCTCAGTATTACTGTTTAGCAAATATTCCAAGTGCCTGGTTTAGCCAGTCCAAGTGATGCTGCTGTAAACTTGTCTGGATGCAGCCCCGTGTGCCACATGCACAGGGAGCAGAGCTCCAGAGGGGCAGCAAAAATGCAGCTGGGAGTGGCAAGCAGACTGCAAGCAGTGTTTTGGAGCAAAATCCTCCCAAGCCGTGTGGTACTATGTAGAAATAACAAAATACATGTTGCAGGCTTGGATTTAGTAGAAGGGAGTCGTATTAATAGAATTGATAATGTATAGAAAATGAACTGTAAATGTTGAGTCATGCATGAAGTGACTCTGCAGACATTACAGCAACTGTGGTGTTGCTGCATGTTGTAGAACGTCCCAAATGATGCATGAAATAAGGTAACCTTACAGGAACATCCCTGCAGTGGCTGGAGAAGGCAGTGGTTTTCATGCCAGCACAGTGCGTTAGAGATACAAATTCTTCATGTCAAAAGGAAAACTCTTTTCATTCAGGAGAGGAAATGGCTTTATTTGAAACAATTTGAGTTGCTGGGGGGCCTCAGTGTTACCTTGGTTTGTAGCTCAAACACATGTAGGTGCCCTGCCAACCTCAGAGGTGCCTGATATTACTGTGTGAGCGCTGTGCTGCCCTGCCCTGGTCAGCTTGTGCCACATCCAAATGTGCAAACGAACTGCTTGGCTCTCATTGAGGGTATCAGATGTTTCATGGCTGTCTTTTAATTAATAATTACCAACTGGATTTCATGAAGAACTAATTTTAAAGCACTTTGCACATAGGTTTCCCTGACATATGTTTTCTTGGCTGCTGAGATCCTACAGGGCTTTGGCATAAATAGCCACAGTGCCAAATGTGTCCCCTCCCTGCATTTGAATATGCAGCCATTATCAGGACAAGAGCTCCAAGAACTCTTCCCTTTCAATGCCATATTTCAAACAGGCATTTTGTGGAGGCGTGCAAGTAGTTTGAAATCTGAGAAAATCCCTGGAGATTAGGCAGGCTCTCTGCATTTCCAGCCTTGCCCTCTGCGAGCTCTCTCTGCATCGCAGCGTTCCCGACTGGTCCACTTTGCCTGTGAGACTGGGCCCAGTGGGTCTGTGCTGGATGGATGGCCCTGGGCAGTGCAGTCACAACGGTGTGTGTAAAGCTCCACGACTGTTCTGCTGACTCCCCACGGTTAGTGGGGAAAGAAAGTCCTTATTAGCCTATGAATAAAATGCAGCAGAGGACAGAAAGCACTGAATGGAGAAATTATAAAAACAAATGGCCCAGAAAGAACTTGGTGTGAGGTTTTAGGTTTGTAAATAAAAGTAAGCAGTAGGGTTTCGAGATGCTGGGTAGTAAAAATAAACAAACTCACTGAGAGGGTGAATTTGGAATTTGTTTAGCGATGTAGGTTGGCAAGTCACTTGCTTATATGGAGCTTTAATCATTGTAAGTACTCCCTGCTGCAGAATTGAACTCTGATGATGTGGTCATGTGGGATTTCTGCTGCGTATTGTTCCTGAGCAGCTTTTGCCATTTTTGTGTGACTTTCAGTATGAAGCCATGTAATGTAAAGGATCATAAAAAAGAGGGAAAAAAAAGTCAGAAGTCAGTGAAACTTCCAAATTGCTTCAGAGATTTAGTTTGGTTTGACACATCCATTCCCTAATTCATGTGATTTAGCAGTCTCTTCCTTAGCAGTTGTGTGTGTGTTAGATTAAGGATTCCACAGTTGCTGCTTAATGATCATGAAACTACTTGCCTTCTTTTCCTAGATGGGCCTTCTAATCTATTCATATATGCCAATAAGTAGCTTTAAAGCAAGAGTGATATCTTCAGCACAACATTATATAAAAGTAATTAATCTCTCAAGTGTGGTAAATTAGAAAATCAACAGGGCCAGGAGAAGCAAAGTGATGATTCAGCCAACCATGTGAAGAAATGTTATCAGGTTATGAATTCACAGTGCCATCTTGGTGACCCTTCAGTCAGGGATTTCTAATTTTGGGGTGCATATCCCCAGTCCTTGCTGACACATTAAGATGAGTACACCCAGGGAACTGCCACCAGATGCATTAGCTTCCATTTTTTATTTATTTTCCCCCCCTCAGTCCTGAGGAATCCAAAGAGGGATATAAAAACGTGTTGCTCTATTTTGTATCAGTTTGCACCACCACTTCACATTCATGCAGTTAGTCACTTTTAGTCATTTTGCTTTTGCCTGAGCATTAAATTACTTTTCACAGTTTGATTAAAGAGGGGCAACACCAGTTTTAACTGTACCAAAGTTAAACTTGTAGCCTTACAGGGACCTGCTCTCACTGGGTCTCACCCCATCTTCGTGAGAAGAGATGGTGTGGCTAAAACTACTTCAAGCCCTTTCAGGCTGAATCCTCTTCCCCTTCGATCTGGCCAACTGCTGAGCCTTCTCCACTCTCGGAGGTGGAATCAGCATCAAACAGAGGGGAGGCAGAGGAACCTGCCAGCACAAGCAGAGACGAACAGCGTGTTGCCAGTGAGAAATGTCAGCTTTTATTGCTGCTTCCTTCGCTGGCCCTTTGTGAATGATTGCTCTGAAGAGCACAATTTCTTTTCCCCAAGATGTTGCCCGAGTAATAACATTTCCCAAGGAGGTGATGAGGCTGTCCTTAACCTCTGGCTGCTAGGAGGTGGGTTTTAGCAATGTTTCCAAATGTCATTGATTTCAGAGATAGAGATATGTGTGTTTGGTACTTTGGATCCTCTGAAAGTTACTGACATGCCAGAATTCTTGAAACCTCTGGCGTGCTTTGGCTTAAATGTGCTAATTTACCAGATTTACCTTCCCCTGTAAAAATCTTGTGTGATAAAAGGCTCAGGTGCATGGCAATTTCGTATTAACCGTCTGGTGACACTTCTTGTTTCACCTGTCTTATGTTTTGCCATGTTTAGAGGCGTAGGAAAGAGTGGATAATGCACTCACTCTCAGCACAGGTAGATTTGGGCTCGAGTTCCTCCCTGCCATGGTATTTCCCTCGTGGCTGTGTGGCGGTGTCAGTTCCACGTGTGTACCTGGAAATCAGGAGTACTTCCATGTGTTTCCCTTTGCTGGAAGGCCGAGTGTGTCAGGGCTCTGTATTGCTGGTGTGTAACTTGGAAATTTTCCCATAGCAAGGTGAGCTTGTAGAGCCCAGTCTCAGGCAGATGTGAGGCACTGCACTAAAAGTGTTCAATCCCTTCATCTCTCTGTTTCACTACAAGGGAGAATCTTCATTCTTTTATTGCATGTTGTCTATTATTTGCTAGGACTTAATGAGTGCAATACAGCGTACAAGACTGGTTGTTTATTCTGTTTAGGATGCAGACTTACAGTTTGCTGTTTAAACTGAAAGCAGGAGAAGGTGGATGTTTTCTCAGAGCTGCTGCAAGCACAGCCTGTATGTGTTAGAGATAACGGAGGCAAATGTAATGAAGCTACTGGCAAGCAAGCACATACTATTACTGTATTTTATTGAACACATACATCTTTCTTTAGACATGTCTATCTGTCTCTATCTACTCCTACACAGATAAATGTGTCTCAAACAAGATGTGTTTTCATAGGGGACTTGTTATACAACTATCAAAAGATTAGATGTATTGTTTTTGTTGTTTCTTAAGGGCTTCCCTTAGATAGGGACTATGAGAGCCACTCAGCTGAGCATTAGCATCAGCTTGAGAGCTCTGGAATCACAGACAATAAAGAGAGAAAAAAAGCCTATTAGGACAGCTAGTCCAGCTGCTTTGTTATGCAGAGTTATTCCCTGTTGTAGACTAACCAATATTTCTTCCAGTCCTGTTTAATTGTGGTGTCTCCATTGGGAGGCTATTTACTGAGCATAATAGATGGGAAGCTTATCTGACATTCATCTTAAATTCTTTCTCTTTCTTTTTTTAGTTTCATGCCATTAATGGTGCCATCCCTCTTATACTCTAAATAATCACTTGCTCTGTTTGATCCCTCTTCCAAAGATTAATGTCGTGTTCTACCATACTTGGAAACCATCCAACCAGAAAGACTCAGTTTTCCTTAATATAAGTTCAATTCCTTCAGCCACTTGATTTGTGTTATTCCTTTCCATGCTCCCCCTGGTTCTTGTGTCATGCTTGCCCCTGATTGTTCCACAACCAATCTCAGGTAAGCAACTTTTACTCTGTGATGTAAAACTTGTGCAGTGTATTTTTATCAGGTGCTGAGTTACCTATCATTAGACAAACACATTTCCTGTTTGTGCTGTTCCTGTTCCACTTTCTGGGGGCTTCCATTCAATGATATGTCTGGAGCTACATCTCAGCTGTCTGTTCCTCTTGCAGCAAGAATTTATTGTAGGTGATTACTTAGAAGAGAGTGTGTGTCTCCAAGGCTGAACATTTCCAGCTTTCAAAGCTGTGTAGGAACCAAAAAATAATGGGTCAAACCATATATTTCAACTTCTTTCTCAAAAACCATCCTGTCAGGCAATACCATTTGTACATTTTTGGATCACCTCTACAGAGGAGAGGTGCATAATTCACAGAATCTCTGGGTGTTCCATGGTCAGCTACTAAATGTTAGTTTCACCTTGACGTATCTCCCTATCTCCATATCTTTTATACAAAGGTAGAGGAGAAAATGTTGTGTCAGACTTTGAGCTGAAGTGTCATTCTGTATTCAGGTCTGTTTGTTTGGGGTTTTGTTTGTGTTCTTTTTTTTTTCTTTTCTTCTTTTCCCCCTGTTTTCCCCCTGCAGTATGATTTCATGGAACGCTTGGATGGCAAAGAGAAATGGAGCGTGGTGGAGTCGCCCCGGGAACGGCGGAGCATTCAGACCCTGGTGCAGAACGAGGCTGTGTTTGTCCAATACTTGGATGTGGGTTTGTGGCACCTGGCCTTTTACAATGATGGCAAGGACAAAGAGGTGGTCTCTTTCAGTACAGTCATTTTGGGTAGGTATTTCCACCAGCTGAGCATTTTTCCTTTTTGTTTATACCTTCCCTTACTTAAAGCTGTAATACTTTCTTGCAGTCTTCAGTCTTTGGCCTGTTTGTCCTTATTTATGTTGTGCCTTTTTTTTCCTCAACGCTACTCTTGACAAAGAGTCCATAACGGGGTGCTGATTTTAATTTGCTGATTTCTCTCTCAAGATTTCAGCATTCCCATACATCTTGAGTTTAGTTTTGGCAAACAAGGCTCAGATAAGTTCAGTCTGGTCTGAAGCATTCCCCAGTTAATATTCCTCTCCCTTATCTGTCATTGTTATACTTCTTATTTGCTTCTCAGAAGAAGCTTCTTTACACCCAGGTGGAATAGTATCCAACAGGAGAGCTGTTTAATCTTCGTCGAAAGACAGCTCAGGAAACTGATACCTGCAAATGAGGTTATTGTTTGCAGCCACCCTAGAGATTAATTGAGCCCGTTAATTAGCTGGATGCTGTCTTACAGCTTGCTGCTCCCCTAATAGTGAGTCGTCATCTCAACACGGTGGAATCAGGAGCCAAAGAACACCTTGCCTGCAGGTTTATTAGAAGAATAGGGTTGCATTTAGTTGGAAATCAAACTGAGTCGAAATTCTTGAGGCTTTATTAGATGTGTTGAACTTTGAAGCCCTTAATGAACTTTGCTGACTGCCTTGTCACAGTGGCATAACAAAGTCTGAGATAGTCTATGTTACCTTCTGCCCAGGCTGGTGAAGTGCTGAATGGTGCCGTGTTGTATAAATCTGCAATTCCTCTCAGTGTAGGGAAAGAGAAACTGCAAAAAGTACAAGTCAGTTTTTAAACTTCAAATAATCAGAGGTATTTTGCAACCTCACCTGATTAATAATATGAAGCTTAATTTTTTATCTCTTGCACTAGTATAAAAATCAGGTTTTTGGCTTAAGTCCCAAAGGGTGTAGGTGTGTAGTCAATACAGTGTCATTAAGTATGAACATAATTGTTTCTGTTAACCTCAATTAAGATGAAAAAATTATTGTTTTCATAGCTTATATGTGGTTTTGTAAGAGTTACTAGGTACTATACATATCAAGATATATATATATATTTACATATTTGTCCATAGGAGGCTTTTTCTGCTTCTCCAAAACCAACCAGAAAATTTGTGCTTTTCTCTTGTTCTGCCCCTGTTGTGCTTAGAAAACCTTAAGGTATGATAAGCTGCCCTTAAAGGAGCTGCCTGGTCTAGGCTGCAGCTTTCAAGAGCATCAAAGGTCTAATAGGCAGGCAGACTGCTTGATAGTGCAATGATAGTAATTGGAATGACATCTAGAGAAAAGTATAGTGCTTTACCCAGTTCAGGGGTGGTTCTGCACACACCCAGCAACAGCCACTTCGGGATCAGAGGATCTGAGACAGCTGAATGTCTCTCTGGTGTGGAAGAGGAGAAGGAAAAGCAGAGATTACCTTAACTCCCAGGCAGTACTGAATTTACCAGGATTTTGAATACATGGAAAAATGCTTTTGTGTGCCGTGATGCAAAATAAGGAATAAATCTATGAACAAGCTTCTTCATGAGACAATTTGATATCTTTGAGCATTTAATATTCAATTTCTCTCTTTGTTTACGTGAACCATTTCAGGAGGCCAAGCTAATGACATCTCTGAGAATTTGCTTTTTTTTATTGGTGTCCTGCAACTGTGAAATCAGATTTAAAGTCGGACTTGAATCCTTTTCTTCTTTGACATTTAATTTGACAAAAAATACTCTACGTGTTTCTGCTAGTTCCAAATCCAAATTTTATTTTCTGTGTTGTACAGCTGTGATTGGTTTGGTGTCTGGGACTGACAGAGTCATTTAATTTGGAACCACAGGTCCTACAGCGACAGGGAGTAATAGTGAAGAGTAACAATTCCAATTAGAGTTTTACTCCAATAAGTCAGTGTTGAAAATATGTTCCCCTGAAATCCAGCAGCTTTCAAATTAAAATGATTTTGTGAATTAATTTGAAAATTAGATTTCTTTTCCCCGAGTTGTTATTCTGCAAAGTAGTGTATGTATTATCCAAATAATAACAGAAATCATGGAAAACTAGTATTTTGGTACAACTGAAATGCTATCAGGCTGATGTGCCTATTCTTCTCATGTACTGAAGTCATTGACACTTCAGTCAGTCACTCTAATGTTAAAAACTAATGTTAAACTTTCTCCTCTGTTTTCACAGAACTCCCCTTCATCTTCTTGCAGATCTACTTGCACCTTTTTAATTCCTTTTTTTTTTCAGGATTAAGTATATTTGCCAGAAGAAAAGAGCTCCTTTTTGTCATGTTCAGCAGATATTTTTTTCCAGCTTAATTAATGAGGCTTTAAATGTCTGCAAAAGGAAAAGAAGATGCAGTCCTTGGGATAATCATTTCCCACGCAAGAACAAAGTCTCGCTGCAGAATGGAAAGTGTTGATTTTCCTGATGAAATGCTATGTTTGCTACATAATATAAATTCAAACACAGCTCTAAAGGTCTTCAGAAGTCCCATCTCTCTGTTGGAACAGAGGACTTGAGCACTTTCAGAAGCTTTTGAGTTCTAATGGTGCCCAGAGGCTTTACATGTGACTTTGGCATATCACTGGATCTCTGGGCTGACTCACGCTGCCATAACATCTGGAACATTCTGCTTCACCCAAACCTTGTGGTGTTCACATTATTAGGGGTCATTCTTCTAAGTATTGAGGCCAAAATAAACTGAATTGAAATTAAGAAATCAGCAGCCTAAGTGCCTGTGTTGCTTGTGTTTCAGATTCAGTGCAAGACTGCCCACGTCATTGCCATGGGAATGGCGAGTGTGTGTCAGGTGTCTGCCACTGTTTTCCAGGATTTCATGGAGCAGATTGTGCTAAAGGTATCATTTTCCCTATATTTACAAATGATCACAGTGTGTGTTTGTGGTGTAAGGATCTACAGGGCCTGCTAGCTAGCATGGGTCCAAGAAATTCAAATAGAGCACTTGGCTTTTTTTTCCTTAGATCTCAAGTTAGATAGGATCAAGAAGAAGCATTTTTACATTCCCTATGAGCTTGCACAGCTACAGGTTCCTTGTGGCAGATGTAGCAGGCGGAAATGGCAGAAAACAGATTTATTTTCTGTAAAAGTGGATGAGTTATTAATGCTTTCTGATAATTATTAATGGTCTGCAACAAAAGACTGGTTCTTTTCACTGGTAGCATGTAGTATATATTCTGGCTTGCCTCAGCCTTCTAATACAAAGCATCTTTCTTGCATGTGCAGTTACTTTTTGAGCAAAGGAACTTTGCCTCTTGTAGGAAAACAAGTAGGACTTGATAAAATCTTAAAATAACCTTTTTTGAAAGGTCAGTTGTAAATTTTCACAACTAAAACTGGGAAATAGATTACTATCAAGGATTAAACAGAAATCTAAATGACATCTATGGATGTGTTTATGAAGTTTTTCTGAGAGTTTGTGATAGCTGTCATAGGGAAAAGATGCATAAAGGAGGACCTCTTTATTTATACAGCTGGTATCAGATATGTCTAAATCCCATGGCTTGTCTGGATTCCCTGATGTTCCTGAGGACACTCATGACATTGTATGATTTGCTTCCTTAGTTTGTGTGAGATTTAGGCACGCTCTCACTATTGTGCTTACAATTGTTTTCCACAGGGATAGGGCTGTTAGAGCTCAAAAGGGGGAATGCCTGGTGTTTGAAAGCTTGGTGAGATAACTTAAAGGGCCTTAGAAATTTGCTCCTTTCTTCTTGGACCTCTGCTCCAGTGCTGAGGACGGGTGTTTGTGCCCCACCTCTCTCCCTGCTGCAGCAGGACGGCATCCTCCTGCCTGCCTATGAACCACTCCTTGAGCAGCTGTTACAGCTCTACTGGAGGGAGTAATTTCCAGTTAGTGTCTCCATATTTGGCTCTTGAATGTGCCCCAGTACCAAAAAAAAAAAAAATAGAGACCCCAAGGGCCTTGGAAAGCTAATGCTGTTATTGCAGTGCTCACTCTGCTCATTTTAAAGGATGCCTCAAATCCAGCGTGCATGTTGTTTGATTCCCTGAGAAATGAAGGCAGCTGGCAAATGCAGAGAGGAGCTCTGTGCATCCCACCAAGTACCTGGTGTGCTAATGTGTGCTCTAAGGACAGGGTGACAGCTGTGTGCATTGCTGTGCTGTTAACCTGTGGCAGGGTGCATGCAGTGCCTGTGTGCCCCACGGCCACCCTTCACACACACACGGCCCTGGGAGCAGCTCCTTGGCATTCGGAGGCGTGGAGCCATCCTGCATTGTGTACTCAACCTCTGTGGAACACCCTATGCTGTGTTAATGCTAGAAAGTACTTGGTTCAGGCTGTGACAGAAAAAATAGCTTTTTTCCTAGGGTGCTTGTCAACCTGTCAGGCTTGTCCTGCCCCTCTGTGCGTTCCCTCTGCTCCCCGCTTTGTCCTTCCTGTGTCGGCTCTTTCCCCTCGAAAGCAGAAATGGTTTCTTGGAAGCTTCTTTCAACTATTCTACTGTTTCCTTGTCAGACATCGTGGTATTTCTAAAGAACAAAGAAGCCTGGAGAGCCACCTGAAGTGACAACAGCCTTACCCTGCGAGCCCTGCCCGTGCTGGGGCTGGGCTGGGTGCAAGGGCTCTGTGGCATCTCCCCTCTCACAGCCACTGTCATGCCTGTGCTCATGGCCACAGATATGGGAGAGCAGTGTCAGAAGACAGAAATCAAAATTGGGATTGTGTGCATGGGAAAACACAGGGAAATGAGAGAGAGACTTGCATCTTTCCCAGCATCTTATATGTCTGGACACATATTTAATGCACATTTACAATAATACTAAATTTATATTTAAGCTGCCACAAGTATGGAAGTATAATGATTTTCTTTCCATCTGATTTATTTTTTTTTAGTATTATTCACATAGCAACCCATCTTTTAATTCTCATTTCTCCACTGTAAAACAGTTTGAGGCAAGACTCAAATAGAGAAATATGGAGAAAATGTGAACAAGCTCCTCAGGTGGCTTTTAGAACTTGGTCTGTGCAGTGGCACAGCAGTCTGAGAGCTTCACTTTGGGTGACACCCAAATAGATGGGAAGTATGAGCCTTTATAGCAGGGAATGCCCTGTGACAGGGCTCATCCTGAGGCCAGCAGAGGCAATAAATCATTGCAGGAGTCACCTGCAAAGCATGTGCAGGTACTGCTCTGTGTTGTTCTGAAAGGTGAACACAAGGGAAAGCTGTGAGAGACAGCACAGATATGACTGAAGATCCAGTAGTTCCAGGAAAACACCATGAAAACTACTGGAAAGAGATGAATTTTTGTGGCCCAACCCACAGGCTGTAATACACTTTCATACCCTGACTGAAGTGGAACAAACTTCACCCTCTCAAATACTCCTGCCAAATCCTGGGGAGGGAGGGTTATTTCTCACTGTCATCTATGGAAATGACATTCTCAGGCATCCAGTATCAACAGATTTACTCCATCCTTGCTTAGGGAAGATTCCCTTTGAAATCACGTGGAGTTTAACCCAATTAAGGTTAAAGAATACAGAAAAGATCATGATACATTTTGATCTCATGTGGATAAGATATTGCACACAAAGAAAATCTGATCATCAAAAGATAATTCAGTGTGTGATGTGTCCTGATAAAACAAAAAAAGGTGTCTACAGTTAAAGCCAGTGGAAGATTTGCTGTGAAGTGAATTAACTGCACTGTGAGTAACCTCCTGTCCCCAGTTATCTGTAGGAGTTATTGATGAAAAGTGATGCTATGGCCAAGGATCAATGAGAGAATCAGACGTGCACTTACGATTACCTTATTTTGGTGTGTTGTCACCTTTTTATGTACAGCTCTATTTTTCTGTAACCTCTATGACATAACCACTGAAGTGTATCAAGATGTCCTTCTTACTTGGCGTTCCCGCTGTTCGTGTCTGATCTTACTTTGGTTGTTCAAGTTCTGTGGTAAATCTGCAAGGAGGAGGCATCCTGCATTCACCATTTGTAGAGTTCAGGGATACGACAAGTTGAGAACCGAGAAGTGACCCAGAGTTGCCTATAATTTCATTTCATCTCATAAGGTATTTGAAGGGCACGCAACGCTTCCACTCCTTTAACAAAACTACTTCCAAAGACACTGTCAGCCACTGGTTTGCAACTGTGCACAGAGCCTCCTTTAATTTGGCATTTTAAAATACTGGGATTTGCATTATAATCATCTCCAGCTAATCTGAAAAGGTGAGCAGTGTACCATCACATGGGATTTGTACATTGGCATGATGAGCATAGCCTGCCAAGAGATGATGTCTGATTAGTAAAAGAAGGACAGAAATGGACTCGAGTAGCTTATGTCACCTGCCATGGAGCTGCCATTTAGCAGATACTTTTAGCTGATTATGCAATGTCATAAGAAACATGTTTAATATTTTAATCTAAATGGATTGAAGGCTTTAGGATTTTTTTTTAAACCAAAAATTTGTATGATTGTTTGATCAGTTGACTTTTTAATCTGATCTTAAGAACTCTAATTAATCAGATTCATGTTATTCGCGGTTTCTTTTGCTGTTCTGCTTGTGTGGGTTTTTCATTATTTTATTTTCATTCTGTTTGTTTTTGGCTTACTGGCAAAGGACGGCGCCACTTTAATAAGTATAAAAAGAAGGGTAGGTTTTTTTAAATTTCTTTTTATTTCTTTTGCAACATCTAGTTAGTTTGACATAGTTACTAAGCTGTAAAGTGTAGTCTCTTTAAATTTACTCTAATGGATTGCTGTTTGCACCACAGTAAGACTTCCTACCACTGCCATTTGCTTTGTTGTCTGTGTGCTATTACTCTGGATAAAAACGTAAAGAGCTGTCCATTACTAGGTAAGTTATAATTGCTAGAAGTAGCAACTCATGCTTTTTTCCAGTTGTTGTTCTGATTTCAGTTGTTTGAGACTCTTCTTACTCTGAGGTTTGTTGCAGGCTCATTGCTTGGACAGGAGTGCATAAAGGGATGTTTTTTCATCCATTGAATACACTGTTTGAAACTGTTCTCGTTGTGCCATACCCAGAATGCTCCCGGTGGCACAAGATGTTCTGGCAGTGACTGCAATGGAGAAAACATGAATTTTGGGGTGCATCCTGCTGAATAATTCAGTACTTGGTTCTTTGCTGTAGAGCACATGGCCCACACAAATTAATGGTGTCTGGCACATGCTGGTAATGTACAGGGTTTGTATTTCCTCCCTGTGTCAGTAAGGAAAACAGTATTTCTCTTCAAAATGGCTTGAAATTTTAGGGACTAAAAATGGCTCAAGCAGACAGAGGCTCTCTGGACTTTGAGGGGAAAATTGAGTACTGAATAGCCTCATTCCTTTGCCTGTCCTGCACAGAAGAGATGGGACTTGAGGTGAGGCAGCACTTTGGGTCTCCCATGGCACAGTCAAATAGAATGTGTGTCTTGTGCTATTCAAGTGACTCACCGCAATAAAAGGTTATAGATCAGGCAAGTGAAATGTTCAGATTAAACATTCTGACACCCACTCCAGATTGGTTTGCAGAGCAAAGAGCTGGAGAGGAACAGTAAAGGAAAAAATGCTGGGTTTGTGGCATTATGAAGAGATTATAATGAGCAATAGTATTTGTCAAAGCTGATCTGTTGTGGTTAGTACTTTACATGCAAAACAAATAAATAAAAGCAGTGCCTGACTGGAAACTAACCAGATCAATACAAGTTGAAAGGGAATGAATGTGAAGAGGTAAGGAAAAAGAGTTGTATGCAGTGTTAAAAACACACCAGCAGTGTGACTGTTCTCAGTTTGGGGGAACACTCTGGCAGAATACAGTTTTAAGATGGATAATGGGGCAAATAAATAACATCTTGTGCATAATGGAGGGCAAATGGGGCCTTCAAAGGGGAGACTGAGCATAGGAAACAGCTCAAAACAAGAAGTTTTAAAATTTGACTCTCAAAAGCATCGGAAGTGCTGGAAAGGTTGAAGTCAGAATTTGAACAGTGTGGTGTGAAGGGGTCTGTCAATGGAGTAAGAGCGTGAAGCTGGGGTTCCATGTGA
Source organism: Dendrocincla fuliginosa (assembly GCA_035047845.1). NCBI lineage: Eukaryota > Metazoa > Chordata > Aves > Passeriformes > Dendrocolaptidae > Dendrocincla > Dendrocincla fuliginosa. The sequence goes on along the minus strand of JAWWMO010000030.1, from coordinate 4,649,695 downwards.
TAGGAGGGCAAGACCTGAAACACAACTGGGAAAGAAGAGCCACACAGCTCAAGGTTAGATTAACAACATGATTTTTGCAGCACTGTTGTATATAAACCTGGCTGAAGAAGACTGAATTTGTCAATGTGGAGAAAAAGGTGTTTATTTAATGTAGATTTTATTTGCCAAAGATCAGGGCAGAATTCTGAGGGGGAGATGCAATGCAGAAAAAAGTCTGTAAGGCTTTGTCAAAGGCTGAATGTGAGGGGAGAAAACAAGTCAAAAATAATATCCAGATGATGAACCTTAATAGGAGGTAGAAGGATAGTATTGTCCACTGTGATAGAACAAGAATGCAGGGTGGGGTTGAGAAGTAGTGGGTTAGGGAGAAAAGATAAATTAAAAAAGAAATAACTTTTTTGGTAAGCATTTTATGTGTTCATAATCATAGCATGTCTCATCACTTACATCATACTCTTGGGGGAAAAAAAAAGTATGCTCTTCTCTGGAAATACTGCATTCCTGACTTGTCACCCACGCATATCTCACATCCTTTCTTGCAGTTGACAAAATTCAGCATGTTCAGCTTCTCTCTTTGTATCTGTTGCTGGGTGGGTTTGTTTTTGGGTTTGGTGTGTTTATGTGTGTATGTGTGCCAACTTCTGTGCGTGCTGCAGCAGCAGCACAGCCCTGGCTTGTCACTCAAATCTTCTCTCCCGGTGGGTGGAAGCATCATTTCGATACTTGAACAGACAAGGCTGTCTTTGGCAATGTTCCTCTCCAGCAGTTCCCACCTCTCTGACTCAGTACCTTAAAATGCCTTTGTTATAAACTTTCTTCTCCTTTTCCCAGTCTCATATTTTATTAGCAGACTTTTTTTCATTCCTGGCAAACTGATCATGTCCTCAGTTGCCTTCCAGTGAGTTTTATGTACAGGCCAGTGATTGGCCTTGTTTTTCTTAGCCTTACAGAACTGCAGTACACTGTAAGAAGGAGTTTGTGCCATTAACTGTGCCTAAAATAATTAGAGAATAAATAAATGGACATGCAAGCTACTTTGACAATGACTGACAGCCATTGCTGTCTATCAGCTGCTACTTGCCTGCATGAAATGAGAGTAGGTTTGATCCAGTGTCAGGTAGACAAGTAGAGCCAACACAAAATCCATCACTCCGACTCTTTCTAATTGGCAATTTAAACAGGAGCCCAGAACTGATGGGGTCACAGGCTGAATTCTTTCTGACTGTTGGTAGTCGTGGCTCCAAAAGGGGCTCAGGGCACCCAGTCAGTAGTGCCAAGGAGGAGAACACAGGAGCCATCGTGTCTAGTCTGCAGCTTTCCTCATCAATCCTCAGCGATTCTCCTGGAGATCAGAGGTAAAAACAGGGGACTGGAGAGTCTGGACCCCAGAATTCTACAGCAGGATACCTTGTTAAATTCCTGTTACAAGACAAGTCATTTAGCATCCTAACATTTCATTGCTGTTTAAAAATGTGTTCATGTCCCTGCAGAACACTGTCGATTAGCAGATGAGCTGTTAGTGACAGGATGGTGACATCAAAGTACTCAGATTGCCCCCCAGCCTGCACTGGGCTGCAATTGGTGCTCCATACCCTTGGCATTCTTTGGAAGAGAATATTTGCAAAGTTGAAATAGGACTCAGGAGCTGCTTTTAGCATTGGGAATATTTGGGAAAACAGACTTTAAAAATACAGTTTTCAACATGCAAAATATTCACTTCTCAGTGTTCTTGAAGTTTTTATGGCTTCTGTTGATTCCTGCTTTGAATTTAGGATTATGAAGAATTTATCTACAAAAGGGCTTGCCCTGAATAATTTCAAGTGGGAATGCTCCTGTTTTTTAGAGGAACATCCTTCCTTCTTTTTTTTACAACTGTGTCTCTACCAGGCAGCAAAAATGTTTTAATGCTATTTACTTAATGTTTTTAAGTATACCTGATAAAATATACCTGATATAAATATACTTGCATCTAGTGTAGCAACTTAATTAGCATTTGTTTTGTATATTAAAATGCCAGTAAACATACAGCCAAGTCTGTGCATGTGGATTGCACTGCCCTTTCAGAAGTTTCTGAATTAAGTTGCCATCTATGAACCTGAAATTACATCCCAAAGAGCTTGTAGTTTGCTGGTGCAGCTGAGAAGGCAAACTTACTCTGTAGGAGAAAATTTCAAAGACAAAGCTAAAAGGATTAAGAAAAAAATGGGGAATGCTGAGGAATTCAGTAATGGAGGAAGAAGGAAATAACTGAGAGGAGTCTCTGATGCCACTGATGGGCCCAATACAATAGGTAAAAAGTGGGCATGTAAGGAATTATAAATCTGATTTCAGTGAACACTTGGGCATCTTTATCTGATCATTCTCTGCCCAACCTGCAGAAATTCAGAGGCCAAAGACAGGGCCACGGGCAGTACTGTAGCTGAAGTGGAACCAAATTTTATTGGCTTAGGGCAATAAGAAAGTGTGCTTTGCTTGTGTCCAAGGTGGAAAGCATATGGAAACACAGTAAGATCTCATTAATGAATGTTTCTTCAACAGCATTATATAATATTTTCATCCTTATTAAAAACTGGGTACATTCATTTGATCCCTTACGGCTGCTTTGGAAGGCTGCATCATCAGTTACCTCACTTTATTTACCCTTGCCTTCTTATGCATGTGCAGCAGAACCACGTGTGTTTGCACAAATACTTTCTGTTTCAATGGGGTTCTAATAAATAAATATTTCAAAAGGTTCCCAGTGCAGCAAGGCAGTGGACATGCATACAAATGCATGCTTCTGGCAAGCCAAAAATCTTTTTTCCTTGATAATACTTCATTGGTGGCCAAGCATCTCTCTGCTCTGACCATACTCTGCTGAGCTGAGTTGTGCTCAGCGGGCTCTGTATGCTTTGTAATTTGTTTTTGTGTTTAATTGCTTAGCTTATTTAATTGTGTCGCAATCTACATTTTGTTTTTAGGTTGCTTTGTCTCCCTGGAGTTGTACTGGTGTTTGTTTATTTCATTAAGTTCTAAGAGTTTGTCTTTGCAGTTGTGTTGGGATCATCTTGGAGTCCTTGCGTTCCTGGTAAATGTCATTGAAGCAACTATGATTAAGTAGTATTGTAAATCACATTCTAGAAATACAGCTGGTTTAAAAGATCCTTAGACATTTGCCATCCCTCAATAACAGAAACAGCCCTGAACCATAGCTTCATATTTCAGCATGCATTATTTTTTTTCATACCTACATTATATCTAGATTTGAACCCATAATTTAGATATTTTTCTATCTTTAGCCCCTATTCGGGTGAGGTGAAATGCAGTTAGCTGTCATCCTCCTTCACTTTGTCAAACAAACAAAAAAATCTCTCACTCAAATGTAGAAAAATGTTTCAATATCTATATATAATATTTATTATATAGATATATAATATATAATATCTCTATATATCTAAATAGTAGTAACTAAAAGAGCCCAAACGAGCTTGGGTTTTAAATCCCCTAAACTGCAGCCTGGGGGTGTCATCCTGCACTGCTGTTTAGCCAGGGCTGAACCATGAGCAGAATCAATTCCCTGGGAAAGATGTAAAATATTACCAAAAATATATGAAAAAATATCTCACTTCTTTGTTCCTCCTTCTAGAAGCACAAGTGACTTCATGCTCTTGGTGCTTCTCTGTTATTAACCGTAACACAGATGTTTGGAGGGATAGTTCTGCTGTTTGATTTTTGGCCTTGCTGCTGCTTTTCATGAGCTTGAAGCATCGTCTCTGATTTCTCAGTGGCTCTTTCCACTGAGATAGCAACTGAAACCTCTGAAGTAGTTTAGTTTTCCCTTCCTCCTCAGTTTTTCTAGTGATGAAGTTATCAAGATACAAATGAAGGTCTACATGCTTGTCTATGACAGTAGCTGATTTCAACATCTGTTTGTTTCCATCTGTTGGTAGCAAGTAAATCTTGTTTCTCTGCATGGTCTTGTATCAACTTCACTGTTTATAGCTAAAGCAGGAATTTCACAGCTCTGAGTCTGTGTTACCAGTTCTCACAGAAAAAGAGTCGGTTTGTTTGGTTTTTTGCTTTCTTTTTTTTCAAAGGCATAAAATGTGGCAAACTGATCAGTCACATCGTTCAGTGGTAAACCAGAACTAGAACAGGGGAACTTCCATTGCCCCGAACGCAGTGATGCCTGTGAAAAAGGATTTGAGCTGTGCTGCTCTTCAGTGATGGAGGAGATGGGCAGGACCTGGCCTGGATTGGAGGCAAATCACTCCAGGCTTTGCAGATCATCTCAGTGTGCTGCACAGAGAGCTACAGGCTTTCCTTATCAGCACTGCAGCCTGAATCCAGAATTCCACGAGAAAGTCTTCCTGGCACAGCTTTATCAAGTGTCCCCTTTTCTCTCTGTCTCCAATTTGTACTTCTATTTACGCCACTTAAAAGTCTTTTTTATGTTCAGCTGTGGCTTTTCCAGTGAGACAGCACAGTGGTCTTTCTCTCTCCCCCTGCTGTGCTCCAGTGTCTTTAGAGAACTAAGATCTTTGTTGGTGTTTAGTGAGATTGTCTAAGCTCATCTGCTCAGAAACACTAATGGGGCTTCAGTCCTTTCCATCCACCATTAAAATAGTTCCAGTGTATCTGACATTTGCTTACTTTTGATTTCCCCTAATCTTACAGACTGCACTGTGATTGAAAATATTGTAAGGGTCAATTCATCAAGCAAAATTTTCTTGTACCAAGTGACCAGCCCCAAAGAGATCATTTAAAAATTGGCCGTGGTTCTGGAAATTGGTGCTAGGCAGTGTGGAAGACATGTTTGTATTTCTTACATAGATTTTTGTAACAGTTGTTAAGCAAAGCAATTACCTAATGGAAATAGGTACTTTGTACAATAGTAGAGAATGGAACAGTAAGTGTTGTCTTTTGACAGATAGGCTCACACTGAAGGCAATGAGAAAAAAATATGATCTTTTTGATAAATTTTTGCCGAAGCAAAGGTTTGCTGAGTGTTCAGAAGAATGTAAATATTCATTGTGCAATAAATGCTGCTCAGTCACTTCTATAGAAACCCTGCCATTTTTTTTCTGTAGAACAGCTTAAGTACTTATCGATCGAGAACTTCTATAACTCCCCAAATGGAGGCATCCCCATATCTCTACAGGTATTTTAAATGAATTGAATTAATCATAGGCTTAAAAGTCTCTAGTGGTCTTCGTTAAGTTTCCTGGGTTTAATTAAAACATCTGTGCGCTTTTAATTTATCGATTCATCCAACTCATATGTCATGTTTTTAACACACCCCAGCATGCTCTGCATCATTTTTAACCCGATTTCCACTTAACTAAAGCAATTAAATTCACCCCGGATTAATTAAAGCATCCATACTTTAGTGCTTAAGTCAGCGTGTGCTGCTTTCCCCAAATGGTTTCTGAATGTCAGAGATTTGACACACCTGATGGGTTTTTTGTCCTTCTGGAAATTCTTCTGTGAGTCTCTTCCTTGCTTACTAATGTGCAGCTTGGCAGAGCTTGGTGAGGCTGGGCTTGAGCACCTCAAGTGGGGACAGCAGAGCCTCCCTGGGAAGGGCTGTACGTTCCCTCAGTACTGACCTGATGCCTGCAAGGGTAGAGTAGCGTGGCTATTAAATCATTGAAATTAGGTGTGTGCTCTGTAAAGCAAACAGTTTCATGAGAAAGAGCATCTAATAGCAGAGACAGCTTTTCATAGTTGTTCCTTCTTGTGCTTCTGGGTGAACTTCTACAAGATGACTTCTGGTTGGGAGAGCACAAGACCTTAGGGCAGCCTAAAAGATGTAGATCTTCCTAATCGTCACTGGTCCTCAGAACATTTCAGCCTGACAAGTTAGTGATCTCTGAACTCAAGCACCATCCTTCCTGACCATGCAAATTGCGTGTGTGTGAGGCACAAAGAGCAGGTGGATTCATTCAATATCCCATTGCAGAATAATGGAGCAGTTTTGTCCATCCAGAGCAGTGACTCCCCTCACCAGCCTGCCATGGGCATCTCACCACGAAATCCTGTGGTATATACGTGAAAAATTTTGTAATGGGGGGACTCCGAAGCCTGTAGGTGACATGAAGGAAGCTGATCTTCTTCTGCCATGTTCAAAGATTTACGTTTGTATGTAAAACTGAGCTGCTTGCAAAATAAGAGCAATAAAAGGGCATTTCTTGTGACCTGGTCCAGGACAGGGAAGCATTGTAGATGCCCATTCAAAACCCTTTCAAGTCTGCATAGATTTGTGCCCAGAGACTCAAATCAGTTTGAAGAGAAGAATACGGGTTTGTCTGTCTTACGAGGAGGGTCTGAACAGAGCCTGCAGTAGAGAACTGCCAGCCTAGATCCCAGTGTACAGGACTCTCTCTGCACCAGGGTAATGTTTGCTCTACAGCAAGAGAAACCAAGCCATGAATCTGCCTTCACATCCTGTTTGGAGCTCCCAGTAGCAGGAGAAGGCCTCTCATGCAAGCAGCTGTGTAACTAGCCCGAGTTCTGCAGCAGCCTCCAAGAGTTTGACCACTCAGATATCCTTTACTGCTTTCTTGCCAGGCTCTAGAAGAACGCCTCTGGTGAGTATGTGTGTGTGAATGCCTAAGGGTGGGTGAAAGGAGTGTGTGCCCAGCTGGGGAACCCCTGTGGGTTAAGTGTCACTGGACAGAATGGTGGCTTTGATGCCAGACCATTTGGGCGTTATCCCTCTGCCATCTCCTCTCCTCATCCATGTGTAGCAGGCTGTTACCAAATCACCTTTCCTCATGCATCAGGGAATATTAGCATGACTCCAAAATAACTCTCCAAAGATGATCTTTAGGGAGAGAACTTTTGGAGGGGTGTTTGGCTTGTCTTTTCTGCTCAGTTGATGTTCTTTACAGGACTCAAAGGTCTGTAATATCCATTCATCAGCTGAGACCTCTGTGAAGAACAGTCTGGATTTGTTCAAACACCAGCAAAGGCCACAATCACATCACTAAACCCACATTTAGGGTTATTCAGACTTCACTCAGGGTTTATGCCCTTGTGTCTAACTTGCTTGAGTGTTGCCATAACTACTCCTGAAGACCTCTGTCCACTTTTTGACAGTGCTGGGGTGAGATGTGCAATCTCTCTCCACAGAAATCAGATGGAACTCGATTGTTCCATTACATAAAACACCTTCCTTTGCATTCCTTCAACAGGCTTCTGTCCTGGAACAGGGGCTGTCCATTACACATGGGGAAACATAAACAGTCTTAGATAACGAGAACTCCAGACAATTCTTGAGTAGCTTCCACATTAATTGAAGCTGCCTGGATGTAAAATTGGAGTGGATTGGTTTGGATCTCATCCTGCAGCAGTATGGCCTAGCAAATAAGCATAGCAGACCATTTTCTGGCTCCCTGCTTCAGTCTTCTGTGGAAAAGCAGCTGGATTCTCTCTCTTCCTCACACAGAACAGCCTATAAGCCCAGAGCAAAAATATTCATGAAGAACTATTTATTATAGCAGTGGCAAGCCACCTTCTTGTAACCTACACTTGCTTGCATTCTTGCTTACGTGTTTCTCCTGCAATCCTTGTGACATGGCAGTCTTGGAAATGCCAAAATCTGACCCAGAATCTCTATCAATTTTCTTACTCTCAAAGTGATATTCCAGTCACATAGTTTGTAGAATAACCCCAACAGAGGGTTGGAAATTAAACTGTGGCTTTAAGTTGCAAGTGTCTTAACTAAGGTTAAATGAGAGACTCTCTTTTTTTGTCCAAAGTCAGTTCTGGTGTCACTGACATCGTGGCAAACCACGGAGGGCAGATTGCTGTTCAACTCATAGACAAGCTTCACGAGGGCTGAATAGGTTTCTGAACCATAGCAAGACCTCTGACCTGGCAGAAGCATGAAGAGAGGAATGAAAAGCTGTGATGTGGCTTTCAGCTTTACTGAAGTTCCTGAAGCACCACAGCAGAGCGAGGGAAAACTGAAACACTGCTGTGGGGAGCTCTTTAGCCCAAGACCCAGCACCATCTAGTAACCTTTTTTCTCCCATGCCAGTGTCTGGCGTCCCAGAGGTTGAACCCTGCAAATCCACATCCAAAGTAGGAGCTAAGAATGGCCTTTCCATAGCCAAGTTCCAAATAGCAGATACGCATCTCCTTTAGCTGGATTGCAATTGCCCATTGCTTCATGAGACTTAGGGACAAAGCAAGCAGAGAACTGATCTTACAGCAGATGCCTGGCACAGGTTTGTAAGCGTGGACCACTCTAGCTAGGTCTGCAGTGGTCACGTCTAAGTGGCTTGGGTTGTTTTGGCTTTTTTTCTTGTTGATTTGGTTTTTTATTTATTTATTGTAGGAGTGAATTTATTTCTGTTCAGTCCCTCTTAGCAAGGAACTGTGCTGTTTAAATAAAATTCCTGTCTTTGAGTTTTCACTCCAGAGGAGAGGTTTGCAGAACAGAAGTCCTTTCAGATGTTGAGTGACACGAAAAAAGTTCTTCCTCACTTGTATTCGGCTTGTGAGTTGACTCTAACTTCTTAATAACTGCTTGAACAGATGTGGTTTATGCAGAGAAACTGTCTACTGCCTAGGGATTCCTTTAGCTTTCCTGGGATGTTTTCTTTCTTTGCAGTTTTATCACAGCATGGTGAGGAATTTGATGGGCAAAAGGAAGCATGTCCCAGTGCAGCTGGAGAATCCACACTGAGCACCCATCAATAACGATAACTCTGAGTCTCTGCAATGGCTTGGAACCACGTAGAGAATTTGCATATATTACAATATTACTTCCTTCTGGGGTGGACTTGAAGAGCGGGGCTGCAGGCTTATCCACCACATTGCCTTGTTCTAGAGAGAGATTTTTGTGTAAAAATGAGGTCCAAATAAAGGGTCTCTACATGTCAGGGTGTGCAAGAGAGGACCAAGAAAATTTCCACTCGTGATTACTGCAGGTCTTCAGGACTGGCACCTTCTTATCACTTGCCACCAGATCTTTTTTCCCCGTGGCAAATAAAGAGAGCAGGACCGAAGTGACTCCCTTTCTTAGAGTGTTTTGGGAAAACCTATCAGTGTCAGCGCAAACAATCCTTTTAATTGCAGGGAAATGGAGAGAGATGGACAAAGGAATTGTTTGTGCCCTGAAAAGTGGAAGTGGTGCCGGGTTTCTCCCTTTCTTCCTGGCTCACCTGGATGACTTGCAGGAGGAGCAGCACACCTGGGCAGCGAAGGGCTGTGAACACTGGGGAGCTGGGCCAGGCTCTGTGGTGTGATACCTGCAGGCAGAAGGAGCAGTCATGCAGCATTCCAGCTGCCACTAGTTCAGCATGGAAGGGTGTTTGATGGGCACATGCAAAAAGATGTCAAATAGGCTGTCCTCGAGTGCAGGATGGACATGATGGATATTTGTGTGCAGGGTGTTTCAATCCAGCTGCCTCAGTAAACTTAATTCTGCAACCAGCTGCAAAAAGCCAAACCCGTAGAACTTTAGCATAAACTTTTTCACTGAACTCAGTAAAGCACTTGTGAACACAGATCACATCTGCTGCTGCAATTATATTTTATTCAAATCTGTGTTCATTCTTGGAGTAAGTGAGAAAGCAACTGGACAAGACTCATAGTAAGACAGAACACTAGGAATGCAGTAGAAATAAGTCCTATTGCCACCAAAGGATGGATAATATGGTTCTAAGACATAGGAACAGTAGCAAAAAAACCCCAAACTCAAACTCCAGCATACTGGGTTTTTAATTGTTTTACTGTAGAAAAAAAATAGGCTAAAAAAGATTATACATGTGGCCCATCAACCTGTAGTTTTATTTGAAATAACTCTCAGCTCTCCAAATTTTGCTAACGTTTCAGGTTAGAAATCTGAATTTATTTTTCTCTGCTCAATTTTTTCCCATTTCAAATAAGAAAATTCACGGGGGGAAAAAGAATCTATCCCAAAATGTGTTTTTGCAGCAGATCAGTGGGACAGCCAAGATGAATAAGGGTTGCAGGACTGAACAGTGGAGAAGTTGGATAACTGGACCACGCCACATTTCTTTCTAGGAAATCCATTACTTGGGTTCTTCTTGACCATCCAGCTTAAAGGCATAATAGAAGCCAAGAAGACATTAGGACCTTTTAATGCTTAATAGTAGCTTTGGAGTATATTTTTGGCACTGCAAAACTAGGTGTTAGTTTCTAATTACTTTGAAAGGTGAAAAGATAGGGAAATACTTTTCTGTCCTTACCAAACTGCATCAGAGAGAAGAGCACACGAGTGTACCTTTTCTCAAATATTCCCTTCATTGCTCCCATTTTCTGTTATTCCTATTCTTTTCCATTTCTTTGGGTAGTGACCACATGGAGTCTTTGAGAGCCCCAGAGGTTCACAGATTGCCACGTTTACAAGGGAGCCACGAGCACAGAGGAGTGTGAATAGGCCTTGGTGTAACATTTATATGCAGCTGGGTTTTAATAAACCACTTGTTTCTTTCCATTGCTCTGCATATGTACAACATCTGGTTCCTGGCACCCAAGCCCTGCCAGCTCCCTTTATTATTCACAGACTTCACTTCATTTGCATAAATGAATATTTGCTCAGAATGTGGCTTACCCCCCTCAATAATACAGGGGTGAGGGATAAGGGGTAATGGTTATTTCTTGCCAATACACACAGGGTAAAAGCTGGCACTCTGGGATTTGGGGAAACCAGGTTGCAGGAATATTGGTGGCAAAGTGCTTTTCTAGTAGCTGGAAGCTTGTGCTACTGCTGTGTTTAAGATTCTTACACTGAAAGCCCAAGGATCTAAGAAAAGTATGGGGACATTATATTAAAAAAGTGTTGTGAAAGAAGAAAGATGCTATATAATAAAATGTTGTGGGGACTGAATGTTCTGTGTTGTGCTATCTGTGAAAATGGAATGTTACCTAGAGGAAAAAAGCAGAGTAATGTCAGACTCCAGTCTGTTCACACTGCCACATCAGTTATCCCAAACACTGCCAGTAGGCTGTAAAGAACAGGACTTGTGTGCTCAGAATGCCCAACACGTGTGCTTTTTAGAGAGTAATCAAATTATTTCCTTGGGAAATGAAGGACTGAGCTACTACAAATTATCTCAGATTTTTTTCCCCCTGTAAACTAACACATTTGAGTATATGTATAATTGGCAGTGGATTTTTAGTGCACTTTTACAGAAATACCTGCATGACCCTGGGTGCTGTTTTTCTCTCACTCCGTTTTGCAGCTGCCTGCCCGGTTCTGTGCAGTGGCAATGGTCAGTACTCCAAAGGCACCTGCTTATGCTACAGTGGCTGGAAAGGTCCAGAATGTGATGTACCCATCAGCCAGTGCATTGATCCCTCGTGTGGAGGTCATGGTTCCTGCATCGAGGGGAACTGTGTCTGTGCCGTGGGCTACAAAGGAGAGAACTGTGAGGAAGGTAGGATGGTTATTTTCTATGTTGTGAGTTTGGTTGCTGAGTTTTGGAATTATTTAATGAGCAGGGGGAAAGGAAAGGACCAGGGTAAAAATTTCAAGCATAAATGTGCTGGAGCAGATTATTGTAACAGAGGATAAAAATCGCTATTTTACTGGTTTATCAAAATTCAGATGAAACTTCTGGGTCTTCTGTATCCGTTGTTTTGCAGTATGAAGAGTGCCTGCCACAAGTAAACCTAAATAATTCCTTTGTTGGAAAGTGAAATCTTTTCTTATGGATTATATTTAGTGAACAATTTAGGTGTGAAATGCAGAGGAAAAGGGAGCAGTGGTAGGCAAAATTGTGTAGTTTCAGCTTCATACAAAGCAATTGTATCAATCACTATTAAGACAGAAGCTGATGAAACAAATTTGAAAGACTTAGATATCCGTGTGACTTACAGCCTTAATGTAGGGCAAATTACTCCTGTTAGCTGCAATCATACAGGATTAAGGAAAGGTAGATGGTACACATGAACAATAACTGCCTTTTAAATGCAGAAAACCTTTTCAGGCTGAAAGTGTCCAATTCCTTCTGTACGTAGAGTGAGCAAATTTAACAAAATAACCCATGCAAAATGCAGTCATGGATTAAGCTCAATACTGGTTGTATTCACAGCATTTTCTCTTAGAATGCACAACATGAATTGGACTGCTTTTCTTTTTAAAACATATTAGTATAGTTTTAAAAGGGAATTTATTTCCCCAGACAATTTCTAATAGATAGTTCAGTATACCTTGGCACATCCTCAGGGCAGAAGTAGTTCACGTTGCATTAGGATGACACTCCAGAGTTCATTAATCCTCCACAAGGAGAAGCAGCTTGATACTGAAATGATAGGGCTGGGATGACATGCTTTTAGGACTAAGGAGTCTCCCTGGAATATTCTGAGTGGGTTGCAGAGCTGTCCACCACGTGTATTGATTTTTGTCTTACCCTAAGATAAAGAGCTGTTTCTGCCATCAGAAAACAAAGGGAAGAAAACTATGGGGACCTAAACCACTGGGGGTTTTATTCTTTGGACTGCAGTTGTCACCTTTAGGACAAAATTTTGCATTAGTCTGAGTGAAGTTCCTGTGCTAAAAGGAGAGAAAAACCCACAAGGCTCCCCACGAGTGGGACTGCCAACACTGCAACTGCTTGCTCGGTTCCTTCCTGTCCTCTCCTTCCACTAAAGCTTCCCAGCACTGGTTATTGCAGCTCTGACCCAGAACTCGGCTGTTGTCAAGAGTTTTGCCATTGTCTTTAATGGGTACATTTTAAACTCTATCCAGAAAATGCTGTAATGTCCTTTTTGTCTACTTAGAGTTGAGAGTTCTCAGTTTACACTGAGTGGATATGATAGAATTCCTGTAAGAGAAATAGGCTCCTGGAGTGCTTAATCCTGTTTATCCTAAAGTGAACGTTTGAAATGAATGAAACAAACACGTTGGCGGCGCAAGAGGAGTTTATAGAACAAAGGTGGTGTGTTAACACCACCCAAAGCTGGGATCACTACAAAACTCGGTCAACTAGGGTTTTTTGGGAGGTGAATTGCTATTTGAGATGAAAGGATAGGCATTATTTAATCTACACTGTGCTTGGAAGGGTATTTTTTTTTTCTTAAAAAGATAAATGGATTACAAAGGCAGGAGACGTATCTACTGCAGACTTGGAAGGGGTCAATAACATGACAAGAAAGGTTGAAATAACCTTTTGCAGGTATCACTGGGCAATAAATAAGCCAATAAATTAATTTGCAAATAAATAAAACCCAACCACCATATTTCTACTCTACGATTCCATTTCTTTTGTACATATTTCTTAGATTAATCGAAGTGCTGCAGGAACAAGGGTATATATAAAGTGGTGTCTCTCCAATTAATCATCAAAGTTTTTGCATGAATTAAAAGTTTACCCTTTTAATGCTAGAATGATGCAAATAATACATCTGTAGTTAAATATAATATATGAAATCTCCTCTATTGATTTGAACTTCCAAAAGGAACAGCGAAGGTTGATTCATTTGCCATTTTCCAACTAGGATATTGAATTAGAACAAGTGGGTCAGCATTTTTTGTCTTCCCAATAGCTTTTTATTTCTGATATTCATCATGGTCATATGAATTGTTCAAACAATTTACCTGAAATGAAAGTGGCACCAAAATCAATATTTGCGAGGCCCAATTTTTGCAGCATAAACACTGTTGTTTTATTAACAAATTTGCACCCAAGATGAAGTGGCGTATTTGTCAGGCTTCACTCAATGTGGGGTCGGGGGGAGACAAGTGAAATTGCCAAATTAGGTTAAGTTAAGGGTGGTTTTCTTGTCACTTGCCTGGTCGAGTCATTTTTCAATGACATTTAACTTGGTAAGTGTAATTCATGGCTCTTTGGGGACTTCACGGTACATATTGTTCGGAAAACTCCTTGACCTCCTTTTTTGTCCTTAAGGATATAAATTGCTTGCGGTCCCTTTTTTGTCAAATCTACAGAGGGCCCAGTACTAAATGAGCTCTAATGATGTGAGCTGCCAAGGGGCTGGCAGTTCCAAGTCTAACATACCTGCTCGCTAAGGTTCTCCTTTGTTTAAACACCAAAGACAGTCCCTTTATAAACCCCTCCTAAACACCATTGGAGTCCCTCCTGCATCTCAGGGCCACAACCTCTGCAGCAGAAGGCAGTGCAGTTCTCTTGCAGGTAATCACATTATGCTCATTTTTAACAGCAGAGGATCTGGCCCGAGATGGTAACTCTAGGAGCATGTATTAAATAGAACAAGAGTGGAGCTCAAAGGGAAAACTCTGCTCGGTTTAAACTTTGAAAACTACTACTTAGCCGTGTGATAGAACAGAACAACTGTAAAGTGTATTTGTCAAGAACAAAGGACAGGGGTGTTTGGTGTGTTATCCTGTAAAACTGGGCTTAGGGGAGTGTCTCAGCTGCACGAGCACTGTGATTCAGGGCAGAGTAAAGCCAGGTAATTCCTCTAGCTGAAGGTGGTGATTTTCACATGCTTCACATCCCTTTCTGTAGTACTTCCATTGGAGAAGATGATACATCCCTGACAAGGAGAGTACATTATGACATATCATTATCTCCTAAAAGTAGCTGTCCTGCCACGTGTGATGTTATACACATATTGCCCTTCTAAATTTTCTGGTAAAATATTATAATCTAAATAAATATATATAAAAGAATAGACTAAATGTAGGGGGGTAGTAGCTTTCATCCTAAAAGTAAATTGACCTAGGTTTTTGTGTTCTCTGCTTCTTTATTCAATCAGATTGTTTTATCACAGCTTGTGTCTGTTGGGTTCCACAGAAATAGATGTATTCTAAACTTGGGGCATTTCATTAAGCACCAAGAAGGAGTAACAGTACAGGACAAGCACTCTGCATCATTCTAAAACAATGTGAATTTATCAATTATCATCTGAGTCGAACCACAGACCAGTGTTAGTTTACCTACAAATACAGAACTTCATTATAATATTTTTGTGTCTGTGTAACGAAGCTTTAAATCTTAAAAAACCCTCAAAACTATAGCCAGTGTCACCATTAAAATGAAAATCTTGTGAGAAATTTTACAGTAATTTATTCCTGTGCTACTGTAATCTGAATTAAAATCAAAACTATTCTGATAACTCATGTTATTGCATCTCTGTACCTGCCTCAATCCTCTGTTTGTGTCTAATCCATATACTTTAAATGTTCTGCAACTACATAAAATAATTTGACAAGGCTCTGTGTTTATAGAAAAGTTGAGATTTGAAAGATCAAGTATTGTTCACATCAGGTAGAGTGAAAATGTCTCTGCCTTAATTTAGAAGGATCAATTTGGCAAAGATGAGAGATAAATCACTTTCATTATAAACTCAGATCTTCCTGGAGCAGCAAGAGAGAATGCCAATCATTTTTGGTCCTGTTGTTGTGAGCTAATATATACCAGTCATGAGATGAATTCAGGTTATTTAAGACATGAATTTGACCTTGGCCCTCAATTCCACAGCAAAAGGCATTTGGTGAAGCCTCTGTGTTCTTATTTGCAGTACAGCAGTTTACTTATACAAATTCATGATATAAGATAAAAATTTGGAAATTCATAAGGTTACTGATAAAGTTTATTTGAAAGACAGCTTATAACATTCTTTTATTTCTCAGGATTGAAATAGCAACTGAAATTTCATTGCATTGTTTCCCATCATAATTATTTTCACTTTCTCCCTCTGTTGTTTCTGGACTGAGAAAATATGAAATCTGTTATCTCTATCTGGTTTTATTTCTTTAAGAGGACTAATCTGCTGGTTAGAATATGGGTTGAGGTAACTAGGGCTCTCAGTTTTATAGCTCAGTTATTAATGAACTATGGATCAAACATTCTGAAGTGCCTGAATGATTAGAACCCAAAATGAAGGTGAAAGCCACTGGTATTTTGACTTCTAGTGGCTCTCATAATTGTTCTCACAATGCTCCAGCATTTTAATAGTAATAATACCAGTACTGGTGAAGATACTCCAAAGCAAAAATCTTTTAAAGCTGCAATTTATTAATTTACTTTTTAATTTAAGTCCAGTACGTGGAACTTCAATGTATTTCAGAAGAATTATCTCCAGGCTAATGTGTGGAACTCTTGTTAGATATATTTCAGTGCTATTTTTAAGTCTTTGTGCACCAAATTCCTGCAGTCAACTGTCATTGTTCAGCCAAACCCCATTTTATTTATTTAAAGTAAAGCCTCAATTACTTCCCTTTGCCATTCTCAGCCCAGGTGTTGATAGGACTTGAAGAACTATCTCAGTGTGCTTTATTTATCACAGTGGTCCAAACCTTTGAGAGCACACGTGTTTCCCAACCATCCTATTGTCTCACCCTGACCCTTCTCTGCGTTCTGTTTCCCTCTGCAGTGGATTGCCTGGATCCCACGTGCTCCAGCCACGGGGTGTGTGTCAATGGGGAGTGCCTGTGCAGCCCAGGGTGGGGAGGAGTGAACTGTGAGCTGCCCAGAGCCCAATGCCCAGAGCAGTGCAGTGGGCACGGCACCTTCCTGGCTGACACGGGCCTTTGCAGCTGCGATCCCAACTGGATGGGTCCCGACTGCTCCCTTGGTAAGACAAAGAGGTTTTCCCCCCCTGATTTTGCCACAGTGCTCCTGGTTTATAAAACAAATGCAAATAATATAGAAAATTGTCTTTGGCACATGTCTGATCCTGTTTAGTTTTGTTGGGAAGACGTGTGTGTGTACCTCAGCTATTATTTTTCAGGAAATTCTTTATTTGGGATGCAGCTTAGGAGTTTGTGTTTCATTCTAACACTGACTCTCGTTTGGAGTGAAACAGTTGCATCAGTGCTTCACATCTGCTTCCCAACTGTAAATGAAAATGTCCATCATTTATAAATGTGTATAACATTTGAGGAATGGAGAACACAACACTTAAGTACATTCCGGGGGTTTGCTTTACTGCACGTCAAAATCCCGCTCATTTATGAGAAACATCACAAACCAGAAAGATCTATTTTCAAATAAAGGATATTTTCCCCTCTTCAGTTATATATGGACTGCATTTTTAATTATAATATAACATTAAGGGTATTAAGTTCTATATTTTTCTATTGTATAAGTTTTTATAATAAAATATTTTTTAAAAAAGTTAAGTAACACTTAAAGAAAGCACACAAATGTTGACTAAAACTTGCATCCTCACCAAAGCTGCAGTTGTAAAACATGATTATTCTAACAAAAGGAGCAAAAGAGGAAAACATTTGATAAGACAGCAAATGTCCTATTTGTCAGGAAAAAATTAGTGGGAAATTTTCCATTTCTATTGTAAGTTGAACCTTGAGGTGGAGCTGTAGGCCAAAAACAAGCCTCTCAAAGCATTATTCAGTTATTTCCTAAGATGAATCACTCAGAATACCCCAGCAGGGACATGAACACGAATGTATCTGTTTTCTGCTTCATGGCTTAGAAGCCAGAAGGATTCCTGAATGAGAGTTTCACTGTCCATTTCTTTGGTGACGTGTGGGGCAAAAGATCCCTGTGCTTTTCTACGACTGTAGCTGGCAGAGAGCAGAGAATTTCTGGAGTGAGACACCAGATAGCTGACCATGTCAGTAGCAGGAATCCAGAATCTTTCCTCTGCAAGTGTCCTTTACCCATCGCTCCCAGAATCCAAGTGACCCTGAATTGTCACCATACTCTGCTGAGTGAGCTTTGAGGGAGTTTCAGTGTAATTCTTAGCAAATCAATGCCTGTCATTGAAATACATCCCCTGAGGTCCAGATGTGAGTAAAACAGAGCTACCTGCTCCCCTTCCAGCTGCTGGCAGGCGTTGGGGATGCTGCCTCTGGAAGTTATATCTGTGTAGAGGACACAGTCTGTCCAGCATGCCCCAGCAGGTTGTTTTAAACAACTTTTAACTATAATTTAGTTCCAAAGCAAAAGTTATATACCAGTTTTCCTCAGAACATGAACGGGCTTTTGACAGCGTTTTCTTTTCAGCCTGTTCTGCTCCCCTTACCCTTCAGGGAGTACCCACTCTTGTTGGATATTTTGGGGGATTTTTGCTTTTTTCCCTTTTCCCCTCTCCTAATGGATTTGCTGTCCCTTGTGCTCTCTCCTAGAAGTGTGCTCCGTGGACTGTGGCACCCACGGGGTGTGCATGGGCGGCGCGTGCCGCTGCGAGGAAGGGTGGACGGGAGCGGCGTGTGACCAGCGCGTGTGTCACCCCCGCTGCACGGAGCACGGAACCTGTAAAGATGGGAAGTGTGAATGCAGAGAGGGCTGGAATGGGGAGCACTGCACCATTGGTAGGCAAACGACAGGCACCGAAACAGGCACATATTGCTTTCTTTTCATAAATCGTAGAAACATAGTTACTGGCGTGGTTTGTAATGGGCTGTTCCCTTAAGGACCCTGGGGCTCTCAGGGGTTAACTCTGATGTGAAGAGTGTTGGGTGAAATGCAGGCGAGCTCTTGGAATCAGGCACAAAATGATTTGTGGAGATTAAAAACCCCCACACAACAACACATTGCACAGCAAGTGAGCGTTAGTATGGAAAGGTGTAAGAAAAGGTCCATCCCAGTGTCACCCGAGCCAAGATTTTCAAACTTAACTGAACATTCCTTTGTGTGAATGGCACCTCTTTTAATTACTTGGTCTGGTGCCTCAGTGCTTGCCTTTATTTTGTATCTATGACCAGTTTGGCAGATTATTTGGATTATTTGGGAAAGTTACCCAAAACAGAAAATTGTTATTTTCTCTATGCTGAAATCCAAAGGGGGGAATTCTCAGTGATCACATCCCTTCTGAGAAGTCTGAACAAGTTTACCTGGAACAAGAGTATCCAGCTGTGGAGAGAATTCTGTGCTCTTCTGCAGAAAATATTTGGAGGAGTGTGAGGTGTCCCTTAAAAGAAACCTACTGAAACCAGCTCCAAAGTCATACTGTTTTCATTACCTTAAGGTGGTAAATGTAACAAAGAAAAGAGTAGATCAATTGAGATTTTAATGGCAATCAGGGACCTTAATGGGACAGTCTTATTACAAGTGAATTGTTATTTCTTTACTTAAAAGTATGGTGAGATTCTTGCATCCCTCAAGCTGTTTTTCTTTTTCATTCCCCCCTGTTTTCTCCCTGGATATACAAATCATTTCTGATACATACATGAGATGGAAACTAAACATTTGCTCTTATTGGAGAGAGAGAAAAAAAAAAAAAAAAGAAAGAAAAATTGATATGTATTTTCAGGGCATATCCTTTGATGTCGTGGTGCTGCATGCTTTGCCACACTCTGCTAATATGATTTAAATCAAAGCCTTTATGACTGAACACTTTGTGACCAGCACAGTCGCAGAGTGTTGTTTCATAATTGCTTTCCGACTTCCATCATATCAACACACCTCTGCTAGATTAATCCAGGCATTTTGTTTTCATGTTAAGCGCTTCCCAGATCTTTACAAAATGCCTAGTACATAATTCTTTTTCATTAAATTCTGTAATAATTGCTTATTTTAAAAGTCGATGCTTTGCGCAAACTTTGTTTTGCTTTCTAATCTCTTAGTAATATGCCTATGTTTAGAAGTAATTAGTGTGTGTAAAGTCTTCATTACTGTGCAGACAAAAAGATGCCTTTTCCCAGGGTCTCAAAAGTGTGCTGGAAATTGCAAGCTGAACGAGTGAACTCTGAAGTGAGATTTTAAGGCTGATTTTCAAAGCGTTGAGCTAAATATCTCCCCTATTATTGATGTATATAATCAATTCTTTCCAGAGGAAGGGTGATACTTCTAAACTGATTAAAACAGGCCTAAGCTTTTTTTTGTTTGGTGTGTGTTGGGAAGATATCCTTGAACCTTAATGTGCTTCTGCCTGTGGCAAAGATGGGACTGGTGCAAAAACTGTAGGTACGTCCTCCTAGTCATCACGTCTCAGATTTGTGCAGCCCTGAGTCGTCTGTTGTTTGGAGACAGATATTTATTCTTGGGATAAGCCTGTATTAGGAAGAATTTTCATATGATCATATCCTGAGGCCGTTTTCAAAAGCACAGAGCAGGATGCCAGGAATGGGATTGAGTTCAGAGGGACAGCTCAGCATGACCCCGCTGGCTGGTGTTACGTGGCACTGAAACACAGGGAGAGTTCAGAGGATAAGGAGGGTAAAGCTAATTTTTGGCAATATTGGTACGAAAAATGCTAGGAGTTACCACTAGAAAATTTGTCCTTAGAGTGAATTGGTACTTTGGTACAAGGATGAATTGCTCAAGATGTTTTAAGTGCTACTGTGAAGAACTAAAGTGCACTTTAATTTTACAGAAACTCACTTTAATCCGGCGTACTGTCTTTAAGAGTTGGCTTTCAACTGAAAGTCTGACACCCCGTTTAATGTCAGAATTACTGAGGAGGGCCCACCTGAAAAGATCATATTCAGGAATGCACTTTTGGTGTGTTAAAACCTTGATTTTTAGATTATTTTTAAGTTATTTCATTTTTTTTCAATTCAAAACCATGACTTAGTCCTCTTTGAAGGTATCCAAGTTCACTCAGGATATTTTATTCTATTTAATATCAAACTAGGCTAACAGACATCTGATAGAATGCACGCTCTTTGGCATTTCAATGTTGAGCATCTGAGCTCAAAAATTTTAACAAAAGTGCAGTTTCTCTCTGCATTACCTGGTTTTAATGAAAAAATGCTTTGAAAAGCTTCCCAGCACAGCAGAATTAGCTCAGGGTTAACAAACTGTTTGTGCAAAGCAGCTTTTACCTGTGTGCAGTAGAATTACACTTAAGAATGAATGCAAATAAAGATGAATGCACGTTGCAAGTTACACAGATTTTGATAAATCTATATACAAATAATATAAAAATGGAAGGAGTGGTGGCTGGTCTTGCTCAGATACTCTGTGTAGCAGAGCAGAACTGCAGTTCACTTTGCTACTTCAGGTAAGGAAAAAAATTGCTTACTGGAGTGGTGATAAAGAAAATTAATCTTTTCCCAGTGCAAAAATAGACCTGTCAGGATATGTTTATTAAGTGATTACTATTCATTGATTGCAATTATGGAGGAAGTTATAACTAAATAATAGAGGGTAATCTAGATGAGGAAAAAAATATTGGAAAACTAATAACAAAGTGAAAGGCTAAGGTACAGAAGTTGTTAATCTCGAACCAATTTCATGGCAGAAATTTAAGATGAAGGATTTATCTTCTCCGTGAATCATCTGAGTGTTGTTAAAGTGTGCTGTTATAAAACAGATCTGTTGCTTCCACTGACAATAATATTTGAATGTTTAAAGCTGTTATTTCTATGTGACTGTGAAGGGTGTTCTGTGTATAAACTGCCAAGATAGTGTTCCAAGGACAGGGGGATATGTATGGAGATGTTATGAAACAGTCAGAAATACCATTAAAAAGGGGTAATTCCATCTGTAATTCGTATCCCTGCAGCATGAACCGTGACTCTTATTAGGTTATTGGGAAAAATCTCACTGTGAGACCAGTGAAATCAGGATTTAATCCTAAATATTTACAGCTGAAAGTCTGTAAATGTATCTTTAAGGTGAGCTCTCAGCAGAAGGTGATACAGGATGCAATTCTTCTCTTCCTTTTTTTGTTTCTCAATGCAAGTCAGCTTAAGATGTTTGAGTCCAACCATAAAGCCAACACTGCCTGCCCTGGGTGCTCCTTTTGGAAATCTGACTCCAGGGGTGGGATCTGAGTCCTCGGCCCCTGTACTGAAAGCATCAAAACTGTGGGACATGTCCCTTAGTAAATATGGGATTTGGAAATTGTATTAGCTTTTTATCTTCTGTGTTTTCAGAGCCTTGAATAAAGGATAAAGATTTGAAAGAACTAGTATTCTGTCACCTACATGATGGAAAATAACCTAAAATTTTCAGATACAATAAAAGTGTTCAGGAAAAAGAAAGGATTCCGTGTCCAGGCAGCGAGCTCACTAGAAAATCAGTGAACTGGACGAGCTCCCTTCCAGTCTTGTTTTAAATGAGCTTTAAAGGAAGCATTCCTTCAAAGGAATTTATTTTATAATGGCTGGTGTTAAGATTTGTGCTTTCATTCCCTTTAAGAATCTAATGCCTTGGAAGTAGAATTGTTCATTTATCCAACCCGCGTGGCTCATCCTTGTGTTCTGCATTTGCTTGTGGATGTGGATATCGAGCCACTCGGAAACAGCCAAACCAACTTCCACCCAGTAGGTAAACCCTTCAAATGCCCTCCCTTTAGAGCACCAAGACTTGCCCAGGTGAACACTGGGCTGATAGGATTCCACCTCTGGTTTTACTAAAATCTAAACTTTGCTTCAAATTGCCCCCTTCCCCAAGTGTTCTGAGATGACCGTGCCCTTTCCAGCTTTTAGTCCTGTTTATTTTTGCTGTCAACCAGAAGGAATACCTCGAGTGAAATGTAAAGATTCAGTTATTTACCTTATCATGAAGCCAATAATCGATAGGAACGTTAATAATGCAGCATTGTGTTATCTTTGGATGGAGCAAGATATTTTTGTCCCATGATAATGCTCTTTGTGTCAAAGATTTTTTTTTTCCTCTACTACTGATTTCTCTTGTTGTAATTACGACGGTAATGATTCAAAGATGAGGCAATTTTCAGGAGAGATGGAAAGTGTGTGGGAGGAGGCAGTGGAAAGCCATCGTATCTGACAAAGAGCAATTTAGAAGGAGCTAGATATATTAGACTTCTCCAATGCACTTCTAACTTAAAATTAATCTGTAACAGTTTATAACCTATCAAGGCATAAAAAACTCCCTAGCGAAGATGACAGGAATTTAGATTGCGTGCTCTGCAGAGGGAGGAACACATTTTTTCATTTTATTTGAAAAATGCATCAAATATTTGGGTCATGACCACTTTTCATTCCTGCTGATCCAGAAATATGTTGGTAATATAGATGATGACATGACCAGAAACGTTCGAGATGCTGGCTGTTCCTGTGGCTGCAGATCCCAGTTCATCACCTGGGGGGTAGAATTTCCCCCTGGTTTTCCAGGTGCTGGCAGGTTTCATGATAAGCACACGTGTGACACAGCCTTTTGGGGAGCAGTGCCAAGCTTTCCTTGCAGTGTTGGAGGGTGGGTCCCCCCGGTGTCTGTTCAGCAGAACAGAAGAGCAGCGGGTGCAGCCTGAGGGATTCTCAGCAACCCCTGTCATTCTCTGCACATCATTCACATTGTCATGTCTGTCATGCAAGCGTAGAGAGAGTCAAAAGGCAGAGGCTTCCCTTACAAAGTGGTGTTTTGGCCATGTATGTTACGTTTTATAATCAAACCAAGGGGATGCAGTAGTCAATGAGACAATATCTAATCAGTCTAATCAACAACATCAGTCTAATGCAGCCTCTCTGTGCTTCAGTAAAGGTGCAAGTTGCTGCTCAATAAACTTCTTCCTGGAAAGCCGACGGGGTTTATGTAGCCCAGCTACATTTGCTGGCGAGCTTCTTTCTTGGTTCTGTCAATGTGTCATCTCTTATTTCACCTCCCAAACTTCTGGATTAAATCTCCTGGCTGTGGAGTCCCCAGATCACATGCTAACTACATAATGTAGTTTGCTCTTGCTCAGGATTTTTGATTCTGGTTTGTAACTTTGCAAATTCCTGCTGAAACATCCTTGGCTACTGTTGTGGGTCAGGGATGAGTAAACTGTCTAAACAATTCCTGTAGCGCTGAGGAATGCAGAAGTACGACATGCATGACACGCATCCACTTAAGCTGCTTATGTATATTTGTAAGGAAAGATATTCTGTGTTGAGATTTGTACATAGGGAGGCTGGTTTGACTTTCAGGGAGTTTAGAAAGAGAGTTCCTTCTCATTTGCAGAATTGACACGGGGCAGCTGGGGATCTTTTTTGCCTGAAAGGCAAGTTTATTCATGAGGAAAAACTTTCCTGTTTGCATCCTTTGCTGAGGGCTTCCTGTAAATGATTGAAATATGTCAGAGTGTGGTGTCAGAACACTTGAGTGGGTTTTTTCCTGCCTCTTTTTGCAGGATATTTGCAGAACATGACCTTATTTCTTCCTTTTCTAGCCTAAAAAAATTTAATGAGAGTGTTTTCAGCAAAACTTCCTGCATTATGTCTAGCACTTCAAAGATGCACCCAGCAGATACTGGTGAATAGCTTCCCAAACGAAAACCACACTTCTTTTTTCTCCTTTTGGAGGGGCTTCTACATGAGTTATATTGATTTTCGGGCCAATTCTTGAACTCTTAAAAGACCACAAAAAGGGGGGCAGGGCAATCAATCAAGGAGCTGATCTAACTTTTGAAAGGGCAGAGCTGATTTTGCTGTTCAGAGGAGTATTCCCAGCGTCAGACAATCTTCTCTTCTCCTGCAGATAATATTTTCTGTGTTATTTTGCACCCTGTGGTGTCAGGCAGAGCTTCAGCAAGTGAGTGAATTACGTGGTGTTGCTGGATACAAAACAACAAAGACACGGCAGTGCTTGTGAGAGGTCAGTGACATAGATTGTATAGACACAGAAAGGTGGCACCAGATCTCGAGAAATATATACATATATGTAATATTTATACTTCCTGAGAAAGAAATACAAAAGAGAGCAATGCCTGCCCATCCTTTTGAGCCCTGCTGTTTGTGTTCTTGTTAAAGCTACCTTTTGCTTGATCCCTCGCATTCTTGCCTATGTATTCTCAAGGTATAATCTTTGCATCTTCAGCATCAGTTTCACATCATCTTTCGTGCTTGAAGATGCAAATAAAGCCAAATGTGTGTTGCCTGACTGCTGCAAACTCTATGGAATAACAATTCATATGCAAAGCTTTACCTTTTCAGCTTCTTGCCAAATTAATATCAAATTAATGGTAGGATATATTAGAAGTCAGAGACTTGTCTTCCTAAGGTATTTGATGCTTTTGAAATTCTCTACTCAATATTTTCTCAGTTTAATGTTGTATTAAAAATATTAATGTCAGGAATAAAAAGGAAAAAGTGGTCTCTGTAGCACCTCAGAAGTGTCAGTTCAGGATTTTGCTGTGTGATCTATTTAGGGCTTCGGGGAAAACGAAACCATTGAAAGGCTTCTCTTTAAACTGTCAGTTCTCTCTTCTGCAGTAACTGCTCACTGAGGATGAATACACACTGATGTTGAATATTGATACATCCTGCTTTCACTAAAAGCCCTTACTTAGACAGTTTTTTAAAAGATCTTAAGGAATGAATATGGGGACTTGTTCAGAGCACGAGTTAGGAGGTATCATGAGCCATTCTTACTGAAGAAAGTTTTTGCAAAATTCGTGTTATCCTGCTATTTTCTCTTGCTCTTTCTTTCCATCCCTATCCTGACCTGCTTATGAAATGCTCATTAGGATGACTTTGCTTGTGGAGATTATTCCTGTAGGTAGCCTCAGCCTGTTTCAGTTCAGATTTAGTTTTTCTATACATACAAAAAGAAGCAAAGTTTGCTGTGCAGCAGAAATCATCACATAATGTAGTTTATCTCATTTGCCCAAGGAAATTACAGACATAATTTGGGTTACTGAAATGAAAGAGCTAAATACAAACTTGACTGTTCTTAGAGGCCTTCAGGGCTGATGTTGTGGTCCATGTTCATCTCTGTGTGTTGAAAGTGCAAATAATTGTAGTGATATTGAGGTCACTATTACCTGATTTTGTAGCTGCCAAGAAATTGTAGCTAACTCTGTAGGTTTGGATGATTTCCAGCACATTCTACCGTGGTGTTTCCAGTGATATAGTACTGATTGACACATACCTGTCCATCTCAGCCTGCCACTTGCCTTCAAAACACATCCAGGCCGGGATGGATGGAGACAAAGCAGTGCTGGTGTCTCATTAATCTACCAGCACTGCAGCCATACTGAAAGCCAAAGGAAAAGCAGGACATGAGAAATGAAGGTTGCTGTGTTTGTTGTCATTCTCTCTTCATTCACTAACAGGATTGGAGCAGAAAGGATTCGTGGCCCAGCTGGTCCCTGAAGATTTTCAAATCTGAGAGCTGACCCTTAGCCCTGCATGCTACAGACTTTATCTAAAGATTTCCCTCCAAACAAGTGCCTCTCTCAAACAGTTAAGCAGTTTTCATGGAAAAGGAGCAACTTTGCTTCCCCAAAGACTTCAGTGTGACATGGATCAGAACGTTATCCCTAATGAAAATGTAGGCAGAGGAGACATGGCTGTCTGCTTATCCCTGTAAAGCTTTTCTGCCTATCCCTGTAAAGCTTTCCTGCCTCTCATTCTCCTCCACTTAAAAGCTATTTTTACTCCTGCTCTCCTGCAA
>JAWWMO010000030.1:4613119-4623403 GCA_035047845.1 Dendrocincla fuliginosa | reverse complement strand
CTGCCTATCCCTGTAAAGCTTTCCTGCCTCTCATTCTCCTCCACTTAAAAGCTATTTTTACTCCTGCTCTCCTGCAAAGTGCCAGCTCCATGGCCCATGACTGATGTGGAACATCTGGGATGTGTTGCCTTCTCTTGTGCTGTCTCACTGGTTATTGGGAGCCGTGCAGGGAGTCCCAGCTGTTCAAGAGGGAAACAGTCCCTGGGTTCTCTCAGACATGGTTTGTGTCACAGCACCGAAGTTCTACCCACCTCATTTGTAACTTCTCCACTGCACAATGCCTTTTAAAAGGCTGGGGGTTTCCTGTATTCTGTAATTAGGGAGCTATAATTTTGACAAACAAGCCACCAGCATCAGGGTTTATTGCTTTTTCCCAATCCCACTCTGGTTTTAGCTGCTCTTCAGTTTTTAGCAGTCCAGTGTGGGGTGGGTTGATCAACTCTGCATCAATAGACTGGAGCCTGCTTTCAAAGTGCTCTAAAATATCAACAAAATAGGAAAGGGTTAGGTATTTCTTCTTTAAATGTTTTGGCATTTGACTGAACTACATGAGCTGAAAAGTATATAGACTTCTAACATTTTAGTTTATTTTTACAGGATCCCACATAAAGATGAATCTCCCCTATATTTATTCTGATGAATTATGAAGTTTCAGGTGAGGGGTTTTTTTAAGGGAGATGTTGGAAGGCTAAAGCTATTCGAGAGTGTGAAAAAGGAGTCAGATTCATAATGCATCTAGACCACATCTATTTTAATTTGCCTTCAAATAGTTTTTCAGAGAATTGAACAACTCAGCTGAAGAACCACAGTGCATCAAGATGCAGTCCCTGTTCTGAAGAGAATTAGTAGGGATAATAGCTTTGGTAGCTAAGAAATAAATATAATGGTGTGATTGTGATTAAAACCACTCTTTTTAATTAAAAACTAAATCAGTTTGTAGTGAAAAATATTACTGGGTTGCTAGGTGGTGATTTGAGGCTAGAAGCAATACTAAGGGGACAATTATCCAAAAGCACAAATTAGCAAAGAAAAAAATATCACTTTAGCAATAGCATTTTTTTTGCCTAGAACAACATGGTGATTTATTGATCCACTGCTCCAAACACTGTGATTTTCCAGTTGTTGGGAATCAAAAGGAGTTGCCGAGTTTCTTGTGGAATGAGTTCCTTCAGAATAGAACTGCAGCTATTTTTGGAAATCCAGCATGCACAAACACAACCCCCTAAACGTCCCAGAAGATGCTGATTCTCCTAAAACCAGAGGCACATTAGTACAGATGAGAGAACTGCCTTTTCATTTTAACCACTGGGAATACCAGAGAGTGGAACTCAGTCCCTGTTGTAGCAAGTTGCCATCCACTCTTCAGCACAGTTTAATATAAACTGATCCGACTTCTTTGCTTTCCATTTAATAAAGCAAAGCAAAACGTGTTATGTGGTGGGTTACAGATCACTTCTCTCTGAAATTAATAGAGGAATTAGCATTATAGCAGGCAGGCCTACAATGGAAGGTACTGTGCTCAGAATTAAGCAGAAAAAGGAGTTGGGTGTTCCTCTTCCCTATGTATTTATTATTTTTTAAATTGCAGAATCACTTGCATTTGAACCAGAAACGTATCACTGAAAGCAGAAAGCCATGGATCATTATTTACTGCTGGAAAGTGAAAACACAGCATGAATTCCTGAAAATGTGGATGGATTCTGATTAATTCTAATGCTCGCTTTTTCTTTTATTTTCAACCAATTTGGTAACAATACAGGAAAAGCAGTGACAGTGTGCCTTTTGTGGTTTTGAAAACATTCTTGAAAGGTTTTTAGACTGAAATCACTGCATAGGAGCTTGTTGGGCTTCTGAAAGGAAGGTCAATGTTGCTTCCATGCAGCGTTGCTAATAGGTAGCTGAATTGGGCTGGAGGGGACTCTGGTGACACAGATTTTTACATCCAATTCATCTCTGTTTTTTTGGCTTCTTTGGAAACTAGGGGTAAAATTGCTTTTTTGTTCCTGCCTCCCTTGGATCGTTATTAATTGATTCTTTATCATGAAGCCAATCCATATTTATCTTCATTGTGTCCTGTGAATGTTTGAACCTTTTTTTTTCTTTCCAAAATAAGTCAGAAATATCGATTTAGAAGGGAAAAAGTCTTCCATGTTTTGAGAAAGGGTTATCAGAGTCAAGGTCACTCTTTGTGAAGGCTGGCCAGGCATGAAATATTACTCAGATAGCAAACTTTTTGGACACGCTGAAGCATCTCCTGAAATTTTTAATACTTTCATACCTCACCAAAAAAATTTTAAAATAAAATTAAGACTGCTTAATCATATCCAATTATTTCCCTGTTCCTTTTAATCTTTCAATCTTCCATATGCAAAGAATTTTCCAAGTAAATTCTGTCAGACCAGTAATTGCACTTCTGGTTACCATGAAAGCTCTAGAATCCTCATCACTTAATTTAAAAGCATTACTGCGTGGAAAGTTTAAAGTATGAGATGCTTTTTGTAGGGAAATATTTATTCAGCAGAACTGGGGGAATTTAACATATTTGCCTTCCATTAAAGGCTGCATCTGTTTCTTCAACTTTTGTAGTTACAGTTTCCCTTATTTTACCAAGGATTTTTGTCAGCATTTCTGGGATAAAACACTGGAGCTCTCAAAATTTCTATCAAGTCGTATATAATGTGTCTGATTTCTTGAGTGTTCTCATTGGTACCAATGGGAGATTTCACAGAGCTGTTTGCTGAATATATCCCCAGAGCTTAATTATTTATTTTATTTTATGGGTTGTCTTGCTGGAGAGAAAGATGCCACAAATTGTGAGGAGAGATGTCACCCAAAAGTGCCTGAATGACAGCGAAGTGAAAAGGAAAAGAATGTGTGTTCTCTTCTGTGGTGCTTCTGGTTTTTTGTCTCATGACAAAAGATTACAGGTTTATTAAAGATGAACTTTCACAGACCTACTGCTACTCATGCCTTACTTGAATTAGGTGGGTTCAGTCCAGCTTAGGAGATAATGACAATTAGCAAGTTGTCTCTGTCAGAGAGAGAGCGAGTTGTTCGTGGTGGAGAATGCACTTACACATCTGGCAATACAAGAGTTGTATCTGGAGGAGAGAGGCCGTGTCATTAAACTGCAGGAGAGCTTTGCCACTTCAAAAGGCTTTTTGCAAACCCTTCCTAACTTCCTGCAGCAGTAAATTGGATCTGCACCGTGCCTGATTGAGCATATTCCCATGTACGTATTGACTCTGAAACCTTGAGCTGCTCCGAATTCACTTGGCTTGATTCCGATCCGTGGAGATCTCACACTCAGTAGGGTCAAACTGCATCAGACCTCAGGACAGAGACCTTCAGGTGACATTTTGGTGTGGCAGGGTGTTGTCTTGTTGGCTCCTCATGGCACAGAGAGTGGAGCATGCTGGAAATCCTCTGCTGCTCCAGCCAGGGCAGGGCTTGTCTCTCTGCTCCAGGCTGGGAGGTGGGGAGAGGCTGCTTGGGTTCACAGCTTTGAGCAAATGATTCTTAACTAAAGAAAAGCCTAATTATTATGAGTTTCTAACGTGTTCCTTGAAATGTGCTAACACTTCAGCTATGTATAAGCAATGGAAAATAGTCCACTGTAATGTGGGAACACTGTGGTAACCTAAATTACCATTTTATTTGAACACTGAGGGTCAGTAATACTGGCCTTCAGAGCAGTCTCACGTTCTGGGACATATCCATGGACTTTTCCTGATTAATAATCAGGATGGAAAACAGAAAAGAAAAATGGCTTTGACATCTGTTTGATGTCTAGATTTACTCTGAGCTGCTACTCAAGCTGTCTTTTCAGCACTGCAAAGAGTGAGTTAACTGCACCAAACTGTAGCACATTGTCCCAGGTGCAGACCTTAGGTGGTGTCTGTTATGATGATGATGATGATAATTCCTTTTAACTGGTCTTTGTTCTAATAATGTTGAGTCTGCTTTTCCCTGTGTTTTTTTTAAAACTAAAGCAAATATCCTGACAACAGGTAACTGTGCACCTTTTGCCTGACATGAATCGGTGAATAAAGAGCATTAATCCCATGGATTGGTTACACAATCCTATTGCAGCTGAGATGGGGTGGCCTCCAGATTTCTTGGCTGCATCTCCCACTCACTTATCTTGTGTTTCTCTTCCTGAGTGAAACGGTCCTGGCAAACACTCCCAGTATAACCAGTAACAACCCACTTGTCCTGCTGTGGCTTTAAAACTGTCCAACACAAATGCAAGGCAATCAAGTTAAAAGTCTTGTTGGTGCTCCTGCTGCCTTCAACAGAGAAATGGAAAATAAATGCTCTGCCCAGCAGCAGAAAGACTTAAGTATTCGTTCCAGAGAATTAAGGACACTTCTAGTGAGGCGAGGGGAGGGGCAGAGCTATCACTTGCCTGATGGTAAATATGTTTAATGTAAAGCAAGCAGAGCCTAAAGACTTGTTTCTCTTCCAAATGTCTTCCAAGTGCAGATTAAATGCACTTGTCTTTCTTGGGGGTGGAATGGAGAAGATGATCTCCCTAACAGATCAAAATCACCTTCCCAGATTTATTTAGCATTTAAAGATCAAAGCAACTGGCTATATAGGAAGGATTATAAGGTTTCTTCCTTCACCACGTAGGCAGATAAAAAAGGAACAAAACCAGAACTGTCTCATGCTTTGTCTGTGCATGCAGGTTTTAAACCAGTTTATTTATGAAAACAACATTTTTATTTCTGTAGCTTTTATTAGTTATTTGTGCAGTTGGTAGATATAAAAATGGGAAAATGGCATGATATTCATGAGGCTTATGTATGTTGACAAGGAATGCAGAATGGTGCCTTGCACTTCAGAATTAAAGGCATGTTTATAGTTTGCGTACTAAAATATTCATCTTCTATCCTACATCTGCCAAACAACTCAGCATACACAAATACATAACTCAGAATACATTGCTTATCTGTTTTAATTTGTTTTACATACGTTGCCTGTGTGGGAGAATATTGATCCTGAGTCATGGGCATTATTTCATCCTTTACACTTGTACATATTTAAACTCCATAAATTCTAGCCTTAACAAACATGTGAGCTATATTTATTTCAAAATTCAAATATCCATTATTTTTGGTCACCTTTAATCATATTCATAAATATTTAGGATTGCTGCAAGCCAGAAGGTAGATGAGAAGCATTTAGTGTATGTTACTGTTTTTCATTCCAAACTATCCCACAATGCTTCTTAAAAACTTCTGTTTCTTTGTCACTTTCTTTGGGATTGTCTTTTGGAGCAGCTGAAATGTTTGAACTCTGAGACCATGGAGTGTGCAGCCACGGAATCCATGTGATTAATACTTGAAGAAGATCAGCTGTAAAATAGAATGCACATGTCTATATAGTGCTTTTCATCCTGAAGGGATTCCAAAGTCCTGCAGCAAATTTAAGGGACAGAACATACGAATCTGTCCCACAGTAAGAGAGGAAACTGTCTGCTTATGTTAAGGCTCGTATTTATTCTTCTGTCTGAGATAACCTGTCTGCTTACACAGGATCTGCATTTGCATACCTGAAAGTTAATTGCTAAATTATAAATTCTATGCAGGCATTAATACCTAATGAATAGCAAGTAATTATATTTTAATAATGCCTGAGAAAACTGGGATTCCCTGCCCTGAGAATTATGAATTAAAAGGCCGAAGGGATAATTCAGTTTGGATGGGGTGTCAGGAGGTCATCTGCTTGTTATGAGGTCAGACATCAGTCTTGGGCTCATGGTTTTTACGGCAGGCTCCCTAAAATCCTCCTTATTGCCCATTGGACAGGCTGTTACCACTCGGTGCCCTTTCTATGCATCTTCTGTAGCATATGGAGCCACATAAATAGTGTATAATATCTGCTTGTTCTCACTGCAGTGTCCTGCCTGTGTGTGTGTGTGTGTGCCCATCCCATTCCCTCACACCCCTGAATTCAAATCAAATCAGAAATACTGGTGTAAATTACTATTAAGTAGCACTGTTTGGTCCCTGTAAATGCTGACTTAGCTTAATGAGTGTTTTGGTTGACTTAAACTCCTCTCTTGTAAAGTTTTTAGTATGTTCAAGTAGTTACAGTCAAAGAAATGCAATTTGTATTTGGAGAAAAGGTGAATACTAAGTGATTTTTTGCTTTTTATATATGTGGAAGTTTTCATTTAAGGAGTAAAGTTCCTCCTGTATGCCACAAGTGGAGGATTTGTGAAGTGAACAAAAGTATTTTGGAGCTGATGACTGAACTGAGATTGTCTTCCCCCAAAACCCCTAAATTGCACTAGAATATTAGTTTCATTTTATTAGGACTTTATAAAAATGTTTGGAAATGGAAAATTTTATGCTAGTGATATTTGGCCAGAATGGATACATCCAGGAGTTGCTTCTGTGTGGAGTGATCAGGCTTATGCCAGCCTGGTGGAAAGAGGAGTCTGTCCCCAAGGCATTCACTGCCTTCAGCCAGGAGAAGTACTAGTTATCCATGATGCTTCCAGGGGGCAGGAAGGGCTGGAAAGCCACCACTGGCAGTTTATGATCCAAGGATTTTTTTTTCCCCATGCTTGGTAGTCAGCTAACACACAGAAACCAGAGAAAACCCCTCTTTCCTGAAGAACAGCCACTATATTACTTTTAAGTGTCATATGAAGTGCTCAGCCACAGCCAAACTGAGCTCTACAGTAGCTGCTTGAAACCCATGTAATTCTGTTGAATTAGGCTGAGTTTTGCCAGTGTGGACCCTGTTTGCAGGATAGTTTTAGGTCTAAGTCCTAAAGAATTACATTGATGTGCTTACTCTTAAAGTATTTGTGCACTGAGCTTAGCAGGAAGTGGCTGATTTAACCTGGCTTGGTGTTTGCCTGCCCTGCCTCTGCACTGGAACTTAGAATGTTGCTTAAAAATACTTGCTGAGCAGTAGAGCTAGTGATGTTGACTCTCCTTTAAAAATTAAAGTAGAAGAAATGCTGGGTGGTGTCTGTGTAATAAGTATATCTGAAAGCATAGCAGCACTTTGCCAAAATATTCATTCGAAACAGTTCAAATGCCTATTTTTGAAAAGCTACGACTGTTACAGATTTCAGATGATAAAAAAGCAAACTGCACTGTGTGCAAGGAGGTTGAGTAGCAGTTATTGTGTGAATCCTAATTTTTATGAATGAATGACTGAAATCACTGGCCATAACACTGTGATAATGTAGGAATTTTAGTTATTACATTGTAATTAGGTTATATATTCATTTAAATATGAAGTCAGTGTTTTGCTTGTTGCTCTTCAATTGACTGAATTTACACATCCCATCTGATAGGTCACTTTATCATTCCACTGCCACAAAACTATTTATGTAGACCTTATTTTAGAGATAAATCCAACTTGAGAAGGCTTCTTTCTCAGAAAAGATATTACTTATTACAAAGGATGATGCCAGTCCTCGTATGCAATATCAGAAATATTAATACAATAAAAGATTATGGTTGTGGTAGTGGTTTTATGAATGTAATTTCACCTGGAATTAGATTCTAAATGGATTTTGTTACAGTAAGATTAATTTGAAAGACTCAGCTATCTTAAATACAAATTTTACTGCATCTTTTATATATCTTTTTATTGGGTTTATGAGCAGGAGTTGAGTATAAGCCTTGTTTGAAAAGAATACACTTTTTCAGAATGTCACTGGAATGTGCTACTAGGGTTGAGGTTTAGCTCCTGCTCAAGATGTCAGCAGATGATCCCCTTGGCCTGTCGAAGGAATGATGTAGAATGGTGTAGTAAGAATGTGTCTTTGCTAGTGTCCATATCACTCCTGTGCTTGTGCTGGCACACAACCACAGCTGCTGTCCCCTGGTGCCCAGAAAGCCACGGTGCAGGATGTGATGTGTCTGCATGCTCACGTTGGCAATACCAGGGTGCAGAGAGGACCTGGCCCTGCCTGCCCTCTGGGGTGATGGGGGGCTCTGTGGTGTTCGGGTACCACGGGCATCCCCCCCTTGCAGGACTGGAGGTGACCTGGCTGTCGCTGAGCACTTGGCATTGCAGGGGCTTCTCAGCGTTCTTCCCACCATGCAGCCTCCCTTCCTTCTTGAAGCTGCCTTTTGCACACCCAGGCAGTCCAAATGTCCAAATTCTGGGGCCCAGCTGGAGCTCTGTGTGTAGACTCACCCTTCTGAGCAGACGTGGATTTTTGTGATCATTGCTGTTTGGTTTTCTCGAGCCTCAGGACAGCGTAGCCCAGACTGTCTGCCTCCTTTCCCTGCCCAGCTGTTGGCAGCTTGGAGGGGGCTCCCACCAAAGCTGGTGTCAGAGAGTTCTGTTGGCTGTGCACAAGAGAGACACCTCGAGGGTGTCTCCCCCTGGGGAAAGGCACAGGAGCCCATCTGCTGGAGTAGCTGAAGATGGACTTGGGTAAAATGGAATGTTCTGCTGGGAGCAATCCCTTGTTAACAAGGCATGATGCTCTGACAGCCCTGGGGGTTTTTTCAATGTTTGTGACCTGTGTTGCAACATGAGCTTTCCTCTCTTTTTCTCTGTGTCTCTGTATCTTTTTTATTGTTCTTTTTCTTCAAAAAGGTACAAATGGCTTTTCTTGGAACTTCCTTTTTAATACCAGCAGTTCCCCTTTGCAAGAACTTTACTTCTCTTCTTCTAAACAGTCACATGTTTTTCACATATTACTCTATTTTATTTGGAAAGTTGGGTGTTCCCTGAGTTCTTGCTTTTACCTGTGAAAGACTGAAATTACAGAGGTAGGTAGCAGATAGAATTTCGAGGGAAATTCTATTATGATGTACATATGCCAGGCAATTTAAGGAATCTTAAAATTCATAATTGTTTGTCTGCATGAGAAGTATAAGAGTGCAGGATTTCAGGGTCCTTGAAACTTAATTTTTGGCCTTTTTTTTCAGCCTGTTCAATAGATAAAATTGTAGATGGAACCTCCTGTAGTTCTACCTCAGGCATGTATTCATCTGCCCAACTCATCTGCAAACAGATGTGTTTGATATCTAGCTTAAAGAAATATTTAGGGTGTTGGGTAGTTTTAACAAAATGTTTTCTCTAAAAAAAAATAAAAAGGAAAATAAAAAAGGAAGCAAGGAAGCCAGTCAGAGCGTGTTGGTGAGAAACATTTCGGTGCCCCCGAGAAGCTCCTGCTCCCTGCGAGCTCCCTCTGGAAAGCAAGCAGAGCTGCTGTGGCACTTGGGCAGTGACACTGGGCTTTGTGTGACCCTGAAAGGCTGGGCTCATCCTTAGCAATTTGTCAGTCACTATTCTGCTTCAAGGACCTGGGACAGTGCTCAGCAAGGCTCCAGCCCGTTCTGCAGCTGGCCAAGTTCACTCAAAGGGGCCTCACTTCTCACTCAGCCCATCCTGCGTTGCCTTGCCATGTGTTTATTTTAGTTGAAGGATTGCTCTGTAGAAAATAACTTGTGTGTGCTTCCCATCACACTATGTGTCATTTTTGTTTGAATGCCCTTTCTTTGGCTTTAACTAAGCCCTGCAGGCTTTGGGATTGAAGGATTAAAAAATAACAATAGCAAATAAAAAGCATAATTTTAATTTTCAGTGTTGCTAGGTGCCTCGTTCTATGCACCTCATTTATTATTTGCTAGATAGCTATAGGCATACCAGCACCTCACTGAAGGAATGAGCAGAAAATATGAAAACTGTGATTAACCTCTAAAATCCAAATTAAACGGGCTATTGTCATTACTGCTTTTATGTCATTTCTCTATATTCTTGAGGTACCATCATCTCCCAGACTGCTGTTATTTGCTACAGTTCTGTAGTTAACAGCTGTAATGAAAGAGGAGGATTTAAATGCAGTTTAAATGTTCCCCTTGACACTCGTGTGTATCCTGTGAGCGAGAAAACACTGTGCTGTGGAACAGTCTCTACTGCAGGGGCTTCTTCACCCACAGGACCACCTGCTCCAGCCTCACTGCAAGTCAGTGGAGAGACTCCACTGCCTGCCAGGCTTTGGCTGAGGGTGTATGAAATGAGGTCAGGCAGAAAGAGAAACTCTGGCATCGCATTCCAGGCTGGAGCTGCACTAAATGGGGAGGGGTGCTGGGAACCCTTGCTGCTGGGAGATCGTGTTGGGAGAAGTTTGGAGGATACATGGCTGATAGTGCAGGGTCTGAAGGACTCAGAAAACCTAACCTCTTGATTTACTTCTGGTTTTCCATCTGCAAACAGCAGAGGCTGAAAACATTATCCATTTCTCTAAGTGATTATGAGATACCACTTAGATTTTACCTTTTTTCCCTCCATCCT
>JAWWMO010000030.1:4596066-4609274 GCA_035047845.1 Dendrocincla fuliginosa | reverse complement strand
ACTCACAGTACAAAAGACCCCCTTGAGCACTGAGGAGCTTGTTAAAGGAGATGTTCTCCCTCCTGTGTGTGTACACATGGGAGACAGATCTGTCAGCAGACTGTCCTTTCTATCAGCTCAAGTTCGGACCCTTTACAGGGTTCTTAAGACGTGGTACAACAGGTAGGGCTCCTCCTGCCCTTTGGCTTAAGCTGGATCCCCATTTCTGGGAGGTGTCCCCTTCCTTCACCCGGAGCGTGTGTCGCAGTGGCAGGACCGAGCCTTTTTGTCTGCACAGTAATTCTGCAGCGGGGTGGGTGTGCCCTGGGCTTACCTTGTGCCTTTGTCCTCCCAGATGGCTGCCCGGACCTGTGCAATGGCAACGGGAGGTGCACGCTGGGCCAGAACAGCTGGCAGTGCGTCTGCCAGAGCGGCTGGAGGGGACCGGGATGCAGCGTCGCCATGGAAACCGCCTGTGCCGACAGCAAGGATAACGAGGGAGGTGAGCGGAGCCTGGCGATGGTGCCCGGTCCGGGAAGGGCAGAGGGTGGCACATATCCTGCTCCGGGAGCCACTGCTGCCTGTGGTGGGGCTGGGTTTCTCCCCACACAGGTGAGAGGGATGGAGACATGGGGACCCACCCAGCCGTGCCGGGGAGGGTGGGATGCTCGGTCCCACCCCACAGCCCACGGTGGGGAGCGTGCCCAGCCCTCCAGCTGTGGCTCCTGGGGCACACGAGCTGCAGGAGAGCTCCCTGTGCCCGTGTGCACAGCAGAGCAGCTGGCAGAGCAGGGTGTGTCCCGTCCTGTCTGTGCCAGGGGCAGGGTCCTGCTCTCCTGTGCACAGCTTGTGTCTGGGGCTGTCACTTGCTGTCACATCGCACAGTTCATGTGCCACACTTTGAAGGGCTGAGCAGGCGTGTATGGTCTGACATCCCTGTTTGATTCCCCCTCCTCTTTATCAGGCCCTATTAAATATAGAATATGTCCTGTGTTTCCCTTCAAAGGTGGCTTTAATTTATCTAGTGCTGTAGAGCCTGCCTTGGTGTATTGTGCTGCACTGTCCTGAAAGCAGTTGTGAGAAATTGTGCCATTTAAACAAGATTACCTGATTTACTCCTTCATTTGAAGCAACTTTCTTATTCCTTTCAATACAATGTCCTTAGCAAGTCACATAGGTTCTTTCTTATGTGCTCCTGCTCTCCATTAAAAGACAAACATCAGACACAGCTTTCTTCCTTGAGATTCCTTTTCTTTGGCCAGTAATGAATCTAAAGAGCACATCTGTTGTTTGCTGATTAATAAACGTTTTATAAATGTATTTCCTAAAACTGCAAAGAAACATTTGGCTGCTTTGAATGCTGCCTTCTAGGGTAAAATGGTCATTAAGATGAATGCTTTAATTGTATATAAGATTTCAGGGTTTAGAAATTGTGAGTCCCAAACTGAGAAACAGGTGGTTTTGGTTTTGATTACATGATATTAACCACATCTGAGTATTATCCACTAGTTTTAATACGTAAATCCTCTATTAGTTCCTTGGCTTCACATGATCAGGGCTTACGGAAGTACTTCAGAGGTGCTAAAGCTGATTCAATTTCAGAGAACTAGAACTTGATTTATAGCTGTTACTGAATTGTAAAGAGCAGAATCTAACTGTCAAATTAAATTAGTTAGCATTTAAATATACAAAAAACCCCACCATGTGTTAATGTGCAGTGTAAGAAACCGAAAGGTAAACTGCTTGGGTTTGCAGTTGTGACAGGCTTTGAAGATTATAAAAGACAATTTGAAAATGGATGTATCATTAGAATTTCTTCAAAGAAAGGAATGAGTTTGGGAAATGTTATTAGAAATACTGGAATAAGAGGTTTATTTATCTATCTATCTAGGAATTATTCTGCACTTGTGTAACAGGCAAAGGGGAAAAATGACCAATGAGACCATTCAGCTTTTCATCCTAATGTAAAATTGGAGATTTCTAAAAGTTAGTTCACAGAAGGTAAATAGGAGTTCATGGAAAGCAAAGAACACATAGATGTCTGTGGTATGGCATATTTTAATATAATATATTAACAATTAACATAAAATCATATATTTCATTACCATGCAAGGTGCATGGTTTATGTTTTACCATAGTAAAGCACCTGAAAGAAAACAGGCTGGTCAGGCTGGAGGCTGGAAAGATTATGGGGAGAACATTTCAGATGTTCTCAATGCTTGCAGGTTGAAGTCATTTTTTTCCAGAGACTGGAGAGGTTACTGCATGTCGCTTCTTGTGAGTGTAAATAGATTGAAAATTTATGCTTGTTCCAAGGTCCAAGCAACCTGAGAAGTCCATTTGACCCACACACATCCACTTGGGGATTTTATGATAGAGGCGGAAATGAATCTCTTGTCTTCTGACCCTGAGCTCAGCACTTTAATGCAACAATCATTGCTGCTCTCTCATAGTCTCATCCTTATTATGTTCTATAGAGGGCTTTTACGGGGGAGCTCAGGTGCTGCTCAACACCTGTTCAGCT
Organism: Dendrocincla fuliginosa; assembly: GCA_035047845.1. Taxonomy (NCBI): domain Eukaryota; kingdom Metazoa; phylum Chordata; class Aves; order Passeriformes; family Dendrocolaptidae; genus Dendrocincla; species Dendrocincla fuliginosa. The sequence continues at coordinate 4,606,771 of JAWWMO010000030.1, read as the reverse complement.
GCTCTTTCTCCACATACCTGCCAGGCATACCTGAAAAACCAGAGACATTTAGATTTTGCCACGCTGTGGCACTGCAGAGCTCTTCAGTCTCTCCCATGCCCTGGTGATTTTTGCTGTTGCAGTTTGCTTGATTATGGTTTGAGTTTCAGATTTCTTTGGGACAGCATGTGGTCCCTTCCAGTCCATGCTGTGAAGACAGTCACTGTCATCACCACCAGTTTGTCAGACTGTCACAAGAGCTACAACAAAACTCAAAACTGAATGCAGTGTTCATCACTTAATGTCTGAGAGAGCAGTTCTGCCTTTGCCTGAGCTCTGCTGCTCCTTATGTGTCTGGATCACTACACAGCTGGCCAGGAACGTGTCCTGTGACCTGTGTGCTTGCAGGGCAGTGTGCAGGAATGGAGAGGTTGGGAGGGATGTGTGCTCTGTGCTTCAGGCTGCACCTTTGTGTAATTGTGACTCTGTGTATAAAGGAACAGATAAAATTAAGTTTTCTCATTAGGCGAAGCTGAAAACTGTACCCTGGGAATCAATGTTAAAGATCCAACTAGTTACCAGAACCCCAAGTTTCACATAAAATGCAAGATTATTGGAAGTTAAAGAAATTGCCTCTCCTCCCAGTCACTCTTCTCATTTGAAACTCAACTGAGTTTATTTGCAGCAAAGTGTTGAACTCATTTGCTGCTCCATTGGCGACATTACTCTGTTGACATAGGCAGGCAGTTGTGGGGTAGTACTGAAGGCACAAGCTGTTCTTTTGAGAGGCAGTAGGGTAGCTAAAAATACAAATTTTTTTGCCTACATGAGGTCCTTCTTTGGACAGCTGAACCTCCTTCCTTTCTGTCCATCTATGCATGTTGTTAAAGTACAGTTCCTTCGGCGTGTCACTGAAAGGGAACTTTCATTTTCTGCCTTTCATTCTTCCCCATGTGGCAGCAAATTTAACATATTTTGGAGCTGTTTCCCTGTTCAGCCATTCTTATTGTAATTGTATCTCACAATCAGATTCAAAGGCCTTGGGCCAAGTCTTCATTTCATGGATGTCAAGAAGAGCATTGCCACTGACTCCAGAGGGATTCCCATTTTTCCTGCTTTGTCCTATTATCTGCCACAATGCAAACTCCATACTGTAGTTCAAAAAAAAGAGAAATGCAAGGTTATACTTAATATTTTCTTTCTATTTTAGATTAATGCCCCTTAGGTTTGTTTATTCCTAGAAGAGGCAGATGTGCCCCTGTCTTGTTGAGACTTACAAATCTTCATTTTAAAGGAGATGTCAGTGTGGATTACTCACATGAGCAAAGTGTGATTCCAGGGCAGAGAGAGGAGAGGTGTCCAAAGCTGTTTTCTCCCCCTAGGGCTGTGCAGGTGGAGCTGGGCATGATCCCAGGTAGCACTGGGACATTCACCTGCATTTGTCTTGACCATCACAGGTCAAATTGAGATCTGGGCTTAACTAGGTCTTCATCCTGGAAGTGTCCAAGGCCAGCTTGGACGGGGCTTGGAGCAACCTGGGCTAGAGGAAGGTGTCCCTGCCCATGGCAGAGGGTGGAAGGAGATGATCTTGAAGGTCGCTTCCAAGCCAAACCATTCTGTGAATCTGTGATTCTTTATGAACCTGTTCATAGTTACTATGGTTCGTAGGTTACTTTGCTGAAAAACCTTGAAAGTCTCTTATTTATCTGTTTGGGACAGCCTGACTGAAAAGGAAGGGGATTCTGGCATTGCCTCACTTCTAAGATCTCTTTAAATTGGGAAGTGCTTCTGTTTTCTGAACCATATTTAGACTACATAATTTACTCACTGTGGCCACTGCTAAAGCCAATATATCTCCTTAATCAGTCCCTCAGTAATCTAATCGTTATTAAGCATCTTTTGGAGGGATTAGAAATAGCTTTGTTTTAAGACCTATAATTGTGATTACAATATATAATCCCCCCAACAGACACATACAACCCATTTAATTCACAGTGGATTTATTTTAGGAAATTAGGGCTTTTTAGATGGTATTTTGAGGAATGGGAGAAGGTGTGTTACTTTCTGAGTTCTTACTTCTTTTGACATATTGCATAAAGAAATCACTACAGTGGCTCTTGGTGCCCATCTTTCTGCAATAACTTGTTTTATCATAATTTACTTGTTCCTAAATTGAAAAATGTTTTTAGTATCTCCAAACAGTCTCCTTAAATTGTGTATGTTTAAGTACATTTCCTCTTAGACCTTACAGTACCTCCAGGTACAGTAGACAAGCTAAATTCATGTCTTTTCTAAAGAATAGTTTTACCAGATGTTGGATGCAGCTCATGCCTCATTATATTGAGGGGTCTTTGTGCTGAGCATCTCGGGATAATTTGGGAGAGATATTTAAGAACCTTGGCCTCTGCAGAAACAGCCTTATCAGGAGCCTCTATTGCTCACTGGGGTTGCTTTTTCTGGCCTTTTCCTTTTCTCTCTTCTCCCACTTTTTGCATCCTTTCAAAAGGACTCATTTTTATACTTTTTTATTGGCAAGACAGGAAAGTTATGTCATCTCAGAGAAAAAAATAACAAACAAGCAAACCTAAAATGACCAAAATTGTGCTAAATTGGTTTGTTTCAGATTTGATCAGGATGGAGAGGATAGGTGCAGGCAGGTTAAAAAAAAAGGAAAAAAAATAGCTGAAATGCAATCATGCTTATGTCCTTCCCAGCTCACATTTCTCCTCAAAATGTAATTATCTAGACTAAAATTAGGAGGGGAAGGAAAGGAAGCAGCCCATAGCAGTATAGAATACTAAGCTAAATAGAATGAGGAATTTCTTATTTGTTATGCAAAGTGGAACATTCCTTTTAAAATACATTTTAATTTATTTTCCTCTTGGCTTTCCAAAGAGAGATGTGCATCTCACAGAAGGCACATTTTGCCCTTTGGTTTGTTACTTTATAGCTGTAACCCCACCATGAAGTACAGTTGGTGGTAATCCTGTTTGGCACAATACATTAAAGATAATGAATGAGAGAAAGTCTCCAGTATGAAATCTCTTCAATTCACGAGCGAAATACATTTCCAGAGAAGTTCACTGTCAGGACAGTGCACTTGACTGATTGAAAGGCTGTTTATTTGAGTTGTCTTAGAAAACTCATCTCCGAAATTAGACAGAAGGAAAATAGAAGGAAAAGAGAAGTGTCTTCCTGCAATAAACATTTAGAAAAAAATTGCTTTTAGAAAATTACAAATCCTTTGACTTGATACTGCATCAGGCTCGTGACATTTAAGATAATACAAGTATTTCACAGCACAAAAGCAAATCATGTAATTTAGCTTGCCTCAACAAGCATTGCCTCAGCGGGGGTCTCTAATTCAGCACAGACAAAAGATTTTATGAAGTTCTCAATATAAATACCCAGAATACTCTTGGCACAGCAAATACCTTCCCAGAGCCTGTACAATAGTCAGTTTTAGAACATTATATGCAATCAGCAGTTGAAATCTGCTGTGGGTGGGGGCCAGAGCGAATCCTGTGGGCTGGGGTATAAAATCTGTATCCAAAGTAGACATCATGTACGTTTGACAAGAGCTCATGAGTGTGCCCGTGTGTGACTCTGCTCAAACTTCGTGTCAGCCTCTAATCTCCTTTCCTCACATTAGCCAGCTTATCCTCCCGCTGCCCCTCACGGGATGTGGTACTGCAGGAACGTGCTCCTACAGCCCTTGGAGGAAGAGAAAGCCAGAAATCCAGTGACTGCAAATTCCATGCTTTACAAAGGCACCTCTGTGTACGCTGGAGCTGAACAAACTATTTTTTGTAAGGTTGTTCTCCTCTTGGAGCCGTGTGGGTCGGCTTTGCTCTGAGCAAGGTGTGGTTTGGAGTTGGAGCATCGCTAATCCACTGGTGTTCACAGGTTCTCAGGGACCTCCAAGCTGGAGCTCCACCTGCAGGAGGTTCTTGCAGCTGGTGCTCTCAGGAATGAGGATGTTCCTGGCTGCCAGAGCAGCATCCTGAGTGGGCAGGGGAAGTGGGGCTGGTGCTTGGCTGCTTTCATGTTCCAGAGTGCTTTAAAACCTCACTGGGCAGTTTTTGGAGGCACACACAGAATCCAAGTTAATTCTACTTCACCACAGCTGGGGAGTTACAATCCAGCTTTTCCTGAAAGGCAGCTTTGGTCACAGGAACACTCGGTTGTGCTCTCAGTGGTGTAATGGATGTGCTGGCAGTTTGCAGAGTGTTTCCAGTTTGGCTATTTGAGGAAGCAGGGCTGGATCAGGAATAGAAGCATTTCCTTTCTTGTTAGCACCAGGAACTTCTGAGGAATTATTTTGAATGATATATGCCAGTATAGCTGGCAGTAATTAGATCAGGCTACAAAATGTGCAAATTTGGGTTAAATATTAGATAAAACTGCCTGGTAATAAGATATGCTGGGCTGTGGCATAGCCTGCCTGTGGAGGCAGTTCTGCATGCAATTTTAGAGCTCAATTAAAATATTTCTGTGTTGGTAGAGAGAAGGCCTACTCTTTTGATAATCTGATAGAGCATCTCTAATTCTTTCACCTTGGGTATATTAATACTGCACATAATTAAAATCGGATCATGATAAATTAACTAATTTGCCCTTAGAGTGATCAAAGACCCTCTTGCCCTCAGGGTTCGTAGTAGCTGCTGTTCCCCCCTCTTCCCCACCTCCATTTTAATCATCAGTCTAAAATGTTTATTGGAAAAAGAAAAATTTCCAGGAATTAGGCGCCGAAAGTCCCCAGTTCCTGCAGCTAGTGAAGTGTAAGGATGCCCTCTGCTGAGCATGGGCTCAGGAATTTTGAGTTGGCAACAGAATTGTCCCCTGCTGGGCACAGAAAGCATTTTCTCAAGCAGCTGGATGTCAAGTCAAAGTTCACTCATTCTAATGGGCATCATGACTTGAACCTGAAGAACAACCTGCAAGTACTGGAAGTGTGGAGACTAAATATTATTTACTTATAGAGGTTTAACAAAACCCCAATAGCCCAAGCATCAACCTTCTGCAGAAAGGTGTAGCACAGTTCTGGAATCCAGTCACCTGGACTTGGTGAGATGGATACCCAGCAGTGAAGAAAAACTGATGCTGAGAGGTTCTAAATACGTTAGCAGCAAAATATGTCACTATTCCTACTGAGATCTTTTGAGTCCTTGCAATGATGGTCCAGAGGAGCACAGTGATAAAGCCCTCTCAAATATGGCATGCACAGGTAGGCGACTCTGCTTACATGTAATACTTGAAAGTTTTCTCTTTGTATAGTGAAGTCTACTGAGAAGCTTGTGGAAAGTCCAGAAATGGGTGTATCCATTAGCAGAAGTAGAGTCTTCAAGAGGAATACTGTGTCACATGCTTTGTTTCTGAAAATGTTTGGGAATTCAGAAGAACCAGGAGCAGAAATGGAGAGTTAATCCTGCGCCGCCAGTTTAAATCGGATCAAAATTTCCTATTTCCTTCTTCTCCTTTAAAGCCAAGTCAGGACTTCTTTTGGTCTGAGATTGTTGGAGGAGGTTCAGCACCATCTTAGCTCCCTCTGCAGTCTCTTCCCTTTAGCATGCAGAATTTCAGAGAGCTGCTAACTCTAACTTTAGACTCAGATGTGTATGCCATGAAAAGCAGCAATATTTTGGTCATGCAAATGGTGAGGGGTTTGTCATTGAATTAACCATATAAATAATTCAGCATACCTCAGGAAATCTGGAAGATGACAAGCTCTGAAATATATATAAAAAACCAAAGTACTGAACTCTAATTAAAATTCATGCTAATGGCAGAGTTTTCTCTTAGAGAAGGTACTTTTTTTTCAAGCCCTTGTTTTAATCAACTGAGGCTAATGCAAATAAGTGGTTTTGTAACAATTTGCTTCATATGCAACAGTAGAATCTGGCTGTAGAAATGGACTGATAGAGACCTCCTGAAGTGCAGGGTCCTGCACCTGAGGAGGAACAACTCCAAGCACAAATGTGTGCTGGGAAACACCTCTTTGTGCAGTGGCTGTGCCCTGGAGCACAGTGCCCAGCGAGGCTGGGGAATCTCCATCCTTGGAGATATTCAAAAGCTTTCTGAGCAATTGGCTTCTGGTAGCCTTGTCTGAGCAGGGGGGTCGGACCAGATGACCTCCAGAGGTCCTTGCCAATCTCAGCCGTTCTGTGATAACAGTCTGGGTAGCAAATTAGGCAAACAGGAACCAGAAGCAGGATATATTCTGACAGTAAGAGATCCTTTCATGCAGAGAGTCAGAGATTTCAGAGCAGCAAAGTCAATAGTAGCAGCAAATATGAATGTGAACAATGTGAACAGAACAGGGGTGTTTTAAGCCTTTGATAGCAAGCAGCAGTGCCCAGGGTCTGGCTGAACACATCCAGAGCTCAGTGCTGCTGTTGCAACAACCAACTAGTTCTCATAAGGTAAAAATATCCTAACTCCTGGATCCTGCCATCTGGGAATAAATTAGTGCAGGGGAATATAGCCATATATTATAAGGACTGATGCTCTAAACAGGTGAATTGTGTGTTGCTCTCTGCCTGTCTTTTCTAAAGATTGTCAGAGCCAGCTGAAAGTGTGTGAGCCTGAATTCACAGAACTGCACTGAAACCTTCTTACATGAGAGGACTCTCAGGCAGGTTTCTCCCTGGTGTTGAATGGAGATGTTTCTCGCCTCCCAGGTCCTGAACTGGCAATTGAGAGCAGTTTGATTGCCTGCTTGATTGTTTGTGAGATAACGGCGAGATTGGCAGTGGCAGGGTAATTTACTGGAGATTGCAATGTCAGACGATATCCAGGGGGGCTCACGGGCATAGAGATGTGATTCGCATGACTGACAGCAGGCTGGGAGATTGATATGCCCATTCAAAGTTCATGGTGTCATCAGAAGTGCTTGGTTACAGCATCCCATAATCTGCTGCATGATGAGGTCATTACAGGCCTGACTTATGCTCACCTCGAATAACAGGTATAGCAGAAATACGATGCAGCTTGAACATGTAAATGTAGAGGGGAGTCATTTATATCCTGTGGTTTGCCTCTGGTTTTTCTGGTGTGTTGATAGGATTTTTTTTTTTTTTTTTGCCTGGTGGTCCTCTGAGTAAAAGAACTGAGTGGACCAAACAGTGGGCAGCTCTAAATTCACAGTTTTAGAGGTCTTACAAACTCAGAAAGAACTCAGGGTGCTGAGAAAAAAGTTCTGAGAGCTTAACAGGAGAACTGCCTTGAGTTATACCCTGAAGCTGATGATGTCCTTAGAATGATTATCTGAAGTGGGTGGAAAATGGACTGTAGCAAAACAGAAAATTCCTACAGCCACGTTGGAAAGGATTTCAAGATAAATGGAGCTCTTAATGTGAATGGGCGACTGACCTTAAAGCAACACAGAGCTCTCACAACAAGGTACTTTGTCTGACTTAAATGTCTTCAGAGGCCTGGCTGAAACATTGCCAGCATACCTTGGCAGTTCTGGTTTTAAATCAGAAACAGTCATTTCAGGCACACACAGTGGGTTGGAAATACAAGGCTAATTGTAAAAGAAAAGGTTTTTATAGTTTTGGGTTATTTTTTTTTTCTTTTGTGGTTGTTTTTCCAGTTATCACTGTGCTGGTCTGTTGTGCATCTGAAAATCTTGAAAATACGTGAGTCATGACCTTACTCAAAGGTACTTCTGGCAGCCTCCCTGCTGCAATGCTCTCGACTTTGTACGATGTCCAGTGTATGCCCAGGCCATATTTGTATTGAAAAATCAGATTTATACACCCTGGGGAGACTCTGAAGTTTTGCAGACATAAATAGATGGCAGATTGAATGCCTGATTCCTGCCAGAGCAGATGAACAAATGTTTCTAAATTGTTAGAGATGATAATGTCTTAAAGTAAATGGTTATTAATTTCTAAATTACAATAGAACTCCATTGAGAGAATATATTTCAGTTTAATGCTGATACCAAAGGAAAGGGTGATGCTAGAATGCTGGCACTCTCTGTGCTAAAAATATGTAGTCAGTTGTTATTTATCTAAGTATGCAGATCGATATTCCCATTGATTCCATTTGAATTTCTGGTGTTAAAATCCTGGGTTTTCTTAAAAATACATCTTAAGAAATATTCTTGGTGGACAACCTAATATGTAAGATAATGACTGGTCCCCCCAACTTTGTGACTGATCCTTCCTTATCTAAGCATGCACACGAGTTCTGAGTAAGATATCTGTGTGAGGTGGGAGTTCCAGCAGCACCTCCCTGTGAATTTCCAAAAGGGCTACAATTTAATTTTTATTTTACTTAGGTAATGATAACTTACTCTGCCACACCCATCTCCTCTCAGCTCCCAAACTGACCAAAGGAAACGAAAGAGAATGACTCTCAAGGCAAACAAAAAAAAACCAAACAGCACTCCCCCTCAAAAAAGCAAAACCCCAAACAAGAAAAACTCCAAACAAACAAAACCCCAACAAACCAACCAAACAAAAAAAAAACAAACAAAAAACCCAAGCAAAACCAAACCCAGGCAAATAACCTAAACAAAAAAATCCTTTCTTTCTTCCCCTTCCTTTTTCCTAATTTCAACCTTTCGCAGATTTCTTTGGGGTTGATGCTCATCTAACACTGCTGACTCTGGGGGATGGTCCTGTGCAGGGCTAAGGGTCAGACTCGATGATCCTTGTGTGTCCCTTCTAAGTCAGCCCATTCTGTGATTCTGTGATGCATTCATTGCAGTGCTGCTTAAGCAGCGTGCTCCAACACCTCCTCCTCATCTCATCCTTGGCTCAATTACCCGTTTTAGGGCATGGAGATGCCACGAAGAGGAACTTCAGCAGTTCTTCCCAGTGCCTCAGGATTTCCATGGGATGTTATTGCTCAGTGCAGCTGGCTGAATGTGAGCCTTGTTGCCTTTCAGATGGCTTGGTGGACTGCCTGGACCCCGACTGCTGCCTGCAGTCCACCTGCCAGAACAGCCTGCTGTGCCGGGGCTCGCGGGACCCCCTTGACATCATCCAGCAGAGCCACGCCGGGGCACCAGCGGTGAAATCGTTCTACGATCGCATCAAGCTCCTCGTGGGGAAGGACAGCACTCACATCATCCCGGGAGAAAACCCCTTCAACAGCAGGTAGGCAGCAGCTCTAAACGCGGTGCTGGATCTGTGCACTTGAGTTTTGTGGGGAAATTCCTCCCGCTGATTTTAGTCAGGTTTGAACGGGAGATGCTGATTTCGGGTGCTTCCTGTGTTTGCACTGATCACGCTCGGTTGTGGTTTGTGATGTGGCCTTTATGTTGTAACACTGAGTTTTATTTGCATTTTAACATATTGGCAACCCCTAGGAGAAAGTTCCTTCCACTGAGTAGGAGTTTCCTGGGGTTTGCATTTTATGAAGACTGCAGCCTAGAACAAGGGGAAATGCAAACAAGTTTCCAGTGAAGAGATCTCATTTTGTTTAGTGCCATTAACAAAAGTTTCAATAGTGAAATAACATTTCAACTCATTTTAAAGGTATGTTAACCTTAGGGAGTTTTGTTATTTATTCCTTACATGAGGCCATTTTACTTGTATCAATATTATCAATATTATTTAAATAGGTGTCCATGGAAAGATGTTAAGAAATTGATGAATGTGTTAATTATATTCATATCACCACAGTTAAAACTGAAGAAAGAATTTCATTTGAGATAACACCCAAAAGATTGGACTTCACTACAGGAAACTTTTCTCAGTCAGGATCCCACTCCAGGCTTAGTGGGTGATGTAGAGCAGGTCCCTGAATATCTGGCTGTAAAAAGAGGATCATGATGTTTCTGGATACACCAGGCAGGTGCCCATTGTACTGATTCCTGTGCTGCTCCAACAGCACACTCATTTCCATATTCCATCAGGAAATCCCTACTGGATCCTACTCTGTAGAGGATAGATTTTATGCTAGTCTATAAAATACTCCATGCATACACACATGGAATTGTTTGGAAAAAAAGAGAAAAAAATATTGTTCTCTTTTCACCTATATTTGCTGTGATCTTTGTTATCAGCTCTCTGAAATTAAAATGGAGAAATTCTTGCCATTTTCTGCAGTGTTGCATGAAAAGGAAAACAAGACAAGAGAGAAGCTTACTAATTCATGAGGCTGAATAATTTGTTCAAAAAGGAACCCAGACTGCAGCATAAAAAGTAAATAGTCCACAGGCTGGTTGGTACATTCTGCTCTATGTGAGTTTCCACCAGCAAGATTTCCTCAAGCAAAGAGTAGCCAGAAGTTCCCTGCTGTGTCCTGGATGCTGACCAGTGCTCGAGCCATTGCCTTCTTAAGCTGGCTGGAAGGAAAAAGAGTGTTTTCCCTGTGTCTGTATCCCATGTGTTATTATTAACTTGATCTTATGCTTCATTCCTGGGCCTTCAAGTGTTTTCCAGAAGCAGGTGATTATAATTTCAAATTTCTAGGTGGCTGTAGTGCTATGCAGACCTTCTTGTGCCACCCAAGAAATATCAGGATTTGTATTAGAAATAAGCTGTTTAAACATAGATATGGGTTAGAGTCTTCAAAACAGCCCAGGAACTAGGCTGTTGACAGCAGAAATGGTGCAGTGACACACCTGAAGGATGGGATTCCATCCAGAGGGACCTGCACAAGCTTGAGAAGTGGAATCTCAGGAGGTTTAACAAGCCCAAGTGCTGGTGCTGCAGCTGGGTCAGGGCACCCTGGGGTCAATCCAGGCTGGGGATGAGCAGATGGAGCA
>JAWWMO010000030.1:4541795-4591630 GCA_035047845.1 Dendrocincla fuliginosa | reverse complement strand
CATCTAATAGCTCTGACAAATGCTAGATCAGTTATCCTGGGGACTGGAATTCTTACTTGTAGAACACTTTTCATTACTATTTTCTTACTGCCACTTGTCCCATTCTGTGCTTGATGGACAGAATCTTTTAGGAAAGGGATAATTCAATGTCCAGCTCAGACTTAATGTGGCTTCTCTGCTGGTTCTATATAAAGGTGGCTTGTAATGATAAATGTGGTGGGTTCATTGGCATTTTTTAAATTATTTCATGCAGATTTTATAATATATCAGAATTAAGTTTGTCCAGGTGACTTTCAAATCATTGCTTGTCTTGGCTGGTTTTTGCCTTTTAGTTGCCAGAGGTTCCCATCCCATTATTGATCATTCAAAGCATGACATTTAAAACATAATCGTGGTCCTTTTGCTCTCCCCACCTCTGGTGGGATGGGGAGAGAATCAGAAGGGTAAAAGTAAGAAAACTCATGGGTTGAGATAAAAACAGTTTAATAACTGAAATAAAGTAATAATTATAATAAATTGTAATGAAAAGGAAGAGAACAAAAAGAGAAAGAGATGCCCAGCCAGATCTGGAGCAGCTTCCCCCCTAGTTTATATACTGAGCATGGCACGGTGTGGTCTGGGATATCCCTGGGGTCACTTGTGGGGGCTGTCCCAGCTGTGTCCCCTCTCAGCTCCTTGTGCATCCCCATTCTGCTCTCTGGTGGGGTGGGGTGAGGAGGAGGAAGGTCCCTGACTCTGTGTAAGCACTGCTCTGCAATAACAAAACCATCCCCATGTTATCAATATTATGCTCACCCTGAATCCAAAACTCAGCGCTATGGCAGCTACTAGGGAGAAAATTAACTCCATCCCAGCCTGAACCAGGCATACACCCCTTGCTGTAGATATACCTCCCTGTCATTAGCCAGGAATGCTATTGCTGGAATTATTCAGTCTTGCCACTTCTAAAGGCCACATTTTTCTAGGTTTGACTTGGTTGCAAATGGTGGAGCATCTCTAACCTTGCACTTTGAACGGGCCCCATTTATGAGCCAGGAAAGGACAGTGTGGCTACCGTGGAATAGCTTCTATGCCATGGACACCCTTGTGATGAAGACAGAGGAGAACTCCATTCCCAGCTGTGATCTCAGTGGTTTTGTCCGTCCCGACCCAGTCATCATTTCCTCGCCACTTTCCACTTTCTTCAGTGATGCTCCCAGCCGGAATCCCATCGTGCCAGAAACCCAGGTGAGGACAGTGGGAGTGACAAGGATACAGAAATCAGTGCTCAGATGCTAGAGCTGACCTGAGCACAGAGTCACCTTGTCCCTGCAATTGCTGCACCAAAGGCAGCTGTAGAGCTGCATTTGTTCTGACAGGTACCAGGTTTTCTAAGAAGGGCTGCAGGAGATATCCCAGGTTTATGTCACCCAGACACATTTATCTTGGACTGCCTTTCATTGTCCCATTATCATGCAATATATCAAGTGTATCTCTGTATGTCAGTTGACAGCTTAGGTGCTTCAAGGGAATTTTGCAAAGGCTTGGCATGTGGTGCTAACCACAGACTGTTTCCCTGTTTGTTCCTGAGGACAAAGGAAAACTCCTGGTACTGTTGTTTCACTGTGTTCAGTTAGTCTTTATACTGTTAGTGGAAGTTGCAAGTTCCTATGTCTGTGTTTCTTATGTTTCTCTTGTATATAACTTGCAGTAAAAGTACTTCTACTTATTTGCCCTTTTGCCAGCAGTGGACTCTTAAAAAGAGTGTGCACCCAGACACCAAATATTCTTTGTCAGAAATGTCAGCTGAACTGTGTCACTGCACTGGTTTGAGGATAGCCATTCCCAGTACTAGAAAGTCATAATTTCATAGGAATATGCAAGCTAATATTAAAAAATATCACTAATGTGAAATGTTTGATCTTTTCCCCATCCAGGTTCTTCATGAAGAAATTGAGATCCCTGGCTCTAGTATAAAGCTCAGCTACCTGAGCTCCCGTACTGCTGGATACAAATCCTTACTGAAGATCATCATGACTCAGACACTGGTGCCTCTGAATCTAATCAAAGTTCATTTGATGGTGGCAGTTGAAGGGCATTTGTTTCAAAAATCATTTCAGGCATCTCCCAACTTGGCCTACACATTTATCTGGGACAAAACAGATGCGTATGGTCAGAAGGTTTATGGGTTGTCAGATGCTGTAGGTAAGTCAGCATATGCAAGCTCCAAAACTTTCCAAGTAACACCTGTAATTCTTAGGAGGAAAACTGCAGAGATTTCTTATGGAGGAGCAAATGTAGGCTGAGCAGTTCTTGTCTCCCTGGCACAGTCTATCTTTATCTTACTGTTCTTTTACACATTAAAAGACCACATTCCGAGGGTCTAAACTCCATCAACATGCCTTTGTTTCCTGATTGGCACCTGACTTAGAAGGTTTAGACCAGGCAATAGGAAAAATGGGACCCAGGAACTTGGGTGAAACCTAGTCCATCAATATGTTTCTATTTTCTTTGAGTTAACAAATGATTCTCGTGGCTGGCAGTCTGCAGTGCAGTTGGGTTTTCACACATGCCATTATTGTAGTCTCTTGTGGTATAACACATTTGAAATGAAAATGCTGTTCTTCTAATGCTGTTCAGTCTTGTAGTTCTACAGCTATTTTTAGCTTGCTTGGATTTAGTGGGTGGGAAAAAGAGTGATCATCATAATATTTTTCAGTTTTTGTTGAGTATCGGAATAATTTTGATACAACAGTGCTAAAAATGAACACCAGAGCTGTGCCAGTGCAGAAAGAACAGCTTCTTCTAAAAGTCTTAATTGTTTTCTGTATTTCCTAAATTCTTCTTTGCCATAACTTTTCTTTCTTATGTTATTGCATGGGTATGATGTTTTTCTGACTAATGCTTACAGTGCACTTGTGCTTAAATGCATACAAAGTTTTCACTGCTGTTTGGTATATGGTCTGTAAAATGAATACACTAAATAAATGCCATGAACATCTGGCAAATTAGGAATTTGATCTTGTCCTGTTATCTGATAGAATAATTTTATTATATTTTAAAAATTGTATTTCTCACCCTCCTCCCACCAAACCAGTTACCTTTCAATGTGAGCTGTTAAAAGAAGTGATCAGCTCCCTGCAGAATGTGAATGAAGTTTCAAATTCGTGTTCAGTCAAAGATCTGAATACAGTATTGTAGAATAAAAGGGAGGAATATAATCCCTCCATCTTCTTGGGGGGGGTGGGGCTGGGGAACTGGAATACTGATTGATTGGAATGTGCTCTGGACATTTCATTCAGTGTTTGTCCAGCAAGTATATTAGATTTTATTTTATTTCAGTGTCTGTGGGTTTTGAATATGAGACTTGCCCCAGTCTCATTTTATGGGAGAAGAGGACAGCACTGCTGCAAGGATTTGAACTAGATCCTTCAAACTTAGGAGGATGGTCTCTGGATAAACATCATGTACTGAATGTCAAGAGTGGTGAGTTAGTTAATTCCGTGTGTTTTATGTCCTGTATGGAGTTTTGTTTGTGAACACTATTGGCATTGTATTTGCGCTTTCAAAAATGCAATTTCTCCACTCTTTTTGTTTCATCTTTAGCTCAGTTAGATATGGAACACATTTCAGTTGTCAGAATTATTTTTTGAACAAATTTTTCACTGTTCTGCATAGCATGACTTTCTGAGTCCAAATCTTTACCTTCTATTCTGTTGTTCATTTATTCCCCTGTAGTATCTTCCCTCCTTCCCTGTTTTTCTGATATTAGCCATACCTGTTCCCAGTTCATTTTGTTTGGCATTTTTTCTTTCTAATCTGAGATGGGACTTACAAGGAGTATGAGTCTGTGACTAGATACTGAATTCCATTTGTCTCTCTCATTTGTCACTTGTTGGTATTTTCCTCCCTTCTCTTTGTCTTTCCATGTCCTAAGCTGAATGTTTCTGATCCTCATTTTTCCTCTTTGGGAGCTGAATGCTCAGCATATATTTTATTTGATCCCTGTAAAGTGCTGTTTACAGCCTTCCTGCTGATCCCTGCATTAACAAGTAGCAAAGTATATTGCTGCTCAATAAATCTAAAGTAGCACTGAGAGTGGGCAAGATCAGACTATTGGAACACACTTGGAGTGCTGGGCAATGGATCCAACACCATCTTAAAGAGACATTTGGGTAGTGCCTGACACTGTTGTCACCACTGGGGAGCCAGTTATATTAGGATCATACAACTGCATTTCTGAAAGAACATGAGGCTGAAACTTGCCAGCCAGATGTGCACAATTTTTGATGACACTGAAAATTGTCTGTCAGACAATCCACTCTCTTCTTGGAGCAGGGATCTGCTCTTAGAACAAATATTTTGAAAATAAATTCTATCTTAAAGGTATTTCCTTGAAGCCTAATAAAGATCTGTACCATTAGGTTCCCTCTTGCCTTTTATCACTGATCCTTAGTAGCCCTTCTGGGAGTTTCATCTTTCTCCTATCTTTTCATTTTCATTTTCTGTGTTATCATCTTCTCTGGTGCCTCCATTTATCATTTTTCATTTTCCATTTAAAGAAGTGTGAAAGACTGAGAGGTGGAAAGAGAACAGTCAGGTTGGCACAAAATTCCAGACAGAATATAATAGAGGAAACTGGAATGAGAGGATCCAGGCAGACAAATAAGGAGCACATCTTCTCTGCTGTTTGCCTTCCCAGTTAATATCACAGTCTAAACCACAGTGCCAGGCCAGAGCTGTGTGGCAGTGTTTTCCTTCATAATGATTACCAAGGGACTCTGGGTGTAGGTTTTGCTCGGTGGGTGGGTGGGGGTGTGTGCTTTTTAACACTGAATCTCATCACACCTTTATTTTCCCTGCTGCAAAACCCTTTTGCTCTTCTTGTGCCGCGGAAAACCCAAATGATGGAGTCTTTTCAGTGCACACTCCTTAAGAGCAGCTGTTGAAAAGAGAACAGCCTGAAGTCCCTTGCAATGAATGGTGGTAATAACCACTTCTCCTCCTCTTTGTCATTAGGTATATTGCACAAAGGCAACGGAGAGAATCAGTTTCTAACTCAGCAGCCGGCTGTGATAACCAGCATCATGGGCAACGGGCGCCGCAGAAGCATATCCTGTCCCAGCTGCAATGGGCTGGCAGAAGGAAACAAACTCTTGGCCCCTGTAGCACTGGCAGTGGGTATTGATGGAAGCCTCTTTGTTGGAGATTTTAACTATATCCGCCGGATCTTCCCCTCCCGGAATGTTACTAGCATTTTGGAGCTGAGGTAAGGTGTTAGCCTGAGTGCTTCCCTTCTGGAGCCTGTGCTCAAATCAGCCTTTGCCATTACTTTTTATAATTTTGAAAAACATTGTCACTTTCAACCTATTTAAATTCCAGTGGAGAAATGGGGCACAGAAATGCATAGTTCAAAGTCTGTCGCTTATCAGAGCAGTGACTACAGAGAAGGACTTGAGAGGACAAATCCACAAGCACAAACCATCTCCTTCTGTCTTGTTAGTGCTCACTGATGCAACCTGCCCTCGGTGCTATTCGTCCTTCAGTTTTGTTTGAAACCTACAGAACTGACTGCCCTTAGGTGCTGAGCCACAGTGGTAAGCAAAGGTGGAACAGGTTAGAGGGAAGGTTTTCCTGTCCATGGGTTTGAGAGCCACTTTCCCATTCTTTCAAGTCTATTTCTGTAGGTTGACAAGTGGAGTTCAGGTTGACACACGGAGTCATTTTGCTTCATCAGAACTCTTTTTAAGATTGTAACTCTGTCCCTCTGTCCCGTGCCCCCTTCCAGCCTTATAATTTGGTCACTTAATAGGAAAGGCATGAGTGTAGAGTGTACCACTTCACCCATTTCTGTTCCATCTCCTTTTTCATTCTTCTAGGAGAGGCAAGAGCTATTGCTTCAAACCCTGGCTCATGTAACTGGACCTTATACTTACAGCACTATTGAATATTTGCAGAAAACTGAGGAAAAGTGTCGTGCACTGGCTGTGTGCTGACCCTTCTGGAGCCCACTCAGGCAGCAGCATTAGTGCTCCTGGAAATTGGATCTAGCTGCAAAGCACATAGAGGGAATTTAGGTCACTGGTTTTTGGGGGTTTTTTAATGGTATGACCAATAACCAATTCCTCTGCTTCCACTGTACTTTTAGTTTTTAATTAGTGGGAAAAAGCACAAAATGATTGGATTGTTAAAGAATAGGAGGCCTAGCTCTATTTTACACCTCTCTTCCATTCATGTCATTCTGTTGATGTCACTATTGTGAATTCTGATTCTATATAAGAGAAAAGAGATCTGATTCAGGCCAATTCTACTCTGAAATCACTCTCTGACACCTACCTCATACACCATCAGGCTGCCTCATTATATTTTTTTTTAAAGTCATGGATCATGCAGTGCTTTCTGCTAGCAGCTCAGTGTAAGCCACAGAGGGTAGCTGGCATGGACGTGTGACCTGCTATAAATATTTATATCAATATGCACTAAAGCTCTGCGTTATATAGAATATGCAAATTATTTTTTTCTAATTTGCTCAGTTCTGTTTAGCTTTCTAGTAAATAGGACTGCAACTTTATAGGTGAAGAGAAACATCTCCAGATTAGGATACCTAATATAAGGCATTTGTGTGCACCTCATTGCCTGATATCGGGCAGTGGCAAAGCTTCCTGGCACACCTGATGTTTGAAAGTTGCCTCAAAGTTTACAACATTATCAGTCTGAGTAATTTGCTTTCTTTCTATGTGAGAGAGATTGAGAGGGAACTTCAGTTTTCATCATGTGAGAGGGCAAATAGTAAAGAACATCAGTAAAGAAACAGGAGATGGACTTGTTAATCTGCTGTTGTCCACTTTCTCCTTTATGAAAGTCTGCTTTCCACAGCATAGTTTCTTTAGTTTCTGTTCTATTACAAAGGAATGGGGAAGCTACTGTATTGTGAGTGATGTTGCACAGCTGCAAAGGACTTGACACTCGGATTTTTGGGATTTACAGCAATGTCTTTTGCCCCTTGTTCCTCTGAAGGGAATTAAGATCCATTCCAGCAATCATTATCTACAGCAGTAATTGTGATTCTCTGCTCATCTTAAAATCTGTATGAGTTACACGGGTAAGAGTTGGAAGATTTGAGCCATTTAAATATGAATGAGAGCAATCTTTAGCTCATATCAAGCACCTTGAATAACATTGCAATAGTATGTCCACGAGTATTACAGACCAAATACATCACTTTATTTAGATTTCAAAACTATATCATTTTGGTTTCACATAAACCAATGTCAATCTTGAGTAACTTTATATGTCAGAATATCCCAGTGTGCATATTTCTTCTGCACTGTCCTTTCTGAAGGTGCCTGCTTGGAATGGCTAGTAGGGATTTTGGCTCAAGGGTTGCATGTCCCACTTAATGCTGGTACTGCAAGTTGGGGGCTGTGCCTCAAGTGCTGCAGCTCAGGGGTCACTTCCCTCTCAGTGGATATTCCTAAATGGAAATTACATCAACACAGTGAAACAGTGTGGTGTGGAGAATGTATTCGTTTGCTTCTTGGAAGTAGAGGACACTTTTCCCTTGGCTTTGTGTCTGGGCAGTAAACTGTGGATCAGTTAATGCTGTTTATCCCCATTTACAGTACCTTACTGCTCATTTAGAAGGGTTTTTTTTAAACCCTGATATTTGCTCTCATAGGCTTCAATAGATGCCAAGGTGCATCTAAACTTGCTGTAAGCAATTATTTTAGAGACTGGGAAGAGAGGAAAACAAACTGTACAGTAGAAATTTGTTTAGAAATAGCTTGTTGGAAACCTATTTGGATTAAAGAGGTTATCTCCAACTGGCAGACAACTTTCTAAGCCCAGTACCTTTCCCTGCCCAGCTCTGTCTTCAGAAAACTGCCAGTTTCTCTCACTCCCAGCCCAGAAGATACACATATTTCGAACTGAAAACTCTTTCAATGGTCCAGAGAGTTTCCTGTGTATGAGGGGTGGGGGTGGGGGTATCCCACTAGGGAACTGCCTTGGAGCTCTCTCCCTCCCAGTCACTCTTCACCTGTAAACTGAGCTGAGGCTAGTGCTGAAAAGAGATATCTTCTCCTGTGTCCTTTTGTAAAATAAAACAAATACTATGTTTGCTTTACCATCTATTCTTCAGCTAACTGTTTGTTCTTTTTTCTTCTGTTCTCTTTCTATAAAGAAATAAAGAGTTTAAACATAGGTAAGACATGAGCTCTTTCCCATATAATTTGATATGGTTTGTTTGCTTCATTGTGTTTGCTTTTTGTGTTGTGCTTCTCGTGTAATGTTATGTTCTTCATGTACCATATATAGAAACATTTTTATGTGCTAATTGTGTGTTATGAATATGATAAGCATTAGCAATTATGAAATGCAGTCAAAAAGCAACC
Organism: Dendrocincla fuliginosa; assembly: GCA_035047845.1. Classification (NCBI taxonomy): domain Eukaryota; kingdom Metazoa; phylum Chordata; class Aves; order Passeriformes; family Dendrocolaptidae; genus Dendrocincla; species Dendrocincla fuliginosa. The sequence goes on along the minus strand of JAWWMO010000030.1, from coordinate 4,583,258 downwards.
AAATCAGTTCTGACAGTAATTAGAAATTTCTAGTAGACTGCAAGTATAATGAACCCCAAACTAACTTCTAGATAAACACCTCTCCCTGCTGTCTATAATTGGTCCAAATGGTCAAGGTAAACTGCAACAGCATTTTCACAAATGCCAGAGAGGTTCACAAAAGCACTAATGACTGCATATAGGTCAAAAACTTACTTTCCGGTCATTAATGGTTTTCTGAACCTGCTGTCTTTTGCCATAATTCAGTTTGTATTTCTTTTGTCAAGTACATTTAATAGTTTGTCAACCTGTGGGGCTGGCTGTATGCACTAGTTGCAGTCATTGTAAGACTCAGGAGGGAGGCATAACCTTTCTGGATGTTAGGAGAAGCAATTTCCCATCGTCTCACCTGAGCACTAGGTCTTGTGGATGGCAGCAGCTTAGGAAACCTCCTTCCATGCCACACGTGGGACAGGGAGGATGTTCATCCTGGAGAAAATCAAGGGCAAGAACAAGAAGAGCTGTTGTAAACTATTCCATGGTGTCCTGTGCATCACCCTTTTAAAACCATACTTTCCATTTATGTAATACAAGTTGATGAAATAGATGGTCTGGGCTAAATAGTATTATTTCCCCTTAACTGTGTATTTTGGTATAGCAAGTGTTAACACCACTAAATATTCTTATCTGGATGAATTCATTCACAATTTGCTAATGATCACTGATGGTGCTGGAGGCTCCTGGTTTGCTTCAACTAAGCTAAGTCTGTTTTTCAGGTTCTTAGATTTGCTCTGGGCAGCTTCTCTTTTTGGTTATGTTTAAGGAAAAGCTGCATTTGCACTGCCGTGAATTTGATGCACTTATGAGAAGAGCAGGGAGGATAAGCTGGTCCTGCTGGCCCTTACAGAGCAGAATAAGGCTGTGGGTGCTGGTGACCACCACATTCATTCAGGAGGGCTGGAGGCAGAGACGTTATTGGCAGAGGCCTCTGAGAAATGCTGAATGCCATGGAAAATCTTTTAAAACAAGGTACAATCCTTAGCCTCCTATAATTCAAATAAGAGATTACAGTGCCACAGAGAGAAGAGAGACAGAGGTCTTTAATTGCTCAGACGCCAGTTTGAGACATATTGACTACTCCTTTATAAAAAACATCCCTGTTTGAGGCAATAGTCTCATCAATCCTGTGAGGACGCAGTGAGTGCATGTCACCTTCTAGCAGTCGTTTTCTGCCAAAGTCCCTCAAAAATTTGCACGGAGAGTCTTCCACTCTCTGTTCCCTGATAGAGCTCAGGAAAGGGGGAAGGGGTGTGCAACAGGAGTGCAGCTCCAGGGAGCCACTGCCTGATTTGGAACCAAAGCACAAGTGCCCTGGGGGAGATTGCAGAGGAGAGAGGCAGGGTGAGCTCCATGGACACGCCGTGACTGCAGGAGAGGAGAGGGAGATAAGCCTGTGCTCTGCCATTGCTCCTTGCTCTGACTCATCCCTTATCCCATGCTGGTAGCAGCAGGACACACCTGGGGCTAGCTGAGGGCAGAAGGGAGGCAGGGCTGTGCTCACTCAGGAGGGCAGACACTGGCTGGTAAAATCATGTCCCAGAAGGAGAGACCCTTCCATTCTTGTGCAGCGGGTGCTGCTCCTCTGGGCTCTGTGTGAGACCACTGAGACCAGCAAGGGTCCAGCCCCGGGGTGCAAGCAGCTGTGTCTGTGCCCAGCTGCAGGCTGTGCCCAGCTCCAGTCTGTGCCTGCCTAGTTTTAGAAGGGCCACACAAAAGGCACCAGCTGCAAAAGGGCAGCCTGGAGCTAAGTTTGGGTGTATTTGTGACATAGGGCACACCAGCAGTGTCACAGCAGAGTGTCTTCAGTGTCAGGGGACAGTGTGGTGGAAGAAGAGAGCAGAATCTCAAACCAACAGTGCAGGTGTTTGTATGGCTCAGATTCTTGAGAGACTGGAGGAATCTCCTAAGTGGCAAGAGCTCTGTTTCTATGTGGCAAAGACGATGGAGCATTATTTTGGAGGGATGAGAAGGAATGTGATAAGGGTCTAGTGAAGAGGTGCAGTCTGCTGCTGAAGATAAGGAGAGGAACTTGGGAATAAGGAGATTGCGCTCTAATCTCAAGCATGTCACTAGTCTCCCTGCATAACTTTGTCTACACCACTTAACCTCTCTGTGCCTCAGTTTCCTCCTCTGTAAAATGGGTGCAATACCCACCTTTTTCAAGTACTCCGAGATCCATGCATGAAATGAACCTGCCAAGTATTTTTTGTTTATTGTATTTCTTCATCTCTAATTTCTACACTCCTAGACTTCAGCAGATGGTAGTGCCTCTGCCTACTGAGTTGCTATCAAACCAATCTCCGTCCTACTTTCTACAGTTTTAGAACAAACCGTTCTTGACCGAAAATCATGGCATGTCAAAGACTGGCAGAGAGGAAAATAACTGTAGAAAGTGCTACTTTGGGGCCTCCTCATTCCTCCAAATCTGGTCATGACCACACGACCACAGTTATCTTTGTGTGCCGATGATCCATCTGCCAAAAGCGGCCTTATTATAGTTTGAGAGAGTCTGATCAAGAAATGGCTTATGTCCATCTGAACTTACCTCTGTGTATCCTCACTCTTGGAGATGGGCACTTTTGCCACATGAAACTAGGAGTGTGGATATTTGGAGGCAAATATCTCTGGTTACTGGTAAGTAACCTTCATTTTTTTTCCTCCCGGTCTTCATTTGTCTCCTATGCTTTGAAACCACCATTGACCTTATTTATGCTCACCCATAGGCTCCAAAGGCTGGAAAATTCACATCACGCTTAAAATCCAACTAAATTGAGTTAAACTAGCCAGGCAAGACTTGGAAAATATTTCTGCACTGCAGTTCTGTGTGTGTGAATGTATATATATTGCAAAGATTGACATTTCTCAATTTTCAGATGATTTGCTAAAGTAGTTCCAAAATGTGACAAGCTGTCAAAAAACATATATTCCAGAAGAGAAGTAGCTTTCCATACGAGCGCCCATTCTAATCACAAACTGAGGACCAGTTTTTCGATAACAGAAGGTTTGGAGTTAAAGTCAGACACTCGGGGTCTCTGGTTTTAGTTATATAACCAACTTCATCTGCCGTAAATGAGATTCTTGATAAGAATGAATGAGAACAAATTTGTTTTAGGAATAAATTTGTTATGCCTCTGCCTCCTATTTATACAGGACCTCACAAATCTTGTAGCATAATCTGAGTAACTCAGAAGCTGATTCTTTGATCTTACTTGTATGACTTCTGCTTCCAAAGGAAGTTAAACAAGGTAGCAGGGAGAGGGAAACAGATAAGCCGAAGAGAATTGACCTGGAGCAGATCTAAAGGGCTAAAGAGATCAAGAGGAAAGACTGCTGTGCAGCTCTGGCTTATTGGGCTCTGCTGTGCAAGGTTCAGTGTAGAAGCATGAGTGAAATTTAAAATGGCAATCCCTCTGAACACCGGCCAGGCCCTTAATCAAGTCAGGTCCTCAGATGATGGTCCTTCAGACCTCAGCTCCGTGTGAAGGTGTCAGACTTTCTTTCCAGATCTTTCTGTGCCTGATGAGTATCCAAGCTCTGAAAAGCCTGTGAAGTTTCTAGACTGCTCAGCTGTTTCTGTTTTATGCTTTCTTTCTCTCTAAAGCAACAATCCCGCTCATAAATACTATCTGGCCGTGGACCCTGTTTCAGGCTCGCTCTACGTATCGGACACCAATAGTCGACGGATATACAAAGTCAAGTCCCTCACGGGCACAAAAGACCTCGCGGGTAACTCCGAAGTGGTGGCAGGGACGGGAGAGCAGTGCCTGCCCTTTGACGAAGCCAGATGTGGGGATGGAGGGAAGGCAGTGGACGCAACCCTAATGAGCCCTCGAGGTAAAGTGGGAAAAAGAAGCCGGAGAAAATGACTGCGTGCGGCTAGGCTGGATGTGGAAATAATTATCTGGCAATTAAATCCCTCCTTGCTCGGTGATTTTTATTCTGGGCTTTAATTACAGTGGATTGGCAAGTGCCTCGTGCTTTGTTTAGTTAAAGCAAACTTTATTACCCCAACACTGAGTGCTGCAAAAGGAGAACAGAACACAAATTAGCAGGGTACCGCTCACTCCAAGAAGCAAGCGTGTAAACTGGGAAACAAATTACTGTTTGAGGTGCAGTCTTTGGGGAGAAAAACTGCCTGATGGGGCTTTTCTCTGAGTTTTTATTCTATGCATCTCCTTCTTCTTCAGAGGCAGAGAAAAAAAGAATTAAAGGATTTTTACCCTTTGCAGTTTCTAATTTTTAACAAAAAGTTTTCAGGATGATCTAGAGATTTAGGGAATGTGTTTCTTTTTAAGGTTTTTTTTGCTCTGTTCTCTCATCTTAATTGTAAGGACGAATTAATCAGGTGTATTGCCAGGTGTTTCAGACATCAGTGGTTGGGAATGACTAGATGATCATAGAAGCGAATAAAAATGGAAGGCCCTGTTTCTTTGTATAGGAAGTAGTTTCAGTTCATACGTAGAAGTTAAAAAGATGAAGCTGTATGTTCTCTCACTGTCCAATAGGATGAGCGCTGCAACCATTTGAAGATGGAATTTTTAGATCAATATTTTATTTTCAGCCCAAGAAACGGACAAGGCAGTGCACCAAATCAAAGCAGGAAAGGCAAGTGAGAAAAAGGCTGCCCTCCTTCCCGACCGGCAGCAGCATCCGTCTGTTCCTCTGAGGGAGCACCCTTTCATTCCGTGCCTTTCCTCTCTAAGGACTCCCAATGTGGCAGGAATTGAACCTTCCCTTTTTTTTCTAGGCTGGCAACCCCTGTGTCTTCATCTGGAAAAACCAGATGTTCTTCCAGTATTTTTACTGCAACAGGTCAAAGAATTAAAAAAAAAATAATTCAGAAATAACACAATGCCCTCCTAGTTTTTAAAAAGTTTTAAAGGAATTCTAAAATATTTCTAAGCTTTCTTCATCCTCGTTAGATCCTTTGGATGAAGAAAACAAAGCCTCAGATTTCCGAGAGTTAAGCTTAGGAGTTAGTTTTTTAATTGGATTTATGTAATGTATCATACAGAGCTTGACTTTAGAAATAAGCTGATGCATTCTGCTGGCTCTTTGGCATGTTTGGGATTTCTGTGGTTTTCTTTAAAGCCCTGAAAGATAAACCTGCTTGATGGCATTTCTTTGGCAGAACTGTGGGTACTTGGAGGGTTCCAGAACCTGTGCTCAGGTTGGGAGGGAGGAGAGAACAGGGGAAGGGAACAAATGTCACCATCTTGTAAACTTGTCGATAAGATGAAGCCTGCCTCGAAGCCAGGAGCCTCACTGATGCCTTGGTTTTCCATTTGCAGGAATTGCAGTGGATAAGTATGGACTCATGTATTTTGTTGATGCCACTATGATTAGAAAAGTGGATCAGAACGGAATTATATCAACCCTGCTGGGCTCCAATGACCTAACTGCTGTTCGACCTCTCAGCTGTGATTCCAGCATGGATGTCACCCAGGTAGACTCTTACTGCACTTAATTTCTCCTGTGCCTTAGAAGAGATGGGCATCTGTTTTGGGTGACTGCCTGGCCACTTAAGAAATACATTATGCAGCACAAGATGATAGCATATTTGATTCGTTACGGAAATGAGTGAACCTTCCTTTTTGCTGTGGCTAACACAGGTTATTTATGCAACTGTAGAGAAATAAGGTTGAGATAATGGGAGTTATTGTCTTAATTGCCTGTTTTTCTGTAATTATTGTAGAGCTTCCACAATGTAGCTTTCATTCTTTGCACAGAAACACAATTAGCCAAAGTTACGACCGCACGTAGCTTTAATATTTCCGGAAAACAAAATCATTGTTTGAAATAGTTGCCGTTCATGACTTGGTTTCATGATTTGCGCTGATAAACCCCTCACTAATTTGCTGTTGTTACACATGGAATTTTAAACACTAGAAGTGTACTTTTCAGTTACGAGTTTTACAGTAATAATTTGTGCAACTCATAGGTACGGCTGGAGTGGCCTACTGATCTCGCTGTCAATCCCATGGACAACTCCCTTTATGTCCTAGAGAACAATGTTATTTTACGGATCACAGAAAACCATCAAGTTAGCATTATTGCTGGACGCCCCATGCACTGCCAGGTTCCTGGTATAGACTACTCTCTTAGCAAACTGGCTATTCATTCTGCACTTGAATCAGCCAGTGCCATTGCCATCTCACACACAGGAGTTCTTTACATCAGTGAGACAGATGAAAAAAAAATTAATCGGCTCCGCCAGGTAACTACCAATGGAGAAATATGCCTTCTTGCAGGGGCAGCTTCAGACTGTGATTGCAAAAATGATGTCAACTGTAATTGCTATGCTGGGGATGATGGGTATGCCACTGATGCCATCTTAAATTCACCATCTTCCTTAGCTGTGGCCCCAGATGGTACCATCTACATAGCTGATCTTGGAAATATCCGCATTAGGGCTGTCAGTAAAAACAGGCCCATTCTTAATTCCTTTAACCAATATGAAGCTGCATCTCCAGGAGAACAGGAGCTGTATGTCTTCAATGCTGACGGGATTCACCAGTACACTCTCAGCCTTGTTACCGGGGAGTACTTGTACAATTTCACCTATAGCAGCGATAACGATGTCACGGAGGTGATGGACAACAATGGCAACTCCTTGAAGGTCCGTCGGGATGCCAGTGGGATGCCCCGCCATTTACTGATGCCGGATAATCAGATTGTCACGCTGGCTGTTGGCACTAATGGTGGACTCAAGCTAGTCTCAACACAGACCCTGGAGCTCGGATTAATGACATATAACGGAAACAGTGGTCTCTTAGCAACGAAGAGTGATGAAACAGGATGGACAACATTTTATGAGTAAGAATGTTTTTGGATATATTAAGCGTGCCTTTATTTTTCAAATGGTAGCGAGTAGGCCCTGAACTGACCCTACTGAAATCTGTTGTAGGTTTTTCACTGATCCCGAGCAAGGCCCTTGCACCTCAGTCTAGTTTGCTGCCGGAAATGGTTAAGTGGCTTCTTGATTGCATCAGTAGTGCCGGGGCCTTTGGGTGGGCACTGATCCACCTAAATCCCTGCCCATGGTTTTGGGTTCAGGGCAGCTCATCCATGCCCAGCACAAAGGACTGTGTGCCACATCCAGAGCCCCGTGTTAGGTACCCTGCTCTCAGTTGTCACCACGGCTCCGATAGCGCACAGCCAGAGCAGCCCCAGCACTGCGGCTCCCACCGAGCTGCCTCTCTCTAGGAACCCTCATGCTGCAGCTTCTTTGGGAACTCAAATTATCTGTCTTTCTGTTCAGACTCATACATTACTCATGGTTGTTAAAATGTTGATTAACTTCACTGATTGGTCATTCTTGAGACAAGTGAGGAAATTAGATCCCCAGCTATCTGTCAGACCCCTGGTGTAACTTCCATAATTTGTAGATAACCCAAAAGCACACTGGTGTTCATAAGCGTATAGATTAAATAGACAGACCCTCCTCTTTAAAGGAAATTCATCTGAATAGTTGAAGTTCAAAAGTATATTAAAAATCTAGAAAAAACAGTCAGATTTTTATTAATATTTATCTTAGTAGCCTTACTGCCATTTTTTTATCACAATTTTAAAAATAGAAGCTAAGCGAGACACTGAAAAAATATATTTAACTTTTCAGTATGGCAAGTCTGATGCCATATATTTTTAAAAATAGTTAATTAATGCTTAGTGAATATCACTCCTCAGATTAGCGAGTGGAAAATATGAATAAGTCTTTGTATTTCATTTTAAATGGCAGTCTTATTTTCAAGGTTAGAGACTAGCAATGACACACACCTCTTTCGGTTTATTAATGCATTCAGCTTGGCCACCACTCTCCCTCTGTTTAGAGATAACACAAGTAACGCAGGAATAAAAAGGACTGTATTCAGTCTGCTCAGAATATCTCTAAATCAGCCCTGCACTTTGTCCACGCTGCGTTTGGTTCCCGTACGAAGGAAAGCAGTGCCCTCTCGTGGGGCCCTGCACACCAAACCTCCGAGTCCTCCTCTAGGCTGGGCTCACAGGCAGGGAGTGGCTTTCCTCCTTAGCATTTGGCAAATATTATTTCTTTACCACAAATTTGTTACAACAATAGTCCGGTTATGTGACCGCATTAAGGTGTTACCTGCTGGTTACAAGCTCAAGTGAAAGCTCACTGGACTGGAGAGAATAAAATTTCATATTATTGCTGGTGAGATGTAGATGCCCTTCTAGGCAGGTTTTTCTGCTGATTGTTCCTCGATAGGTAGCTCAAGATTCAGTCCTATAAATTAGTTATTTCTCAAAACACCGGTAACTGTAGAAAACTAAATAGTGCAGTAATTTAAAACTCTACATGAAAATTAATGAACCATTTAAAAAGGTCATCAGAAAGTTTCCAGTCACAAAACTGGTACAACTGGTGTCTGAGAATCACACCGAGGAGTAAGTTAGCATGATTTATTAGAAAAATGAGTCCTCAGGAAATATAGAAGGCTTTGATCTCTTACTGAGATCAGCTGAAAATATCATTTAATGTGTATATAGCACCGCAATTTTTCTCCAAGGTTAAAGAAGAAGATGTGCAACCTTTGCCTCAGGTCAGTGGAAGTTAAGGACCGTATTTAGGTCTAAATAGTACAGCCTGAGGAAGTGTCTTAGGTAATTAGTAACTTTGATGAGGCAGCAGAAATAACTTACTTTCTCCCAGATTTGTACATACATTCTCATAAGAGGACAGTATAGACATTATTTAAATCAAATTTACAAACCTAAACAGTCACAGTCCACAGTCACCCCATACTGGTTTCTGTTTGTTCTTCAAAGCAGCTCCCAAGGGAAAATTCTCTCTTCATCATTCGGCAATTTATTTTGGTAGCTATAAGTTAATACCAATCGAAGATGAAAGAAATATTTAGCTAATGAGATTCTATAAGGACAACAAAACAGCTTTCTGTGCCATTACATTCAGGCATTCATACATACGTAATCAGCACCCAAAATTGTTAATATGGAAGCAGAACTAGAAAAGAACAACCGTGTTCTAAGCAGTGAAATACTACATGAACTAAAGTTCTTATGAAAAATTTATTTCAGTGCATTTCTATCAACCAGATGTTGAAGTGCTGTGCTATCTTACTGAGTCTACTCCTTTCATTTAGCTGAAACTTTACTCTGGAAACGCTCTCAGAACTAAATTGGTGCAGTTCATCTAGGTGTGCATCTGCATATGCAGAGAAATGCAGACCCAAACTGGTTTCGTGTGTGTATACACACTCCATATGTATATTCTATAGATAGCACCTGTGTGTGTGCAGGCAGCTCATTTGCAGTAGGAACAGGCAAGGCTCTTCAATAATAGAACAGCTAGCAGCAGGCTCACATGGGGTAATTTAAGCTTGGTTTGGGCATGAAGCACAGCTCTTTGAAGCTGTTCCCAGTGGTATTCCACTGGGTCTAGAGAGCAGCCTATGAGAATGCTGCAGTTTTCTTCTTGAATCAGGTTTTATAAGGGCGAGGAAATGGGGGTGTATGTAAATGGATGCGGGTCTGTGCCTTGCCCAGCTCTCTGTGAAGCCAAAAGCTGCTGTTCCTCCTTTCTGCAGAGCTGGATGTGGCTCTGTCCTGGCTGCTGCTGTCGAGCAGCACACACTGAAACCTCAGAGATTGGGATGTGGCAATAAAAACTGCCTAAGGGGTAGAGGTGCCTTAATACTGGACATGGGGAGGCAGCCTTCGGGGCACTGTCACAAGCTTGCTGAAGGGATGCCCAGGTCAGGTGCTTGTAGCTGCCTGGGGAGGTGACAAGCTGAGCTGTAGGTGGGTTGGGTGGCCCTGGTGTCACCCAGAGGTGTCCTGGGAAGCCTTTGCCTTCTGGGGACACTTGGTTGCAGTTAGCAACGTGTTGGTGAGTTAGCAGGGGGCACAAAGAGATGCTGCTGCTTTTTAAGACGCCGGCATTAAGAAAGGTTGTCCCCCCCTGTAATTTTTATGAGCAGAAAAGCTTGTGATGAGACCTGACCCTAACTGGAGGCAGTAACCAAAGCTCAGGAATTTCAGTGTATCCAGAGCCCAACCCATCTGAAAATAGAAAAGTTGCCTTATCAGATGTGGTTACCCCAGCCTGATGCTGAGTCATAGCCTGTGATATGAGTGGTTGCTTCTGAAGAAGATACCAGGAAGTCTCAGGTCAATTAGTATATTTTTCCATTGCAAATTTGCTTTTTTACTTCATTAGACCCAGGTTCATGACATGAAGAATAGAGGAATATAACCATTTAATTCCTATATCATTTATTCCTACTATTCAGATAAATGTCTGGTTGTTGTATTCTACTGAGTGCTTTCTCTCACATAGTACATAAATTAAAAAAAAGAAAAACCAAAACAAAAAAGCAACCCTCAGGAATATGTCAGTTAAATTTTGTAGTACATAAAAGGTTTCTGTTTGATTAATTTTAAATTTTTTACCTTTAAGGTATTTTTAATAGGATTTTATTCATGTAATGGACAAAGTAGAAATTCCTTCTTTATGTATTGGTGTCACAGTGTGTATATATCATTTAAGCAGTGAATATTTTGTGTATCTAGCTCATAAACTAAATGTTCTGCAGATCTTCATGTATGTACTGTGTGTCCATCTCTTGCTTATGAGCCCCTTTAATCTCTGCTATTGCTGGTTTCAAAACTGTGACCAGCACTGGGAAACATGCCCCATGGCAGGGGCAAAACCCTGATTTCTTGCAATAGCACTGGAATATTTTCATTTTTTCTGTTTCAGTCTCTGCACATTCACATCCATATTTACTTTTTAGACTGCCCTTGCACTTTGAACAGAGATTTCCAGTGAGTAGCCCACAGCAATCCCCAGGAATTTTTCCTAGGTTAATTAAAAACCCAGCAATGTGAATGAAGAGTTTAAATTAATGTCTCATTTGCATTGCCTAAAATATATTTGCTGATGGGGAATTTCACCAGCCATTCTTCTGAAAGTTCACCAAGCACTGCACAGTCACACTGAAGTTACTCCTAGACTTTGCTCGTTTGTCCTGACCAACATCACAGAATCACATTGTCTCTCCTGTAACATTTGATGTGTAAGTCATTCATCATTGTGCTCATCACTAAACATACCACATACAGACTCTTTGGGAGCATCTCTCATTATTAACCTTTGAGAGTTTTGAAACTGCCCATTTTTTTGGTACTTTTCCTTTTTCCTTGGTTCCATTTAGATGGATGCTTGGCTGGATCAAGATCCTCCCTCACCTCTACTTTTTGAGTACTTTTCAATATTATTTTTTTCTGAAGACCTTTATAAAGACTTCGCCAACCCCCCTTTCACAGATTATCTCAACATGCTATCTTTTATCCTGTACCTTGCTGATATGATAAATATATGTATATGTGGAGAGAAACGTCTCATTTTTCCTGAGAAAAATCATGCTGCTTTGTCTCTTTGATCCTGAACTGCTTAAATGAACACAATGTATTATTGGTCCCTTTTAGGTCGCATGATGCTTTGTTTTATTGATTTCCTTCTTTGCCTAATGCTTCCATTGGTTCTGGTAAGGCTTGTTGCTCCACAGGTGATTTTTTTTTTCCCTTCTTCCCCAATATTCAGTTGAATGGGTGCAACCATTTGCAGTGGATCGGAAAGTCAAATGTTTGATGTGTAATAACTGAGGAGCCAGTCTGTGTATTAATTTTGGAGATGTGCTGTAGAGTTCAGGTGGTCTAGTTTGAGGTTTCAGGATGATTTAATTGCAAAGCCCTGTTGAAAGCACTGATTTTTTTTCATCTTTCCAGCTAACCGTGACGCACAAAGAAGTGAGCGAGCTCCGTGGTACTAAACGTGCTCCTCTTCTCTTCTGTTACTCTCAGGCAATGCAATGGATTTACCAGTTCTCTTCCAGGCTTCCTGCTCCCTGGATTTCTACATTCAAAGGATGAGCAGTTGGTTTCAATCTCTACCTAAACTTTTCCCTTTATCTACACAGGACATTTTTTCTTGCCTTGCTGTGCGCTCTGGTAGTGGCTGGGTGAGAGACTCTTGCACGAGTAGAGAACTGCAGCAAGCAGAGTGGCAGACTGGAATGCTGATTTTGTTTCAGGTCCCCATTTCTTGCCCTTAAGATCCCAGGGATTGCTTCTTTAGCTTATGTATGCATACAAATATTGCAAACTAGAGGAAAGGGAGAAACGGTATGATTTGATTTCCAGCAGCATTCATCCTTTCCCCCCTCCTCAGGATTTATACTTCTAAATAAATTAAACTCAATAAACTCATGGAGAGCAGCCCTTTTTTTTTTAATTATATTTTTTTAATCTTTATGCCTCTGAAGCATTTAACTCATCTTCTAAGGTCTATTCTGAGTGCTGACTGCTGCCCTTTGTGCCACTCCAACCTATCCTGTGCTTTTCATCTTTCATCTTTGTGAGCCAAAATGCTGACCCCAAAATGCAGTTCAATACCACAGATAGGATGGAAATGAAATTCTTATGTTCTCAAGCTGATGTCTTTTTTAATCCTTTATGGCAAGTTTATTCTTTGATATGTCATTAAAGACCATACTTAGTTTCCACTAAGTATTCAATTGCAGATATGCAGTGTGTGCAATTCTGTATTGTAGTGTCCACCAGAAGTCCACTTCCTTAGAGTGAAATGCAACTATTAAAATGCAGCTTAATTTACTAATTGTAATTGTTTGAGCCAAATATCACTTTGCATATTCATAATAATTTAATCAATGTAATAATTTAAAATATGGATTTGCACCCATGTAGCTGAGATCAGTATCTCTAAAAATATATTATTTCGTCATTGTAGACTCTTTCAAGAACAGAGAAATAGATATGGCCAGGATGTTCTTGAAAATCTGTTTCATTCTGGGGGTTTTTTTGCACAAAAGTGGTGCATTATTAATACATTGGGTATTGAAATGAACATATATCCTCATGCTTTTTTGCTCTCACTAACTTTTCTATTAGCTATGATCATGAAGGGCGTCTGACCAATGTAACACGTCCCACTGGAGTGGTAACTAGCCTTCATCGAGAGATGGAAAAGTCTATTACCATCGACATTGAGAATTCTAATCGGGATGACGATGTCACGGTCATCACAAATCTCTCCTCTGTGGAGGCTTCCTATACAGTTGTTCAAGGTACCAAAGCACACTTCTCAGCACACCTCCTAACCACACACACACAGCTTGAGAAAAAGAGTCGTGTCGTTAGTACACTTATGAGCAGGGGGGCGATTGTGTAAGCTTTGCAAGAAAATCTCCAGTAAAGCTTATTGCTAAAATGACAGGTCTTCAGGACAGGTAAGAGATGTTTCACAGTCATGCTTTATGGTCACTGTCTGCTGGGGAAAGTTAGTCCTGCCAAACTGCCTCTTGGGTCAGGGTCACTTCACCCACTCGCATATTTCTCTGTACTTCAGTGGAGAATTGGCTCTGTCTTCAGTGGCACAGACATGCAGCCTGACTGCTGGGTCCTGCCTGGGAGGAGATCCTTCTGGAGAGCCTCAGGGAGCTTCCTGCTATGAGAAATGAAATCTTCCAAATTTGTGCCCTGCCATTAATTACAGCGCAGAACAGTCAGGGCAGGGGATGATCCTTTCTGAGAACAGTGTCACAGCCCAAGTGTGGCAGGAGGCAGCAGCAGCACAGGGGCTCAGTGTTGGTGGAGAGCTTTCCAGCGCCACCCAGGCATTGGATCTGATGGAGCAAAACCAGTCAGTAATCAAAGATAGACTGAAAGGAATTTGGTGAGTGATGGGGCTTTTTAATTAAGATGTAATGTCATTGGAATGAGAATATCATCATCAAACAATAGTCTCCTCCTGACATAAATGTCAACATTTATAGACTATTATACCGTGACAGGTCTGGTTACAAAGACTTTATTTCTCTTATAGCAGATGATTAATTACGTAGATGCTGTCAGGCAAATATTGATGCTTTGCTGACAGATGCACACTGTAGCACTCCCCCCTGGCCCAGAATGGACTTGGCTGTGTCAAACAGCTGGAGAAGGAATATTTCTGTTACTCTTCTCTGACAGCCCAGAGCCAGCTGTGCACATCAGGCCAGTGTGGTTCTGCTGGGGAGGCAGGAAGGAAAGCCAGTGAAGGACTCTGGCTGCCAGCTTGCACTGCTGGAGCCTCACACCTCGAGGATTGAAAACCAAACTGTAATTCTGTACAAAGGCCTTTGCTTGGAGACAGTTTTTAAACAGAGGGAAGGAAAAAGAAGAGGCGCTTACTTCTTCCTACTTCTAAAGAGTCCAGCAATCTTTTTTTTCCTTTTGTCCTAGAGTTTAATGGTTTGTTGTTTATCCAGCAGTTCAGTTTTCAGGAGTTTTTGTTCATACCAGAAATAAATTACGTGGGTGAACACATATCACTGTGCATTTTGATTCACAATTAAGGCTGAAGGGAAAACATAATGAAATAAACACAGGATCTCTCTGCAGGCTCACTGTTACACTACTGTTCTTTACATGAATCAGTAACATCTGTAATTTCCACCATAGTACCACGTAAATGGTAATTGCAGGCTGACTTCATTTAACATCAACAGGAGTGCAATAAAAAACCAATCAAATTAAGCTATATGTTTTCTTTATGACTGGAGTAGCTAAATTATTTTCTTTTCATTATTGCTGTAGATCAAGTGAGGAACAGCTACCAGCTCTGTAATAATGGTACTTTGAGAGTGATGTATGCCAATGGCATGAGCATTAGCTTTCACAGCGAACCTCATGTCCTGGCTGGGACTGTGACTCCCACCATAGGACGATGTAATATTTCTCTACCAATGGAAAATGGTTTAAACTCAATTGAATGGCGTCTGAGGAAGGAGCAGATTAAAGGCAAAGTGACTGTGTTTGGAAGAAAGCTCAGGGTAAGTAGAATCTGTCACTGCAATAATCATCTTTTCCTCTTTGGGCAGAAAATTAATTTTGTATTTTGAAGAACATGACTTTCCTGTTTTTACATGTTAAAAATGTACAGTTATGGGATTGTCTTTGGTATGACATGCTTTGCTCTGTTTGAGAGGTCAGTTAGCTGAGTAGGACCATCTGCTGCAATCAGCTCTCCATAGAAGCTTCTTTACTAAAAGTATGCCAAAAGAGATTGGTAAAAATACCCAAAATAATACAGAATCATAGAATCAACCAGGTTGGGAGAGACTTTCAAAATCATCTAGTCCAACTGCTAACTGAGCACCCCCGTAGCCACCCCTAAACCACACCCCCAAATGCCATATCACCTCCAGAGATGGTGACTCCACCACCTCCCTGGGCAGCTTATTCCAATGCCTGACCACTCTTTCAATAAAAAAAGTTTTTAAAATATGTAATCTGAACCTCCCCTCACGCAACTTAAGGCCGTTTCCTCTCATCCTTTGGCTTGAGACATGGAGCAAACACAACTGCAGCTTGAGCAGTTGCTTTCTGCTGCTGTCACATCCCCTTCCAGACTCACTGAGACAGGCGTGTTGTGTTTATTCCCTTTCCCAAATGGCACAATTGGAAAATAATTGCTATAATTACAAAGTTATAAGCATAGGATAAGAAAGACACTCAGGTCATGTAATCCATCCCCTGCCAAATGAAAGATCTGCTGCAGCTGGATTCATCCCATTCTGTGCTTAGCTGGCCTGTCTTTCTCCCCCTTCAGTATCTAAACTTTCACTGGCTGCTTCAGTATGTGTATTTTTGGAAGGGCTTTGAGATACTGGGGAGAAAACAAATGTAGTGCCAATCAAGTCTTCATTCTTTTAGTAATTCTTTCAACATCACTGAACATGAGCTACAGTCCTGTATGTTCAAGAGGATATATTAAATGCAACATATGTAAACAATTATGTGGTGGTTTACAAAAAAAAAATGAAATTACTTGGATGTTAAATTTTGGTATTTTCTTATTGCTTAACATCTCATTCCCAGTGTCCCAGTGTTGAGTTAACATCTCTTTCCTTATTCCCACAAATGCTCAGAATGTACTTATTGGGAAGAGGGGGAAGGTTAGACAAAAAATGGAATGAGATTAGCAGCTAATCCTTAATGACTAAATTTCATGGCTGTGTAATTGATTTTTGATGTGTTGACCTGCAGCAGTTGATTATAAGTGGAAAATAGATCGGCTCTGCATTTGGACTGGGCGTTCAAAATAAAAATAAATAGGACCCCAAAATGAAATTGCTGTAATTCTAACTCTCAATACTAAAAATTTAATAGAGGTACTTGTGGTAATTAGCTGAAGTTAAACACATCTTAGAGCTGAAACCTTGCCTGAGATAGATTTTCTTGCATCGTGTTTATGCAAATCAAAACAATGCTTTATCTAGCAACACCTCAACATTTAATTGTCTGGTGTTAGTTCCTGTAACAATAATCACATATCCATTTAGCTCTTTTAAATGAAAATCACTATGAGATTATCACAGGTTGAGTGGACTGAAAATGAAATTCGAAAATGGAGGAGAAAGCATAGAATTTATTTGCATCCCATTTATTCTAATTCATCTTTATAAATTGTTTAGTGAACGAAACAGAGCAAGTGTGTTGCAACGTTGAGGGGAGCAGGTGGCAGGCAGGGACAGCATGGCATGCAGTGATGGTACAACCTGCAGAGGTGAGGGAGCGTGTAGGGCCATCTCCTGCATCCCCAGTTCACAACCAGGGGTGGTCATTCTGTGGCATTCACCTCTCAGGTGGGTGTGTCACCTCTCAGTGCTCTCAGGAGTAGCTGCTGGAGCACGTGCCCCTGTTCTCCAGGACTGAAAGGGGGCTCATAAGAAAGATGGAGGCTTTTTTAGCAGGGTCTGTTGTGATAGGACAGCGGCTGGTGGTTTTAAACTAAAAGAGATTTAGGCTAGTTATAAAGAAGAAGTCTTTTATGGTGAGAGTGGTGAGGCACTGGCACAGGTTGCCCAGGGAGGTGGTAGGTGGCCCATCCCTGGAAATGCCAAAGGTGGGGTTGGACCCTACACAGCCTGTTCCAGTTGAAGATGTCCCTGCTCACTGTAGGGGGGATGTACTGGGTGATCTTTAAAGGTCCCTCCCAACCCAAAATATCTGATGGTTCTGAGTCCTCACAGTGCTGCTCCCGTGGCCCCAGCTCTGCTCGTCATACCATGCGTGTCGGTCTCTGCACCCACACCTGGCAGACTCCATCACCCTGAGAGGGGGAGACCTGCACTTCACCTTTATCTTATCCCATCACCGTCTGCTGCTGTTTCATGCCCCACATGCTCAGTGTCTTGTGGTAGCTCCAGCTAAAGCCTTGCTAAGGTTCCCTTTTAAAGAGTTTTTGGGGCGGTGCCGCATCATGTAAAGTGATTTTTGTGGCCAGACCCTTCCAGGGCACAAAGGGCACATCCCCACAGCCACCTCAGCAGCAGCTGGGGGGACACCAGATGTGCACGTGGGTCGTGAACAAAAGAGCAAGGGCTCGTCAGGTAACGTGCAGTGGTGGTAATTGTAACTGTTATTACTGTTCCCAGGAAAAGTGGGAGTTTAGGCAGCCTGTTTGGGTTTCTATATAATTAATATGATACTGCAATTACACTCTCTGGTTTTACTCGTTTTACAAATGCAAATGAAGTTAGTGGATTATCCAAGCAGGTGATGTTTGTGTGTGCATCTCCGAGTGATGTTTGCGTGTGTGCACAGCTCTTGTCTGGGTAATCATTTAAAAGAAACCCCAGTAATTTTGTTTTCTGTGTTCTTGAGAAAAGGGAGGATTCCTGGACCAGTGTTTCCTACATGCAGATTATGGTTGCAGTTTCTGTAAGGGAAGGATGGAACCCCAGAAATCTCAACTGCTTTATGAAGCTTCAGAAATTACAAAAAGAGCCAAAACAGAAACCAATAAAACTCCAAAAGCTAAAATTCAGTGCATAATCTTTCTGAAACACTTTTTTTTCCCTTCCTTTTTGAAAATCTGTCCATCCTTTAGAAATTGGGATCTGTCAGTCATATACTAACCCTTTAATTCTATAGCCAAAGGTTTTTTTGGGAAGTGAAAGCCCTCTTCTGCTAATGGAAAGGGTTTTGTTATGTCTCTGTCATCAGGACTGATCCTACAAAACAAGAGTAACCAGTTAAGAAAGTAGTGATATTGAGTTTGGCTTCTCTGGCTTTGCTTTCAGTACAGTGGGAGAGCAGAATATGATTTATTTTGCTCCAAGGTGTCTTAAGAAAAATACCATATCTTTTCTTTGAGTCACAGGAGAAGTTGCTGGGATAACCTTTGGGAAAACCTACAGAAGAGAGCTTTTTTTCCTAGTAATTGCCCACCAAGGAAATGCAAACAGTTAAAGAGATAAATTTTATTAATGGAAAAAATTAGGATAATGAGCAATAATTTGAAATAATTATTTCTTTACAAACACAAAATTGGATTAATTTTAAATGTGCTTTCTGTATAACTGATTTCCTCCTGAGTTGGTTGGGGTGGGAATTGGGTTTACTCTTGCCAGTGAATATATCTCAGAATAACTTTTATGTCCTTAAGAAAGGCTCAGGGTTAATTTACATATTGTTTGATGTGCAGTTTAATTTTGGGTGAGAGAAAACGTTGCTTAATCAAAGCCACTGTAAAATATAAGCTGAAGAACAAATTCCCAGAAATTGATGAATACTTTTTAAGTAGTCATTGCTCTCAAATTGTATCTAATTTAAAGACTTCTACTTTATTAATGATGCATCTACAATTAAATTACTTAAGAAGCTTTATCAGATTACAGCATTAGCCTGAATTCTATGGCTTAGCCCCCAGTGAATGTATTTATGTATCTCTCATTATTGCACTCTCACTAGAAGCCTCTCCATTTGGCATTCTTATTCTCCTTTGCTTGTTTGGCTCTTTTACTTAAAAAAAATAAATATATAAATCTGGCATTGAAACACTTCATGCTGTACTTGGAATGAAAATGATAACAAAAAAAAAAAAGAAAAAAATTAAATATTTAACCTAGTTGTTTGGTGCTTTTGTTTTCCAACACTAGACATCCATCTTTCCCAGCCTGTATGATCAGGATTTTTAAACCTGAATGAAACCCATGCCAAGTGACTGGGTTACTGAAGGATCTGTTGAATATTTGGAAAGTAAATGAAGAAAACGATAAATGAATTCTAAGGCGGGTGTTGAAATTACAGAAGCCAAATGAAGACACAAAATTATAATTTCTTCTATTGTTCTTAGAGTGACTGTAGGGAAAATGGCACAGAACAGTTGATGGCAGAAGTAGGAGAATTACTTCCATGCAAAATAATTCATTTCTCTGCACTTTAAGACCTTGGTGTGCAGCCTGTCTGCCCGTTCTGACCATCAGGGAAGCCTTTCTCTCTGGGATATCGTCTCCCATGTTGCAGGGAGGTGGGAATTATCCCAGCAAAACCCTCAAAATCCCAGATTTGAATATACTGAGAAGTAGAAAGCAAAAGCCAGTTGTCAGGAAGACATCCTGCCCTTTCTAAAATGATTGATTTCTCTGTTGTGCATGCATTCTCACGCTGTAAACCCAGAGGGATGGGGAGCCCACCCCACCCTGAGCACAGCCCCCTTTCCCTCCCTTCCACAGGTGCACGGGAGGAACTTACTGTCCATCGACTACGACCGGAACATCCGCACGGAGAAGATCTACGACGACCACCGCAAATTCACGCTGCGGATCATCTACGACCAGCTGGGCCGGCCCTTCCTGTGGCTGCCCAGCAGTGGCCTGGCCGCCGTGAACGTGTCCTACTTCCCCAACGGGCGCCTGGCCGGGCTCCAGCGCGGGGCCATGAGCGAGAGGACCGACATCGACAAGCAGGGCCGGGTCGTGTCCCGCATGTTTGCCGATGGGAAAGTGTGGAGCTACACCTACCTGGAGAACGTAGGTGATGCTGTGTTACCTCCTGGCGCCGGCTGCAAAGGCACAAAGTGCTGGCCAGCTGTGCTCATAACACACGCATGCGAGCTATCTGAAATTTGATGTGCTCCAGCTGTTAGGAATCCCTGGTCTCCAAATTCCTTATTTGCCAGTTAGGCAGCTGAATTTGCCTGATTTTTAATGGGAAATACTTTGTTCGTGGTTTGTGTCTTTTGATATTTTCCTGAGGGCGGTGAGGCTGCCATAAACCAGCATAAACTAACGCAATGAATTGGTCTTAATTAAGCCCAAAAGTGCATGACTAAACCTGACAAAAGGTTCATGTAGAAACAGGTAATTCATCTTTAATCGTTACTTATTAAATGAAAATATGGTAATGCATATTTACTTAGCCTAATTAAGACACTTCAGTCATAAAATTGTCTTAAATACTGCAAAATTGCATATTGTTTTCCCTTTCCCTTCTTCTTGTTCTGAGCAAAGCAGAGCTGATGTTCTCTGCTTTCTCACATATTTCACAGTAACAGTTGTGAATTACAACTGCTGGCAGAAAGATAAATCAAGTCATTTATCTAACTCCTCTGCATCCCTCAGGAGGAAAGAAAAAAAAAAAGAAGAAAAGGGATAAAAAAAAGGTCCTCCTGCAGGGAGAGTAGCTCACAGGTTGCTAACCTACACTTTCTCTGGAGCGTCAGCATATTGATTTCCGACCAGCAGATCCTCTCATCTGGCAATCTGACAATATCCCTGAGCAGCTCCGTGCCCCCAACTAATGTATCTGATTCTCTGTGCACTCTTTTAACATTAGTGCCTCTTCAGTAAACTTTTCTCCAGCGCCCTCCCGCAGGCCACATGCTGAAAGCTGGTAACTGTTTATTCTTGTTTTCCCTCTAGTCCATGGTGTTACTGCTCCAGAGCCAGCGACAGTATATCTTCGAGTACGACTCCTCGGACCGCCTCCATGCCGTCACCATGCCCAGCGTGGCTCGGCACAGCATGTCCACTCACACCTCTGTTGGCTACATCAGAAACATCTACAACCCTCCCGAGAGCAACGCGTCCGTGATTTTTGATTACAGCGACGACGGGAGGATTTTGAAAACGTCATTTTTAGGTACTGGCCGGCAAGTCTTCTACAAGTACGGAAAGCTATCCAAATTATCTGAAATTGTTTACGACAGCACTGCGGTTACTTTTGGATACGATGAAACTACAGGTGTCCTGAAAATGGTGAATTTGCAAAGTGGGGGGTTTTCTTGTACAATTCGCTATCGGAAAATCGGTCCTCTCGTTGACAAACAAATCTACAGGTTCTCTGAAGAAGGCATGGTCAATGCAAGGTTTGACTATACGTATCATGATAACAGCTTTCGAATCGCGAGCATCAAACCCATAATAAGTGAGACGCCTCTCCCTGTTGATCTTTACCGCTACGATGAGATTTCTGGCAAAGTCGAGCATTTTGGCAAATTTGGAGTTATTTATTACGACATAAATCAAATCATCACCACAGCAGTTATGACACTGAGTAAGCACTTTGATACCCATGGACGGATTAAAGAGGTTCAGTACGAAATGTTCCGGTCCCTGATGTACTGGATGACTGTGCAGTACGACAGCATGGGAAGGGTGACCAAAAGGGAGCTGAAACTCGGTCCCTATGCCAACACGACCAAGTACACCTATGACTACGATGGAGATGGGCAACTGCAAAGCGTGGCAGTGAATGACAGGCCCACCTGGCGCTACAGCTACGACCTGAACGGGAACCTGCACCTCCTGAACCCCGGGAACAGCGTGCGGCTGATGCCGCTGCGCTATGACCTGAGGGACAGGATCACGCGCTTGGGCGACATCCCCTACAAGATCGACGACGATGGGTTCCTGTGGCAGCGGGGCGCGGATGTGTTCGAGTACAACTCCAAAGGACTCTTGACAAGAGCTTACAACAAGGCCAACGGGTGGAGTGTTCAGTACCGCTACGACGGGCTGGGCCGAAGGGCTTCCTGCAAGACCAACCTGGGGCATCACCTACAGTACTTTTATGCTGATCTTCACAATCCAACAAGGGTAACTCATGTCTACAACCATTCCAACTCCGAAATTACCTCTTTGTACTACGACCTGCAAGGCCACCTCTTTGCGATGGAGAGTAGCAGCGGGGAAGAGTATTACGTGGCCTCTGATAACACGGGCACTCCGTTAGCCGTGTTCAGCATCAACGGCCTCATGATCAAACAGCTGCAGTACACGGCCTATGGGGAGATTTATTACGACTCTAACCCAGATTTCCAGCTGGTCATTGGGTTCCATGGAGGGCTGTATGATCCTTTAACCAAACTTGTGCATTTTACCCAAAGGGACTATGATGTCCTGGCTGGACGCTGGACATCTCCTGATTACACCATGTGGAAAAAAATTGGCAAGGAACCCGCTCCTTTCAATCTGTACATGTTCAAGAGTAACAACCCTCTCAGCAATGAACTGGATCTAAAAAATTATGTAACAGGTGAGACTTCACCACATTTATATTAAATAACGTTAGAGTTTGGAAGCTGATTTGAGGAAAAAAATCTGAGTTCTCGTTACCAGCCCCGTGCTGAATCCTCCCATCAAGTGTGGGCCATTTTCCTTTTTGTGCTGTGAAAGGGACTGGCTAGTTCTGATCCTTTGGTCTGTTCTTCTCTGAATGAAGGGCACTAAGTGAGAAGCCACAATGGATTATGGAGGGGGGGAAATTATTAATTAATATTAAATTAGTATTAAATTTCAGTGCAGCCATAGTGCTCTTCCTATTGAATTAGTACTCTATGAAGATGCGTTCATTCTAATTCTGTATCAAGAAAAGTGAAGTCACCTACAGGAATCACTGGCAGGTTGGTTCAGAATCACAAACCAGAACTTCTCAGATCTCTTCCTTTCAGGGCTACTTTCAAAATTAACTACTGACTGAGCCCACGGGCACATTATGAATTAGCACCCAGAATGGACTTAATTAAAACTTCTTTTTAGCATTTAACTTTTAATATGCAAACAGTCTTTAGTCATTAAAACAAAATCCTTGATGTTTTTAAAATTATTTCATCCTGAAAGACTACGAAATGTTATGGAATGCGTAGAGCTGAGAAACAAAAGTAGTTTTGATCACATATGTTAGAACTGGGTAAAACTTGTAACCCTTTCTTAATTAGGAATAATTTTTCACTCAGTAACATCACACAGTACTTGAACTAGCTGCTGGCAGTTTCTAAAAGGGAAGGTAATTAATATGTCTTCAGGAAAAGCTCTTTTTTCAGAATTGAATATGCAGTATACAATAATTAGAGCAGTGATATCATTTTTAAAACAGAGCAATCTTAATTTTAGCAATCATTTGAATTTAAAGAAAAGGGTGCATTTCCTTCAAAGAAAGTCCTAACACGTTTCATTAGTACATTGTGACCTAAGAGGTGTAACACACCACAGATTCCACTGGAGCTACTCTGCAGTTTGGAGAGAGTGCGATTTGTGTCTGAGAGCGTGAAAACACTGGTGACTGAAATTACCTTGGGATCAAATTCCATTGTCCTACATTCAACAAAATTCCTATTTTCACCCACCACTCTTTGATTTAGATCTTCATTTAGATCTGCATTTTACTACATTCTGAAATTGCATTCATTTAATTTATGCATCCACTGGAGGACGTCTAGAAAGATAAATTGCATTTTGGGACAACACACACCTTGTAGTCGGTAAAAATATTTCATCGGTGATGCAAATATTTGTTGCTGTATGGACTAAACAGATTATCTGGCACAAGAAGTGATGATGGTGGCACCTTTGCTGTCATAGTTTTAAAAAAAAACCAAACCAAAACAGAACAGAGAACAAAAAAACCCCAGATTCTTACTGTTAACCCCTGACACTGCTTTATTCACAGGTTTTGCTGAAAAGGAATTCCTGCAGCAAGCACATTAGCTAAGCAATTGGTGACTGCTCTGTATATAGGTCCTCTTCTGGGTTTTGTGGAACTAGGGCAGCCGAAGTGAATTGTTTGGGGGATGCCATTTAACTGTGAAATAAATTGAAGCCTTAAAAGGAACAGTAACCCTGTGCTGTCTAAAGGTGCAGGAAAAATACAGGGGGCAGTGTGGTGGGAGATAGGGATATAGACACCTTCATCGAGGCAGAATATTTGACCATTTATTGTAGAGTCAGAATGGCTAAGAAAAGAGGGCTTTGGGGGGAAACAGGCTTTGCAACAGCTCAGCTCACAGGAAGAAGCTGCAATAGCAGCACCAGGAGCCAGTGTGGGCCAGCGAGGAGAGATGGCCACTGGGAAAGATAGGAAAGATTTTTAAACAAAAATAGCCATGAATCAGGAAAACAGAAATGTAAAACAGGGTCATGGACTGTTTTCTTTTTTGTTAAAAACATCATTTGGATAACTAAAATACATCATTAGTTCTTAATACCTGCTGAGGGAGAATTACTGATATTAATTTAGTTCCTTAGCTTTTTCAGGTAGGTCTGAAGAGAGTTTTCCTGGCCGAACCCACAGCTGGAACCTGCCCAAGCTCACCTCAGAGCTGAGCTGTAACCCTCCCATGCAGCTCCTGCTTTCCCTGGAGAGATGGGGAGGATATTCTTGGTACCTAAATTTAGACATCTGATTTACAAGTCTAGCTTCTCACTGCTTTTAATGGAGCCTCCTGAGACCCGATGACAGCTGATAGAACTAGGACATAGAAGAGAAGCCAAGTATTTCCCCAAAGGACTTTGCAGATGTTTTCAAAGTGTTAACCTAATAAAATACCATTTTACAATACAGTTATAGGTCACAGCAGCCACATCAGAAGGTGTCAGAGGTGGAACAAGTATTGCATACCATAAAATGTTTGGCTAATCCACGTGCTAGAATGGAAAAAGAACAAAAGAGGTGGTATATCCCTGATGAAGTATTTAGGGTAAATTTAAAGCAGTATTTCCTGTGCCTGTTCTTGGTAGATTGCTACAATTCTGTAAAGTTCCACATTGTAATATTAGTTGTGACTTCAGTAGCTACTTGAAATTAAGGACTTCAAGGGTGGATCTCTTAATTATTTTTTATTATTTCCTCTATTTGTTACACAGATTTGTTTCTCACTTGCCTGCTTTCTTTTGATTTTTAGATGTCAAAAGCTGGTTGGTGATGTTTGGATTTCAGCTTAGCAACATTATTCCTGGTTTCCCTAGAGCAAAAATGTACTTTGTGTCACCACCATACGAGCTGTCTGAGAGTCAAGCATGTGAAAATGGACAGGTAGGCAGAAATACGAAGTTACTTTCCTTGATAAATTTGCCCCACTCTGTGGATAGAATTGCTGGCTCTTCTGCATTTACAGCAGAAGGCCAGGTATTTAATTCAGTGTAAAATGAAGTGAGTATAGCTAGATTTTATACTAATGAATATATGCCTTTCTTGCCAGCCTTCGTTGTTATCATAATTACAATGTCATTAGTTTGTCCTTTATTGAGTTATTCCTTGATTAACAAGTTGTAACTCGATTAACTTGATTAGCAATGGCAAAGGGAGACTTTGTCAGGGTAATTTATCATCTGTTGTACCTTTAGTAAAACCATCCTAATAACATGTGTTGTACTAAACTTAGGTCAGTGCTTGTACTGGTAAAAAAGGGTTCTACTTCTCACCCCGTAAGGGGGTTTCTTACCATCTTCTGTCATTTCCCCAGTTAGAGGCTTTGATTTGGTGCTCTAGTTAACGTCACTTACAGTGTTCATACTTACTTGCTGGGTTAAGGGTGGACCATGGTACATGGTTTTGACCTTTATAATAAATCACAGCCCATTTAAAAAACCAAAAGAAGAGTACTAGGCCAATTCCAGACTTAGTCTTTGCTAGGCTTACTTCATCTTTGCAGTAATGCAATAGAAATGATCATATGAACATAACCATACCACTTTCGCAGGCTTCTAAGTCATTTAGAGTATAAATCCCCTCTTCAGGAATTGCTTTTGAGCCCAAATTTAATCTATTTTCAAAAAAGCTCACATTCACAAACATTTTAGTTATATATCATGGTTGAAATCTCTGGGCAAAAGTGTCCAAAGTTAAATGCCACCTTTTAATACACTGATTCTGTTTGTTTTCAGCTCCGACTCAGATTGCTCTAGACTTGAGTCTTTCTTTTCCTTGTACTGCTTATATATAATTTGCCAGAATTGCAGTGTGTGGTACATTTATGTTACGAAGGGTGATGAGAACTATTTTATTTGTTATTACAGATGGCAGAATAATTTGCTGAATGAGTATTTACCTGATTGTGAACAGGATATGCGTAAGGATGGGTAGCTGAGGGTGGTCTTTCCGTAGAGTAGAATTTTTTACTGCATAGCTTTCCTTTAAAAAATCAAAGCAAAGATCATTATCAGTCTCTGAAATGAGTATGTTCAGATCTGTATCTTCTCTGGTGGTTTTTTTTCTTCCTTTCCTTTTGCTTTCCCCAGCTAATTACAGGAGTGCAGCAGACGACAGAAAGACACAACCAGGCTTTCATGGCCCTTGAGGGACAGGTCATATCTAAAAGGTTACATGCCAGTATTAGAGAAAAAGCGGGTCACTGGTTCGCAACGAGCACTCCTATCATTGGGAAGGGAATCATGTTTGCCGTGAAGGAGGGCCGTGTGACCACGGGCGTTTCCAGCATCGCCACGGACGACAGCAGGAAAATCGCCTCTGTGCTGAACAGCGCTCACTACCTGGAGAAGATGCACTACAGCATCGAGGGCAAGGACACCCACTACTTCGTGAAGATCGGCTCGGCCGACAGCGACCTCGTCACCCTCGCCATGACCAGCGGCAGGAAGGTCCTGGACAGCGGCGTCAACGTCACCGTGTCCCAGCCCACGCTCCTTGTCAACGGCAGGACTCGAAGGTTTACCAATATTGAGTTTCAGTATTCCACCCTGCTGATCAACATCCGCTACGGACTGACCCCCGACACGCTGGACGAGGAGAAGGCGCGAGTGTTGGACCAGGCTCGGCAGCGAGCCCTGGGCTCAGCCTGGGCCAAGGAGCAGCAGAAGGCACGGGACGGCCGAGAGGGCAGCCGGGTATGGACAGACGGAGAGAGGCAGCAGCTTCTGAACACGGGAAGGGTCCAAGGTTACGAGGGCTATTATGTCCTGCCCGTGGAGCAGTACCCAGAGCTAGCAGACAGTAGCAGCAACATCCAGTTTTTAAGACAGAACGAAATGGGAAAGAGGTAACAAATTAACCTGCTGTCATCCTTTGCTGGATGAATCAGTAGTCACAACTGTTATCTCCTCTCCTAAGGAGATGAAGACCTAAATGGGGGCACTAGGCTGAGCTACTCTGGGATAGTAAGTGGCAAAAAAGCTCATATTTTTTGAGTTAAATGCTACTGTTCAAGGGATTAAAAACCACATCCTGAAGTGGACTAAAGCCAGACTGAAAACTCTAACCGTACAAATTAAAAAGTACCCCTGAAATATTACCCACTTGTTCTGGGTCTAAAGAAAAACAAAAAAGAAGGCCTCGTATTGTATTACCTCACTCCATTCACACGTGAGCAAACTAAGAAATCCAAGTGGGCCACTTTCACTAACCAGCTGATGAAACACAGATGATTCAGACTGCTTGTTTGATAAATATCCAAGAGGTTTTCATTTAAAGCAAAATACAGGTGCATTTAAAACATGACTTTGGGGTGATTTGTGTGTAGCAACTGGAGGACAAATGGAATGCAAGTGAGAGCGCACTGGAAATAGGAAAGGAAAATATATTTAAAAGTAACAAAACCACACTTGCACTCTGACCCTCCACTTGTCTGGCCTGAAGCTTAACTTATTCAAAGAGGGCAGAGTGTAAAGTTACATTCAAAATGGTGGCTATAAATCACTACAGATAAATTTCATACTCTGTTTGTCTTTGAAGATTTCCATTGTGGACAGTATAACACAGTTACAGGGTGTAGTCTGTTTAGATTCAGTAGTTTGTTGGTATCAGTTCCAGTAGAGCTGTGGGCATTGTGTTACACTATTGCAAATGGGCACCACGTCAGATCACCCTGTACATACATCAGCCAGAAGGCACAATCACTGTTTCAGATTTAAAAATTATTAGTGTGTTTGTTTGGTCGAGAAACTGAGACAATCACATTACGGTCACCACTAAAAAAAAAAAGTTAAAAAAAAAAAGTCTAATAAGAACTTTGGTACAAGAACTTTTTTGTAATATACATGTATGAATTGTTCATTGAGTTTTTATATTAATTTTAATTTGCTGCTAAGCAAAGACTAGAGACAGGCAAAGATAATTTATGGCAAAGTGTTTAAATTGTTTATACATAAATAAAGTCTCTAAAACTCCTGTGAATTACTTGTCTTCCATTGCAAAAGTCTTGTAAAAGTGATTCATGTCTGACTGTTATCTAATGCACACAGCATCTTCTATATGGAAATGACTTCTTATTGCTTCATGGATTCTGCAGAGGGCTGGTCCTTTCATCTCGGGGCAAGCAAAGTCCTATGTGGACTTAACCCAAAACCCTGCTTAGGACACAGGAGGAAACTGATAAATGCTTTAGAAATTCCCTCTCTGCACCTCACGACCAGCAACCCTCAAGCTGTCACGTTTCCATCATGGAATTAGTTTCATTGCACTAAAGTAACCTCCAAACAGTTTGAAAATGTAGTAAGGTAAGATTAAATGGAACATGGAGAGCTGTGCTCTGAGCCAGGAAGTCTCCATGAAATCTGTCTTCTTTGGGAGATTGCTTATTTCTACCACATTTAAAAATGGGAAGTAAGATCAAAGACTCTCTCCTAAGCAAACAGTCACTCCTGGTGATGATAAAAGGGAGCCATCCATCAACCAGAGCCCTGCCACTTTTATCTCATTTAAGGATGTAGCAAGGGAGCTCTACTTAATTTGGAGAACGATGTTGCTTTTGGGGCTGCAAATGAGGTTTTTAATGATTCATGATACCGACGGAGATGCTTGAGTTGATTATGGGCATTAATTCACTCCAGGGCATTTTTAAAGCGGAACCGTTCAGTGCCCGTGTTGTGTAACACCTGGAGCACTCAAAGCACATCTAATTTTTGCTGTGCAAACAAGAGCCGCCCCTGACTGCGTGGGGGTTCTGCCTACATGTTCACCCTATGTAGTGCACCCACAGGAACCCCCCCAGCCCTGTCACTCATCCCCTGGAGGAGGAGTCTGGCTGCATTTTCAGGTGAAGTCCTGGTTGTCCTTCACTGCTGGTGTTTTTCTGTGCTGATGGGCTCCAAGTGCTGTTACGTTACCAGTCTGTTCTTTACAAGTGAAACCTCTTAAGGAAGTATCACTTTCCATGATCACGGTTTTTCTGCATTACCTGGCCCTGTACTGGAAATTTGCTGGGGTCATTTTCTGAGATGGAATTTTTCTTGCAGCTGAGAGGGCTGTGTAGTGCACAAAGGGATTGGAAGAAGCACTGTATTTTTGTAATTATGACAAAAGAGCTAGGTTGTCTCTTGTGTGGAAAAAACATCTCACTGTTACTGACCATCCTAAACAGTTTTCACTTAACAATGGGGGAGATAACTGGACTGGTGTGGCCATGGCCTGCATTCTTGTGGTCCCCTCTCCCCTGTTTCTTGAGGAATCTCTTCCTCCCTTTTCTCAATCCCCTCAACCTGGTACCTCCTGTTCCTCTCAAAGCTCTTGCATGTCCTCTCTCCTCCTTGCTACACATTTCCATATGGAATAGATGGTTAACCTAAAGCAATGCCAAGGAGACATAAATTGGATTCTGCCTAAGGGGGAGTGGTTAAGTGTTGGCTTTACCAGTGGCATTGTGGCTGTGTCCCCAGCAGTGCTGTGCTCAGGACAGTCCAAGAGCAGCTGTAAAAGGACATGCACAGCCTGGGAGGTGCTCCTGGCTGTGAGGAGGCACAGTGCAGGAGCTCAGGCCAGCCCAAGCATAGGTTTGCCCTCCTAACTAAGTTGAGTGTAAGTGGTTTGCAGAGAGAGCAGGAATCCAAGAACGGGCTTCTGTTTGATGCTAAAGCCAGATGGAGAATCAGCATTAGACTACATTTTCTTTTTCCCATTGGAATGCTGTAACTGAAGGAGTTGGGTGTTTATAACCCTGCATTTCAGCTTTAAAACAAAAAAAAACAAACAAACCCCTGTTTTGTTTCCTGACTGAGCCCAAAGCCTGGACTGGCTGTGGGTGTCTCAGCACACCCTGCTCCTCACCACCATGGGTACTGGGCCTCTCAAGGTGGCACCCCATGGCATTTTGGCTGCACCATGGCAGTTGTGTCCCCAAGACACCCACGGATACCAGCCCTTGCCTCCTAGCACTGCCTTGTCCATGCCGGTCCCCAGTCAGCCTTCCTTAGGGAAGTGTGCCCCAAATAAAGGCACACACAGATACTCCTAAAGCTGGGCCAGACCAGGGGATCCACAGTACTCTTATGGGAAGAAATGAGCAGAAGGAAGCATTTAGACCCCTTTTTCCCTTTGCTACCTGTGGTGCAGTGGCTGACCCAAGCTCACGCTCTGGGCTCTGAGAATGCCCAGAGCCAGTCTGAGAGCTGCGTGGGAGCCTGGCTCTGGCAACACAGCCTCTCGGAAGTTTCCTGCCAGAAATGTTGTGCCAATAACATTCTGCCTCTATAAGCCCCTGATGTAATCATCATGTAGTCCAGGTTCATCATTGCTCTAAGAGCAGAAGACCTAGATATCCCTCACCTCCCTTGAACATGAATATAACACCTTCTTCCAAGGCTCTTCATGTTTTTTTGGTCAAGTTTCCTGCCAAGCAAGCATCAGTCTTCCTTGGGAATCCAAGAAAACCACATCAAGATTAAATGCCATTGAATAATTTGCATTAACTGCTTTGTGCTATCATTTCTATCAGGTTGACCCTTTTGGCAACAGTGTCTCAAACAGTTCTGAAGCATTCAGTAATAATAAAACAAGGGAATATATTCAACATGCAGCTTTGAGGGTACAGCCCTAGGAAACTCAAAAGGCAAAGTTCTGTCACTGTATCACACTGTCCTGTGTTCATTTGGTGACCTTGCATGAGAACCACATGTGAAGGTCAGTCATACACTCAGGTGGCCCTTGTTTGAACTGTTTGTTCAAGGTGAGATCACCTTTACAAACTAAGGTGGGATGGCTTTACAAGTCCTACCCCATGCAAATGTAAAGCACAAGGCCCTTAATCTCAGGAAATACAGAATTTAGCAGGCCTTCTATAATTTTAAATTATTCTACAAAGAGGACTTAAGACTGCGCATCTCTGAGCAATTCTGAATGTGGAAATGGGGCTTTACTAGCCCACTATAGAGTGTATCAGGCACCTTGGCTTTAACAAAAGGGTGTAATGCAGAGCAATGGGGACCCCTCTGCCTCTGAGATGCCTCCAAGCTTTTCTGCCAGTGAAAAAACTTCCTTCCCAACTTCTTCAGGTACAGCCTGCAGCATGAAAGTTTCTTATGTACAAGGATTCCCTAGTTTAAACATTACTCATTGCATTTGAAACCTGTCACTCCTCTGGAATCAAACTCACTTCTGCCTCCGTGGCACCAAGTGCTGAGGGCTGCACTCTCCAGAGGAGGGTCAGCATCCACCACAGTGCAGCTGCTGACACAGCTGCAAAAGAGCTTTTACTCTGCAGATCTCTGAATTACAAACAAGAATTCACAGCCTTACAGCCACTGTCAGCCCCCAGAACACAGTGAAGGAGTGTGGGCTCCATTGGGCAGGCTGTGCTGTTGATTGTACCAATATATATACATATAAATAAATATACGTATTTATATGCTGTAAAACTGCTTGTTTAGGCCAATAACACCAGAAAAATTCTTTCTCCCTTACCCTGTATGTCTGTCTCTCTCTAATGAGCAGTGTTATGCAATGCTTGAACATGACCAAGAGCTCTAGAAATGCAAATCCCATTGCCAGTGTCAAAGCACCAACTCCCCTGCCTTCATAAAGCCTTTTCTGCTTCTGCTAACCCAGCACAGCAGTGCTGGGCA
This sequence comes from Dendrocincla fuliginosa, assembly GCA_035047845.1. Classification (NCBI taxonomy): domain Eukaryota; kingdom Metazoa; phylum Chordata; class Aves; order Passeriformes; family Dendrocolaptidae; genus Dendrocincla; species Dendrocincla fuliginosa. The sequence continues at coordinate 4,551,321 of JAWWMO010000030.1, read as the reverse complement.
CCGATGGAGTTGTAGGCATGAGCTGTGTGTGTCTACAGCCACACCTGGCAGGTGGTTACCTGAGCTAGTAGGAAGGGCAGGTGGCATTTTACAAGCAGAGGAGACTTTGTCACACAAGAGTCATCACAGAATGCTTTGTAGCACCCTCACAGCTGGACCCATCACACCCATGGGCTAAGCTGGCAGTTTTAATTTCAGCTAGACAGGAGCTCCTTGTGTCAGCTCAGCCTCCACACCACAATCACCAAACACAAGTACAAACACAGCGGTGGAATCACCAGGGGGACATGGTCAGGTACACAAGTCAGACATTCAGCCAGATTTCCAGAAAGGAAACACTTAGCAGAGAAGGCAGGGACTCAACCCTGCCAGCCTGACCCCCACCCAGTTTGGGGGGCTGCCTGCCAGCACCCTGCATGCTGCAAGCTGGCCAGCCTCTGCCACCACCAGCCCCAGGAGCCACCTCTAACCTGGGGAACGTGGGCTTTGCACCAAGGCAAGAGTCAGTGCCCAGCAAATGTCTGGCACCCACCAGCTCAGCAGGTGCCACCAGCCCTGCCCAGGCTTCCCGCAGCAGGAGTGGGATGTTGCTCTTAAAAACATGCATCTAATGGAACAGGTTAGACTTCCCCTCACTTCCTTGTTCATTAAAATATTTGTGCAGCATCTTGGAAGGATTTAATGGTTAGAGTCAGGCTACTTCTGTGGTGCTTCTGAGCCAAGAATAAAAAAAAAAAGAAAGGGGGAGTAATAAAATGTGGTAAAAGCACCATGGGAGAGAGCTGTGTGCCAACTTTCAGACAAGCAAATGAATGCAGCCAATTTATAAATCCTTAACAAATAGGATTTACAATGGAAGTGGCAGTTAAGCCATCGTGAGTACAGAAGGTGGCAGGCAGGACTCTGTAACGCTATCCATGCTCTGCTGCAGCAGCTCAGCAGCATTGCTATTGGAGAAATTGTATTTACAGAAGTTTTACATCTTTAGATGACAGCTTCTGGCAGGCTTTAGTCTAATTTGGTGGTTGCATACAAAAAGAAACTCTGCCAGCAGAACCGTGTGGGCTGTACCACTGCCTGTGCTGCTAAAGCCCAGGCCTTGTGACTGTGTCAAATACCTCTTGCTCCTCAAACTCTATTAACTGCAGCCATAAGTAAATGGAACTGAAATATTAAGAAATATTAGTGCTGTAAATCAGTAATTCAACTATCTAATTGTTAGTGGTCTGCAATGGTCAGTGACTCAATAGGCTCTTCTTGATAAATCAGACTTTTTTATCTGTCAGAAGTTCTTTCTAGAGATAATAAACAGATTCCTGTTTGCTTCTGAGGGTTGTAGAGACTTCAAGAAGACAACCCCATCTTAATGCCTTGGTCTCTGCCCAGGTGGAGAAGGAAGGTCATTAAAAACCTTGGGACAAAACACCTGAAAGGAGAGTTTTCACACCTTTCTTACAATGTACAGAGCCCTTCTTGAAAAGGAGGGGGTGGTGTGGGTGGTGTACTTGAAGCCCAGCTCAAGCCCAGCTATTTGGTTTCAGAGTCCCAAGTTAAAAGCATATCCAGCTGAGTTATGAGTATCTTCAAGGATGGAGACATCAACCTGTTCCAGTGCTCAGTCACCCTCAGAGTAAAATTAGTATTTATATTTCAAAACTAGTATTTATATTTAACCAGAAGTCTCTGTATGTCTGCCTTTGCCCCTTGTCCTGTCACTGAGCACCAGTGAGACAACCCTGGCTCCCTTGTCAGTATTATTCCTCCCTTCAGATGCTTGTACACTGATAAGATCACCCTGAGTCTCTCCCTGCTCCAGTCCTTTCATCATCATTATAATGCCCTTAGCCAGACTCTCTCCAATAAGTCCATGCCTGCCTTACACATGTCACTCAGAACCAGACCCAGCACTCCAGCCATGCCTCACTGGTGCTGAGCAGAGGGGAAGTGTCACCTCCTCAGCCTGCTGCTGATGCCCTGCCAAATCCAACCCAAGGTGCTGCTGGCCTGCTTTGCCACAAAAACATATTGCTGGCTTGGGGTAAACTTGTTGTCCCCCAGGTCCTTTTCTGGAAAGTTCCTTTAGAGCTGGGTGGCCTCCAGCTTGTACTGGTGCTTGGGATTGTTCCTACCCAGGTTCAGGACTCTGAACTTCCCTTCTCTGACCTTCACAAGGCTCCCACCAACCCCTTTCTCCAGCCTGTCCCCCTGGAAGGTGGGAGACCCGCTGGTTTATCAGCCACTCTGCCCAGAACCACCCCAAACTGCAATGACACTTCAAAGCCAGCAGTGCCATGAGCCAGCTCCCTCAAGTCCCAGGGATTTGTCCATATTCCTTTTGTTGCTCTCTTATCTGATCCTGGTCCAGAGGGTCTAAGTCTTCCTTGCTCTGGGCTTTCTCCCTGTGCAAGCTGAACACAGCTCACACCAGGAATGACCAGAGGCCATCAAGGCACTGTCTCAGCCTTTTCTTTGTCACCAAGTCCCTGCTGAGGCGCTTGGCAGAGAGCTCGCCCTGCCATGCTGCTCTTCACACAAACCCCAGGTGAGGAGCTGCCCCACTGAGCCTCAGGGCAATCACGGCACAGGAAGCACTCTCCTGAAGGTTTGACACAGCTAAAGGGAAAGTGTTGTATACTTGGTCATATTTGACATCAGATAACGTGACTGCGAAACTTGCTGTGGTTTAAAATCCATGCCTGCTCGCTTGAGGAAGTGGGTCTGGTGTGCCAGGTTTGCAGTCTGTGCCTCCATCAGCCCCACTGCCCACCCCTCCCCTCACCTGCTGCCACAGCCCCTGCAGCCCCTGGCAGGAGCAGCCCGGCAGATCTTTTGGCTGCTGGATCCACTTTGGTTTGCCACCAGTACCTGGTCTGAAGTGTGCCAGGTACCACTGGCTACTCTTGTACCACTGGTAGGAGACAAATGCTGCTGTGCCTGTGGGCACAGGCCTCCCCTGGCTTCTCAGGAGTGCCCTGGGCGCCCCGAGAGGAAAAGGAGGTGATAACCACACTGCTGGGATGCCTCAGTGCTGTGTTCAGTGGTATGGGGATGAGCAGCAGCTACAAAACAGCATTTGGATTACTAACGTGTGGAGTAAGTGGTCCTTAGAGTCCTGCCTCTTGTGCAGTGAAACTAAGCTCTTTAAATAAACAGTTGTTTTTTAGTGTCTCTGATTTATGTAGTGCCGTGACTGAGCGGGGGTTGTTTGGGGTGTTTTTTCTCTCTCTTTGCTGCTGCTGTGTGTGGACGGGAGCAGTGCTCTGCCTCCCCAGGGCTGTGGTCACACATTCATCCAGACACAGCATCACTGCAGTGCATTGCACAGCATCACTGCTGCACTGCCCCATAGCCACTCAGCCTTTGCTCCCAGCCTTTCCCTGCTCAGGAATAAATCCCTGCTGTGCTCTGGGTATCAGTACCCCCTCACCAGCCTTTGAGTGGCAAATTCAAGTTCATGTCTGACCAAAACAGCATGGTGCTGGGCAGGTGTGATGCATGTAGGTGGGAAGGGAAAGCCTTGGAGAACTTGCTTCTACCTTCACGTTGCCCTTCACTGGTGCAAGTGGGACCTGCTGTGCCACCAACAGCAGTGGCACCCCTTGGAGGGCAGGTCCCTGTGCTGCTCCTGTGCTTGGCAGCCGCAGACATGCCGCTGGACAGATCGCAGAGGCAGCAGGACAGACTGCCAAGGCGCCTGGCTCCTGTCCCACTGCCGCCTTGCTGAGCAGCAGCCTGCTCACGGGAGCAGCCTTGGCATCCCTCACCCAGCCACTGCCCACTTGGAGAGATGATGGCACCTGTCCCTTCACATTCAGAGCTACCAGCTGCTGCCCCCAGCCCAGCCGCTGAAACTGCTCATTAAAAATGATGGGAGGCAGAGGTTTCACAGTGCTTTGCTAGACAACAAAAATCCCACCTGCAGTGCCCTGTTGTCACTACCATAATGTAAAATGAGCTTGGAAAGAAAAATCCCATCTGTCAGGTTGGGAACATAATGCACGTTGGTAAAACTAAGTACCTTTTGCTCCCCTTGCCCTGGGTCAGGTACATGTTGCTGCCCCAGCGGTGCCTGTGCAGCTCTGTTCCACGGTGGCTTTGGCCGTGTGCTGGGGTGCTTTTACAGCTCAAGGTCCAGCACAGATATCACTGCACATGGACACACACACAGAAGGCTTTTCCCTCGCTGTGTGCAGCAAAAGGCACTTGTCACGCTGGATATGCACGAGGTCCAGCTGTGCTGTGTCCTGCCACATTCCAGTGCCCCACTCTGCTGTGCTGGGACAGCCACACGGGACTGGAGGAAATGCAAAAGCTCCTGTTTTCAGGGCAGAAAGCTGTGGATGGGAAGCTGACACATGGCCAGGGCAAACCTGCTTGTGGGAGGGGCTCTCCCTAACTTCTAAGCAAATAATGGGCCAGTGAAAAAAACATTTGATAGCAAACCAATTGATTTTCCTGTCGTATGTGTTCTCTATGACAAGTTGATGGAAATTTTTAAGCGTTTTTTTAAACTTTTAAAATGGAGAGTGACTGGCCCCATTCGTCACTCCCATCTGCAGCGCCAGGGCTGGTTGTCGAGGGCAGAACTTGAGGAGCTCAGCTCTGACACCATGGCCTCAGCACAGTCCCACGTGAGCAGCCTGGTTGGCAGATGGGTGGCAGCTTCCAAGGGCTGCTGATGCCCCATGGGGGACAGCTGGGTATGGGAGAATTGGCACAGGGGCTCACGGTGGGATTGGAGGCTCTCACTACTGTGAGAACAGCTCCAGTTTCACTTGGGTGCTCTTCTAGTTAGGCTAAGCAGCTCCCAATTATATGTGGAACACACACATTCAGCTCCTGGTGTATGTTGTGAGAGATATCCACACTTTTGGGGAAGACAGATGCCTGATCTTTGCAGCAATGGCAAGGGGCAATTTCAGTGCTTCCAGTGGACCCACAAGGGCCTAATAAAACAGCAGAGATAAGGGTTGGTTGGGGGGGAAAAAACCCAAACCCGCTTTGTTTGTAGGTGAAAAAAAATCTCAGAGCACCCAAAGGTCATAGTTAGGAATTTATTCCCTCACTGCAGGCTTGTTTGCTGAATGATAAAGATCTTTGATGCAGGTGTACAAAGTGCCAAGGATCGGGAAGGCAGCACAGAGTAAACCCATGGCCAAGTGACGTGTTTGTGGCAGCCCTGACAGTCCCAGGAATCACAAGAACTGTCACAGATGGATCCTGCTCCTCAGAGGCAGAGCTCAGCTGAGGGAGGGTTTCCTGCCTTTGGGGGTTAGGGATGCTGCTGTATTAGAGCCAGCCTTGCCTGTGGCAGGGGATGGCAGAACATTTGTGCTGGTGTAAATATTGGCCCGTGGCTCAGCAGAACCCTGATTCAGCAGTGGCTGGGGACTGTCCCACAGACTGCAGTATCTCACCCTGGGTCATAACAGCTCTGTGTGGTGGCCCCATCACCAAGGACCTGACCATCCTAAAGGTGTTTTCTAACCTCAGTGATTCTACTGCAACCAACTTGCCTCTTACAACCCTCTTGCGAGAGGCCAGAACACATCGGGAACCCAGCCAGCAGACTGCCTTGGGTACTGGGAAACACAACTTGCCACACAGGTCCTATTTAATCCCCCTGCTAGAAGTACCTGAGACTCTCCCCACCCCTCCTTGGCGACACGGCACGGTGTGTGAGGAAGCACCGAGCCACAGGCTGCCTGTGCACAGAACAGAACGACAGATGCTTCGTCTGGAACAAGGGGTGCCAGGACCGGCGGGACACCGGGCAAGGCACAGCCAACACCTGCCAGAGCAACAGGATGGCTTTGCGGATATCAGCTGCCCTTTTCTTTCTTATTTCAGGCCTCCAGCAATGGGTCTTTTAAGGAGTAGACTGAAAGAAAACAATGAAGTGGCTTTGCCAATGTTTGCAGAAAGTTCCTTTCATGCTGGGGCTGGAAAGTACAGCAGGTTGTGCGTGCTCTTCCCTGCCTCGTGGGCACCTCGGCTCTTCCTGCTGAGCTGGAAACAGCTTCTGAAAGCAGGAAGGCTTCAGGTTTCTTCCACAATGGTATCTTCCTGGTTTTGACTATTTTATAGAAATAAAATTCTGTTTGGAAACTGAAAAAAACCCACATATAGTTTGGGGGTGGACAGGATGGGGAAGAGGCTTTCTAGGAGGGTAAGGGAGCTCTCCCCAGAAATGATTTGATTGTTTCAAGTTGAACAAGGCTGGAGGTTTTAAATAAAATGTGGCGTTTTGGGTAAATGTAATTGTTTCCTGGCAATCGAATTTAAACCCATTTTTCCTCCTATTTCAGTTCAGATATCTGAAGGTATCCACCAAGAGGCCAGTAGTGACTTTTGACTTTGTGTTTTTGTTATTTGCAGTCAATTAAGAAGAGAGCTTTAAATATCAAGTACAAAATACAGACCTTTGAATGTATTGGGGGGAAAAAAAAACCCCTGAGCAACAAGGGACCAGCTTCTCCAAAACAGACCCCACCAGCAGAAAACCTGTGCTCCTGTTAGTGAGCAGATTTGACCCGTTGTGGACTCTGGTGGGACAGGGGTGTGCAGCACATGAGGACATGCTGGAGATGTTGACCCCAGGGCAAAAGAAAAAGAGGTTTCTCCAGACTTTGGCCCCTGCTCTGTTCTTCCTTTTCACATAGCTAAGAGCTTACCTACGAACAAAACCTTCCCTTTCTTTGCTCATGAGAAAACAATCACCTGTTTGTTTATTGCTTTACCGTTCAAACAGACTCTGATAACACTGAATTCTTTTGTTGTGAGTGTGCGTGGTAAAAGGGAGTAAGTTACCATACGTACATTCCTGATTATATTTATAAATTCATATGGTTCAATGGCAGGGGTGTTTTTCTGAGTTAATGAATAAAGAGAGGTGGAAAAATAAGATCTTTCGACTTGAGTCAGAACTACCTGCAAATATTTTCTGAGGTATTTATTCCAAAAGCAATTATCGTAGAAAAAAATACATAATTACTTTCTTCAGAAACACAGTTGATGACATCAGGAAAAGAAAAGGTATTTGACCGGCTCCTTCACATACAGCCTTTTGCCGTATGATCTACACATGATCTGAAAATTTGAAAAACACTTAAAAATAAACATGCCTTTTGGAAGCATCTCGGCTTGAACAGAAGACCACAAATACAGGACCATGAAAATACACAGTAATTTGTTATCACTTTGTTGTTCACTTCTTCTCTTGTAATATTTTAAAACACTGGTTGCTCTTGATTTTTTTTTTCCATTGTTCCAATCCCTCCCTTTGAAATGTCTTAAACACTTTGCTGAGTGTTTTACAACGAGAGAAACACCATTATCCAGGAGATTAAAAGCAGGAAAGAGAAAATAGTGGCAGAAATCAATCCCCTGCACACCACTGGCGGGGGCCCAGGGCCCCCAGCTGTCCTGGTGTGTACTCACTGGAGCTCCCAGTGCTCCCAGCCTGCCCTTCCGAAAGAAACCACAAGCCTCGCTTAGAGTTGTGGGCAGATACAGTGTTTATCCCCTTATTCTTGGCTTATTATTAACTTAAAAGCCTTGTGTATGGTCCTGTTCATTTAAGCAGCACATTTAGCGGCCCCCTCCAAGTCTGCCTTCAGATAAAATGGGGTTAAATCAGGCTATTTTCCAAATGCCTCACTTTCAGTTTTACTTGTCTTCATTTTCTTCCCTGCTCAACCACTTCATCAGCCAACTGCTACTGCATTCTGCTTGGCCCTCCGGAGAATTAGCACTTCTGACTCCCAGCAGGTTGTCAGAAAGCCTGAAAGAAGTTATCTTACCCTCAAAAATCTGGCACCACAAATAAGACGTTATTTCTAATTGTCTTTCTCGCTTTTACTTTTCCTCCCCAGCCCTTCGGGGCTCCCCTCTTCCCATCCTCCAGCTTCCTTTTCCACCCCTGTGCTTGGCAGGGATCCCCGCTCCATTCTGCTCTTTCAATAGCTGCAGCTCCACAAAACTTCTTGCTTTCCCCCAACCCTTGACAGTGGGAACGCTGGTGCTCCCGGGGGGAAAGCGCTGCCTCCTCCCAAAAAACTCGGCTCACGTCCCCGTCACGGCCGCATCTTTTATTGTGGCACTTTGTCACCGGCCGCTTGTTCGAGCCCAAACGAGTGGGATTCGGGGACAGAAGGCTGTGGGGGGCACATCCTCCCGTGGTCCCCTCGCTCCCGCAGGGCAGCGGTGCCGGACCGCGCCCCGAGCCCGCACCGTGGGAACCACCACGGCATCATCCCCGTGGCCTGTGTGCTGCCCTTCCACACCGCGGAGCTCTGAGCTGCACCCACGCACCCAGCTGCGACCCTCACAGTCACCCCCGTGGGCAGCGCAGTGTGCAGGGCACTGTCCCCGTGCTATGGCCACCTCCCGGCCCCAGAGGGTGCCCGCAGAACCGGAGAGGGGCCGGGGTGCCCCGGGGCAGCGAGCATCCGCGACCGGCACCGAGCATCCCCGACAGGCACCGAGAGCATCCCCGACCGGCACCGAGAGCATCCCCGACGGGCACCGAGAGCATCCCCGACGGGCACCGAGAGCATCCCCGACGGGCACCGAGCATCCCCGACCGGCACCGAGCATCCCCGACCGGCCCCGAGAGCAGCCCCGACGGGCACCGAGCATCCCAGCCCCGGCCCGCCCCGGGCGCCGCCTTTGCTCCGTGGGGCCGGCCCATCGAGGGAAGGACAGCGCTGCCCCCATTCCCATTCCCGGATCCCGCATCCCACCGGACCCCACGGGAGCCGCGCCCGCCCTGCCCCGCCGGCAGAGGTGGGGAGCCTTTGGGAGCCGAGTCCGTGTCCGTGAGGCCGTGTCACTGTCCACGGAGGGGTCGTGTCACTGTCCATGGGGCCGTGTCACTGTCCATGGACGGGCCGTGTCACTGTCCACGGAGGGGCCGTGTCACTGTCCATTGAGGGGCCGTGTCACTGTCCATGGGGCCGTGTCACTGTCCACAGAGGGGCCGTGTCACTGTCCATAGAGGGCCGTGTCACTGTCCATTGAGGGGCCGTGTCACTGTCCACAGAGGGGTCGTGTCACTGTCCACGGAGGGGCCGTGTCACTGTCCATTGAGGGGCCGTGCCACTGTCCACAGAGGGGCCGTGTCACTGTCCACAGAGGGGTCGTGTCACTGTCCACAGAGGGGCCGTGTCACTGTCCACAGAGGGCTGTGTCACTGTCCATGAAGGGGCCGTGCCACTGTCCACAGAGGGCCGTGTCACTGTCCATAGAGGGCCGTGTCACTGTCCACGGGGCGTGTCCATACCCACGGAGGCGTGTCCCTATCCATGGCAGGGGAGTGTCCATCCCCACTGAGGGACGTGTCCCTGCCCACGGAGCCGTGCCCACCCTCGCGGGGCGGTCCCTCCGTCGCCGCCAGGGCTCAGGCAGTGGGAGCGTGGCGGGACCAGCACCGCCCTCACCGCGGGCACAGCACCGCCCCGGCCCCGATCCCCGGCCCGCCCCCCCATCCCCGGCCCGCCCCCCCATCCCCGGCCCGCCCCCGATA
>JAWWMO010000030.1:4498873-4533402 GCA_035047845.1 Dendrocincla fuliginosa | reverse complement strand
CCTGTCACATGTGATGCAGCTCTGCATATTATCCAGCCTGTTTCCTGTGAGGTATCTCAGCTTGGTGGCCTGCCTTGGGTAGTGCTGGTCAGTCAGCCTGGTTCAGAGAAGGTGGTGGTAACACCTCTGGAAGGTGATCAGACTCATTTGGTAGAATTGGCTTGCTCTGCAGCTGCTGAAATGCAAGGCAGGAGGGGTGTGGGTGGGAGTGGGGAGGCAGCAGCACCCCAAAAACAGGGCACCTGCTGTCCTGGGCTAGCAGGGACAGGTGGGTGAGGATGGGCTCCTCATGTCCTGCATTGCTGTAGTGGAGATGAGTGTTCTGTGGCTTTGAAGCTGCTCACCCTGTGCTGCTTTCCTTGAGGGGAGATTTTAGCCTGTCTGCTGCTGCTCTACAGGGCTCCTGTAGTTCCCTGGGGGTCTGCAAAGGTTTCTGAGGCAGTGTGTGTGCTGTGCTCCTGTACCTGATGTCACTGATCCAGGAGATATGATATGATGGACTGCAGCAGTGCCCCAGGGTAAGGTCCATGCCCAGTTGGTGATGCTGCTCTTGTCTCTAACAGCTCTTAGATTGGTGCAGTGCTCTTCAGATGTGCTTCTGATGATCAGAATGGTGGCACTTCTTCACCATCTGACGTGGCTTTGTTTCAGTCTTCTGGTTGCTCCTTATGACTTTTGCTGTTTTGATGGGAAGAGAAGGCTCAGCTAGCCAGAGACCTTCCCTCTTCCTGCTTTGGAAGGTCTCTGCTGCCACAGCAGCCTCTGTGTTCTTTACAGGACTTTTCCAGATGCTCCCTATGACTGGTGGAGTGATGCTAATGATGCAGATTTATTGACTACTATTGCTCTGAATGAATTCTTATGTGGAAGGGATGAAAACTTTTCTCAAGGGAGAACTTGGTATGAAAAAGAACTATTTTATAGAAAAAATAGTAAGGCTTATCTAAATTAGGATGACCTGTACTGTGTCTAGTGTTCCAGATGAGCTTTTCATATCTAATTGTGATTTATAGAGAAATAAATATTCTTAACATGGATAGCATTTGGTATGACAGAGTTTTGACATAGCTAAACTTGAAATTAAGTCAGCACTTTGAACAGACGTTTTTTGATGGAGTGTGTGTGTGGTGATGCTCAGGTGTATTTGATATGGTGTGTGTTAACCCTGCAGAGAATAAGGAGGTTAAACTCTTCTGTTCAGTATTCAACATTTCTCAGCATCTGGTCTCTCTCTCCCTCAGTTGTCAGTTAACCCACTTGTTTAGATTTTTCTGGAATTCCTTGAAGTCATCTCCACATCTAGCTAACCTAAATAGCTTGTCAGCCAGCAAGGCAGTAAGCCTGGCTTGCTGTTTGTCTTATGTGACTAGTAAGGATTTCACACTACAAGGTTTAATCATCAGAGTTGCACAAGTTATTGCCTTGATGGGGCACTGTTTAATTCTTATATGGATGCATATACCGAGGGCTTTAAGCTGTTTAACAGCTAGTTCTCAAAAAGTAAGTTTTCCAATATTTGAGACGTGGACAAATTTATCTGGCAAAGAGATCTCTTTGCAGTCCTCAGTGAGTGTTATTCTGCCTCATTTTCATGTGTATGTGCAGGAAAGTGAAATGCCATGGCTGCTGCTGTGTCCCATGGCTTTCTGTGGCACCAAGGTTTTGGAAGGTATCTTAGACTTCCTAACTTTTTAATTTTTTGCTTTTTTAAATTTGAACGTGGAAGCTTCGAGATTTTAACTTAAATCCAGTCTGTCCAATGTCAGTGTGGTATCTTTTCAGTTGAGTTGGTCTGCAGTTCTGAATGAAAGCAGATCCATTGTCATATGTCTGTCATATATCTGTTAATTATTCATAGACTACTGTGTGGCGGGCATGGTGAGTTTCTCATACAACTGGCTTACTAGTAACTTAATTTTGAAGGTATCTGCCATCATCTGTGTGTTGCTAATGCAAGCATAACCTAGGTGTGAATACTTTCTTAAAGCACGTTTGCTTGCCTGGTCTGTTACTCTCCTTGGGCACTACTCCTCACCTCCTTTTTAAGATTTCTTTCTAGGAGAAGAATGTGTGGATGGAAGGGGAGGCGTATGTGCTAAGGAGGCTGGCATGGTCATTTGCAAAAGGGTTGCATGACTAAAAATCTCAGTTTGCAAAGACAAATTTGCAACTTAGCTGGTCATAGAGAGTCCTCCATTCAGGCTTGTTTTCACACATCCTTTGTAAATGCCACCCTTATCCCTAAAGCAAATGTTCTGTTGAATTTTGTCATCTTTATTCTCTCTCTGTCCTGTAGTCTGTGGCTAATGCCCCATAGTGCTTCCTGTTTAATTTTCTATCTGCTTCCCAGACACAGGCTCTTGCAGTTTTGGATGATAGTTCTGACCAGTTGTGTTGCCCCTTCAGTAGCTTCCTGGGCTGGTGGCCCTTTCTGCTGGGGTCACTCTGGGCTTTGAGTCAGGGGCTGGGGTGGTTCTTCCTTCCTGCTGGGGAAGGATCCCTCTGTCAGTAGAGAAGTACATGACTGGAGCTGAACATGCTACAGTTCACAGCCTGGTTTGGACCTGTGACCAGGCAGTGACTATTTGGGGATGGGAGGATCTGCTCTTGAGTCAGGCCATGTCCCATCACGTCTCCGTGACTGCTGCCAGAGCCCCAGTCAGCAAGATGGGGGCTGGGGCTCAAGGCTGCTCCCATATTCTGAGCAGAGCCAAGTGACACCAGGTCCTTGAAAGAAGGTGGCATCTGGTCCAGTTTACTCCTCTGTGCTAGGGCTTTGCTGTGTAGTAACAAAAATGTGGTAATTCACACCCGTAATCCTTCTGCTTGGAAATCTGCTTGTGACAGTTCTGATGGAGTGTGGCACGTTGGGAAGTGTTCCTTTGCAGTCTGATTTGGTACAGAATAGACTTGCAGTGAAATAACCCGAGTTAAATCACTTTAACAATGCCCTCCAAAGGCGTTATTGTTTGAATTACTTCCCTGGGGTAGTTGTGCAGATGTGTGGCAATGCCTCTCTGAATGATGGTAGTGCCTCTCACCTTTCTTATTGTCGAAGACAGGCTGAAATGCTGCTTTGGTCCAACTGCTTCGTGACCAGCCGAGATGCCTGTTAAAAGTGTAGGGAAAAAATGAGTTATGTCAGTATTGGGGATTTTACAACAACAGTTTTATTATTTATGTTCCATCCTCCATCTTTATGGAGGGTTTACTTCCCCTTAACTAGTGTCTTTGCAGTCGAAGGCAAGCTGTTGACCTGGCATTTCATGCCTTTGTGTTCCCAGCTCTGATGCACTTCTTTTTCCAGTGATTGTTGCTTCAACTTTGTCACTCACAATCTGTGTAACACTTGCTTAGTTCTCTTACGGCCATGCTTATAGGGTCCTTAAAGCCTTTCATAAAGTAAGCATTTCATTTTGCCTGTTGGGAGAAGGAGGTTTATGAAGTTAAAAAAAAAAAAAGAGAGACAAGAAATACGCTGTAGGTAATAGATTCCAAAAATGCAAATTTGTTTAAGCAACCCCTTAAAAAGAAGGGAGGGAAGAAGGAATTGAAGATTAAAACCTGTGTTTATATACATGTAGAAGCTGGAGGCAAAGCAATCCATTCATAAATATACAATAGGATTTATGTCATGGTGAGAAGTGGTACATGCATATTCATGTGTAATTTGCAAATCCTTCAGCGATTAAATACTTTACTCCAAACTCAAGAACTAAATAACCTTCTTGTTGAAATGAGATGTCCAAAGGCTCTAATGCTCCTCCGGTGGAGGGGAAAGGCTGGGTGGTGTAATAGATCTGATACTTTAATTTTCACTCTATTAAAAGATTTCTGGTGTGCTTTGGGCATTATTTTATTAGTATAATCAGTAAGTCTTGAACAAAACACGAAGCAGAGAATTGCAAGAAATATTGTAAGGCCTATCATGCTAAGAAAAGCAGATAGGCATAGAAACTTGTTAGGATGTTTTTTCTCAACTGATTTCAATGTCAAATAATTTTGTCTAAAGTTTTATATCCCACATGTAGAGAAGGAAGCAGATAGGTAACAGCTTGGGGTGCCACTGGCTGAAATAAGTGGGCTTTGTGCAAGTGTTTTTGTGCAAAGAATCGCCTGTAAAAGTTGGAGCCTCAGTTTATCATGTAACACTAAAAGATGGATATGAATACACTGCTGCTAATGCTTTTGGTTTTCAAAAGCATTAAAATATTACAGGCAAAGTATCTACTTTCTAACATCATGAATGGGGGGAAAAATACTGCGATGGAATAACTGTTTCCTGCAACTTGGGTTGTTCCAGCCTGGTGAGTGCTCAGTGACAGCGTTCCTGGGCAGGGTGGGGTGATGCAACTGGTTTATCTTGCCCTTCAGTCATCTCACTAAATGCTACTCTGCAAATGGGGCAGCACCTACCAGGCATCCTACTGAAAAAACAGAGCTCAGCCTATGCCTCTAATACCACTGTGACAAGATAAGGTTGGGACCTACAATGTGATGGTGTTTTGTGCTCGGTGCCTGCCCTTGCCTTCCTCGGGGTCCTTTTGCAGCTGGAATTAGCAGTCCTGTGTCCCTTCTAGATCCACCAGCTGCTTTGCTTGCACAGCAGACTCGTGGCCACTTAGCACTGGAGCTGTGCGATGGCTGGTGCTTGTGTATTGCTATGGGCAATTACTAAAGAGCTAAAGTTCATCCCAGTTCTTGAAGCTGGACCTAAGCCTGTTCAGTTCCATCTACATAAATTTGCTGTTTGCCCTTCGGGAAAGCCGTGGTTTGTTCTTGTATCTGGACCATCACAGTGTTGTTTACTGCACTCTCTCCTGCTGTTGCTGATGGCTCATTTTGGAATTACTCCTTTATGAGCTCTTTCTCCTTTGTGCATAGTTTTGCGTTGGGAGAATATAAAGTACATCCATGCTGGATGGGAAAAGCCAGCAGAGTCCTTGTGTTCTTTCTTCCCCACTGAGGTTAGTCTCAGTTTGAAAGTTGTGCTGTCTGATTTAGCTTTCCTGCTCCTGTTTTGTAACAGCTTGCTTGTGGGAGGCTTTGATTGAGCTCAACAAGACAGAGCTGTGCACTCAATTCACTGAAGACTATATATGTGTTTTGCTGGCTGGCACAGGTGTAACAAATTGCCCTTTTAGTCCTGTTTGCTTGTTTTTCTCATTCAGTCACAGGTGGTTTGTGCTCCTTGGTGATCAGAGAAGAGCCCTGGATTCTCTGTTGCTGTCCTAGTGCTGTGATCAGGGAGGCACACAGCAGGGGTGATGTCCCCTCGGTGCTTGGGGCTCTGCTGTACAAGCTGTGCTTCAGTTGGCTTGAAATGATGTTTCCAGGTAGCTGAGAAGTTGTTGCTTGTACAATGAGCACTGAGAGTTTGTTATCATCTGCCACGTTCAGAGCATCAGCAAGTCTGAGCTGGTGGCTGGTCACAGGAGGCTGTGTAAATACAGCACTGGGTACTTGAAGAATATGAATTGATGTAGTTTTATTGAAAGGACAAAATTGAGGGAAACAAACACAGTTTTCCTTCAGTTGAACCCCGAGTTGGCGACTTCTTGGCTTTATATGGTGGCCACTTCACCCTTGGAGCAGTTCATGTGCACACAGAGGAATGGCTGGTTTGTGTGGAGGGATGTTCCTGATTACTGTGAGGTTGTATGAGCTGGTTTTATTACATATTAGTTAGAAAAATTAGAAGACAGGAAATTTATTAACAAATCTCATGTTTTAAATGAGCACTGCTCAGGTGGAGGCTGGATGGGAGGTGAATTTGATTCCCCCTCTGGTTTAGTAACCATAAGTCATTGCCTCTGGGTCCATCTCAGAAGACTGCAGTGAACCACTGCTTACAGTATTGTAACCACTTGTATTTGTGCTGGTGAAGAAAAGGCAAAAACCTTTGCCCCAGGGCTTGGTTCTGGCTGTGGGCACAAGCCCCACTGGCAGAGCTGGAGCAGGCTGAGGAGGTTGCCATTCCTGGAGCCCAGGTGCCCATCTGACTCCTCACCAAGCTTGCTGGTGTGCAGGAAGCTGCTCCCTCTTTTTTTGGGTACAGTTTCTGCTGCTGCAGTGAGTTGGAGTGGCCCAAGGACTGTCTGGCACACCAGTGACCTGCAGGGGTGGGAGTGACCTTCCTGCCAGCGTGGCTCTCCTCGAAGTCATGGCTCAATCCTGAGCTGCTGTCAGAGCAGTTGTGCTGTGCTTGCCTGGCACCACGGGTGGTGAGCGTGGGTTCAGCCAGGCAGCTGTGTCACTTGTAGTTTGTCTTTCAAAGCAGACAGCTTAAATATCAGATTGATGCTTTCTCAGTGCTGCGCTGTGGGCTGTAATTCCATCTGCTGCGACACAGTGAAGGTGACACCTGAAAAGGTATGTGCTGCTTTCTGGATATCCTCCCTGTATCTTCTGCATACCTCACTGGAGGCACCATTTTACCTGCATTCTGGCCTTGCTCAGCGTGGGGTTGCTCAGGAGTGTAGCAGAACACTCAATATTTTTTTCTGAAATGCTGTTAGAATTTCAATGTCATATTTCAGTCAAAGCTGAAATTCCAAGCACTGCAGTCTCTGCAACATCACTGCCCTTTGTCTTCTCCAGTCTGGAACAGTAGAAGCATCTGTTTATGCCATTGATTTGGCAATTATTAGAAGGACATTGAATAAAGGTCATTATTCGTGGAAAGAAGTATTCAAAGACCTCTGTCTATAAGGTCTGTGTTTTTAATAGTTCTGCAGATTCATCACTGATTTTGGAACTTGATAGCACGTTCATTCCCTGGATCAGTCTGTAGATTAGATTAAAGTCACTAGACAAGGGCAGCAGGGGTATTTTATTTGCCAGAGAATTTCAGCTTGGTCTTTGCAGGTGAGCTGAACTGTGGGTAATAATTTATTTAGCTGTGCTGATGGAAGTAAGTTCTGCATTGATGGTGTAGATCAGCATTTGGGTAGAAATGAATAGAAAGGATAACAAAGTGAAACTACTTGCTAAAAAATATTACTGCATGGGAGTTGCACTTCATTCAGGTGCTGATGGTGAAGCAACACTCAGTTAAGCTGCAAATTTTAAACCTGTAAGCTCTCATGGTGGCTTGCTTAAGACCAAGTGTACAGTACTGTAGGGCACAATGTCAGATCAATTAAACACAGCTTTGACTTAAGGATGAAAATGAATAGCTGAGATATTTTAGGTAATTGCCTTGAGCAGCAGTGGTGGTTGTATTCTAGCAGCTTCAGTGAGTTATAAACAAGCTACAGCTGGGGCCAGATCAGGCAGGTGATAATTTGCACGATGCCTGGCATAGCTTGGTGGGAGAGCAGTACACGCAGTGTGTGCAGGCTGTTCTCCCTGGTGTGTACCCTGAGTTCTCTTACAGGGGAGGTGTTTGTACCCACACAGGTCTGGTCCCAGTAACACTTTCCACCTCCCCAGATGCTTCAGTTTTACCTCAAGTGTCTTTCTGCAAATGCTGGTTTTGAGTTAGACTGACTCATTCTTATCCTTTGGCATATATAAAGGCTACAAAACCTGATGGGTATGGAGAAAAGGTGTTACTGAAGGATCTTGGCATGAAATACTGCTGTACATGGTCTGAAAGAAAAAAAAGCTTTTCCCTCTTTTTTGGTTGAATGAAAGAAGGGAAAACATGACTGAGGTAGAGAGTTGTCTTTCTAACAATGTCAGTTATAAAGGGTTTGGATTGTGCATAGAGAAGACTGGCATTGAAGTAGTTTGATTTTCAGAACCTTGCTTTCTAACTTTCTAGAAAAGGTACTGGTGACCTGGGGCATTCCAGGTCCCACAGGAGAATCTCAGGAGTGAAACGGCCTTAAAGCACCTGCAGATCCTGCAACTTGTTTGCTGGGTTGCTCTACAAAGAGGGTTTATTTTGTGAGCAGAGCGTGGATGTAGCTCACCATCTTTTCCTGGCTACATCCCCTGCATTGAAAACTGAGGGAGAGAAAATACCTTGTTACAGATGAAAGGGAGCTGGGGCTTGATATGGCACAAAGAAAGATGTGATTTCCTACTGTGCTAGGTTTGTGTGGTCTCTACTATATTTTCAGATCTTATTTTGAGCAACTTATATTTTCCAAGATAAAGCTGAAACTCTTAGAGCTGGTGCCTTCTGCTGCTTCCGTTGATTTGCAGGGAAGAGAAATGTGTGAAAATGTAGGTGGTTTGGCTTCACTTGTTACAAAGCCCTGAAATAATGTTCTGTGCCTTATACACCAAATGTTTAAAATCATTCTCTTTTGGAGTTCATATTAAATAATAGGTAAAATGGCAATGCATGGAAGGTAAAAATGGAACATCCAGTGTCAAGTACGTCCCTGTGAAAGTATAGCATGAGTTATAGGTATGTGCTTGCTTAGGATAGGGCTTTCCATAGTTTGTAGCCATGCTATGGGGATGAAGCCAGTTGAGGGAGATTAGAACTCACCTGCATATTATGTTGGATATTTAAGAGATCTGCGAAGCTGAAGTGAAATCCTCAGCAGAAGAAATTCTTTTTAAAATAAGAAATGTCAGAAGCACCATAGAATCCATGAAAAGCACACCTTTGCTCTCAGTTTTTACATTAAAAAGCACTCAAATTATTTGGCTCCGTGCAGCATGGGAGGGAGCCCTGGTCTGAGCCATCACCTGGGGGCTCTGGGGAGAGCTGTTGCCTTGCAGTCAACCTGCCTGACATCAGTGGCAGCAAAACTGGGCACTGGTAAATGAAGACAATGACTATAAGGAAGAGACAGGCTCTCTGGTGTGTCACAGCATTCTCTGTCTGGCAGACACCTAGGACAGGGCTCTCCATCTGGCGTGGCTCGGCCCTCGAGGAGTGGCTGCTGCCATAGGAACAGAGGTCCCTGCCAGTGCCCTTCTGCCGGAATTAAATCCGGGACAGCCACATTATGGCAGGCACTGCTGCTGGCTCTGATGTCGAGCTCTTTGTCTTCACAACCCATCACCTGCACTGCTGCTGTGTCCTCTCTAACATCACTCTTACAGCTTCAGAACGTGGCTTAAACATTATGCCGTGCTCTGCTTCCAGATGCTCAGCGTGGCTAAAAAAAGGGAGTGAGGGTTTTAAACATCTTTGGGGAGGCAACGCGTGCAACTGCGGGTCACACCAGCCAGTCAGAGCCTCTTAGGGCTCAGCTTTGTATTCAGATGCGCTGGCCTGCGAGCTGCAGACATTCCAGATACTTGTGTTCATTTTGGCTGTATCCAGGCACGCACTCACAAAGAGCAAGATGCGTGCAGTGAAGTATAAATCCCGTCCTCTAATGACTCAAAGCACTGTTGTGTGCGCATACATGCTTAACAGATTGTATAATTAGCTGGCTTTGTAAAGCTGGCAGCATGTATGATTGCCCAGTAGCTAGCTAGAAATCCTACGTGGCGTAGGGGGTGTATGCGGGTCCTTCAGCTTGCTGTGTCCATGCAGCGATGACTGCTGGGCATGAGGGAGGGGGCTGCATCCCCCGGGCTGGCTCTTGCCCCTCGGCTGCTGTTCTGGGCTGGCTTGGCTGGTGGCTCTGGGGTGTGGGGACAGGGCTGTCCCCAAGGGCAGGCTCACAGACCCTGTAGCCATGTGCCTTACCCCTGGAGCCCGTCTCTTGGCCCATGGGTTTGGTTAGGCATTGGCCCAGCCTGGAATCGGGTTTTATTGGAAATCCTTAACTCAGCCGTGCTAACCCCAGAGGTCGCAGGCCTCCCCCCAGAGCTGTGGTGACCCTGCAGTGCTGTGCCTGCTGTGGACAGAGGTGTTCCCAGTGGGAATGCCGGGGGCAGTGCTGACCAGGAATGCCACCGGTGTGCCACAGACAGGGAGGGTGGGCACACACACCGGGCCCAGGGCTGCGTGCTTGGGGTTTCACCGGAGCCGGGCAGGACCGAACATGACCTTGAAAATCCTGGTGGAGATGAAAAGGTGCAGTCAGCGAGCACATGGCTGGGTGGCCACGCTGGCACAGGGTGACAGGGCCCTGCAGACAGCCCCGGCAGGGTCTCGGTGGGTGCAAACCCAAGGGACCAGCTTCGAAACCCGGTGGGGTTTATCCATTTCTGAGTAACAACCAGCCTGGAGGCAGCAGCAGGGCAGAGTCTGGCAGCTGGAGAAGGTGGGCCACTGAAGAGGACCAGTTTTAATTATGATTCCATGGCACATGAAGCTCATCTACGAGTTTGGTGCCCAGAAATCTGGTGAGCAGCCAGGTAGCTCCATCACAACCAGCAAGGGGGGTTGTGCTTTCCCCCAGTGCTGCTCCTGTTCTGACACCCCCTCAGTCCCTGGCACTGCTGAGTCCTGCTAACCCAGCTGGGAATTTGCTGGGCAGGACAGGCTGGGTGCTGTTCTGCTGTGTTAGGGGACAAGGAGTTTGTGGGAGGGCTTGGAGGGTGCTGAGCTGGGAAGAGGAGCAAGGAAAAGCTGTGTAGGGTTTAAGGTGGGAGAGATGCTTTTTGTGGGACCAAAAAAAAATCATTACCCTGGCTCAGTTGCTGATGTCTTGGTGCTGTGGATCCAACATAATCCTTCCTCCTCTGTGCTAGCACTTGTGCCTGTACAATCACGTGCTAATTCAGGTTAAGAAACTGCATCTCCTAGGAATGGATCCTTTTCTAAAATGCTTTCTGTGTGCTTTTAATCCTGAAGTGTGTCCCAGGAAAGTGACACTG
The DNA here is from genome assembly GCA_035047845.1 of Dendrocincla fuliginosa. Taxonomy (NCBI): domain Eukaryota; kingdom Metazoa; phylum Chordata; class Aves; order Passeriformes; family Dendrocolaptidae; genus Dendrocincla; species Dendrocincla fuliginosa. The sequence goes on along the minus strand of JAWWMO010000030.1, from coordinate 4,522,722 downwards.
TGCAGATAAAGCAACAGTTGTAGTGCAAAAAATAAATCAACACAACTATGAATATGTGCTCTAAAATGAAAAACGCTGCATTCCTGAAGAAATGTAAGTATTGTTACAGCTTGACTGTGGTACTTTTGTTGCTGAGGCTGCGCTGCAGCTTTGGGAGCAGATACTCAAAATTCATTGGTTTGTGGTGGTTTTTTTTGTTTCTTTTTTCTCTCTCGACAAGAATAGAATAAAAAACCCCATCTTTCTTTGTGGCTATATGAACTTACCCTGGTGTGCTGTGTGCTTTTTGTTGGAGGAATTCAGGCAGCTGCAGTGCCTTTTAGATAAGTCCTTTCTAAATGCTTAGGTTAGAGCATTTGGGTAAAAACCTTTTCTCGCTTAACAAATTCAGACCCTTTTCAGTTCTAGTGGATCTAGGTGTGTGCCAGGAATTTGGATGTGTGCTGATGATCTTGGGACATTATTTTTTAGGTACTGTGGAATGGAGTGGCTTCTACTCAGGGAGGTGGAACGTGCCCCTGCTGACCTTCCTGCAATAACTTCAGCTTTTGTTTGCCATGATACTTGATTAAGACAAATCTAGCATCTCTGGCTTTTTTCTTTGAAGTTATCCAGCTTGCAAAGCTGGGATGAAATGCAGCCTGTTTGCTGGGATTCACCTTCTTCACTTTCTAACATGGAGTGATTAGTATGGTGGTGCTGAAAGTGGTGGCTCTGCTGTCCTACAAGGCAGGGGCTTGAGTGAGGCACATACCTACCGCACATACGTGGGAGAAGTGGGAATACAGAGATACCAAAAAGACTTGAACACCAGGGTATATTGGAAGGAGGAAGATTGTTCCTTTGGAAGGAGGTTCCTGTGCTCTTGGTCATACTCCAAAGTAAAAGAGTAGCTAAATATTAATAATAAGACTATGCAAGGTGTGTCTCTGACACATACCTAGAGCATGAAGTGTGAGCAGCAGTGATGAAGTGGTATGTATTCTGAGTCCTTGCTTAGTGGAAAGCAATGCTGTATGTTTTGAACGGAAGAGTAACTAAAAAGCTTTTGATGTACCTCTGTAAAAGTCCACTGGACATTTTAAAAAATATGATACACTGCATTAGGCAGAAACTTGGTTAATTGCCTCAGGTCACAACAGTGAGCAGGACCTTAAGAGCAAAAAAAATGCCAGTTACCCCATGGTGAAACAAATGACACCTTGCTTTTGAGGCAACCAGTGATCAGTTGGTGATCAGGATATAATTTATTGGTTGTACCTTCTGCTGAGCCCTTCTACTTCCATCCTCTGTGAACAATTTGATATCAATTCCATCCATGAGCTTGTGTTCAGAGGTCCTCGGGTGGTGCTCCCTGCAATAAAATCTGAGTTGTAAACAGCCTTGGGGAATAAATTTTTCGTAAGGATTTCTTGTTTGCATTCTGAAAAATGACACATGGCTTCTGGGATTTGCTCATAGTTGCAGGGGGTGCTACGAGCACGCAGTTTCAAGACACTGTGGTGCTGATACGGTTGGCTTTCCTGTGGTGAAATACGTGTTTGTCCTGAACCTGAGGAAGACTTTCATAGTGGTGACACAGTTCCAGAGTCTTGAAAGGAGACAGTACAAAACCAGAGTCCTTCTCTCAGTTCGATCTGAGCTGTGGTCCCTGGCCTGTGACTCTCTACAGACTGGACTATTTTTGTTCTTCCTGGGCTGATTCTGGGCATGCAAATCCTCAGCCAGCTGCTTGTGCCACTTCAGAGCTGGCAGAAGGACTACAAGTGGGCTCTGAACCACACAAGACAGGTGGGGAGGGGGAGTGTAAAGAGCAAGAGGCATTATAACTTCCATGTTAACAGAAATTTGTTCTGTTGGCAAAACATACTGATAGTGGATCATTAAAAATAAATGATGTTTATAAGAGTAAATCAATCAAACTCACTTGGTGATGCGTATCTCACTTTTGCTGTCCTCAGATGCGTGAACAACCTTCAATAGTTGTTGATTTGTATCGACTCCCTTGCAATGTGTGAAGTACTGGGCTATGTTTAGTGCTTTGTACAGTTCTGCCTATAAATGCAGGTTGGCTTTTTTTTTCTGGTGGCTTAACTGCATGGTAAGTCAAGGCTTTGTTACTTTGGATGAAAAAGATACTCAACCTATTAATTTTATACTCTTACCTTCTAACTCTTTGCATGTCCTAAAGCTTTACTCTCATGAGGTTGTTCTAGACATCTGTTCTTGTTCTGACATTTCTGTTTATTTTTACACAGTATGGCTTTTCAGGAACTGAGAAGGCATTGCATCAACACTTACAGCAACAGTAGTAGATAGTAAAGCTGATTTTGTGAATTCCAAGTGCTTATGTGCTTCAGCAGTCACTGCATGCAGGAGCTGAGGGTTGTGCAACCTGGACTTTCTTCTCTTTGGATCAGAAATGAGTTGCCATGCTTTCCTTTCTAAAGGCTGCCTTCAGTTCTAACTCACAAAGCTGAGTCTGTTGAAATAACTTTGGTCTGCCCCTCTTGAAGGATATGGCATGGATTACAGTTGGCCGGGCAATGCTTATGCTGAAGTATGTATTCTGTACCTGGAATTCACAATTGCTTTGCAACTGAAAGGGTATTTGTTCTTCTGTGTTGTCCACTTCTCTGAGATATCTTGACTGGGCATCTCCTCTGATTCTTGCAGGCAGTCAGAAATTTCCCTGTTTGTACCTGGTACTGCTGAGTTTACAAGGGCATTGAAGGGGCCCACGAACTCCTGTGAGTGCACTGAGGCCTCCTCGGAGTTCACATGACCTGGTAGTTTCCTCTGTGTATCTGGATTCAGCTCCATCTGGACAAGATTTCCAAGTTGCCAGACTGATGTCAGATCAGAGAGCCACGAAGCAGTGTTGTCAGAACTGATCTAGGCATTGCATATAAGCTGAGTGGCTGCAGCTGGTCTGTCTTAGGGCAAGAGCAAAAAGAGCTGTGGTGATAACCTGCTGCTTGCCTAGACTCTGTTCTGCAGGGGATGCAGACCAGAGAGCCTGCTAATGTTGCTGTTTGGGATTGGGACTGTCAAATAGCTGTGAGAATATTTATAATGCAGGAATAGCAAGCAGGCAGTCCTGCTGAAGCTGCTGTATGGAGCTAGCAATTAGCCCAGTGCAGCAGGAGGTGAACAGGGAGCAGCATACAAACCATGTGCATGTGAAACCAGCCTCTTGTGCTTCCCTTGCCCCTTTACAAACAGGCTTTCATAATAGTGATGCTTGGTTCTACATTGGGTAGATAGGTCCCTAGATGAATCCAGTGATGCCACCCTGGAGTTGTCTGTCTTCCCACTCCAAATGCCATGTGAATAAAGGGCAGAGGAGCTGGCAGTCTTGCAGGAGGTATTGATTGTCACACTGCTTTTTCACAGTAGAGATAGAACATATTGGTGAGAAATGCATTCCTTCTCAAAGAATTAAGGTTTGTGCATGAAGTGAAATGTGCTCAATGAAGTCCTGTTGTGGAGTGAATCCCAAATCCATTCCTCCTCACAGGTGTCTGGACAGTCGGCCCAGTGCTCACTGCTGCACTGCCCATCCTGGCATGCTGCTGTCCATGGATAATGTATTCCTGAATGCTGAGGTGCAGCAATTGTTTCTTTCTTACCTCCTTGCTGACATCTCAAATATTTATCTTTTCCTGACAGTAGGTGTTGGTTCCCTGCTTTAGGATCTGTGTTGTGGGGGGAGTCTGTCCTAAACACCTCCTTATCTTGAGGCATCTTGCCAATGTAAACTGCTGCCACCCACGCTATAGGCAGCCTTTCAGGGAAACAGGAATGCAGGCTGTAAGAATGGAGACAAGCCTGCCAGTTCATAATCTCCAAAATATGCCAAGGAACTAGTCTGACTACTCTGGATGTTTGGTAGACAATTTATCCCCTTCCTGTGAAGTGACCAGTCCCCTTCTTCCAGAACAGCTGAACTTCCAAGTGAAGAGAGAGCTGACTTGTTCTTAGTCAATCTGCTCAGGCTATGCAGGTGGCAAGGATGCTTATCCTACAAGAACTGAAAGCATACTTAAACAACTCCAGCCATTTAAAACTAAAGACACTTTAATTACTTGCATGGTTAAACTCCAACTCTTGCATGCTTTTAGTTCAGTCATGTTGCACTGTTCTCATCGAGTTGTACCTTACTCTTTTATATCTTTTCTGCTTAATCAGTTCAGGAAAGCATGCAGGATATACAGGCTGGCAGGCAAGTTAATGTTGTGAGAAGCCTCAGCCCCCATTTCCTGACTTTTTAACCTTGAACTATCCCAGGAATTTCTGTATTTGAGTGATTAAGAAGGTATGACCGACCTCCTGCCTCTCTCCTGCTTGCAGAACCAGTTTGTTAATCTCTGAGAATGATCGAAAATTCGTAAGTGGATTTTGATGGTCTTCTCCTTGCAAATAACTTCGTAGGTCTTTGTTGCCAGGGGTAAATGATCTGTACTGAAAGGAAATACATGGACAAACAGACTGCCACTGTGTGCAGAGTAGAGCTTGTAAACATGCAAGCCTTTTCAGAAGTGGATAGAACAAGCAAGCCGTTAACTGTTCGACTGATATGTGCTCATTGTGGCTGGTGGGGTCATAAATTGGGTATTATATACAGAATTATGCTTCCATTAATCTGTTTGACTAATAGAAATATATTGCTATTAAAGGTATAAATGCATTTCTGTTTGGAAGGCTTGAAATACTGACTTGTCTGACTTTCAGGTGTCTTTGTTGTCTCCTGATCTCTTCTGTGGAGAATCTACTTGTGACTAATTTCTGTAGAAACAGAATAATTTGTTACCTGCTTAAGTGAAACAGTGTAAATTAGCAAATTACACATGGCTCAAAATCACCTTAAGGTACAGAGATTGTTCTCATGGCTTGACCAAAGAGCTGAGTTCTTGTGTCAATAAAAAGGTTTAAAATTATGACAGCTTGGAAAATAAGCTCTGAAGGTAGATGTTGGGCTTGCTTATCCTAGAGGTGACCCAGTGCACAGAGCATTGAGGGGCAGGAGAAGATACAAGATGAAAGAGATCTTCAGGAGACTGAGAAGATGATCAATAACCATGGCAACAAAGGGGACGACTTCTGAAAAGCAAACAGCTCTGCAGTTTGAGTTGCTTGAGGAGATGTGTTGTTTATTTTATGGCATTTCTATTGGTAAGGTTTATGTTGTTAGTTTAAGCAAATTAGTTTACAGTAACAGCTAGAAACACAGTGTTTTTCTCAGACTTGACCCTGTTTGTACTGGAAGGAATGTAATTCTGTTCCCCGTTATCCTTTATAGCATCAAGACCAAGACCACACACTGACAATCGTTGAAATTACATGTGTTTGAGGTTACTAGAAGTTTAGGGTGACTGTGCCTTGGTGTAAGTCTTGGAATAATGTCTGGCTTCCAAAACTTTGTCATACTTGATCTCTCACGAGACTCCTTTCGGGTGTAGTTAAGAAGCTTTTCAAATTTGTGATCACTTCTTAAAGGCTTCTCCTTGTCACCTGGGAAGCACATTCCCATTCATGGTTCCTGTCTGCTTATGGTGGTCCTGGGTTATTCCTTTCTACTCCCCTTGGTGTGTAGGTCTCCCCTTTTAACTCCACTGCAGCTGGTGAGGTTTTAGTGGAGTTGAAGGTGCCCAGTGGCCCAGAGCTGCCTGTTGTGTCACTGCTCTTAGGGATGAGCTGTTCTCATCAGCTTTTCCCTCAGCTGCAGTTGGAATGGGAATCTGAGGGAGTGTTTCATCATGCCCAGGTGTGTGGTGACAGGGCAAGAAAAAAAAGCTTTGCCAACAAGATCATAAAACAGGCCCTCTTCACTACCACGCCTCCAGCCTCCAAAGGCAATGCTCCCTGCAATGAGAGAAGATGCTCCCAGGGAAAGTAGTTACTATAGTGACGAATAGCCCTGATGTGTTTGAGGGCTGGATCACCAAGTTGAGTAATAAATGTGTAGGAGTCTATTTTTAAAAGCTTTTGTGAGGAGGAGATTGCTGGAGTCCTAGAAAATTTGTCTGCAAAGCAATAGGTTTTTCTATGCTGAAGTTTAAAAATAACCATCGTCTGTCTTGAGAATGGGATGACCTCATTAAAAACAAAGAAGCTTGTATGTCATCGTGTTGAGCCTCCTGGCAGTGATTCTTGCAGCAGCTTTCTGAGTTACAGTAGGAGCTCTGCCCATTAACAGGTTCCTCAGAACTCAGACCCACGGGGGTCCTGTGTACAGCTGCCCTGGTGTCACAGCTGGAATCAGGTGCTTTAAGCTCATTCCCTGTTCTGGTCTGTGCAGCATGTCCTGGCACATAATGAGCAGTGAGTTATATTCAAATAAGAAATGAAGAAATGCTGTGTAGGAAAAAAAAAAGGAAGTAGAAGCCATTGAAAATAAAACTTGACTCCAAGCTTCTCCCACAAAATGCTGGGTTTAAAGACTGTTTGGTTTTGTAAGAGAAATAGTGTGAGGGGAAGTATCTGCCACAAGTCATAATTTTGTTACCTGGCTTGACTTCTTGCCCACAAAACCTCTGTGACCTGTGCACTTGCTGTGTACCTGTGAATGCAGCAGGGAAGGGGAGAGCTGAACAGAGCTGGGGAGCTGGGCTTTAGGGTTTGGTGACTGATGCTGTAGCTCTGAGAGGAGCTGCCATGCAGGTCCTGGGTGATCCGGGTGCCACCTTTGTGCCTTATGCAGGGAGCTGCTGCTGTGGGTACAGCAAGCTGCAGGAAATCCCCTGGTGTGTCATTTCACCCATAGGGGGTCATGAAGGATTTCATGTAAGGCTGAACTGATTAAAATAAGGCTCTCCTGTTTAAATGGCTTTACTTTGCTATGGGGTCTGAGGAGCCCTGCAAGCACAGGGATTAAGTGGGTTTGTGTGGGGTGCAGAGCCTGGGCATGCACTGTTGGTTTGTGAACGTTTCCATCTCGGTGACCCAAGGGCAGTGTTGGCTGGATGCACATCTACCTACATGCACATGGCTACTAACAGCTGCCTGTTGCTGTGGGCCACCCATTAATACCACTAGTTACCAAAATAACTTCTGTTTTAAGAAGTTCAGAATTGATTTCTGTTACCCCTGTGGAATTAACTCCAGATTTGTAAGTGGCACAGGTCACCCATCTCCCGCTCCTGTCGGAGTCTCTGTACAGACACGTTTAACAAACCTTCTGTCAATCAAAAACTGGTTATACGAGGATTATTTGCCTTCAGTTTTCTGTGTAATGAGGTTTTTGATTGACAACAGTGGAGTTAAAGAATATAGAAAGGCTTTCTGAATCTGAGATGAGCAAGTTTCCATTTAATGCTGTTTGCACATGATAACATTGACTTCCAGTTTTATCTGTGATAGAAACTGAAGGTGATAAAGAATAAGAAATATAGAAGCCCTTCTCATTTAAAAATTGTGTGACTTAGAAAATACAGGTAGGAAACTAACTTTCCATTTCCTGCTGTGGCAGTGGGATTTGATCATCATTTGCTGTACAAATAGTTGATCTTTTGGGGGCAAACGTTTTGCAAAGATGGAATTGTCTCAGTATGTTCACCATGGTTGGTGGATGAGCAGTAGCTTTCCCTTCAGCTTGCCACTGCCTGAAGACTGTCAGATGCTCCTCAGGTTAGAAAGTTGGGTGATGCTGTTATCTTTTACCTCTCTTTATCAGGATTAGTTTCTGAAATGGTGTCCTTGACCTGCTGTGTGTGCTGGTTGCTGTGGGGACCTGGTTTCCAGGTGTCTTAATGAGCATTTGCATTTGTCAAGTAAATTTGAATTTCTTGAATGCACTTAAATTAGAAAATAACGTACTGGAAACTAAGAAAACACGATGTAAATGGATAAATCTAACTTGATATTTCTTTTTCAAAATACTAAATATTCCTAATAATGACTTTGATTAAAATGTAGCTAATGGGGTAAGGGCAGTCAGAGGTGTGATGAATGTGAGATACAGGTGAGTTGATGTGAGACAAATAGGGGTTCTTTATGGGTGAGCTAGAAGGCCAGAGTTAGGCTGTGCTTTACAAATACCTTCTCTAGCTCAGCCTGGTTTCTCTTGCAGAGCTCCATGCCAAGTTCAGCCTGCAGCTTAGAAGCAGATAAAGCATTTGAAGAGCAGTTCTGGTCTAACTGATGCATTAGAGCCAAGCGAGTGTGGCTGGAAGATGCAGGCAAGACTCCAGTCTCAAAGTGTCATCTCTTTTAACTAGACCAGTTTGGGTTTAATAAGAAGTGCTGTACCTACAGACTTTAAGTTTGCCCCTTTGGTTCCCTCTTTGTGTCTGGAGATCAGAAGTCAAAGTTAGGATTTTCTGAACTTTTGGGTGCATTACTTTTGGCTGAAAGCTGGACGAATGAATCTGGAGGTTTCCCTAACAGAGGAGGGCACAAACCATTTTGTAGGTTTCCTTCCTTAGTTATAAGCACAGTGGTACCAGAGGTCCATTTTTGTGGATTGCTGCTTTGAGTCTGCCTACAGAGAGGAACTATTATGTGATAACATGGTTTGAGTTGATGAGATTTTTTTTTTTTTCCAAGGCAGTTCAGAAAGCTTTGTGAATTGTAAAGGAGAAGTTTCAAAGGAATAGTCCTGCAGATGTGTCCTAGCTTTAACTTCCCACATGCAGGAACAGTCCTGTTTTATGCAGCAATAATACAGTAACTAAATCATGTCTTGCTGTGAGAAAGAAACTTCTCCTTTTGCTCATTTAATCCATCATGCTACACTGTGAGTGTGCTTAAGGAGACACTTCATTTTTGGACCCTTTCAGGAAAATTGGTTTATTTCAGTCTTCCTAACAACCCCTAAATTCTTATCTTAAAACAAGGAAATAATCTCCTTTTTCTTTTTATGCTGTATTCAAAGTCTGGCTGCACAAGACACTGTATGTCTTTCATCTGCAACTGTAGCATTGCTGCTTTGATTTGTTCCACTTTTCCCCACAATGGAAAGGGAAAGGAGCTTAGAAAAGTAAGTAGTGTGGTTATGAAGGTGCAGTTATTTGGGGCAATAGCTGTTTTGTCTGCAACAAATGGAATTACTAACTTATAAAACTAATTGCTCTTCTGTTTGCTAGTTGAATGACAGATTTCTCTTTTAATGAATATTTACTCCTCTGTGCAAACAGGATAGTTGGAAGCTTGTGGTCAGCCAGGGAGGATGGCCCTAGTCCATGCTTGATGATGGATTCTCCTTGAGATACGCTGAAAATATGAGTCTCAAAAGTGAGATAATTGTCTGTTTCTGAGCCCTAGTAACTGGCATGTCTCCAGCTGGCTTGTGTCATTGCTAGAGCAGACTGATCCTGCCTTGATTTTTCTCCCCTTTTTCTGAAACTCCAGCTGAAAGAACTGGCTGGATGTAGTTCATGCATTGCATTTCATATGGAAAATAGGAATAAGCATCCTTCAGTTGCTTCGTCCTGGCTTCCTATTGAGTCTGACAGTTCCTGAGCGCATTTGGAAGGAATTTGGCTGCTTTTAACAAAGTGGGACTGGACAAAAGCTGAACAGAAGCTTTATAAATTTGGTATTAAACCTTGGCACTACAGTGCCATTGCCTGATGAAAGCATTCCCAAGACCTGGGGCTGATAGTGCTTTGGGCTGGGGTTTTCTTGTTCCTTTGTTTGTTTGTTTTTAACAAAAAATGGATTTTGATATTAGTGTTAGTGCAGTGATTCTTGAGCAGAATTCCACTGCAGAAACTCCACTCAGTGTGTAATACTAATTAAGATACGGAGGTATGTTTTATGTCTGTAGCACACCCTCAGCTAACGCACTTTAAATATGGGTTTAATTACTGCTCCATGTTGAGGGATGCTTGGGTCACTCACCAAAAATGTTGAGCCCTGTAGCTGGGCCATGGGAAAAGCATGGTCCCTGCTTTAATCAGTCACTAGGGTGGAATGGGAGCTGGTCTGCAGTGTCAGGGACTGCACACCCAGGATGAAATTACACCTCTTCTTGCAAATCTCTCTCTAGAAGTATCCAAACAGCAATCACATTATCAATCCGCAGCAATATTTTGAGTGTTACTAATCAAATGATGCAGAGGGAAGGACCCCTGGACTTCTTGTGGCCTAGCTGGCACAGTACCCCTCCTGACTTTATTTATAAATCCTAACTTGTCTTCCTTTCCTTTTTTCCAAATAACATCTAACAACTGTTAAATCAAAGCTTTATCATGGATTGCAGGTGAAAATTTTTCTCTGAATTTTTCTTATAGAATATTGTGCAATGGAAGAACAGTGTCATGCTTATCAGAACAATCAAATAATTACTACAACCAAGTCCTCAGCACTTACACTGAATTGTCATCCTGCTGGGTTTCCTGATGTGTGTGAAGTTGAGACCAACCCTTAGACAGCTTGCAGAAATCAACTTGATTCTTAAGTCTCAAGAAAACAAGCGAAGACCAGTTCTTGTGGTTGTCTTCTGTATTTTGTGCATGCATGACCATCCTGAAGACACTGAGGTTTTGCTGGGCTGGCAGGAGAAGGCACCCTTGGGAGCACCCCTGGGTGTGGGTGCCAGGAGAGCAGTGAGACCCCGGGGTGGGCTGAAGCGTGTCCCTTGGGCAGGGGTCTGCAGCACATGCTGTGCCCTGTGTGGCAACAGGAGGGGATTGTCCCGCTCTGCTCTGCACTGGTGTGGCCCCACTTTGAGTACTGTGTGCAGTTTTGGGCACCACAGTGTGAAAAAAAGACATGAAGCCATCAGAGAGCGTCCAAAGGAGGCCTTGAGGATGGGAAGGGTCTGGAGGGGAAGCTGTGTGAGCAGTGGCTGAGAGCACTTGGCTTGCTCAGCCTGGAGAAGAGGAGGCTGCAGTCAGACCTCACTGGGGTCTTCAACATCCTCCTAGGGGAAGTGGGGGGGCAGGTATGGATCTCTTCACTCTCGTAACCAGTGATAGGACTCGAGGAAATGGCATGGAGCTGAGCTGGGAGAGGTTTAAGTGGGATATCAGGAAAAAGTTTTTCCCGCAGAGAGAGGTCTGGCACTGAACAGGCTCCCCAGGGCAGTGGTCACAGCACCAAGCCTGACAGAGTTTACCAAGTGTTTGGACAGTGCTGTCAGGGACAAGGTGGGATTGTTGGGGTGTGCTGTGCAGGACCAGGAGTTGGACACCGTGATCCTGATGGGTCCTTTTTCCAATTCTGCATGTTCTGTGATTCTGTGATCCCAGCATTCCTGTGCCCCTCTCAGGGGTGGGAGCAGGTCCTCCATAGTTAGCATTTACCACTTCCACCTGAACCACTAATGCTGAACTCAAGCAGATGCCATTTGCAGAGAGGGTGAAAGTGCTAACCCTAGTGTTTATCTGAAAATTGCCAACACGTTTGCTACTGCACTTTCATCTGTGTTATCTCCAGAGAGTGGCTTGTATCTGACCTTGCTCTGCATTTTCACCCTTGTGCATCTTTGATTTGATCAAGTACTGGGTACTCAAGCTGAGGAAACAGCTTGATCACGGGGAATAACAGGGGATAAGGGATAGCAATCAAAAGCATTGAGATTCTATTTTATTTTCAGTTAACCTCTATTTTCTATACAAACATGCTTTTGGTACACAATCTAGATTAACACCTGTAAAAATAAACCCTTCAGTGAAACTTTTTTGAGAAAGTTTCACAGATCTGTGTTGTGAAGCTCTGAATTCTTTTGCACTGCAGAGCTTTAAATTGAATTTTTCTGGGGAAATAGTGATGCAAACACTGCTTCTCGTGGCAAAGGCAATGTGTTGAAAGGGAAATGCAGCAGCAGGCAAGTAGAAGACTTGGTGGCTTACATGGCTTTTACAGAAATGTTCTCGCCTTCTTCTTACCACATACCAGATATATGGGTTGTATTTGGGGAGAATTATATTGAACCGCTTTTGGTTGGAGGCTTTTTCCCTCAAATTCCCCTTAACACTGATGAGTGACTGTAAGGTATTAATATGGAGTTAACCAGTTGGTTGCACAGTGTCTCCAGATGAAGTATGTTCAGAATTTAGTAAAACTCTTTGTCAAGCTGTCAGCCCTGCTGAATTACCTTTGGATAGGAAAACTGTTCAGTCTTTTCCAGTGGGCTGGAGACTTGCTCTCCTACCCCCTTGCCTCCCTGTGATGTGCTGCTCAGGTGTGGCAGGGTTTGGGGCAGCTCCATGGCTGCTTTTTAACCCAGTTGCTCTCAGCCTGTGCTTTGGGCTCAAAGGGCTGCCCAGGTAAGTCAGAGTAAGTCAGACCCTGAGTCCCAACACAAAGTCGTGGCCCCCCTTGCAGATCTACCCTGTGTGTTGGGGTTGTGTGATGGGTCCATGGGCCTGTGGCATGTTGTGCTTTGGAGATGAGACACCTGCAAGAGGAATTCTTCCTGGCTTGTGCCTCCCTGCAGTGCTGTGTTTGCTTAGTAGTTCTGTTGGTGCAAGCTGAAGCTCATTAACTCGCAGTCAAAGGGAGGAAAGGGGCATGGTGGGGTCACTGGAGGAGTGGGTACTCTAAGCTTTGTGTTGAGCCATACAAGCCTTCAGACTGTTGCTGGATGTGGTCTCTGGTAGAAAAACTCATCAGAGCAGTGCTGTGGAAATACTTCCTCATTCGGATGGAGCAGGTTACACATTTTTGTGATACTGAGAAACTAATCCAGTTTGTCATTAATGAAACAGAACATATTGCAATGCAAATGAGAGGAGTTGCATGACAAGTGGTCCCACAGTCCTCGACACTTGCTATTGATTGTTCAGTCTTAATTATTCATGCTATGCAAATTGAATTTCTCATCTTGCTCCTTCTTGTCTACATATTTTTGGTACAGGACTTGCCTGCAAACAGTCTTGTTCTTTCACTTGAGAGACAGGGATTGTTTCTGGCAAAGTTCTTAATGTTCCTTTGTGGAGCGAGTCCTGGCTGAGCCGGGCAAGGCTCCGGAGCTCTGTCAGAATGAATTCATCTTGCTGTAACTTCAGATGAAGGAAGGGGAGAGTCGGTGAAGTATTATTTGATAAGAACAAAAGCTTTCATGTAGTTTTCAACTTCCTTTGGTTTTGATATTGAAGCCCTCGTGGCACTTGTTTTCTTGTTTGGAATAGAGATGTGGGAGTGTTCTTTTATCTGTGCTAAATATTATTTTGCATTTCAGGTATACTAAGCCACTAACCTTTGCAGACTGCATTAGTGACGAGTTGCCCTTAGGATGGGAAGAAGCTTATGACCCTCAGGTTGGAGTCTATTACATAGACCACAACACCAGTAAGTGACATGTTATTGTATTTTTGCAGAGTGATTGTTTTGTGCCTGTGTTAAAATATACTGAACACCAAACCACAGAGTTGCTAACAGCGTGTTTTAGAGTACATGAGATCTGCAGCTCGTGAAAGCAAATCCTGTCCTTCCCCATTGTACAAGGTACTTGCCTCTCTCAAAAGGAATTGGAGACCTTTTGGTTTGCAGTCTTCAAATTGGCAGTCACATTCAAGCTGATACTAGGGACACACCTCTGTAAGATTTGGTTCTCCTGAGGAGTCCAGCTAGGTAGCAGCGATCTGGAGTTTGTTCTTGGCCTGGAATTTGTCCCTGTGGCAAGACCATCAGAAACAGTGCAAAGGTCTTGTGTTGATTCCCCTGGCAGGGATCAAGTGAATGACAACACGAGCTCCCTTTGCTGCAGGAGCTTGCACTGCCTTTGCTGGGGAGGAAACTCTCAACTAAGCTTGGGATATCCTGAGATGTGTGTAAATTTAGGCTTGTGGTGGCTTTATTCTGTGTCCTCAAGCTATGCTCTTTGTTAGACTGCTTGATAGACCAAAAGAGTTAATTTTATAAGCTCATTTGAATTATAAGAAAATACAGCACTTGATATATCATTACAGATATTGTTAGGATAAGGGTATTGGGTTGTGCTGGAACAAAACCCCTGAAAAAGTAATAAACAAAATAAATCAGTGCCTTTGATTCTCTTCACAGAACAGCTCCAATTGCAGCCCAGAATTTCACAGCAGAACCTGCCCAGGCTCTTTTCGGGGAGCTTGTAACTCATACAAAGAGAAAAACTTTTAAAAGGCAGAAGTGCCTTGAAGTTGTGGGGGTTTTTAAGTCTACTTCTAGGATTTCAACTGAGAACTTCAGCTTTTATTTGTTTTCATCAAGTTACGTGGTCTTCTCAAGAGTAGTTTTTGTTTTGTCGTTGTGTTTGGTTTTTGGTGTTGGGCTTTTTTTCCCTCCCCTTGGGTATCTTCATCTTCACACCCTTTTTTCACCTGGACTGTGTCTGCACCTTCCAGGCTTTAGCAACTTGTCTTGGGTATTAAAAATGCAGAACGAAAAGCCTCTTCCCAAAAAGCACTAACTGACCTCTGCAATACAAAGATCAAAAGTTTCAGGATGTGAAGGTGGCACAAATATTTTTATTTAGAGCTTATGTCATCCTAAAACCACAGGACTTTAAATGGCTTAATCCTAAGTATTTTTTTGTGAAGTGTGAGATGTTGGTTTTTCTTTTTAGAGGAAAGGATAGTGGGAAAGAAAGTGTAGGCAAGCCTACAGGATCACACAAAGGGGATCTGCAGTGGAGAACACTGGACAAACTTTACTTGAGAAGCTGCTAAATTGCAAGGCACCAGTTGGGATCTCCTGCAGATCTGTAAGACCATGCCTTGTATCCATTTCACAGTCCAGGTTTGAGAAAATAGCCTTGACCTGAAGCTTTCTGTGGGACACGGAAGCCTGTTGGGCTTCCAGAGCGTTTCATTTAGGAGAAACCCCAGTAGTGTCAAGTTTGTGGTTGAACTCAGTGCTCCTGAGGGTCTTTTCCAACCTAAATGATTTTTTGTAGTTGGGACAAACCAAACATGATTTTCTTTGTGCCTTTGAGTCGGCCCCAGGGTGAGTGTGCAGAGGTCTGGTTGCAGGTCTGAGCCCTGTGTGGTCCAGGGCTGTTACCCCTGGTCTGTGCCACTCACACACATCACAGGATTCAGGGCATGCAGAGAAGCCTTCAAACTCTGCTGACACCTGCTTAATAAAATAACAGCTGCTTTTAAAAAGTGACAGTTCTATGGGATGTCAGGCTGCAAGATTTGAACAAGAATTTCAACTAAAAGGTTAAAAAGAAGAGAAACAAACTCATGACCCTATTTCTTATGCCAGCTGTAATCCAAATCATGATAAAGCAAAACATATCCACTTACCTTAACCTAATCAAGCAGCTCATCATTGTGGTTTATGTTGAAGTATCTTCTGGAGCATGTCCAAAACCTTCTTCTTCTCTAAGGTCTCCTGCAGATTCCCTGGCAGGAAGGAACTGTCAGGGGGTGTGAAGGGGATGGAGCCATGTTGGTTCTTGCTGCATAAGTGCTTGAGACTAATTATCAGAAACAAGCCCAAGGACAGACTTAAATTAAATGTAAAGCCAGGAGCCATTAAAAGAAGTGAAATGGAGAACAATTCTAACCACCTCTCTGAGGGAAAATAAATACAATTAAATTGAATTGAGTACCCAGAATATTCCTAATACAGTATTAATGCATAGCCCTAAGTGTGTCTCTCTGGGAGGACTTCATTGGAATTTGATTTGCACAAAGAAATGATGCTGATGCAAGCAGAGCAAGGCTACATTCCTCCAACATGAACCACCCACATTTATTTATGACAAGCTCAACATTAAATTAAAAATTCACAAGACAACAAATGATGTAATAGCCTGCATTTCTATAGTCCTTTCTTCTCACTACTGAATGTGTTTTACATTTCTCAGTAGCTGAGACCCATCAGGAGCCCTTGGCCAACATTTTCATTGATTGGTATTACATGTTTCAAAACCAAAGCTCAAAGCTGCAATCAAGGGGATACAGTTAGTGCTGTGATTACTGAAAAACTTGAGGTGAATATTTAGAAAAAATAGGGAAACAAAGCATTTCAATACCGAAATGCATTGTGCACCCTCTCCATGAGCTGGCTGCTGAGCATTCCCTCTGTCAGATGCTCTGTGGGCTTGGGGCAGTGGCAGTGCTTCCCCACCTCACAGGGGTGTTATATAGTTTGTATAGGATTGTATAGTTTTATAGTCTTCCTCCTGGTTGCTTATAATGGAGGGATTTCCCTGCAGCAGCTTCCACCACCCTTCCTGGGATTAGGGAAGAATAGGCTGCTAGTCTAAGGGAAAACTGGAAATAGCCAAGCTTGAAGACTTATGGCTTGTAGACTTATGACCCAGTGTCCTGAATTAGACTTCAAGAGTTGTGGGTATTTTGCCAAGATACTTATTATGCTTGAAATTAAAGAGTCCTGAGTCACGGTTCCTGGTGCTTGTTCATGGAATCTGGTCCAGGGAAGCTTTGTGTCTGGGAATGTGAGGGGCTCTGGGAATGGAGTTCCCTGGGGAACTCACAGCACCCTTTCCCCTTCTGATTCAACTGTGAAGTAAAGGGAGTTCCTCCATCTGAGTGTGGGTAGTGGTTATATGGAAAATGGGATTTTGGGGACAAGAACAGGGGCAGGAGCCTGGGGATTTCTGGGTCTGACAGGTGCTGTGTCCTCCTGACTTTTCTTTTGCTCCCTCTAAGGGAGGTTGTGTTGTTGGTGAGGGCACCAACACCTACAGGTGGCACAAGCAGCTTCTTTTTTCTCAAGTTAATTGGGGCAGTTTTTCAAGTCCAGGCTTAGCTTTAATATCACATCAGCTGAAATGTTGCTTCTGATTGCAGAACCTGTAAAGGACTTCTGGTTGAAATGCTTCTGCAAACTATACTGTGTCTTTTTAATCACCTTTTGCACCTTCTTCAAGTTTTGCAGTGTAATTTGAAGTGCCATGTGTTCTTTTGGGTCTCGAGACACTGTTAAAACAAGTTATTGCTGGAGTAGCCTGTTAATTTTCTCCTCAGCGTGATCATGGACAGCTTGTGAAAATGGTTGTGTGTCCATTCCCTGGGTAATATCCTTTATTTCTAGTTCAGCTCCTAGGGTTATTGTCAGACTGTTCTCTTCCCTACACCCTGTGTATTGCAGTGTTAGTATTACGCCTGACTCACTTAAGAGCTGCTCATACCTTCCACCCTGGCAGCTTTTACTAAATATTTAAAGAGACTCTTAAGATATGCAGATTAGATTCCTACTGATAGTTTCAAGCAGGTCCTTTTTATTAATTATTCATTATGTGGTAACTAGGCATCCTTACTCAAGCATGTCAGTTTAGACAGTTCAGAGCACTTGGTCAACTGAATATTGGAACGTGTTCCAAACAAGAACATATAATAGCCTTGAAATAGAAAATGAAAAATGTTTTGGACGCTTCCTCACAAAACAGAGACAAATACTGACAATAAATTCACCTCATTAGTATTAGGACTAGCTGTCTGTCTGTGACCTTATGCCATTTTCATGATTAGAAACCTGGAAAGAAATGTACTGGTTGTGCTGGGGTAACAGAGATGGAAGTGATGTAACTGCTCATGGCTGCATTGCCTGTGTTACCTTAAACCCCACCTCTGTGTTCCTCAGTGAGTTACTGCTGTGCCTGCTTTTGATGAAGGAAGTGTTTGCTCCCCTTCCGAGATGCTGTTCATACAATGTCATATAAGAAGCTTTCACGAATACACCCTGTGATTTAAGGAGCCTTTATTTTTACTTACCTGTGGAATCTGAGTGAGACGGTTTTCTTTCCCCTCTTTAATAAAAGCCACTTGGCAGTCAAGGAGGACAGGCAGAGTCATAATTGCTTTCATGTTGTCAGATGCAGTATAATGCAGTCATGTGGCAATGTTATTTTCTGAAGGGTTTCTTTATCAGAGAAATAGTAGAGGTTTTTTATTAGTAATGTTATAAAGCAGTTGCAATAAAGATAAGTCTAACAGTCAATGTCAGTATCTTAGAGCTGTGTGTGCATGTTCTCGAGTGGATGATGTTAAGAGCCAGCACCAGGGTGGCTTTAGCAGCAGAGGAGTTGGGGAGTTGTATGACAGTTGTTCTACACAGTAATTCAATAAAGCTCACTGGAATCCACTGTGGATCAACGGTCACCTCCTAAGAAAAAAGGAAAATGTCTTTATTCCACTTTTTTATTACTGGTATGGGGCCAGGGACTGTTTTAACATGCTGTCATAAATAGTGGAGCTTGTTCAGGCAGCAGAACAAACCTGCATTCTGTTGATCTTGCTTTCTCCTGTTCTCTGTCTAAGAAACCACACAGATAGAAGACCCTCGAGTGCAATGGCGGCGGGAGCAGGAGCACATGCTCAAAGACTACCTAGTCCTGGCCCAGGAGGCGATTGCTGCCCAGAAGGAGATCTATCAAGTGAAACAGCAGAGGCTTGAATTGGCCCAGCAAGAGTATCGGCAGCTGCACGATGTTTGGGAGCACAAACTGGGCTCTCAGACCAGCTGTGAGTAGTTGGTGAACTCTTAACCAGTGACTTCCTCTGTCGTGAACCCACTAGGACAGCAGAAAATGCATGAAGCTGGTCCTCTGGTAGAGCACTGGGGTGTGTTGTGCTGTGTCAGTCTCCACATTTGCTCAGTTTATCTCAGTAGCTGCCCACCTTGGTAGAGGCTGGTTGGTTTGGAGCACTGTTGTGGCTGGCTCAGTCACTGGAGCCTCTGCAGGTTTTCAGCACTGGCTTTAAGAAACGTGAAAAAATGTGGTGATTGGCTCAGTGTGGAAAAGTGAAGTTATGTGGTATTTTCCTTGATTGCCCTGTTTGCAGTATAGAAACAAGGCTTGAACAGCATTCCCAGGTGCTTTCATAGTTTAACATCCCAGTTGAGTGGCTGTCTTGGGGAGCTGAGGGTCTGCCACGTTAAAGCCAACATTGGTGGATTGCATCTCGTGTGTGTGAAGAACATTGTTCTCCATATTCTTTGTCACACAGAAAGCATCAATACCTCTTGTTTCAAGGGCTGGTGCAGAAACGTCTATAGAATGCCATATTTCCTCCTCACTGTTACTAGTTAGGAGCTGGAAAGTGGCCAGAGGAGGATTTATTGCCTGCAAGTATTCCTGAGGTATTTTTATAATCCTCATAATTGCAGACTCTGTGTTCTTGCTAGCCCCAGCAGTGGATGACCTCTCCCTGCTTCACTCTTGGGCGCTGTGGTGGACAATTCCACTGGCTAATCCTGTGCCTGATGTTAAAAGATTTTTAACTAGTTTTCTGTCAGCTGAAGGCTTCTTGATGGACAAGGGTCCCATCCATCATCTCTGAAGAACAGTTTCTGGTCTTTACTTAAGAGCACTCCCCCTGAGTAGTGATACAGCAGAGCAGTACACTAAGAACATGAGTTACATGGGTGTGATGTTATCTGTCTTGAAAAATCAACCTCACAGAAAGAACTAGAAATGCTTTCCCATGTTTTATGGGGCATAACCAGATGGCTGCAAGGATCAAAATACTTCCCTTGCCCACAGCTACCTCTAACAACATTGCACACTGGGGAGCCTCTGTACCTTCTGAGGCAGAAGGGGTTTAAGCACTGCTGAGAAGAGTTCTGCTCCTAATGGGACATTGATGTAATCCAGGGTGACACACTGTATGGTTGGCCATGTCCTCAAGGCTGTCACATTTTTCAGTTTCTTCTCATTCCTTGTTTTTCTCTGTTTCTAAACATTCAGCAGTTTGTTTTGCTCAGTGAGAAAGTCTGAAAAAAAAATAACTAAGTAAACCTTCATGCGATGCCTGTCCCTTCAGTTCTGTTAAATGTCTTTGGAAATGCAGGAAGCCACACTGTTGAATGGAGTGAACGTGTTTGGGAGTTTGAGTTAAGTGTGTTAACCTGGAACAAATCCAGACTCTGGAGATGCAGGACATGCTCTGTATACACTCTTCAGGATACACTTTTAGTGGAGTGCACTGTTGTGACTGCACTGTTGCCTTTCCCCCCATGAGGGGTGAGATCTGGAAACTGGGCAAAAGGCTCACACCAGCAGTGTGTGGGGACGTGGGTGTGCAGGAGCGATGGGAGGTCTTGGTTTGTGCCGGGGAGGAGGGCGAAGCTGCTGAACTGGGTGCTGTATTTGTTCTAGTGCTCTCTGGCTCATCGTCAAGTTCCAAGTATGACCCGGAGATCCTCAAAGCGGAGATTGCTACTACAAAATCCAGGGTGAGTAGTACAAAGGGACCTTTGCTTGCCCGGAGTAATCATCAGGTATTTCCAGACCTTATGGCAAATACTGAAAGGACATACCAAAGCAGTTGGAAGAGCTGATGTTGCTGGTTTTAATCTAGGAGAAAATGTTCAAACGTTGCGATCTTAGGAGTTTGAACACTTTTTTTCCCCCCCCTTAGACTTTAGACTTCCTTGGCAGCTGGCAGCACACCCTGCTGCACAGATACACTGTGGGGTATGTGCTGGCTCCTCGCTGTGCCCCAGCACTGGAGAGCTGCGAGTTCTCTCCAGAGACTGGCAGCTGTTTTGTCCTGGGCTTAGTGCGGGTTGTCAGCAGTGCCTGTGTGCGCTCTCATGCAGAGCTCAGTTTGGGAAGAAGAAAGGACTAAAGTAAAGTAGGTCAGTGTGGCCTCTGTGGAGGAATATAAACCAGCAAGCTGTAGGGTCAGTGGATTTACAATATGTATTATCATCCTGCTGTGTTACTCGTGCAGTGGGGCCTTTTAGTTTGGTATCTTGGAAGGTGGCTTTTGTGGACTCTTAACTGCTGTCTTGACACTTAACAGATTTTTTTTTTTTAGTAGCTGGGAAGGTTTTAAACATTTTTGAGTAAAATTGACATGTGTTTCATTGTTGTCTCTCTTGAATTTTTCTTGACTTCTCTGCTTATGAGGTTGGAACTTTCCTTGAGCCCCAATTCCCTGGTATAATAGCGTGTACTGCATAAAGCCCTAGGCAGTGATAAAGTCCTGATGAGGAGGCATTTAGGGCTGTTTGCTGCTCTTGAGAGGAACTGATTATCTGGAAAATTTGTTTAGAGTACTGTCTAAACTGAAAAGTTTTGAATTGAATGGGTAGTGCTGTACCTAAATACTCATATAAAATATCATTCTAAAAATGTGCCACCTTGCTGCAGGTTAATAAACTCAAGAGAGAAGTAGCTCACATGAAGCAAGAGCTCCAGTACAAAGAGCATGGATTTCAAACACTGAAGAAGTAAGTGTGTTCTCAAGATCTTATTTTCAGTGCAGAACATTTCTGGCTTGTAATGCGTCCCCCACTACATTTATAAATAGCTGCCTCAATAACGTAAGCTGAAATGTGTTGCTGCTGATATCTTTAGGCATATGCAGCTGAAAGCAGTACACAGCCATGGGGGTGGTTGTCTCAAATCAGTGACTGTGTGTGATTGATCACATCAGAACTGACTTCATGGCAAAGAGGTTTTGAACCAGGCTCTTGTCAGTTAACTGGTATTCTGTTTTTCTCAGTATGGCTCAGTACAGATGACACAGCACAGCCCATTGTCTTAATTATAAGAGCCGTTGATTTAGGGCACTGAGGAAAAACTTGAGGTGGAGTGGAAGGGGAGGAAAAGTTTCAGGTATTTACCTTTGTATGACTAGACATCTGGCATCTTTTAAATAAATATTTATTATAAATGTCAACTGTGGTAGATTTCCTTTGAGGAAAGAGAAGGATGAGGTGCCTTGTAATTAGATTGTGCAAGCAAATACATCTGTGCCTGGTTTTTAAAATGATGACTGAAAATCAGGTAATTCTCAAAGATGGCTAAGCTAATCCTCTCTAGCTTAGAAACAGGGCAGCTGGCAGCAGTCTGTCCAAACTTACCCTTTGGGGGGTTTTGTGTGCACCTTTGTCATCCCTAAGGAGTCAAAGAGATGATGATATGGCTAAAATTAGAATTCTGAAGCTTAAGGTACTGCTGAGTGGGGTAACTTAGGCAGTGATGAATGGGGTTCTTTGTTCCTTCTGTTGTCCTTGTTGTACTTTGGAGTGTGTTTTTCTTAAAAATTCTTGTCAAGATGCATGCATCTAGAGTGATTCAGTTAACTGGACTTTATATAGTGTTAACTTACTGGGTTTTTTCAATTTCTGTACAGAATTGACATGAAAATGTCTGATACTCAAGGTGGCTACAAACTTGATGAGGCACAAGCCATTTTAAGTGAAATGAAAGCTCTTAAGAAGGCCATCACATCAGGGGAGAAGGAAAAACAGGACCTCATTCAGGTATTGAAACAAGATGACTTTATAGTGTTTTCTGTCACCATTATTATAAGATTGAGTTTCTGAGACGTAATTTCAGTATTTTCTGTTTCAGCTATGGAATTCAGATATTTTGTTAACATAAACTAATTCTATGTTGTGGTTGGACTGCAGCCTTTTAGTTCTTCAGCTCCTGGAAATAAGTATAAAAAATAACAACTTACAGTAATATGCACTTGCTTAGAGATGAGTGTTCATCTCAGGGTTTGTTTAAGAATGAGCCCTGTGGCCCTTTTGGTCTGCCATCCCCAGCCAAGAGCCTGTCTGTCCAGGCAGGATGGGGTGCTCATGTTTGTGGGCTGCTCCAGGCTGTGGGAGATGCAACCCAGCTGGGCCTGGCCTCATGTTTGTGGAGTCTCAGTCAGCATGGCCAGATCTTAATCATGTGGTCAGGCTGAAATTATGGAGCTGCTGAGGTGCTTTGAGCAGAAGCAAGCTCACCTCATGACTTTTTCTGGTTTTAGAGCTTAGCCAGGTTAAAAGACAGCTTTGTGAACGACAGAGGATCCCAGTCAGACCTGTGGGCCAGCAGCGTGTCTGTGGAAAGCTCCAGCCCTTTGTTACCCAGGCAGTACCTGGATGTCAGCTCCCAGACAGATGTTTCAGGAAATGTGAGTAATGCAGGAGAAATCCTGTGCATGTGGAGACATTCCCCTTAGTATGAGTTTCCAGGCATGGGCAGGTTTCTCTGAAATCATACCTTCTCCTGGTTTAAACTTCAGTGGGACCTTCATTTTTTTGTGCCACACTAATGCATCTCTAAGGGCAACCTGATGTTTCCCCACACTGTCTCTATCAGAACAACCCAGGTGGTAATAAAAGGGGAAGAAGTTTTATTTTGCCAGGAGGTGTGGCTTCTTGTGGTACAAATATTCCCTTAGCTCTTTATAGCAATGATATGCTATGAAACAAGAAACTACAGGCACATATGGGCCAAGCTCTAATGAGGACTCTTCCCTTAAGAGTGTTTGGCTTTTATTATGTTACAACTGAGAAAAATGGCACATGTGCAGATATTTTGATGCCATCAAACATGTAGAGCTCATAAACCCTTAGTCCACCTCAGATCATACCTGTCAGTGCTGTGGGTACATCTTATTTCTCACAGGACAACACAGAGCCTCTCCTGTGAACCTTTACTTAAACATTTACAGGCACTTTCAGTCAGGGCCACACATGTTACTAAAGATCTGCAGACTTGGGTGTGATGGGATGTCCCTTGTCTTTAAGACTTTACAGCCAAAGCAAGATGTCATGCCAACCAAAGTGCAATGCATCACTTAAGCATTCAAATAACATTTAAGGGGAAAGATCACAAGGCTGTTTGTGTGGAAATAGAAGCCCAAAATAGATGTGATAGATTTACTTTTTTTCTAATAAGCTAGACCAAAAAGAGCCTGTGAATCTGGTGGGGTTTTAAGTATTTGAAGAAATCATGAAAAAATGTAATGAAAGGCAGTATGTTCCTATGCTGTGATTGGTTTAACTAGACAATGAGTTTGATAAGAGCAAGTGTCACTTGTAACCCTGTGGGTTTCAATAGGAAATACCAAAGGAGGAGTGGTTGCTAAGTTGCTGATGTTATATTTTGTGTCTCAGTTTATTACCAGCAGCAATAACCAGTTGGCTGAGAAAGTGAGATTACGCCTGCAGTATGAAGAAGCAAAGAGAAGGTAATGCTCTGGACTGCTGTA